>JAILWY010000023.1:17530000-18255000 GCA_022113835.1 Atopsyche davidsoni
TATTATTTTAGCAACCTCAATTTTGAAGTTATGGTATGTGAAATAATCAAACATGCTTTGCATTATTATTGATGGAATCTTCTGTAGTTTAAATTGCCTTCTTCCTAATCTTCTTATATACTTTTCATCGGCGATTGTTCTTAGAAGCAACTTTAATAAAACCACACCATCCCCGAGACTATGGTGAATTCGGAAGAGAATCGGTAATAACTTTTTTTTGGTGCTCGAGCTTCCATCTAACCTCATTATAGGTCTGTTGCCAATTAATATCTCCCAGGATGCATTGTTCTCAGGCAAATTCATGTTACTTCTTTTCGACACGTAATTTTCCAAATCACCATCAGTTAATTCAGTATTATTTGGTTTATCCGAGAATATCATAGGTCGGACATAATCATCTATCTGCAATTTTTTATTTATTTCCCAAAAGAAATACCCTTTTTCAAATGATCGTTTGTACATCATTTTTGGATAAGGGCAATCACTTCCGAACATTTTCTTTAGAAGAACTTCTTTTATATTTTCAAATAAGGCATCTTTATTTAACTGGTATGTTTTTTCTTCAACTTCAACTAACGTGATTACGTTGATTATACTCTTGGCATTGTCTTCTTCGAGTGCCCATATCGTGTCAGTGCCGTTTAAGAGCCTAACAAACTTTTTACCGTGTTTAATTTTCAAAATTAATGACACAATAGTTCTGTTTAAATAAAACAGACTCAAAATAGTGCACACTATGGGCAAGACGCATATAAATATAGTGAAGGAGGCAATTTGAAGACAAATTTTTGGGTTTATAAACTGCGGCCAAGGAAGCGTAAATCTGTGTTTTTCATCGCCATTGTCCTAAAATAAATTCAGAAATGTATTTCCAGCCCTCAATAATACACATTTTATATTATTTAATCAATTTTTAAAGAAACTCATGAAAACCACGTACCCTTTTGAAACGGAACAAATTAATTAAAATAATTAAAATGATGGCCGTAGCCAGTCCGTATTGTTCGGCATGAGGAAAGCACTCATAAATGGAAAATGAAGTTCCATTATATGTTTCAACCCTTTGTGATCCGACCAAAGATTGGTTCAAAGTATCAAATACATTTTTCAAAAATGGGCTCGTCCAGTTTGTTTTATGACTCGTCATTCCAATATCGCGGGATAAATTTGACCAACTACAGGGCCAGTGCATACCTAAAATGTTATTTTCCATCATATTGAATATATTAAACTCATATTCAACCTATTTTTCACTTGAAGATTGATACATTTCAATAATAAAACAGTAATTTCATAGTTAAATACCTTTTTTGTCAGCTTCAAAGCGGCATGCTTCCTGAGATAGCACAAAGTTGAAACTAAAAAGTATTATTGGCTTTCCTTTAAGGAAACCTTTCATGATGTGGTCTTATGTCTTAAGACATAATCTACTTAATTTTTTTGCAAACGTATGACATTTCTTGCATAGTTTGTGTATTTACCTACACACTGTGCACTTATTGGCTTCAGTGAGCATCGCACTCATGTAACAAGCTGAAGAAAATATAATCATGTTGGCTGGTAAAACCACTAATGAATAAAAAATATTATTTTATTTTATTGTATGTTTATATTTTATGATATGTAAATACATTAAAATGTATTAAAAGTGTTCAATTTATGAGTAAAAATATTTGAAATAAACCTAAGGACGGAGATTAAATAAAACAACTTTTCCTTAATAAACAGTATACTATCTATAAAATATTACAAAAGGATTGTGGACTGCATTGACATTCACAAAAAAGTATAGTATTAAAATTCTGGTAATTACAATGGGTTATAAATATGATCTAATAATACATTTGTAACCAGAGATTGAAAAAATTCAATGAAGATGTGCTAGATATGTAACTTTAGAAGAATTTTCTAGAATAGATTAAAAATATAAGCATTTTATTTGAGAGTAGGTACAATAATTTGCATTTGGCAGACTTTTAAACTAGACAGTAATACTCGTAGGCTTTCTTTCCAACCAATATTTATATTTTGATTAAAAAAATATATGCATCACTTCAAATCAAAATATTCAACATTGATTACTGTAAATTGGAAGCGCAAGTGCAGTGTTATCATACTGGATATTTAGCATTGAGTTTATTAAAAGTGATGATCATGATAAAATGAGCATGCTTAGAAATCAACACTATCGTCAAAATTCTGAGGGGCTGATCAAAGAAAACAATATTTATCAAGGTGTCACTTACGTCACAGTGGTTGCGTGAAATAGAAGTTATGAGATTGACCACCTGTAATTCAACTAACATACTATTTAGTTTATCAACAGTTAAACTTAATTGCTGTTAGCTAAATGCATTTTATTCAAACCATGTGACATACTCGACAACAAATTAACTTTTGTTTTAGTTAATCAGTCTTTCAGGCACTTGACGTAAATCTCTTACAAAAAGAATTGAAAGAAAAAATACTATTTGAGAATCAATGAATATGTTTCTATTGACATACTAATTTTTAAATGAATGTCTCCCGATATTTATTGACTAAAATTAGACAGGTACACGTTTACAGATCTTTCCAATTAGTTATACTATCCATGGAAGCACGATATATACAACATATTGTATTTTTCAATATTAAAAATAATTTTCTGCTTAATTGTATGCAATAGTTATTTAAAATGTATTATTAAAGGTATCTGCTACTCATATTAAAAGAGATTACTCCAACTGTTAGCACTTACTTTTATTGTTTTGATTGATTGAGAGATTAGTATAAATTGAAGTGTTTTATTAGATTGAGAAAAGACGCATATCCAAGCAGACAGCTTGACGTGATTTTACCAATATTCTTTTAAAGCCTAATTACTGTTATATCAACATTACACTTCTTTCATTTTTTTTTTTGGAAAGGTTTATTTACCTCTAAACAATCTGTATAGTAATGTATCCTCTAGTAGAATCAACTTATTCTGATTACGCAGTTGTCATTTTCAATTTAAAAAGACACCAAAAAACACAATTCATTATCATTGAAATATATTTCTTAGAATAACATTCCTTCGCGGTAAATTATAACATGAATGTAGTGAGACGGTGAGATACCGTTTTTTAGGGAAACATTTGATAATATTTTTACAAAAATCCATTACAATATACTAAAACAATTTATTTGGCCTGTAGCTGACTTTAAAGCTGGATTTAAATTATTGGACAAAATACAATGCAAACATTTACACTTTCCAGCAAGACCCGGACTATCAGTCCGTTCAGTCGTGTCAGTTCACACATGAATACTTGACAGGGCTCCTTCGAAGAACTTTCGCTCTTTCTTTATTCCGAGTCACACACAACTGATATTACTGATTCCAACCTGACATAACAGATTCAATAGTAAACTAATCAAGTTATAAACCCTTATCACTTAACAGACCAGCAACACTGTTTTATTTCCAACGGTAATTTTTTAATAACACAAATACAAAAACATGTTAAGTTTAACACTTCCTTCGCATTCTCTGAAAAATTTGATAGATCGGCTAATACTAATTTTCCAGTACGGCTTTCAAATTTTTCCGGCTGCACGTGTAAACTTTAGCAGGTCTGTTAAGCATTGAGACCTTATTTATTCCAAGTTTTTAATCTCTAAAACCCACGATATATATTTTTTTGAATACTTCCTAATAAATCCATATTTTAATAGGTTTGAGCTTTAAGCCTTCTTTTGTAACTAAAACTCCATTTCATACTTAGCACAGATCATGTTATGTCAGAATAGGAATGAATAATTGAACTGCAATCACAATTAAAAATGAATATTAAATGAAATCCATCAGACTCCCGACACATAAATATACTTAAGGAAGCATTTCTTTTTGAAGCCTCAAAATTTATTATAATTATTATGTAGGTAAGTATGTATGTGAAAATATCTTTGATTTATTCATAGTGATATGTATTAAATTTTGGTTAGGTGCTCAAATTCGACAATAGAAAAAATAGAGGGATGATAATTACTATTACTCTAAGTACATATTTATACTACAGCAAGGAAAATATTTCTTTAGCTGATTTTCATGTGATATGTTTTGACAAAAAAACCTTTTTTTTATAACAATCTTTACATCTTCAAAAATATTCTTAAACGTGTATCTACAAACTAAAAAGTTTGTTCAGTGGTAAGATTTTTATTAAAATATCAGTGGTTCTAATTGGTTAGCAATTATGGTTTACGGCAAAACTATTTTGTTCAAACAATACAAATAATTTGAATAATCTAAACATTCAATTATACTCTTACTCATTTCAATCTTAAAATTAAATCATCTTACAAATTATGGCCAAGAGATATTTAACATCGGACAACATTATTTTTAATGACTGAATAAAGCATGAATAGAATAAACTTTCATTGTTTAATGTTATGTTAAAAGCAAATTGTTATAAACACATCTATCAAACAATATATAAATTGTACCTTCTGAAGTATCATTTAAGTGATAAAACAATGGGATGCTTTCAGACAACTTCTACTAAAGAGGCTCTGGAAAGAAGAAACGAATCTTGCTAAATCTGACTAAATAACTATGCTTCTTATTGAAATAGACCCTTTCATTTTTAACAGTACATAATATTTCTTACAACTCCACTTATAAATACTCTCGTCTTTGTCACGACAGAGGTAGTGATATTACCACAGTGTGTTTATAAAATAAAAACACACTTTATCACAATTATTCAAAACTTCCCTTTGGTCCATACAAAATGATACAATAATTAAAAATCTCTTTTAAAATATTAACACCACGGCAGAAAAACATATTTATTTTTGAAATTGATATCTTTTGCATGAAACATCACAAATATTACAAAAAGTTATGCATATGCAATTTAATGAAAGCATTACTTTTCGATTTGAGCTTTAGCAATTTTCTCCCGTGGTCTTGACATATCTATTGGGCTCATCCAATACTCCAAGCCATACTGTTACAAAAATATAACTCTCGGAAAGAAAAAATACATCTTATGATGATTGTCCTTCTAAAAGTTTCAATGGTGTCAATTTTTAATGAATGTACGGTAATTAAATTTAATATTTCCAACAAAACAGCAACAAATTGTATTATATTTTAAGAAGTCATTCCCAACTCTTGGTATCGTTTTAAATTGACAAAATATGCATTACATGTAAACTGATCTATTTCATTTTTTTAATATTACACAGAAAATAATTTTCCTTCTATAATTATATCTTCTTCTTACTATAAGGTAACATTTGTTTACCCATCGCTTTTGAAATATGCGAATTCACACTGAAACCATTTTTTCCACTAATTGTCACTAAATATATCTGAAATTCCACAAAAAAGCACGATATGGTTGCATGTAATCTTTACATGAAGTTGAAGTGAAATTTCGCCAGCGTTGATTTAATATTACTGAATAATTCAAAACTGATAAGATGATTACAGTTATTTTAATTAAAAAATGATATGGGTATATCACTAAACTTAAGCTTGAAAGTACAAATACGACTGAAGAGATTTCACTTCAATAAAAAATACATTTCTCAGCTTAAATGTATAACTTTAGTTTAGAAGCTAAAAAATAATACGTCAAATAAAACATATTATATGTAAAACGTCAAATTAAAAAAATCCAATGAAATTCATATTTTTTGCACAATATAAACTTATTGTCTTCAGTATTCTTGTCTCTTTATCCAGCAGAGGATGTTAACCCATATGAAAGCGCAAGAGCCCACGTAAATGACTCTGAAGGCGGGAGGAATCATGATGAAGTTGAATGTCTGCGCTGGCAGCCAAAACATGCAGCTCGTCTTGAACGTTGGAAGGATTTTGTTGTTGCATTCTTCAAGTAGATTTGTTTTTCTTTCCATGATACTCATCCCTAAAGAATAAAAATTTATTTATCTATAAGAACAATTTATGCATTCATTCACAGTTCTATTTTACCAAATGTTTTAAAAAACAATATGGTGATTTTTATACAAGATGTTAATTCGTCAAAGCTTTACCCATAGTTTTTTATTTACATTGAATCACGTATGAAAGCTAAGATGGTTTGGAATAAAAAGAGAACTATATAAAAGGTCAATCATATAATATAATGTATTTACCAACAAAGAAGATGACTAGCAAAGGAGGAGTTAGAAGAAACTGGTCGAGAAGCAACTTCTTCAAAATTATTCTTGCTGAAGTTCCAACATATTTTTTGTCAAGCCATCTGTACCTGAAAATTAAGTCATATTTCAATATATTCAATAGATTAAGTTGTGGACTCCAAATTTAATAAACTGTTAATTTTTTCAACTTCTACAGGAAAGCATAAAAGGTACATAATATATAGCAGACCATTTTCAAATTGAAAATGGTAAAAACATCAGTTTTTTAGTATTGGAAGTTCACATTTAAAATATGTTTATATATTTATTACAAACTTACCAGTAATAATAAACCTGTGGATATACAGCAATACCGAGAATGCCGAAACGAGTTATCATGTGAGGATCATAAGCCATCGGCTCACCATCATGCTGCATTAAGAAGAGGAGATAGAAATATCACTTTGGATAATTATCAAATAAGTTATCAGTTATTATGATTTTTATTATGGAAATTAAAAGAAAACAACAAAATCATTGACGCAGAAACCTTTTATTATTGCAACATCAAGTGTAGAAATTGAAAGTTTAAATTATAATAATTGAATTTTCTTGCATGCGTCTAGTTAATTATAAGTGAAAAGAAGAAAGAAAATCATTTTAAAAACTCAACACAGAAAGAAAATGAAGGTTAAGAACTCAACGAAGCATGAAAATAATGATCAACAAAAAAAAATAATAATACCAGTAAAATAATATTGGTGCATAGAGGGTCGTTCCCATCACTGCGTATCTCCCGAGTAAACCCGTGTTATATTCTTGAGGCTTGTCTGTCTATAAATAATCATTCAAACTTCAACAAAAAAAAAACAGAACACATATATTTTTTTAATATTTGTATACGAGTACATTAGGATAGGACATTGTGCATTATGCAGATAGAGTGTTTTAAAACATACAAAACTAAATAAAGTACTAAGCTGATATGAGTAGATGTTCGTGAAAAACAAAATAATAATAATTTATTAACAGTAAAAAAAGCACTGTTATTTTACGTTTAAAAAAGTAAAATTAGACAAAACCCAGAAATAAATTATTCTTAAATCTATTTTAAAACTATCAAGAATGATTAAAAGTATTATAAAAACAATGTCTTTATAAAAAAATGGTTTTGTCACACTTCAGAGCAATTTGAAAGGAAACAGCAAACCTAAATATACATCATGAAGAACGGGTACCAGTTATAGATTATGAAAAAATTTGCTCTTTTGCATATTTATTGTTTTCAAAATGATAATATTTAAAAAAAAAAATAAACTCATTTTTCTGTTTTAAAATTGTAGATTAAAAATCTAAAATAAATAATATTCACCGTTCAAAAATAATATAATTAAAAAGTCATAAAATTTAGTTTATTAATTAAATTATATTTTAGTTTAAAATATTCAAAGAATTATTAAGCATAAAATAAATATTGTACCGCATGTCCAAAAAAACATAATTTTGTGTTATTAATTATGCCATAGGTTACTTGTCATTTAAAATTTTTTTTTTAATAATTTTATATTATTTTTGTCAACCCATTTTTGTCAACCCTGCAACTGTCAAATATTTATTTTAAATTCATCCGAAAATAACTAACCACCCTAACGAAGCATCATAAAGTTTGATCGAAGACCGGAAGTAAATTTAGAAGTCGAGGTCAAATTAAAAACGCAAACTTACCAAGAACTTCCTCGTCAGCGTTTGCTGGGAAAACTCTGCGCCGACATAGAACACCCCATAGATGCAGCTGTTGGTGGTCAGCGGGTACTTCTTGAACATGGTGCGCGCCAAGTTCGACAGCTTCAGGGCGGCCATCGCGGAGCGTCTGCGGTCAAGGGGGAATATTATTATTTAAACCCAAGCGGACGTCTCCAAAGATACACCGATCGGCTATCAAAGTCCACAGCTATTTCAGTAACTCTGAAAATATAATATCTTAGCTACGAGATGCCGAAAGAGGCCCCTACGAAAAAAAAAAAAGCATGCCGAGTATTACGTAGGTTGATACATTTTTTCTTCGTTTGCTCGGTTGAATTGAACAGTTGCGATTTAATTGACTCTGATAATCGATCTAACATTTACAAATCTAAAAAATATGAACGTTTTTGGACAGCTCGGTGTTCACTTGTCAACGGAGATCGGATATAAATCAGGTATGAAACATTTTTGATAATTTTTAAATGTTATGTGTAACGCCGCTGGGATACTTTGTTAAAGTAATACACCCACTTTCCTCCAGACGATCTGCAGGTCTTCCCCGGCAGGTAACCGGTCATTTTGCATAAGACCCACATCCACCCGCGAGACCTTGGCCCCGTCACGGTCACCGGAGCCCGAACTCTATTTATATACCAAAATCTGCAAATATTCCACTCGTACTTTATTTTAAGTTAATTTATAATATTTTCAAACACGGTACCTTTAAAATTAGCGTTCAAAGTCTCATCTCCCCGAGGGTGACATTAATTTGGAGATCGTGAGTATTTGTTGTTCCATGCCAGCTATTAGCTCACGCACAGGACACTGACAGCCCCTCGCTGCGGGCGGATGCTCCGGCTGTGTCCATCCCTCGCGAGCCTGGCGGAGTCAGGGTGGGCTGGTGCGAGGGGTGCTACATCGTGGGGGTGGTGCTGATGGAGGTTTCCGGCCCGGCGGTCGGGAGCACGGACGGCGAGGGACTGGAGAGGTTAGGGCGGCTTCATATCTGCATCGAGAGCTCCGCCGCCACGCATGCGTACGCTTATAGATTACCGCCATTTTCTTCCACGAAACTTCCCTTATTTCAAATATTCATCGCCAATTTTCTCCAGTGGTTATCAAATTACGCTAAACTGCGCGAAATTTTTATTTTACGCAATAACTGTTGCTCGCCCGAAACGTATCCTCGCTGAATAAAATTATACTGTTGTGCGTGTGCGAAATGTAATGGTAAGAAGATAAATGTTCAATACGTGTATTACTCACATAGATTGACACTGCAGCGACTGCACCGCGAAGCAACGATAATATGAAGTGCAGCAGACGATGGCGCGGAGTGAGGCGGGCGAGAGAGTTCTTCTTCAATTGTTATCAATAGCTAGTAGGTATTTTTTGATTAACGAACGCGCTGAGGACCCAGAGAGACAACAGGACTGGACTAGGTCTTTGTTTTTCACTGTTTTTACACCTTCCCGGTGCCGACAGCTATATATCATACACAATCCATTCATTCGTGAAGGTGCACTTTTCGGTGTTCCCCAGTCTACCTCCCCTCCCTTCTATTCATCCCTGACTATCTATGAAGATAGCGTCTCCGTGATGCGCTGAAATGCGTGAACCATGTAAATGGTATCTCGTCATGCTCTTCAGCTCTCGATCCTCTTCAGCGCCGTTCTTGTCGTGTCCGTGGACTTCTCCTTAGGTCGGAGCTCTGAGGCCTAACTGGCATTGCCTCTCGAGCTCCTCCCTTCAGGTCATAGACATCGAAAATCCTGAAGAATGCAACTGTAGCGTACACGAAACGTAGTAATCACACACGAACTACTCAAAACCATTATCATGGATTCATCTACCGTTACTGATAGCTGATAGTCGATGAGCATTCATGCCTGTTCTTAAGAAAAATACTAGTGCAGTTTTGTTTGGATGATTGGAAATTACACAAATACAGTTTAAAACAGATAAAAAAAACGTCGAAGAACCTACGATACCGAAGAAGTGAAATTTTGATCAGGGGTTTCTAAGGACAGGAAACTCGAAAACAAAGTTATGACGTGATTGATAAAGATCTATGTCGGGTATAGATCTTTCTCAAAAAATCAAAAATGTATATCATTTACTGTTTAATATTTGATATGTTATATCCAACATTGAATTATTGAGATTTTTGATCATAAATTTAATATACCTGCATGTTCACTAAATAATTTAATTTATTAATTAAGGTCGGTACGACCTTTCGTACGTTTTACCATAAAGCACAATATACACGAAAAATTACCTGATACACACGATGCAATTGGTCGGTTGTGTTACCTTATGAATAGTGCGCTTAACCAATATATTTTCTTTCGTTTCGCATCAGAATGGCTTGAATGATACGAATTGCATCTTTTAATTGTAATACGCCACTGTCCCGGACAGAAATGTCGCTCGCAGATCTCAAGTCCGCACTCCAACCCGCTACACTAAAAAATGAACCCTGGTGTAAAATAGCCAGAGGCAATTTGTCTGTTGTGTCACTGCGTGTGTAGAGCGCTTTGAAAGTTGTTTCCATATATGCAGTGACCTATTTTATAGCTTAAACAAATAATAAAATCGTCACTGTACAAAGGTAAATCTGTCGCCTGCCGTGCCGATGTGTACTCGGGCACTGAGCCACCTGCCTGGCGAAGGTCTCCTCCATCCGCCCCCAACTCGGGGACACCCCTGCCTGCCTGGCCACCCCCATGCCTGGCTGTTCAGGGGCGTTCTAGAATAGACATCATCAAAACCCATTAAATTTACTGCATTTCAGTGCATGCAAACTGTGTGCTTTGTTATTATTTTTAAAGTTAAATATTTTCATTGAAGGACTGACCATATCTTTAAATAAATTACTATCCCTGACTTTAGCCCTGGCAGCTCCTGTGACGTCACATGACATCATAATCGTGGAGCGTGTCCCCCCACACACACACATCGGCGCAGAGCAGCCAATTCGTTTCATTGGTTTTATTGATTAGTTTAATAACATCATACACCGATCTTCCCAGTAGCAAGGACCTGCCTATACATATACTATATTCAATTATTTTGATATCAAAAATATTCAATTCCGTGAGTTCTCAGTTGAGTTCTTTTTCTCGTGTGAGTTTATTATTTTCCAATGCGCTCTGCGTTGTATTTGTTCAATAAAATTAATTCCTCTTGCTCAAGCTTCGAGTTGAAGAAGCATTCGTGGCGATGTTTTTTATGGGTTATTTCACTCTTGACAAAAGCCACTTCCGACGGGTCTACGAGAGACAATGCATGAAAAGAAAGGAAACGTTTAACAGTGCCTCAAGTCATTGCATGACGACGAAAAGGTGGCCATCGCCTGTAAACCACGTCTTATATAAGCGAGCATGTATATAATCTACGCCCATCACCATAATAATCCTTAATTACGATCTATGATAAATCTCAAGAAAAAACATAATTTTCTTTATTTGAGGGATTTAAAATAAATGCGACCGCACAGTTCAGCGTGTGGCGATTGTATAAAACACAAGTGCTTCCTGTGATGGATTACACGAATAAAATCACCTTTGGGTGGCTTAATTAAACATTCTTAGGTACACGCTTCACAGCATTCAAAGATTTTACAGCCAGCGTCCTAACTCTTGAAGACACAAGGCCATTGAAAGACTCCCATCGTCTCCTACTCGCTCGCATTCACTGACCATCGACTTATCAATAAAACTGAAACTTTATGGATATGGAAAATTGATATTTATCTTCAGGCACACTTCAAGTTGTAATCCCGAACTCTTCGAGGGCGTGGGCGTTTCTTTGTTAATCTGACCCCTAACTTAGTTAATCTGGATACGATTGTCGAATAAAGGAAAGCAATAAACGAAGAAGAAATATTAACTTGAACAGGTTAAAAATATTTTATTCGTATAAATGACATACAGGAATGCACTGGATTAAGAGTGATTAAATTCCACTTTCGCGTTATGTTGGGCAGGTGGCACCTGTGAGAGAAGTGTTGGCTGTGCAGAAGTCGATGGGAACGATGATTGCACGGGGATCGGTGCTGGCATGGGGTAGAACAGCCCGTGCATAGGAAGTCGGTGGTCTAACTGGTAAGGATCCACGGGAGCCAGCCCCCATGCTTGAGTAGAAGATCCAGCAGGTGCATTTTTGGAATCGTGATTTCGACGAACGTTTTTAAAGAACTGCAGAATTTGTAATCTAAAGTCTAATTTTTCGTCGTCATTGAGCGATTTGTAATCGGGAAGAAGGGATATAAGAAAACACCTGTCAGCGTCTTCTTCTGGGGTGTTTTCTAGTTTTTTTAGAAGTTCCTCTTGGAAAGTTGTGAGGCCCGGAGTAACGCTGCGCTGACGGCGTCTGGCTCTCTCGCGATGTCGCTCTGGTTCGTGAATTCCAGCGTCGGGTCTGGTGCTGGTGCATCCTTCGTCCCGTTCCTCTCCGCTGCGGTCGCCATCGCCACTTCCTTCCGCTCCTTCCTCGGCCTTTTCGGATGTCGATCTCGCCTCCATCGTACTCAGTAAAAATGTCAGAGCATCTGCGAACACGTATTTTTTCTTTTTGAGCCCACCGTCAGCACTCTTCTCCTGATTCAGAAACCTTTGATAGTTATCTCGAATGTGTCGCCACTTGTTTTTCATATCTTTTACTGCAAGAGAATATATTGATTAACAACAAAAAACATCCAAAACCTTCAAATAATTATGTATTGAGTTTGCAATACAAATATAAGCATTATCTTATATGTATTATTGATGAATATTCAAGTATAAAAATAATCAAGCGGCAGTTTTAGTTAGTTTGGACGAGGTTGACATATATACAATACTTCTTCATCAAGTGCCTCTCCCCAGAGAAGGTTGGCGACCATTTGATTGACCATATACTCATGCTGAGCCAGTGTTTATGCTTTTCTAAGGGGAAAATAATGTAGTGGGTTCCCGGGTCTTTCTACACCGCAGTTTTATATTAGAAGGAAAAGTCTGCGTATCACTGTTGCCCAATAGCATTATTATATAATCCTTTCACTACAAAGCTCTGAGATTTAGATCTGATACTCCTTCTGCAGCAAGCTACAGAAACAATAGCCGGAGAAACACACTCCCCCAACAATCATTCCAAGTCCACTACTCCATTGCCAATCCTCTGAGTAAAGAATAGCATCCATGCACAAGCAATAGAATGAGGAGAGCGGGGAGGCAATCAATACAGCGGGTATCAAAAAATACTGCAACAGAAATATGTTCTTCGTATTTATTAGTTGAATGAATGTATTCGCTAACCTTTCTCATTATTCTCTTGGGTATCTAATGTGAGCCAATTGGCATACATCATCTCGCCGATTTCTTGCCACGAACTGTCCCGACAGCTTTTATCGGAATACGCCTTTATCGTTTTCTCCCAGATCGCCGGTCTCTCGTGCACACACGCTATAAATTTGTCTTTGTCAAACATTTCGGCGAGCGAGAAGCAAACTGAAAAAACGTTCCGGCGCGAGCGCGCGGAGCAGACTGCTCGCGCCGTCCCGTTCACGACCGGTCCCGTAAACGCAGCGCCGTTGTCATTCCGCACTGCGGACTCTCGCATGCCGATAAAACGCACCCTGGGAAAACACCAATGCCTGCCTGATTGGGAGCATTTCAGGTGTACTTTATTTTTAAAAAAATTTAGTAAAAAAAGTCGATCTTCTAAACCAGTGGCTCGCAAACTCTCTTGGACCACAGACCCCGTTTCATAGTCAAAACTTGCCCACGGACCCCCTTTCATAGTCAAAACTTGCCTACGGCCCCTGGGTGAAAAACTACATAAATTCATATTCTAAGACTAGTTGGTGCAAGTATCAACTCTATGAACCTACCTGACTCACCGCGATGCCTGTTATTACTTGTATTTTATGTACTTGTCTATATTTATATTTTACTTAGAACGTAAAAATCGCTAATAATGTATTCATTGTTATTTATTTTAACTACCATATCAATAAAAATGTGTCACAATTTTTTTATTTGCGCGGACCCCCTGCCGTTGTTCAGGGACCCCCAAATCGATTTTAATTTTCTAAGGACCCCCTGAATGATCCCAGGTACTCCCTGGGGTTCGTAGGGACCACTTTGAGAAGCACTGTTCTAAACCAAGGTCCCCAAACATTTTTTCCTTGTAGGCCCCTTGTCGAGTTTTCCTGTTTTTCGTAGACCCTTTTTTCCAACTTCAAACTTATTTTTGACATCTGATATAGAACAACTCACTTTCATAGGACTGTACAGTGTATTTAAAAATAAAAAACCTAAAATACTTGTAAAATTAATTATACCTTTATTAATTAAAAATACACAAAATGCAAATATAGTAACATTCACTAAAAAGATCAATACTTTTAATGGGAGGGATGGGTCTGATACTTTTCCTGCTTGTTGTCCTAACCTCTTTATTTGAAGATAATGTGAGTTTTGAGGAATCCCGCTAGCAAAGTTAGCATAAAAAAACCTTTCTACCACTTTGATACAAATTCACAATTTCGTGTGCATTTAACAAAGCAGTTCGAGTTATCGCTGCTCTGCACGGAATCAAAGCAGATTAAATCTCAAATGATATTGTTGACGCCATCGCATGCTTCATAAAACGAAAGAGAATTCACATTTATGGGGTTTATCTGTCCCACTCGTGACAAATCAATAAAATAACGTGCATGGCAGCAGTTTCGTGGGCAGAGCAAACTGCACACTACAGAGTGCATCGGCTTGTGACCAACGATCGAACTTCTCAAGCTCCTTGACAACATTGAAAATCGCATACAGACACTCGGAGTGGTGCGCTCAAATTTAGGTGTATAGTAGGACGTATCATAGCACCTATAGCATAGGCTCTCAAAATATTTTGTCCCGTAGACCCCTTGTCGAGTTTTCCTGTTTTTCGTGGACCCCCTGCCTTGCTTATATTGAATTTTTACAAATTCATCAACTTCAAACATATTTTTGACATCTTATATAGAACAACTCACTTTCATAGGGTTTACAGTGGATTTAATACATGTAAAGTTAATTATACCTTTATTAATTAAAAACACACAAAATGCAAATATGAGAGAGAGTGCAGAGAGTACTTGGTGGAATTCCATTTTAATATCTTAAATAGAATAAAATACTTGAAATGCCAACGTGAAAGGTTGGCATCATAACGAATTCGATTCGTCACAAAGTTCATAGGTAAAATCTGTTTTTGGTGCATTATGACATTTACGGAATGCCTAAATTTTGGTGTAGACCCCCATTTAAAGTTTATGGACCCCCAATTAAATTTTTCGCAGTCATCGACCCCTTACGATATTGACCACTTTGGGAACCAGTGACTTAAAGTATCAAAATAATTCCATAACAAACCGAGTATATTATATACATTAGACTCAAAATAGACCACAGCGGCGTCCATCTACTTTATCCGTCAACAATTAAATTCACACCAAATATATAATTAAAATATAATTTTATCCCAAAAATTACAAATTCACGTTCAAGGTGCTCCAATCTGTGTCAAAAGAATACATTGCGTTCATAATTATAGCGTTGTTTAAATTAGACAGTAGCTCATAACTAAGCTTATAATTATACTTCTCGTATAAAGCACTCTGATTTAAAAAAAACCTCGATGCAAGAATAGAGAGTTCCTAAAAAATACAGATTGATACTGTATTATTTTAAAAACTCTCTTTTCTTGTATTGAGGTTCTTAGAATCAGAATGCATAAATAATTACAAACTTTATGTTAGCTACTGTCTAATTTATTACTAGTATGTACTAATTTATTAAAGACCTCTAAGCATTCTACTGACACAGTGTTTTTTGGGGTAAGGGTCCTTCAAGTCCGTGCGGTCTTTCCTTTGTTGCTAGTTCCTTTGTTCTTGGGCAGGCGTAGGATAATTTATTATTTATATAGACTCCACACACGGAGCAACAAATCTCAACACCAAATCTTATAAATATATTTTTACGCCATATTTTTTGGGCGAAGTCTGCAAAGTCGCCAAAAACGGTACATAACATGAATAAGTTATTTTGTCGAAAAAATATTATTGTGGCGATTTGTTGTCGCAATTTGTATTGTATGTTTGGTCTCCAAGGGCTTTACAAACAGAAAACTGTTGTTTGTGCCATTTTTTGGCAATGTCGCATAAAAAAACGAACCAATTAACAAAATGAATCCTTGAGGTAGAGCTTGAGGATTTTTTCTACACACATCGCGACACAACTGGCTACCGACATTAAATGGTTTAAGGCATAAAAAATACCCATTAAAAATTGTCGTTTCAAATATCAAATACAATAAAATGGACGATATAAAATTCAGTTCAAGTCCGATGCATTTAGGTGTGATAAAACGAAACCACGAGTGTATTAACATTTATATCCTCCGGCCATGGATTTTCCACGAGATGCTCTTTCTCGCGTTTTACCCAAAATACGCAATCATCGATAATCGCCGCGGAATCAGACCGAATTGGAAATGATATGTAATTTGAATAAATTATAACTATTGAGATACAACTGGAACGGTCTCGGGGATGAGCGGTAGACTTTACATTATAGATTGAGAAATCCGAAAATTGTTTCAAACTACTGACACACTGACTTCATTATTTCATTTCACAATCGTAAATGCTACCAATATTTGAAAAATATATGTTATTTATAATAGAAGTTTTCATGATATCTTGGAGTGAAAAATACATTTTCTTCAATTTCGTACCCCTTTCCTTTCTTAGTGCATACATATTATAACACTAATAATATATTTGATATACTAATAAGTATTTAGTTATATGTTTATATTTGTACGACCCCTTCAAGTCCGTTCAGAGGGATGCCTTGTTTCTAACTTTCAGGAACGAAGAACTGAAAAGGTTTGGATAAATTACTGGCGACAACTGTGGTAGTTTATTTTTAGCATATTAAATGATAATAAATATGATATTATTACTATTTTAATATTTAATCATCTACATTTGAGTGCTCAGCGACAGGCCTGGCCGGGGCGAGAGTGCTCGGGTACCATGTCGTGAGTTTGTCTCGTAAAAACTTGCAAAATTCAAATAATTTCGAGAAATTTTCATTACGTAATCACCGTAATGCGAATATCATATTTCCGACATCGTTATTTCATTTCTCATATTTAATTTTCGTCTTCATTAATACAAGTCAAATTAATAACGGCAATAAAGCTCCTCGCTCTACTCATTACGGAGATATTATTTTGAGGTAAGTTCTCGATTATATAAATAATGAAGAAACCAAATATTTTATGAGTTCTTTATCACTATTAGTGAGGACGCTCGTCCTATAAAAACTACAACTATCGACGATTAGTATTTAATAAATCGTAATATTATGATCGTGTCAATAAATATTTTTGAGATTTTTTTTCTTGATATCGCAGCCTGGCACCACAACCCTTTCAGCCACAGTGGCTCTGTTTGTTATAAACAATTTTGATTAAGTACATTAAAAACTATCGAATTTCAAGACATTTCATAAAAATATTTGAAGCACAAATTAAATCTTACCATAAAATCGTTTTCACGTGCGTATCCAATTCTGAAGATCCACGACAAGTGGTTTGGAGACAAGGAGCCAAATTCACATGCACACTCATTAATAATTATATTTTGCAAATTTATTCTACTATAATTATACAAGTACATACGTAAGAACGTGCACATCTGTAATATAATATATAATATCGAAAAATACATCAATTATAGCTTGCTTTTAGCATTGTAGTAGTAATGATGTACTTGCATGATTGTTGTTAGATAATCTGACCACCTCACCGCAAGTTTTTACATAAACCTCACATGCAGGTGTTTAATGTTCCGGCAATTCGTGTGCAGGCAGCTTATGTGACTTATTATTAGTAATCGAAAGTAGTTAACTGAAAGTAATGACGGGCTATTATTTTTCATGTCATACAAGCTCGAAGATTCAAAACGAAAAGTCCATAACTATTATAATAGGATGCCGCAAGTGAACAGGCGTACTAATTAATTTCCACCTGCTTTTAATAGAAAATGTATAATGAAAGTTTTACTGTGACCAAGGGACTTTGAGGTTCGTAAATATTAGATTTCCCCAGGGATACTACTGCCTCCACCACTGCTCTGCAAAGGATTGTTCGTGGTGGTCCAAACCCGCGATTAATAATTTATATAAACCGGCAGCGGCTGAACAACACACACGGGTCAATGGGTCCCAAAATGTCACCCATGCAATATATAGGGTGTCCAGAAAGAGTATCGGGTGAATGTGAATAATGACCGTTATTGCGATATGCTGCGTAAACTTTTGGGCTCAGAGTTGCAGGAGTTTCAAGGTTTCAACTCAAGAACGTGCTTCCAATACTTTCCGTACATCCAATCGATCAATTGAAGCTGTTAACGAATTATTACCTAATAAGGTCATTTCACGCAGAGGTAACATCAACTGGCCTCCCAGAAGCCCCGACCTTAGCCCTCTTGACTATTTAGTATGGGGATGCCTTAAAAGTAGGGTTTATGAATTGAAACAAAATATCAGGTCAGAAATGGCAGCAATATCGAGGGCTATGTATCAGCTTGTTATCAGCAATCTTCGTTCCAGATTAGAAGAGTGCCAGCAGCGTAACGGTCACCATTTGGATAACATCATCTTTTTGAAATAATTTTCCATTTTGTATGCTTATAATCAAAAATAAAAAAAAACTTGATTACTAGTAATTTTTGTTTTATTGAACTTACAAATACCCGATACTCTCTTTGGACTCACGTGATATTTATTCAAATATATATTAAGTCGCCACTTTTTTGTTAGGTTTAATTTATGTTATAATTTTAATAAACATGCACAACTTACAACCTGTAAGTATTCATTGTACTTCACAGGTGATTAATTCTTATAATACAGATGTTACAATAATGCTTAATGTAAGTCGTTAGAATAATAAATATCGGTTCTCGTACACTGCAATATCAACACGAGCCGGAGCCGTCCGTGCCAGGTGAGAGGCGAGCGGATTTCCGTCATGGGCGGCTCGTGCCAATATTAATAACCAAAGCATTAAAAAAAATAAAAAAAAAACAACAAATACTGAGCTGCCGTAAATGCTTTGTATGAATTTATTTGTATTAAAGCTATTCAGAAGGGGTTTGTTGGTTTTTTTGTTTGTGAGAGTCCCCCGGTTCGATCCCAATCCTGAGGGGCTAACCTAACTGATGGTATGTTTCAAAAGTTAATTAATATTTAGTACATAATTGATTTTTGTGAAGACCGTCTCACAGAAAGTTCGATTTTGCCTATACAGGTTTGATTGATTGATAATGATCTTAATTAAATAAAAAATAATAATATCCAGGTTTTTAAATTTAAAATGCTTCACTCAGTACTTTGGGTATCTATCTGTAAAATCTAGTATTGCGTGTCACACAATATTTAATTGACATAATAAGTACGTTGTTTCATTTACAGGATATTATTGTTAAAAATTCTTGCTTAGTACAAGTGATTCGTTGGTATAATTGGCAATGCACCGGCCATGTAAGCTTGGAGATGTGGGTTTAAATCCCACACAAATCACGATGATATTTTTCTGAGAATTTCTTTAATCAATTTTCAATATTTGAATAAATGTACTTGATCATTGTCAATATTTAGTACATTTTATTTATTAAAATATTTACTAACTGTAGAGAGAGAATAAATTCTTAAAATAATATTGTCTTAAAGTTGAATCACTCATATTTGTGGTTATAATTATATTGGCTTCAGTAAATTTTCCCTTAAAAATTAATTCTATGGTTTGTCGGGATGTGAATGTAGTTTTATAGCACAAGCCTCGCATATTTCATCAAATTCTTCTTCATCAAGTGCCTCTCCTCAGGGGAGGTTGGCGACCATTTCACTGAGCATAAACTCATACTCACCTAAGAGGAAAATCATGAAGTGGGTCCCCGGGTCATTCTACACCGCAGTTTTGTTTTGGGAGGAAAAGTCTGTGTATTGCTGCTGCCCAATAGCATTATTATAAATCATTTTCTTACAAAGCTCAAACAAGCGAAAACGTTGTATTATTATTTATTTTCAATTTAAATCAAACTTGTTTCGGGTGAACTCACCGTATTTTGCTGAATAACTTTTGTTATCCTGTTATTTGTATTTGTATTATGTCCTCTAACGTCAGACATGAGCATTTAGAAGCAGATCGTTTTTGAATGCCGCCGCTCCGCACCACAGCAGTGCACTCCCGCCCGTGCGCGCATGCGTCATGCTGGCCTCTTGCTCCCACGCGCACATCTCTTGATAGCGCCGTCTCGCTCCCACGAAAGGTTACCTGGGGATTTTCGCACTCTTTCACACCCCCGCCGAACCATGGCTGTATTGTATCTCCCTTTCAGTTGTTTAAATCTAGTGGTACAACTCGTTGGTTTATGAAACTAAAATGTACATTTTTATTATAAAAAAAAATTCTAATGTTGTTGATTTATTTTAATGTGCATTAATTTCAATAAAAATACTGGTTGATATTCATTTGGCTTAATGTTTAAATATTAAAGTCGTTTTCTTTGGATAAAATGTTTTCGGCAATCTATAGCTTAGTGAGAACATAACTTGATTTTTATTTATAATAATATCACTAAATAAAAAAATACTTTGCCCATCTCCAAATAGTTAAAAAATAAACTTTAACTAAAACTAGCTACAATTTTTTTTATTTTTTATTATTTCAAACTTGAAACATGTTTTAAAAAATATATAAAATGTTTAATACCCCTGATTTAATCATAAGCTAGACGACCGACACTACAGCATAGTGCTATCTCTTTCATCCTCCCACGTCATTGACTAGAAAGTCGTCTGCTGTCTCTGTCTCGCGGCCCGCCAGGCGTGCGAGCTAGCGCCGCAGTTCGCAGGTGCTCAGTTCTCGAAAAAATATTCGGCCGGTCGGTTCTGTCTGCTGTCATTCAACGTTGTTTATGTTTTTACAAAACTTCCGTGTGTTGTGATTTCAAAAGTTAGGTTAAATAACAGATAATAATTCGCCAGTGCTGTTTGTTTTGTATTCTGACACAAGTGTAGTTGGTATATTGTGGAATTACCACTTACTACCTTTGACGTGAGCTCTAAAGTTCGTGTTGGAAATCTTCAGGGACCTTGATTGTGGTACAGCTAAGGTGAGCGAATACCGACTGTTTGTTAATAATTCTTATTATTTGACTCGTGTTCCATAACGCTAGTTTGTCGTTGTCTGTCGTACTCTAGGCAGACTGCCAAGCATTTCCATTGGTATATTTTTCAATGACATTTGTAGAATACAATAAAAATAATTTTGTGCATAAAACAACCCACGTTGAAGTGAAAAAATATATAAATATGCACTATATTATCAATTGGGTGTAAGTAAATAGTTAATATGTAAACGTGTTTAAATTAAATATTCGCCTTCTGACATACTTCTGCCAAGTTTCCATGATCCACACGACATTTAAAATCTGCAAAAGTGGGCGGAGCTGAACATTTTTTCTGCAAAATTCATACATTTTTATTTATTCTCAAAACCTGTTTTCATCGCCAGTAGTGTGGTTTTTGGTAAACAATATTTGGTACATATTTCAAGTTCTCATCGTTCATTTATAATCCAATTTAATATCCATTAGCCGGTTAGTAGCTCTTCTCCAATGCCCTTATAATCGAAGAAACGTAGAAACCATCTATCATGAAAGTGAGCCGAGAAATTATTATTATTTATTTTCAGCTTACATGTGAAAGATTACGTGAGTTTCTTGGGAATATGTATACATACCGATGGCGTGCGGCAAATTTAAAAATGAAGCATACAGTTTCACATTATTCATGTTTAATCTTTATTTTACGAGCGGGAGACATCTAAGCTCGAGTAACCTGAGACCCAACCATATAGAGTTTCCTATCATTGTAAACCTTACCACTTAGTAGCATTGCAATACATACGGTTTCCTTCACTAGAAGCCTGTCAGCCGTCACATGTACTTTTATTGTTCTCTGCCATCTGTGCGTGTATCTGTTCTTTCATTCCAATAAAAAATATATATGTTAGAACAATAAACATTTAATAAATATAAACAATTTTGTGTAGAAAAATATAGACATACGTGTTTGTGAGTTTTTTGCAGCAGTGTTTTTCTTTCATGCGTCTTGTGCTGCATTGCGATTTGCATCTCCAGATAAGATGAAGATGACCCCAACACTGGGACCGAAACGTCGGAGGACACAAATCATAAAATCCAGATAGACGTTCATATAGACATGTTGTTTTTGTAGGAAATCATTATTAATATTTTAACCGCATACATGTCGGATATGTGATAACTTGTGGAGATCTCTTTCCTACGTGGAAACCAAATATCACCAGGTTGTGAAACAGCACATGTGGAAACTTTATTATTGGATTATTTCATTGTTTTATAACAATTAACTATCCCAATACGGTTGCAACGCCGGGTGATGTAAATCAATTACTTCCCTGGTCTGAGTTTGGTGGATTGTTTAAACATTACAAATTAACCGGCGCGGGCCTGTGGGAGCTGTGACCTGGACGTGCTGGCACGGAAGCATCACCACAGCAGCATTCTTGCGGTTCCTCCACTGTCATCTCATGCCCTGGTGGCTGCTGCATCCTACTTTTACGTGCCCTGGCCTTGCGAAGACTAATCGTAGTACGTGGCTATCGGGCCTGCTCACAATCAATGCGATAACTGCACAGATATCCAGTCACAAGAAGACGAATCAGTAGCAGTGGCGTGCGACGAGTCCAAAGTCAAGGCGAGCAGCATTGTTCACAAAATTTCAATCACCTTAGTAAATCATGCAAATTACTTTGTTCATAATTATTTTTTAAAAAAAGTCTTTAATTATTTAGGGCATACAATGCTTTGTTTGCTTATTATATATACACTGCACGCCACTGGTGAGAAGGTTTGGTAAATCACGTACATATCAGAAAAAAGTCTACTGCGTTATTATATCCAATATATAATAAATAGACAAAAGGTTGGAAGTTTATGATATTTTTTTGTTTGTAATAGTTTTTGCCTTTGAAGGCCTTTTTCAAACGGTCAGACATATTTGAAAGGCGAAAGCGCTCACAAACAAAAAATATCGTAATCTTTGTTGTTTACATATAAAATATTACAAATGAAATCGGTCTGTAATAATTTCTGTTATATGATATTTAGTTGTTCAAATCGTAAGTGTGTTTATTAATATCCGGTCATATATTTTTAAATGACTTAACAGCTGACGTAAGTTCGCGGGTTATTTTAAGTAATGTAAAATTTTATTCACAATCTATTTCCGAAAAACTAAGGCAACTTTTTAAATAATTAGATAAGTATCAGAATATGTGTGGCCAAAAATTTTTACCCAGAATGGTGCTTAGAAACCAACAGCTCGGCTCCTTCGCGTCTCAACTTTTCCACATCTCATCTGACTTTCATTGCAATAAGTAGCTCTACTTTGTCCGTATTGGCATGCACGTGGACAATAGAATTCTGCTAATAACACGTAAGCCAGACCACGTGAGAATAACGTCTCTTTGAATGTAAAATTACTCCTAATACAATCCACGCATTTCTCTACGGGGATGGAGCCATCTTCAGAAATTTAAAATCTCTGAAGATGACCCCAGAGTTGGGAAAATTAAAATAATATAGCGTAGCACAACACCCAAGAACGTCTGCTAAAACCTTAGATCACGATTATGTTGATAACACGAACAATGAGAGTCGCGTGTGAATTTGGATGCGCGTCTGTCTTCTCGTCTTCGTGGCCTCAATCGAAGTTGTATTCTATCATTTGATCAATAGTGTAACATTTTCCCATTACACAGTCAAATCATAATTAATACAACCAAGTTTTTTTTAGGTCAATAAGTTGAGCATAACAATATCGCTTATGTATATTTTATTTAGAGAAATATATTGGCTACTTGTATGCGAGTATACTGTGCTAATGTGTGTGTGTGCGTATACAAACTAATCCATTGAAAATTGATTTCTCGTATGGAATTTATTAAAGCCAGAGTACACGATGACACAGTCGAATTTGTGGGAGTGTTCGCAGCACAGGCCGACCCAGAATGTGACAATGGCACGAGAGAAATTCAAGAATGATGGAGAGGAACCCCGCGGTCCTTACCTGAAATACCAGCCTGTAATGCTTTCCACTCTCGGAAATTACACAGCCGGATATATTTAATAAAAAATAAAAAAAAACACACTACATAAGTACGGTTGAGTAATGAATAGCTCCGTTGTTCGATATTGATTATTGCCTTATCGCAGTGGAAAGCCGTTAATGTTCCGGTAAGATATTGAATACCCGGTGTGTTTTATTGCTGTTAATATTGCTGAATTGCACATAGAAACATAAATAATTACTCAGTGGCTTTGTAGCAATCGATTCGACGTTGGATTCGTGGCGATATCACGCCTTGGCGTGTCGTGACCATCACAAGAAAGATGGCAAAATATTTATTTAATAGAAATACAAAGCCCCGCCTATGAACGCATTTTTTTTACTACCGTGTTCCTGCATTCTATTCTGTAAATATTTTTTAATCTAGGGCATGGAGTTTCTTTCAGTTTTTGATAGTGGTCATTATAAACAGTATTGTATGAAACGTATTTGATATGTTCGTTCGGTTAAAAGTGCATTATTGAAAATATATTCATAATCTGCAACCACCAGACTGTAAGCAGACGTTGAACCATAAAATAAATATGCCTAAGATAAACACGTCATAAAATACTATGCATTCCAGTTCGGATAAAGTAATTCGAAATAATTATCATGCTTTTCGGACGACGGGCGTCGTTGCCTTAGTTTCTAGCAGCTCATTGTGTTCTGTCGTATTACGTCGATTCTTCACGAAATCATCGGATGAATCGATTATTTTAATGGTTCGTCTGAATTATGTCGAAGATAAGACGACGACCCGCCACTGGTGCGCGGCGAGGCTCCGGTAAACTGGTTCGGTTTTGGGTCACGTCTCGTGGCTTTTTGCTCGATCAAACATCACGAGAGGCCGGGCGCTCCGTCGAGGCCCCTCGTCCCCTTGCCCCTTCGCCCCCTCGCCCCCTTGCCCCTTGCCCCTTCGCCCCCTTGCCCCCTCGTCGAGGTTAAGCGGTTATGCAAGACGCTGGGGGCGCGGAGTCGCAGCCAGAGGCTGGAGAGCCCTAACCTCCGCTTCTTCGGGGCTCACGTGCTCCGAACTGATTTCGACTGAATATTGTACAAGTGATTTCAAAAAGTCTGTTACAGTAATACCCCGTTGTGCGCGGTTTCACGATAACGCGAATTTCAAATTTCGGATTAAAATGCCTCGCATTACGCGAATTTCTTATTTAAGAATGTGTATGAAAATAATGTAGTTATTGACTTCTCTTAACAATTAAAAACAGCGTTGGGTGTTATGAACGTATTTTACAAGAGCGTAAAAGAAACGCTACCCAAAAGATGTATTTTTCAGTAAAAATAACATGTAATACTGCATAAATTCAAATGATTAAGTTTTGACTATGTATGTATGTTAATCGTAAACCCCGATATACGCAATTTTTTTCCGTAATTTATCCCTCGCGTAAAACGGAGTATTACTGTACATATCGCGTGTCTGCTGATGTTTCTATTTTGAACTATTTTTTTTAAACTGACATTTAATTGCATTCTAGTTAAAAATGTGTAGAGTCATTTTAGACACTAATTTTAAATGTATTAATTTAATTAACAAGATGTTTTTATGTTAGGGATATTTTTAGATAAATTCACAAATTAAAATTGTATCAAGCAATTTATTGAGCTCACGAAGCAGACGTCTATCTGCCTTTCATAATTAATTTTAAATCATCACATTCGAAAAAAAAGCTAATCGTTTTTTTACGTGGTCCATTTGGGTGCTCTAATAGATCAGATATTTTCGCGCGCTAATTTCTGACCCTAAACGCATTGAGGCATAGTTTTGATTGTGATTCTTCTTAAGTTTTAGTTCTTGTCTAGGAGCCGCCGCATCGCGCCCAATCGATGCAGGATCTTTTAACACACTAAAGACGGGGCGGGTACTAATACCCGTTTTGCGGACTGCTGTCTAAAAGCGGGGCGCGTATTAGTACCTTTTTGAATGTGTTTACTCTAAAAGCGGCAGAAGGTCATTTTACTCTTTAGGTTTACAGCTCGTAATGTCAACGTTACTTCTACCAATACTGTCCAGTGATTCTCAACAAAGTGACAATGAAGAAGTGGAGTGGTCAGAGAATGATAATCCTTCAATTATTGAACAATTTTTAGGACAAAGTGGTGTTGTTGTGATGCCAAGTAATCCGAAATGTGTGTATGAAGTGAGCCAACTTTTTATAGGAAACGATTTATTTGACTACATGCAAATCAAAGAGTGTATAGACTAGATTTCACACGTGCAATTTTACGCGAATTTCGTCCGCTTCGCACATCAGTTTAGTCAATTTGGTTACCCGCTTAAAATATAAATATAATATAAGCTATTGTGTAACAATAGCATTTAATTTATAAACAAAAATCTCATAATTAACTCGGAGCTGCTAAACGGAAGAATAAAAATCAAAGAGTGTATAGATTAGATTTCACGTGCGCATTTTACGCGAATTTTGCCCGCTACGCACATCAGTTTAGTCAATTTGGTTACCCGCTTAAAGTGTGTTTTAACAAACAGGAAATGGTAAATTTGATGGTATACAGCAATATCGTGTTATTAATTTTATAGACGAATATTGGTTTCATAATAAACCAAGCCGCACGCAGAATTGCTCTAATTTGGAAACCGTATTCGTTACATGTGTATAGAGTAGATGTGTATCGTGGCACGCGTACCACGAAACGCGCCGGAATCTTGTCTTCATCGCTGATGGTGGAGTATTTTACCTCACGGCGAGGGAAAGCACCGATTAACCTGAATGCAGCCGCAACAGTTGCTGCCAACTTCACGCGAGTGCGGACACTCCCGGCCAATCAAACTAATTGACACGTATCAAATCACGGCTCTAATGGATACTGTCGAAATTGCCGGGCGAGTCCCCAGTGCCATTGTTTGCTGTGAATTTTAATAGCTACCGATTTGCTGTCACTCATTTAAAACAAAATCAACACACGGAAAAAAAATATGAACTGTGTGTAAGAGATGTATCTATCCACGACTAGTTTTTGTGGTAACTTTACTTTGCTTGATCTGTTATTGTTTCTGTAAATTGCTGCATAAGGAGTATCAGATCTAAACTTCAGAGCGTTGTAAGGAAATTATTTATAATAATGCTATTGGGCAGCAGCAATATGCAGACTTTTCCTTCCAATATAAAACTGCGGTGTAGAAGTACCCGGAGACCTACTACACATGAACACTGGCTCAGCATGAGTATATGCTCAGTGAAATAGTCGCCAACCTCCTCTGAGAAGAGGCACTCGATGAAGAATATCATAAATCCCAACCCATATCAATGCTAATTTAATAGTAACTACATCTAGAAGCCTTTATTGCATATGAAATTAGGGTGTTAATATAACAAAGAGTCATTTTAATATAATTAAGAAATGACTTGAAATATATAATGCAGGGCCAATGAAACCAATTTTTGACCAATCAATATATTTTTTTGCTCAAAGATTGCGTTCTTGATTTTTATTTGATTTTTAGCGCCCCACTTGCAATTTAGTGAGTCACGGCTAATAAATAATGACCGCAAAAAATATGCAAAAATACATGATTTTTGTTTCCGTTACATGTCTTTCTGAATAAATAGTCTTTGCAACATCTCGAGGCAGGGCTCGTCTCCTGACATCATCGGCTCGGTTCTGCGAAGCGGCGGTGGGGGTTTTATATTTCAAACCTGTTTCAGCGATGGAGTATTCGATCTTCGTGCATATGATGATGCTGGCGATTCTCTGTTTAACAGTATTAGAATATCATTGTATATTAGCAAATGCAAGTAAACCCTCGAACTAACACACGCTGCGACACAACCGAACATTAACTAGCCAATAGCGTCCTCTTTTGTGTACTTAGGAGCTCAAGTTATAAATAACTACAATTATATTTCATTAAAATAAACCTTATGATATGTTTTTATTAGCGCTAGTTTCTTCGTGGGTACTATCAATAAATATACTAACAATCAAAGTCTCAATTAAACTATGATTATAGTGTCGACCCAATAGTTATATTTACTCTGTAATAAGGAAATGTTACAGTCGTCAAATAATAAAGCTAATAAATAAGCACATAATTATCTCTACAAAATTATCTGTATTTAAACGCTAATGTTTTTTTTATGATTAGGGACCTTGCATTTATAAACAAGCTAGGATGAAGTAACAATTGGATGGATGCTTCTAACTAGGATGAGTTTAATCTAACAGGAGTTGGCGGGATGTTCGGCTATGACCTGATTGGAGCTCCTCTGCATTTGCTTTGAATTGGCAAGGCAACCATAGAAACCATGAGGAGTCAGACCTCACCCTTGTCGATCTCGTTATTCGAGGATCCTGTGCGGGGGCCGAAATGCTCATTTCGCATTTTATCTCAGCATTTCTAATTTATCTTGTCATACTCGTACTTGCCATTCCAGATTGATTTCTTTGGTCGTTTTTATAACATCTTCAACTTCTTGTGTTAAAATAATACTGTCGCTGATGTTTCAACTCTGATACTTCATCTTTCATTATAAGAAGATGACAATTATTGTAGTGAATTCTTCAAAGTTACTTTGGCTATCTGTCACCGTGTTTTTTTTAAATATCACACAACTTGTATAAATAAATTGATTTCTTTGGTTTTAGGGGGTTAAGGTTGTGCTGCGTTTTAGTGTGAATTTTCCGACCCCCAAAATTTCAAAGCCTTCAGCTTAAGGGTCTAAGTCCCATACTCGAGTTTTTTTGATCATTTTCTGGTCCATTTTGCGAAAAATCGACTGCACCAATCAAAAAAATTTAAATGCAAAAAGTTAGATACATCCCTTCTTCCGAACAAAATGTGTTTTTATTTCTTGTATATTTACTTTTATATATTTAAAAATATGTGCTTTTCCGATTGAAGTGTAGGAATTAGGAGATTCGTCACGTCCGTGTTCTAAGAGTCCTAAACATTTAAAAGTCTTTTTTTCAATTGGAATTAAAAGATTATATATAAACCCTGTGCGCTTTATTATTTTAAAAATTAAAAAAAAAAAATCTTTAACAAACTTTGATTTTGAAAAGTCGTTATTTTATCCAATTTTCAAACATCTTCAAGATTTTATTTTACCCTGAAAATGGACGTTAATTAAATAATAAAAAATATATAAATATAATTTATAGTTTTTTTAATAGTCTATAAAAAAATAGGCATAGAAAAATAAAGTGACAATTAAATTAATTAAATGACACGATTTCGCCAGGTAAAACGGTCCTTTTTTTTGTGGCAGACGGGGGATGGACACCAAGCAAGGTTAGGTAGCAAGACCCTTAACACCCGGGAGCAAAGTGAGTCTGGCTCATATTGGCTTGGAGATCAGACGCAGAGTGCAGTCGAGCACTCGATGGACCGCTCCTCGGAGGTCGGGAAGGCTGAGGACCTGCTGCCGAGGCCGTGACGTCACGGGGTCGCGAAGCGCGACCTTGGGCGAGGAATGCGCGCCTGCCCGGAGTAGCGGGACCGCGTCTATGGGAAATTGTGCGCAAACTTTCAATATATCAAAGATAATACGTAGTGCCGTTAGTTCTGCGGTATTTCGGTATACTGATAACCTTTCTGCTGCCAATACAGGTAACAGTAAAAAAAAACTCGTTTTGAATTTGAATATCGCATTGACATTAATTATGAACACATTTTTTTAAACTAGTCGCTAACTTCATGGCATATGTTTTATCTTATCTTGATACCTATGCATGCAGTTTGTTATTCACATGTGATAAACTATAAGGCTGGAATAAGCATACCTGCAGAACTAATGCCAGAATCAAATGTGAAGTTTTATGCAAAGTGTGCGTTTAATACTGTAATTACAGTGAAATATAAAATATTTTTTATTTGGGAAAAAGCATTTTAGATAATGCGAGTTCCTGTATTACTAAGACACTGCTAATAAGTTAATTATTAAGGCCATCGATGTCACAAAAGTTCATAATATTTGCACTGCTGTTGCAAGAAATCCATCACGGCGTTTTATTTATATTTAAAATTTAAAAATAATTTAGAATCAATGGTGCATAGAAATATATATTTTACTATCTTGGAATTTGTTTGAGATACAAATGATCATGTGGTGGGGATTTTATCATCTGATATTTCGGTCCCGGTACTGAGACTATTTTCAGAAAACTAAAAGGGATGACAGAAATCCCTTTACAGCGTTACTCTGACCGTAGAAACTATTTAAATTAAATAAATTTTAAAATATACTATTAACATTGCAAGTGTTTCGAATTCAAGTAATTCTGATTTTCACACATTTAGTAATTTATGAGACGTAATATTTCTTACCTTATCGACTTACCCACTGTTCCTGTGAGGTCCACCTTGAAAGATCGTCTTTTCTCGTCTATAGCAGCAAGTAGAAGCATTATTATGATCGCACGAAGTGAAGTGGTCGTGTACACGCTTCGTGGAAACATTCTCTGGTCGTGGTACGGTAGGCTTATTATTTTCTGTAAATTAACTTTCCATCTCGCGGAAATACCAACAAACTAAGTCGTTAACCCAGCAAGTATTTTTATTTTATTTCAAAACTCTACAACTCATAAACGATCGCTCGCACCCTGGATCTTTCTTGAATCATCTGCATGGCAAAACGAAAAATAATTAAAACAAGTGACTCAATTTTAAATTGATTTTTTTTATTACTGTAGAAATCTAACATCTTGACTTGCCTTACATGTACGTAGTTATAATTTAATATATACTTTTTACACGGTTTATTTTATTCAAATTTCATGCCTTTATCCGTACGTATCGGTTCCATAGCGTGGGATGTGCATAGTTTATCAGTGGCATGCACTCAATACTAGGAATAAAGTACTGCATGCTCTCATATATCATTAAAAAAAATTATATTAGTTTGGTATTTTTGATTTTCCATCGAAATTAACACCAAAACGATACGTGAAATACCCTGTACAATGGTTACTACCTCTGTAGAACTTTAATTTATGTCATGTTTTTTTTTATATATTGGGGTTTTTCCAAAACTTCCCAATCTTCCCAAATCCACCTGATCTTAACTGCTTAAGAGCATACCGTTTGAGCATCATCAGCAACATTTGACACCTCTTTATTGTCTTCATAGTTATATAAAATGCGATGTAAAAATAATCTTCGCTGCGTTTGCATTGTTGCCGTGTGTGGGTTTTGTGCGCTAATTATAGGTAATTATTTGCTCTAGAGATGCCCATAAAGGGAGATAGCTGTTATCGCCAGCGTGTAACTGTGTGAACTGGGAAAGATTTCATCAGATAAAGGATGTGATTCATTCCACACGGTGGATGTACTTCCTCATACAAATTACGATGTTTATCTCCAGGCGTGGAGAACCCGACTGTGAGCCGTTTTGTGTTCTCTAGGAGCGGAGACGAACACTGCCCATTGTGAGCTTCTACGACATAAATGCTTCTGCTTTTTAAATGCCACTTGAAAAGCTTCAGATGAACGGGAACGCGTGTAATTTCCTCTTTAATGTCATCAGTAGCTCGTTATTCCATCTAATAACACACTTTTAAATATAAATACACTTTACAAGTGCACTTAGCGTGAATTTAAAATCTCTACATACAGTTATATACTCTGAATGTAACACAAACACTTTACTACAAGAAAACCTACATAAAATATCACAAGGAGTGTAGTATGAACGAAATTTATTTTTCAACATAAACTATAATATGTTAAATATTTACTGTAACAACTTGTTTTAAGTCAAAATTCGTTGACAAGTTATTAACATCAAATAGCAGCTTCGATCATGTGATTTGAGGCTGTTTGGTCAATTTTTTTTAACGGGTATTCAATAAAACAGGTGTGATCCAATAATGAACAACAGATTCTCATAAAAAAAGCGTCAAACCGCAATTCTGTTCGGATGTCTTTGAAATTTTAATCAAAAGAGCCGCTTCGTGCGAAACGTGCCTTACCCTTTAAAAAAATATAATCTTTTAAAAAAAGTCTACCGTGAGAATTATTAAATAACATAAAAAACCTTTTCTTGGAAAGCTCTTTGTGGAGTTGTTACACTTGTAGCATTATTTTCAGTCTGAGCATTCTGTTGGAATATCTCACTGTGCTATTGTTCGTTCCACTCGCCTCCCCATGAAACCACTAATAAAACAATGTGTTGTTTCGGTTAACGTCACAGTGAAGCCCCTGGGGAGGCCCTCTTACCTATCGACATCGAATTTACAATAAACCCTACATTAAAATTACTGACGTCACGGTCTGGCGCAGTGCCTCTCAAAGTGTGAACCCTTTCAAACCTTTGTACCTATTTTTATCTGTAGCGCTGGTAAGGAGTAACTGCGAAAGACACGTACACCATGTAAAGCTTCTATTTAAACCTTTATAAAATAGTAATAAAAATCGTTCATAGTAACATATTTATGGATAATTTCAATAATATTTTATGCCTATTAATTATTACATGGGTGACTGATGTCGTGCGTTACATCAATAAAATATTACTTCCGTATATTCAACTACACAATTTGTCTTTTAACTGTATTAAAACGCCTCAAAAAAGAAACTGATTTTTTAAATCTGCATTGTCACGATGCTTAGAAAACTATCCAAGCTTCACCTGAGAAAGAGAACTCTTTGTCAGGTAGAGCTGCCTTGATAGTCAATGTCTGATCTGCTATTCCTGGGTTTAAGTTGGGGAGAATTGCCCGGCTACCTCTCTCAGCTGTAAGGACTCATTCGCGCTGATCTCTGCAACAAAGAATATTTTGACGTAAAAACAGACTGGATAGCACTATAGCCATGCGTATTCATTTACCATTGAATTACTCTATTATCTTCCATAGTTATGAAAAATTAAATAAAGTTATTATGTACACACCACTAAATGCCCAACACGTTCATAATGTTTTCATCGGCATTCTCGGGTGATGTAAATCACAATTATTACGCGTCTGACGTAAAACATAACCTACATATAATGTAATCACAAATGTGCACCTCTACACCTGAATCTCTCTGATGGCGAGAATTATCACTGGCTTGTTGAGTGAAAGGTCCTCTTCCGCCTGGAGGGCCATTTGTATTCCGAGAATAACTCCCGTGCATTGTCAAAGATGCGCATTTTTTATATGAATGCTTTCCATAGGAAAAGCAGCTAAAGCAATAATAGCAGCACTCCGTGAAACTTTATGACCTAACTAAAAATAAAATGTATCTGATATATTCACAATCAGAGACGCTCTGGGACTATCAGAGATGCTCTGGAAGCATCTTCAAGAAGCAAAAGAAATTTACAATAAATATAAGTAATATATTTATATGTTTTGATTTTGTATTTCAAGATGTGGGGTCATCGTTATTTTTCTTTTATAAATAATTATCGAATTTCTTGTAATCAATATCTTGATATTGTATTTATCTATTTTAAAAACAATGTATTATTTTATTAATTATGCTATAAATGCAATTTTGTGTTCTTGGGTATTATCATTTATACAAGGACGGTATGTATAATAATAATTATTATTTCTTCGCGCATTTTATGATTTAGATTCATTGTTTGCGCCTTTATAACTATCATTATGTTTTCTATTCTGTTCATCTCCGCGTTTTTCTTGAAACCCAGCCTTGGACTTCCATATCTCAATAAACTATAATTATAGCCCAGGTTGGTTCTAATCTTACCTTTACAATAGCAATCGCGATAAGCAAACAATAACGCGTCAGGCACACAGCCTAACACGTCATTAGATTAGTAAACTTGACGTACTTACTTTTTATAGCCATTAATTAAAATCACTATTTAACTGTAAATTTCCGTTTTAATACATTTTCTCTGTTTCAAAACACTGTTAAGAGTAATAATATAGAAAATGGCGTCGTATACTTAGTGATAAAACTTAATGTAGGCATTAAAACCTAAACATATTTTAGTAGTGTTTTTGAAAATCATGTAACAATACTTCAATAAAATTTGTTAGTAATATTCTTTTGATTTGTTTCATTCGTTATTATAAACATAGTGTAATTGAAGCATTTTTTATATTACTGTAACAGTGAAAGAAATAATCAGATAATCTTAATTACCGCCTTTTAACCGTGCTATTCATTATGAATCGAGAACCGCAAGCGGACGATGAGCAAACCAACTGTTAGAAGTAATTACGGCTGTGTCCGACTTGCTACATCTCCGGTGTTTGTCTTGACGCGCAGAAGAAACTACACGTGACCGATTATACAAGTGCTTAGAAAAATTATTTTTTCACACGAATCGAACCCAGAGTGGCTTTTTTTTCAAACTGATACAAGATTTACAATTGCGATCTAAAATTTGTTTACATATTTCAACGTGGTCGCACGTCGGTTTTTGATGAGCCACGCCCAGGTGCCCCGAAAATGGCTACCACGGAAGATATCGTGACAAAAATCTACGATCTCGTATTGGCAGACCGCCGATTGAAGGTGCGCGAGATAGCTGAAACAGTAGGCATCTCAAAAGACCTCGTGAGTCATATTCTGCATGAAATTTTGGGCATGAGAAAGCTGTCGGCGCGATGGGTGCCGCGTTTGCTCACTCCGGACTACAAGCGCAATCATGAGACCACTTCGGAGCAGTGTTTGGCGCTGTTTAAGCGCAATCCGAAAGAGTTTCTGCGTCGTTTCATGACCGTCGACGAAACATGAATCCACCGATACACACCAGAGACCAAGGAACAGTCGAAACAGTGGACTTCATTCGGCGAACGTGCTCCGAAGACGGCGAAGACGTCCTATCGGTCGGAAAGGTCATGACCACCGTTTTCTGGGATTCACAAGGTGCGATCTGCATTGACTACCTGGAGAAGGGCAAAACGGTCACAGGGCTCTACTATGCCGAAAAATTGGGCCGATTCGACGCCGAATTGCAGAAAAAACGGCCCCATTTGGCGAAGAAAAAAGTGCTCTTCCACCATGACAACGCACCGGCTCACACCTCCGCCGTCGCCACTGCCAAATTGGTCAAATTGCACTACGAACTGCTCCCCCATCCACCGTATTCTCCAGATTTGGACCCGTGCGATTTTTTTTGACGGAGGCCTACTTTGCAGACCTCGAGAAAACGTATTTTTCAGATGGGTTAAAGAAGTTGGAGCATCGCTGGGTCAAGTGTATCGAGCTAAAAGGAGACTATTTTGAGAAATAAATCGCCACTTTTCCAAAATTTTCGTTTTTCTTTCGTAGGCTAAGTAATTATCGGACCGCCCTCGTATAGGTCGAAACTTTAGATGATTCCCTGAGCTTGAATTGATTTTAAATTTACTTGTTGCTTGTTGGATGGATGGCGACTTCTGAATGCAGCTTGAAGTTACGAAATGGTGACTCGTCGTTTTTTAAAAATAGCTCAGAAACGCAGCGGGAGCTTCCCTTAGCCCCGCGCCCCACGGATGCGGCGCCGCGACCCTCGCCCCCTGCCCTGCCCCCCTGCCCTGCCCCCCTGCCCTCACCCCCTGCCTTCACCCCCTGCCCTCACCCCCTGCCCTCACCCCCTGCCCTCACCCCCTGCCCTCACCCCCTGCCCTCGCCCCCGGCCGTCTCACCCGAGCGGACCTGTCCGGCCGCATTCTTGCCTGGGAACCCGCGCCCCCGCCCGTGACGTCACGCCCCGCCGCCGACAATAGACTCTCACAAGCCCAACGACTTCGATGCCCTTTATGGAAGTTAATTAAATACTCGTCGCTCTCCGAATACCAATACCGTGAGAACCCTTACAAGATTACAACAAATACCTGTAAAAACATCCTTCTGGTAAATTATGGAAATCATATTCAGTTTCACAGCGTGGACAAAATGTAAACAAAAATTATTCTTATTTAACACCACCATCACGTATCTCTTTATTAAATTTACAACAACACTGTACATATGCTAATTAAGTAAAATGTGTATAAATATAATGGGCTTTTTTATACATCCTTAATATTTGGGACGAGTCAGTTGGTCAGTCAAAATCAGCTGAAATAACCTGCGAACATATGTCTCGGTTATTCAGTGCTTCATCGTTTCTACAGCCAACACAGAAATAATGTAACCTATTATATATAGAAATAATTCTAACTATATACTTCCGTACGAGCCCTTATTTGCATAAGCGTTAGCGTCTACGGAAAGTATTTGCTTTAGACTATTTTGAATCCGTCTTGCAAAAAATCTTTGTATACATATTCAACCTAAAATTTCTCGATACTAAATCGGCTCCACATCTAAAAACAGCGTCTGGGCGATGTTTATGTTTTTAATGTTTTTTTTTTGCATGTTGAATGTGTATTCCTTTTATCTCATTGTGAAACGAAACCTTTTACAGCACCGTTATAAATACAGACATTTCAACGTAATTTATGCCAGCGTGCGCCTAACAAAGGTCCCTAGATGTGAGATTAGAGTAATAGGGCTGTTCTGTGAAACGCATACCTGTCTTGCGAGGGTCCGACCGCCATAAATGGCATTATTATATTTATCAATGGCAACATTCTACCTCACTTGTTGAGTTGGATGATCCTGGGGTTTATCGGGTGCTATGCCGCGTAGTTGTTTTTGCATTCCGATACTTCAGTCCCAGTACTGAAACTATCTCCAGGCACATATTGTTGTTTCCTGTTGCTCGCATGCACTCGAGCACACTACTCGAGCCGTTGTCACGTTTATTATATTTATGGACAACTTCAAAATCATGTAACTTAATAAAACTCAAAATATTTAAGTACTGCATATCATTTTCAATACCGTGAATATTATTGTAATCGAGAGCAAACATCTCTGGTATTCAGCATTTCAACATTTTCCAATATTCTTGATAAAATAAAATTACCGTTGCTAGTATTTCTACCTGGATAGTTAAGTGAATAGAAGAAGCACTGTTATCTTCTACAACCTTTTTCAGGTATAACTTCAATTACAGTATTCAATTAAAATTTAATTTACTTTTAATGCACGCATGCTATTAAATGCGTGGAAAGTTTGTTTAGTTTGATTAATCCTCCTGCTGCTTCGTGTGGTTTATCATCAGCTATGTCGACAACGTCATAAATCACGGTTTCATTTATATATACTTTTTAATAGTTGTGTAGCCAAACACGGTAAAGTATAGTGATTAACTTTGCAATTCACGGATTATATAAACCGAGTCTAATGTTTGCACCGCTGTCATGCAAAGTTGATGTTCGTTTTGAAGATATTGCATAATTCAAAGAAATAACGCTTATAATTTGTTTGCAGTTCTTTTTTACATCATAGGTTGGAAATTAAAATGTAGTATTTTATATATATTTTATTAAAATTACCACAATTTGATTTAAATAAATACGATTCGCTAAAGCAAATGAACAAATTTTATTAAATATATTTAATGATACATTCAAATGACGTTCAAAATAGCAAATATTTATAATGATTTTTTCCTGTAGCGAATTGCATTTTTTTGCTACTATGTTCGAGCAATAAACAAAGACGTTTTACAAAACAATAAATAAAGATGGCTAGTGAAAAGACTGCATGATGTCACGGCCTGTCGCGGAGCTATCGCAACCTTCACTGCAGCCTTCACAGCCGGTTCAATTTGAGCTGCCTACACACCCTCCGACATAACCAACAATGGTAATTACCCAATGGCGTCCTTTATCTTGTGTTGTCAAAAGAAGATGCTTTTGCAAATAACGCAAATACGTTACACACGAAGCAACACACCTGACTAAAAACTTACTTATTATAAAATAGACTCTTATGGGTTTTGAGTTGCAACTTGATGGTCAATTTTTAGCTATGTAGCTACGAGTGTAAGCAACTTTAAGCACACTACACATACCGCAAAAAATTGTCATCTAATCTAATGTATTTGGCATTGTCGGCGCAACAGGAAGATGTTTTCTTTCAACGCCTTCAAAATCACTGGGTGACTTTTTTGTGTCACCGTGAGGTTATGTTTGGAGTTGTGTGGGTGTCGGCGGGGATAGCTTTTGGAATTTTTTTGTAGAAGCAGCCCTCGAGGTTGTACTCGAAGAGGGTGTTGATTGAACTAAGTGGGAACAAATTGTCATCGAACATTTTTTTTATTAGCAAAAAAAAAACGCCTGGGGCAATTCGTTGTTGCAATTTATAAGTTGGTTGTCAGTTGCGTCGCAGAGTGTGGAGGCAGCTTGAGATTTCTCCGAGATCACTTGCTGTGTAAGCAACCTGCGGCCCTGCCTTGCGGTTCACTCACCGCCTCGCTAGACTGCCTCTGACTCACTCAGCAGCACACTGGCGAAACCAGGCCGGCTTCCGCGGAGCCTCCTTCAAATTTTCTCCAAATTATTCTATAAAACCTCGCTTCCACTGACAGTCAAAGGCGTCTGCCCACGCCGCGACACAACTGACAACCGACCAACAAATCAACTTGAGTCGCTGCGTGTGTAAGCGCCCCAACATTAAGGACAAAGCAAATCATTTGAATATTTTTCAATCGTCTGAATGTCTTGGGATCCCATATTTTTTAAAACTTGGTTATATAGGTGTCCCAAAATTAACGCAAGATTTGAATTTGTCGCCATTTTTGGGAACACCAGCTGACAGTTTAGGCTTAGTAAAAATGGGGCGTTACACGATAACGTGTCTTCATTATTGAACAATATTTCAAAAATAATGAAAGCTTGGCAGCCGCAGTTCGAAAATTTCATACAAAATATGGTCGGAAGAGTGTTTTAACTTGGTCTCTCTTCGCTGTGCATTGTCATTAGGCTTCAGTTCTTGTGTTAATTGAATTTTGTAAGCACGGAGTATACGCTGTAGAGAGCTTCTTGAATTTTGCAATTCTTGTCCACGACGCCGAATTGAGGTTCCTGGATTGTCACCGACACTCTTACGCACTGCTTCGATATTGACATTTGAACGGCTTGTTTTTGGACGACCAGTGTTTAGCGTCTCTAGCACTACTCCGACCATATTTTGTATGAAATTTTCGAACTGCGGCTGCCAAGCTTTCATTATTTTTGAAATATTGTTCAATAACGAAGACACGTTGTTATATCGTGTAACGCTCCATTTTTACTAACCCTAAGCTGTCAACTGGTGTCCCCAAAACTTTACTGCAAAAATGGCGACAAATTCAAATCTTGCGTTAATTTTGGGACACCTTTATTGACGGTTGCATCGTATAACCCGCCAGGTAGGTTGTAGAAAGTGCAGAGGCGCCGGCGTGTTTGGGATGCTGACGACCAGCAGGCAATGCTCTCCCCGCCGCGGCTCGCTGCCTCCGCTGACTCAGCGCGTATCCGCTCTGATGAAACCCTGGCGTCTGCCGACCAGTCTTCCGCGGGTACCTCGTTGCCTCATCAGCCGGCTGGAGCTCGTCCACCGACACCACACTCAAAATTTGCACCCATCAAATACTTCACAGCCAAAACAGAACTTCTGCCCCAACACCTGCGATCTAAAATCAAACCATCTATTCTAACCTTATTATCGAGATGAATTTATTTTTAGCAAACGAGATCTGTTGTGACTCGCCTCTTTTTAATTTCGTTTTTAATGCATATGACCTTGCTAATTTTTGAAGCTGAAGCATGGTTTGTGTGATGATAATTGTTCACTTGTTCCCCGCGTCATAAATAACACAGGATTCCCGTATCTCAGGCGAAATAGCTTTAAAAACTAGCTGCAAAACAAGTATTTATTATTTATCGCCCTACAGTTTGAAATAATCGGCATAAAATGGTATAAAACCCCTTACTTTATTTTTAAATAAAATCGGTGAATATAAAATGCACAGTAATGAACAAGTTAGATGTAGTACCAACCAATCGACTTCAATGTTTTTTGTTTGGTAAAAAAAAATTGCCTGGTTTTTACTGTTTTTGTTTTCCTAATAAGAATATTGCAAAAGAGTGGTATCTAAAAAGAACTTGGCAATATATAATTAGGTTCATTCCCATGGCAAAACCGTATAAATCCGTGGTTTATAAGATCACCAAAGCATAAATTTGTGTATCGTTTATTTACGATATTTAAATAATAAACCAAAAGATTTCTACCCCCGACTTACTAGACTTTATATGTAATAATCTTTCCTGTTACCTTTTTTATTTTTTTAACGCTTTCATGACCAAAACCAACCACTAGCAGCCACCTCGTGTAATTTATGCAAGTAAGGTTGCTTAACTCGCTCCGATTATTTCCCAATGAGTTTGAGCCATTACGTTGTGTGCTTTAAAAGTAACAAAATTTGTAAAATTACACGTGAATTGGATTGATCGTTGGCAATTTTCTGCGCGATTTCGTTTTGGAAGAGAACGTCCAGTTTGCTCAACAAATTACTTTTTAACAGATTCAGACTGCCAAACAGTTTACCAACTTTTACGGGTTTAGATTTCTACATGACGATTGTGTGTGAATTAATGTAATTGTAAGCCAATTCTAAGTCGTCTATTCGTATGTCGTGATGCAAAAACACACATTGAGGATAGTTAAAATATCACAAATGAATAAGAATGAACGCCATATAAACTCCGTGTATACAATATTCAGAATATGATAAATAGTACTAAGTTTTTCACGAGACTAGCTTTTTACGTCAAATTAAAGCAGCAGATCCTATCTTTTATGGTTGTAGGTTATTATAAATTCTGCCTTCTTGGAGTGATATTACATGTCGCGTTTCTTCTTTAATCGTTGGGATTTTAAAAAATAAACGCAGCAAAATATCTATTATATAAAATTCTACCTTTGGTCGAAACGGTTCGTTCTCATATTATAAATAAACGTATTGCGAAGGAAATGACTAGACCCTTATTCTCGGTCCAACTCAATTGTAGCTCTCTCGATAAGATAGTTATCTCGCAAATAATATATAGTTCACCCTGCTTTAATTTCACGTGAATTCTTGGCAAAATTATGTATTTTTTTAACCAGCCCGACCTTTATAAAAATCTAGATTTCAGATAGTACCTTTGCGGATTTCAAGTGATTTTATTCACTTGAATAATTACTCCATCGCTTCAAGGATATTTTTTGGTCAATCAATTATGAACTGTCAACATCATTAGATTTCAAGTTTAAGTAGTTAATTATGACACAAATCTTACATGCTATCAAAAAATCAAGTATAAATGCTATATAAAGTAGACATATCACGAATGTAACACATCAATCAGAGTCAAATATCACATTGTAGCTCATTTATGCTCTAAGAATTTTTATACCAATTTTTTTAATTTTCAACACTTACCAATTGTAATTTCAGAATTACATCCACATAGATCATAGATTCCCAAACTATTTTGTTCCGTCGACCCCTTGTCGAGTTTTCCTGTTTTTCTTAGATCCCTGCCTTGCTAATATTTAATTTTTATAACATTCATCAACTTCAAACGTATTTTTGAAATCTGATATACAGGTGCGCAACATTTTATGTCGGTATGTAAACATAGAACATCTTTTACATTTATCAACCGATTGACTTGAGTAAACATGTTTTGAAACAATAATTCAGTACAATTTTAACCATGCTTCACACTGAAACAACACGCCGAAATAGTGACGCTGTACATTGAAAATAGTCGTTCAGTTGTGTTAAATCAACTTGCATATCGTCAAAAATATCGTGGCCAACATGGCCCATGGGATCCACTCTTGTAGACCCCCATTTACAGTTCGTGGACTCCCAATTAAATTTTTCGCTGTCATCGACCCATATATTGACCACTTTGGGAACCTATGATATAGATAAATGTTAGTTTATTGATTAATTTGTAAGGTATAAAATTCACAGCGTTTTACTGTAATTCTAAAACAACAGGCCGCTATTAAGTATAAAAGATAATATTTTTGACAGAAAGTAATTAGGGGAATTCCATTTGAGTCGCGTCAGTGTAAGCAACACTAAAAATATTATTGATAATGATTAAGTACATTTTTTCAAATATTGAAAATTGATTAATGAAACTCTTAGAAAAATATCATCGTGATTGGTTTGGTATTTGAACCCACATCCCCAAGCTTACATGGCCGGTGCAAAAAATGTACTTAATCATTATCAATCAATCAAACCTGTATAGTCAAAATCGTACTTCCTGTGAGACGGTCTTCACAAAAATCAATAATATATTTAACAAGTTCGTGTATTGGCTAAATTAAATAGACTTTAAATGATCGGATTTAAATGCTTCACTCAGTACTTTGTTTTAAAAGTCTAGTATTGCAAGTCACACAATATTTAATTGGCATAATAAGTACGTTGTTTCACTTATAGGATATGATTGTTAATTTTTTTTACAAGTACCAGTGATTCGGTGGTATAATTGGTAATGCACCGGCCATGTAAGCTTGGGGATGCGGGTTCAAATCCCACACAAACAATTTTTTTACAAAAACCAGCAACTATTATTTTTAGCTCTTAAATGCGTGTCTATCATTAAAAATGCTCACAGCTCTTAAAGTTAATCGCTGGTGTTGGTTTTCACGTGCAGTAAACATTATGGCATAATTGTCGGACGCGGGGGCTCCGATAAGAAGTTTCGGCGTTCCCAGGGGGCCCGGAGTTCTCACGGGAACCGCGCGGTCCGCTGGGAAGCGCTGACCGCTCCCACGGACCCCGAGCCCGAGCCGACTTCTTGCTCCCAGCCGTGCCACATTGTTGGCTACACCGTTGACAGGGACCGCGGCCGCCCGTGGAACTGTAAGCCGAGACAGAAATATGTGACGCCGTCCGCTTGGATTTTGAAAAATCATTTCAAGAGAGTCACTCTATTAACACACTAAAGGCAAGGCGGGTACTGGTACCCGTTTCGCGGACTGCTGTCTGAACGCGGGGCGCGTATTAATACGTTTTTGAATGTGTTTACTCTAAAAGCGGCAGAAGGTCATTTTATTCTTTAGGTTTACAGCTCGAATTGTTTGTTTAAGACTCGGCAACGTTACTTCTACCAATACTGTCAAGTGATTCTGAACAAAGTGACAATGAAGAAATGGAGTGGCCAGAGAATGATAATCCTCTAATGATTGAACAATTTTTTGGGACAAAGTGGTGTTGTTGTAACGCCAAGTAATTCGCAAAGTGTGTATGAAGTGGTTCAACTTTTTTATAGGAAACGATTTATTTGACTACATGCAAATCAAAGAGTGTATAGACTAGATTTTACACGTGAAATTTTACGCGAATTTTGGCCGCTACGCATATCAGTTTAGTTAATTTGGTTACCCGCTTAAAGTGTGTTTAATATGGTTTTTTTTTTCAATTTACTAATGTAAACAATGACAATTTATGTCATCATAAAGTATTTTCACTGTGTCTAATTTGCTATAAAGACTGCTTTTAATATCAAGTGCCTTTCCTTAGCAGAGAAGGCCGACAACTATTTCACCGAGCATATACTCATGCTGAGCCAGTGTTCAGAGTCCCCGGGTTCTTCTACACCGCAGTTTTATATTCTAAGGATGCGTATTGCTGCTATCCAATAGCATTATAATATAATCCTTTCATTACAAAGTTTTGACGTTTAGATCTAATACTCCTTCTGCAGCAAGCTACAGAAACAATAGCAGGAGCCCCTCTACCTCGACAAGGTACTTCCGGAGCACATCCTTCCACAATCACTCCAAGTCCACTACTCCATTACCTATCCTTTGCACACTCTCAGGGTACAGAATGGCAGCCATGCACAAGCAACAGAATGAGGAGAGCGGGCTTCATTTCTCTCTGCGTTAACTACCGCAGTTGGCAACCACTACCAATGATGTTGCCTTTCGAGGGAAGCGATTAATCTCACGTTTTCAGAATACATTTCCGGGGCATAGGGCAGCCTTACAACCTGTGACCTATCACCCTCGAAACCTTCACAGCCTTGGCTGGTCGCCGCTAGTTGCTCTCACGCCTCGAGTCAAAGATCACCCTACCTTCTCCGCAACCTTTCAAAGTCATTAAACCTCTAAATCCACTTGTGCGTTGCTTTCTTGCCATGTAAAATGAACCCTACACTCAGTTAAAATTGATGATATCAAATTAATTTACTGTCCTACCACAAAATCGCTTTTTGATTGAAACCCTAAAATACACATATATTTCAACCTTTCCGTAAATGCTTAAAATATATTTATTAATATTTCTTATACGCAAAACAGTGTTTTTGCATTTGCAAATACATATTAAGATATCATACATCTTTATGTATAATATTTCTTTACATATTTATTTAGCTGTGCCACCTTCGAATATTATGTCACATCTAAAAATTGTAGTTTCAGTTTAAACTTTTCACGGATTATCATATAAGAATAAAAATATTTTTATTTAAAGCCATAAGTGCCCTAAAAAACAAACCTTTTTTTCGAATTTTTCTCAAGATTTTCTAGAAGAGGCGAAAAACTAAAATAAACCTCGTCCAGCGGTCCGAGCCCTCAACTAAACACATTTCCTACATTCTGTCGACAAGAACACCAAATTACTGTTTATCGTTTTAAAGCGTATACCGAAACCAATCTATAAAAATGCTTCACAAATATTGAAAATACGGTTTCTAATAAAACCAATTGATGAAGATTTGGTAAATATTTATTGCCACAGCTGAGAATAAAAATGTAATAAATAAATACAGATCAATGGCGCGAACTAAAATGCATCGTTCCAACAAATACCTGTCACAGTAATTGTAAATTATTGATGTTATCGAAAACATTGCTGTTTTTTTTATGTTACGTAGCGCAATAGAATTCTGTTTGCAATATGAAGGTGCAATGATGGAAAATATACTATCATTAAAAGTTCAAGTGTCTTCAATCTGATATTCAAATTCACTGCTCTTTCAATAGCAGAAGGCTTGACGATTCTCGTACAAATCAGAAGGGAAAGTATAAGCAAAGTTGAAATTCACAAAAAGTTTGCGTTTGATCAGATCAGTTTTTCTTTTGTTAGTTTATTCTACCTAATGACGCCAATCAAAAATATTTCTAAAACTTATTATCATCGGGTCAGAAATCAATAACATAAGTTTCTTACCGTATACATTTTACCACAGTGATATCTCAGTAGCAAAACTGAACCTGCTTTTAATAAATTAGAATTGACTTTTATTTATTTTATTCTGAATTACTTTGTTTTTAAACAATGTAGACGCCTTCTTTGGGTACTATCTATCACTTGTGATGTCCATAATTTGAATCCCTCTAATAGTTTCATGAAAATTCCCATGAGCATTTCTTTTATGAGCATTCCACGCGCAAGTTGCAGGCGGTGTTTCTGCCCTCGCTGGGATTGGAATCGTGGGTCTCACGCGACCCTCCTCTCCCCTCCTCAGGGCCTCGCTGACCTGAGGGGCACCTCCTCGTCAGGTTGATGCAATCAGGTGGGTTTTATTACTCCGCGTCGAGTGACCCCGCCAGACGCTGCCTTGTTTTCAAGGAAATGGGCCACTTAAGGCGCTCACACGTAGCAATAAATTATAAAAACATTTTTTGTGTCTTTTTCCGGTGATGTCGGTGAAATTGTCAATTTTTATTTGTATCGGTTATTAGTCATTTTTGAGCCGCGATTCTCTGCTGCGTGTGTAAAGGGCCTTAATTTCACTGTAAAGTTCACTCGCCAGGTTCCTAGAGAGTGCATTTTAAATGAATGCGTTTATTTTCTGTTATGAGATTAGCTGCTGGTTAGTAGAGCAGCGCGGCCTCAGCTCGCACCGCCGTCTGCATTCACTTACCATTGCAAATATATTATCTTAAGAAAAAAAATAAACGGCAATATCTGCAAATTAATTAATAATTAAATCAAACTGTTCTTGTTTATGAGAAACCTATTCTTCGAGTCTTTCCTTAGAGGAGGTTCGTGATTGTATCAATGAACATGCCACTAGTACTAATCCGTCTGTACTCACGATTTCCAGCCTCCACAGTGGCTCTCTCCTTCCAATGCCCCTTTTCCTTTAGATTTTAGAGCAGGGGGCTATATTTGGAATTTCTGAAAATATAGCCAAAATAGGATACGTTACATTTTTTAAAACCTACGAACATACCATGATTAAAGTCTGTACAAAGCTCCATAGTAACCACGAGCGCTGTCGTGGTAATATTAATTCATCAAACCTTCTGGCGTTCTGTGTGTCACTTTATATCCCCCATATTTTCACAACATTCATATAATTACACGCGTTCAAAAATATAAAGAAAAGTAGTACAGCAATACCGTCATGTTCTCAAGAACTCCGCTATTAGCCGCATTTCAATTGTATACGTTTATAAAAGAACAAGCTGTAGTGGTGTGACGGTTCTCTCTTGAAGACGCATTCAAGTGCATTTTCAATGCTCCTCTGAAATAACTCACCTGCATACCATCTGCTAAGAAATGAATATGAACATTCCGCGCTGGTGGGGCACTTTTTAGCTGCCTTGGCCACTGTCAGCTGGCAAGGCGGGCGCAGGAAGTGGCGGGGGCGGATGCTCACTTTGTAAATCACGGGCAGGGGCGGCAGCCCTCAGCATCCCCCGCCACTTCCGGTCTCTCTGCTTTCCAAAAAGTACATCTGTCTCCGAGTAACTCTAAATATAGATCTAGCGCATCTGCTCACAAGGGAATACCTGAGCATGCCGCTTGTTCTATAAATAGGACATTTGGATACCTCTGTCTAGTAAGTGGGCGCCAGAATTGGTCTCTGTAAGGCTTTTGTGTCTATTTTTGGAAGTTTTAATGTATTTTAAAAGTTTGTTTACCGGATGTTGTCTAAAACCAAGGGGTTTCACGTTGAATTATTCATAATCACTTTTAAGTGGCACATCTCAATGAGCTAAAAATACTTTATTTCTTTCTATAATGAAATGTTAAGATATTGGCAAGTCAACAATTTTTTTACGTATTAAAAGTAGCTTCAACCAATGGGTGTGTTTGAATCTTACGTAAGAGCTATTTTTTTAAAATTGTTTTATCGTTATCCTCGTCCAATCATCATTAATGGCAATAAATCGCTGTTGTTTTACTATGTATCATAGAATCAGGCATGGAATTGTAAATGCACAAATCAAAATTTAACAATGTTTCGTTTTTGTTTGTTTCAGATCAAGGAAATCAACCAAATCTGACTCACAAGTAAGTCGGCGCTAATAAAAATACTATTTACGTAAAAATGTTATTTTATCATTTCATTTGATGTTATGCATTAATAGTAAAGGGCAGCATGCCCAAAACATTTTTTTTTAATATTTAAAAGTATAAAAAATACAAATCGTATATTTCTCAAACAATGATGGCGAACCTTTTGAGCTGATATATCTGTAAGTTTTTTTGATAATGGTAGATTATCAGTTAACAGCTGCTTCATACGTTTAAAATTTTCTATAATAATTAATTGAGCCACCGCTCTCAGCTGGCATAGAGCTAACGGCCAAAGAATTGAATCAGGAAAAGGCGTTAAAAGAAAAGTCCTTCTATTTCACCGAAAACCTGAAAAGAAGAATAATTATTCCCATGTGCCTTTTCCTGTGAACAAAAACACTGTACAGATCTGTAACCCAGTTACTTTTTATCGCTTAATCATGAACTCGAATCCGGTTTGAAGGACCAAGATGGCTAGATTATTTATCAAATACAATTTTCAACATATGAAGCAGCCTGTCGTCCGTTTTCTAATGTTTTTATAAGCCTTTTTCATGAATTTGCCTTTTTTGCGTTCCGTGTAAAAAATTGCGTGCGCAGTTTCGATATATCAATTATTTTTTTTACGTACTTTAAAGTAAGCTCGCTGCTTCGGTTCTCATACAACACGCGCTCTCCTCGCGTTATGCAAATGCGGTGAATTATGCACACACCGTGCATTCTGCTGAGAGCTTTCTACCGGATGAACTAAATGCAGCCACGCAAGTGGTTCCCAGAAACTAGTAACCTCGCGAACAACCCGTTCAAACATAATCACAACAAGTTTCTTGGTTTAAAAACAACGATTTCTCAAAAAAACTGACTAACGATAATATTTGGCATTATGCGTACCAACTCACCCAATTCCATAAATATGATTTCAAGCGAGATATTTTCATTTCTGGGTGTCACGGCCGATAAAAATATGCGCATGATCTCGGAGATTTGGTCTAGTTGAATGATAATTTTACTGTCAATATTTATCATATCAACTAGTTATCATAAATGGTGTCAGTATACACACTAACGGGTGTACCGTTGGTGCGTATTTCCAATATTCAATTATATAAGTGTATCTAAATATTCTATCAATTTATTATATCTTTAAAAAAAAAAACACCAGATGAAGCGCAGCAAAACTTGTAATATCTCATAGCATTTCCACATAACTTTGAATAGGAAATATGAATACCCGAATAGCTAAAACACTAGGATCATTTTTGTTTGAACTAAAAAAAATACTAGGTGATATAATATATAATATTGTACTTTGGGATTTTCCTGTCATAAGGGTACTATAATGACTCAATGTTGATACTTACATGACTGTCAGACGAGTTAATGTCCTGAACCACCAAAGTAATCTCTTGGTTTTAATATGAAGCCCTTAAAGCCTTTAAAAAAAGCCCGCTTGCTGATTAACACCGAGAGTCTTTTCGTCTTGCCTTTTATGGCGAGCTGACCAGCAGACACGAGCAAGCCGAGAGCATTCCCAATTCATTTGGCAGACTTTCTACAGAAAATGATTGCCAGTCCCGTACCTGGTGTCGCCAGTACCTTTATGCAAATTAATTTCACCTGACCGTGAGCGCGGGCGCGGGTCCATCTACTCCAGGGGTAGCCAACCTATCCCTGTCGCCCACCGACCGGAAATTCAAGTTTTCGCAATGGCCGGTAGCTACTTTCCGTTATGTCAATTCTCTGCCTCCAATGTGTCGCTGAATAAGCTTTTTCTAGCCGCCCCTGTGTTTATTTACAAATGTTTATTATTATTAAATGGTTAAATTTATTTTAATACAATTTTTTTAAAAATCGTTTTTCATTTATGCATAAACCGCAGTAGTATGAAAATTCAAAATTTCATAATAAAAATTACGTATCTGCGTATTATAAATATATATATATATATATATATACATATAAAAAAAATATAAATATTTTCCATAAGCTCTAACTCAGCCAGCGACTACCAATTTTGTATCTTTGGTTGATATGATGAATCATGGTTACATGGTAGAGTTTTGATTGGATAACTATTCAAAACTTTTGCTAAATGTGGCTAATGGATTAAGAGCAAACAAAAAGAAGTGAACATTTCCGCATTGTAAAAATAATATTTTAAGAGTAAGAATTACTACAAAAAATACTTTCAATTTAGCCCTGAACAATTTTCAGTTTGACATGACTGGTATGTTTATAGGTTTTGGTCGCCATTATTATCAATTGATTCGGTTTTTTATGCCTTGCGCTGCTCTATGTACATATTCCCCTTCGTTTGATATCCGTTATGGTAGCATCTTCGGGGATACAATCATTTAAGGTGCTCCCACGGTCCTCGAGCACCCAAGAAACCGAATCAACTCTCGACACGACTACCCTAAATGAAGTAACTGTGGAACCGGTGAGATAGATTCAAAGGTGGCCAATAAGTGTAAAAATGTTGAATATCACTGGTGATTGGCATAGCACTTTTTTGTCGTGAAGTATGACGGCATGTTTTCGCACAAAACCTTGACTACAATTGAGTGCATGAGCTCGCCACGAGCGATTCGGCCCTGCAACCTGCAGCTCGTCTCCGCGTGACTCAGCCAACGAGTTTTATTGCCGCCAGCCTATTTTATGCCTGACTCATATTGTTTATATAATTATATAACATTTAAAAGTACGCAATAAACTTAGTAATAACCACCTGGTTGCACAAACAAAAAAATAAATTTAAAAAATCGGTGTCCACATATCATGATAACATGAAATAAAATCATTACCGTCGTATCACCTGACATGTACAACACAGTGTTTTTTTTTTGTACAAACAGTTTGTTTAGTCATTTTGTAATATAGTTTGTTATTTTATAAATTATGATTATTAAATATAATGAATGTAAATGCAGTGTATAATAATATTATTTCTTTGCAATGAAATTAATAAATCATTGGTCGTTTGCCACACCCACCAACGAACCTTCCCTGCCTCTCGAACTACCCCTAAATCCAATATGTTCATGACCCATTTGTATATTTACTAAAAATTATTAATTAAATATCACGAAAACATCCTTATCGTAAATTTCATGTTATCAAATATTTTTTTTCGTTTCTAAGTAATCGAGTTGATACTTCAGATTATATGGTACAATAATCAGTGTTTTTTTGCGACTTCCATTTGAATATTGGCACTTTAGTGGCCATGATCCAGCAGGTGAGATAGGCCGGGTGTTATACTTGTAAGGATTCGATAATGACTTGAGTTGACAGCTTCAAGCGCTGCTAGGCCAATAAAAGCGGCGTTACCTTGCTGCATAAATTATACCATAATCACCACAAGAAAATCAATACTCCCCTCTCCTCACCAGGCAGTCAGACTTTCTCGGACTCTCAATGTTTCTAAGCAACTAATTAACGCCTAAACGACATGTTTGCTAGAATTACCAAATATGGTGCTCAAAAAGTGATAGTATTATTTATTTATTTTTATTTTTAACTTAAAATTCGTTTTTAATATTCTTCATCAAGTGCCTCTCCTCAGAGGAGGTTGGCGACTATTTTACTAAGCATATACTCATGCTGAACCAGTGTTCATGGTTTTCTATGAGGAAAATAGCGTAGTGGGGTCCCCGGGTCCTTTTACACCGCAGTTTTATATTGGAAGAAAAATTCTGCGTATTGCTACTGCCCAATAACATTATTATAACTCCTTTCCTTACAAAGCTCTAGCGTTTAAAATAAGCAGTAATTAATGCCACATGCTACTTAAAAACTTTTGGTATACTTCTTACTTAACTCTATTTAAAGATAACAAGCTTGACAGGCATTCAAAAAATGAGGTTTTCTTTTTCACGCATTATATATTATTTTGAAGGAACCAATCATTCAATGTCTTTTATAATTATTTATATTAAAACAATAAACTAGTGCTTCAAAATAAATGGCAGTGTCAAGTGTATCTGTAAAGTGTATTGTTAAATGGTAATAAAAACATGTTTTGGCACAACCACTGCAGTATCTTTCGGAAACTTGATCACGTCCCGGGTTAACCACCTCGGCAGCTCTGCGTCCTGGTGGCCAGCGCACGTGATGCGGGTGCGGAGGACTATGAGGACCACGTCCCTGGTCGGCCAGGGTCTGCGGGGGCGGAAACACGTCCCGGGAGGGCCTCCTGCATGCTGTTACGGTTTAATGATGCGGTGCGGTCGTATTGCTTCAATCCAAGGTCAACCCAATTTCAACTTCAAAGTTCTCCTTCTAGTACAGTGCTTCTCAGAGTGGTCCCTGAGATCATTCAGGGGGTCCTTAGAAAATTAAAATCGATTTGGGGCTCCCTGAACAACGTCAGGGGGTCCGCGCAAGGTTTTATATAAAATAAAAAAATTGTGACATATTTTTATTAATATGGAAGTTAAAATAAATAACGATGAATACATTATTAGCGATTTTTATGTCCTATGTAAAATATAAATATAGACAGGTGCATAAAATACAAGTAATAACAGGCATCGCGATGAGTCAGGCAGGTTAATACAGGAACGTAATAGTGTCGATACTTCCACCAACTAGTCTATAATATTATGTAGTTTTTCACCCAGGGGCCGTAGGTAAGTTTTGACTATGAAAAGGGGTCCGTGAGCCAAAAGAGTTTGAGAGCCATTGTTCTAGTATGTCTGTGCAATGGTTACGCAAATATAAAAATATGTACATATTAGATATCTTATAATTATTACAATGATAGGTCTCTGTAATTTATATGTATTATTATATTTTATGGGAACCTTTTTTTGTTATGATTATAAAATGAATAAAAAAAATTTAATCACGTTATTAAGAGTCGGATGATTTTATGAATAAATTATATTTTTTAGATCTGTTGAAGTCTTATACTTATTTTTTTACTTGACTTACTCATTGAAAAATTATGTCAAGTAAATAAATTTGTATATTTTTTTCGAGGAACGTTTAATATTAACCCAGGCTTGAGTTAAGTTTATTCATCTAAATCAAAACCCTTCACTTCAGACTTAATTCCAGTTATTTGATAAATAAATATGTATCATGTGCGGTTTTCATGACACACTCTCCCATCGGCAAGATCATATTTGCTGGCGGACGCTGTGGTCGCGCTCGTTCCAATATCCGCCATTATAATGCCGAGAGAACCTGATCTTCGGGGACGCGGGTGGGCGGAGTGACGGAGGCCCTCATCGCCACATCCTCCGGAGAACCGCATCCTGCAGGAGATTCCCGAGATCCCGCATTCCGTCGCGTACGCCCTGCTGTGGGGTCCCTTCATGGAAGCAGCCCCGAAAAAGGAGGCAGGTTTTGCTCGTATGGCCTCTTTATGGATGGGTCCATGTCAGGCAGGATATTTGACTTCTTTCGATTTATAAATGAATGTCGAAGGAATATATATATATATAACAATGCCTTGTACATGATTTAATATAAAAATTTTAAAAAATGCAATCGAAAGAATTTCACCCACTAGTGTGAATGTTTCGCTATCTTTCAATCATTTAAAAAAACTTCGGAAAGTGACGATAAATATTTTTTCGTAAAAAAATTTAAATTTCAAAATTCTTTTATTTTTCATTAGGTTTATTACAATAGATCTTATAACTAATGTTTAGGTGAGGTGTTTGTCTATCCCCGTCCTGCGCGCAGGTTTCGGGGCTCTCAATGTGTGACTTAGGTGGTAGCGTACATGAATTTCTATGGTTGTGATATTGTGTTAGGCAGGGAAAATGAGTGGGAAAAAACCCTTTATTCGCATGTGTTTATGTGTAATAAATATCTACGAACTATATAACAAAAATAAAATTTATAACAATAACAGGTAGGGCAGGAGGATGCAAAGTTCACTCCTGGGTAGGTTTTTTGGGAACTTGGCGCTCCTTCTTGTATAGGGTGCCCCTGGAGCCGTCGGAGACTGTTATATTTTCACCGAGTAGGATGTGGTGGGGGAATTTGTGTCTGTAGTGGAAAGGCAGTGAGTCTGGGGTATCGTCTCCGATCCCTTTGAGGAGGGGGTTTTTTGATTTTCTTATGGACTGGTATAGTCTTTCGGTGACGTGAAGCGTCTGAGTTGCAATCGGTGGGATTTTGGTCTGGGCACAGAGGGTGGTTGTCGATGTACGGTAGTAGGCACCTAGGATGAGGCGTAGGCAGGAGTTTTGGGCGGCTTGGATACTCGCGATGAGGTGTTGGCTGGCGTTTGACCAGACAGATTCGGCGTACATCATGTAAGGCCTGATGATGGAGGTGTAGAGCCTGAGCTTGGACTCGAGGGGGAGGGGGCTTCTAGCGCACAGCAGTGGGTAGAGGCTGTTTTTGCCTGTGTGGCCTTTTATTCGGGCGGCTGCGACGTGGGGATGCCATGCGAGGCTCTGATCCAGATGGACTCCGAGGTATTTCACCTTTTTGCTCCATTGGATCGGCTTGCCGTCAGCTCGTAGGGGGTCGGTGCGATCGTTACCAGGATGTTTCCAGGTGAAGATGATTGCCTCAGTCTTCCCCTGGTTGACTTTGATCCTCCATTTTTGGTAGAAGGCACTGATTGAGTCGAGTCCGTTCTGGAGTCTTTTGACAATGGTGTCAGTGCGATTTGAGGTGGAGTAGCAGGCAGTGTCATCTGCGTAGAGCGCTAGATCGCATCCCTTGGGCGTGGGCAGGTCGCTGATGAAGTGGGAAAATAGGAGTGGGGCTAGGACTGAGCCCTGGGGGACCCCCGCCGGAACCGGTCTCCGGCTGGAGGAGGCTCCCGGGAGTGAGACGGCAAATTGTCTGTCACTCAGGAAAGATGCGAGAACATCAATAATGTAGAGAGGGACTCCCGACACGAACAACTTGTGCAGCAGACCGTCGTGCCAGACCGTGTCGAAGGCTTTCTCTATGTCCATGAAGACCATGCCGGTCTTCTTGTGCATGTTGAAGCCTTTCGTCACGTGGTCTGTCAGTCGGATGAGCTGCTTAGAGGTCGAGTGGTCTGCCCTGAAGCCGAACTGTTGGTCCTGGATGGCCTTCTGGTTGAAGGGAAGGTATCTCTTGAGAATTATTCTCTCGAGTATTTTGCTTAGGCCGCAAAGGAGACTTATTGGCCTGTAGCTCACCGGAAGGACTTTGTCCTTTCCGGGCTTGTGAATGGGGATCACGTTGGGACATTTCCACTGTGTGGGAAAGTAGCCTTGCAGAAGGCAGGCGTTGAAAATTTTGGTCAGCATGACTATAGCCTTTTTCGGTAGGTGCCTGAGTAGGGTGTTTGAGATGTCGTCGGGTCCTGGGGCCTTGCGGAGAGGGAGCTTGGAAATTATGCGCGCCAGTTCGGCTGGGCGCACGAGGGTCACGCTTTGGGTCGGGCGATCGCCGGCAGCGATGGCTGTCAGTGAGTCTCGTACGAGAGCCTCGGTGTGTTCGTCGCGCATGTCTAGGGTGAGGGAGTGCGATTTCTCGAAGCCGTCAGCAAGGGCGTTGGACTTGTCTGTTGTGGAGTAGACTATGTCACCCGCGTGCCTCAGGGGGGGGACCTGACTGCGTTTGCAGCGTAGGGCCTTCGCCATACGCCACAGGGTACCGTCAGTGAATTCTAGCGAGGCTAGTTTTCTCTGCCAGGCACAGGCCGCCTCGATTTTGGCTTCGCGGGCGATGTAGTTGGAGAGGGATTTCACCATGGATTTGGTGGATCTGTCGCGAGTTTTTTGCCATTCGCGTCGCAGTATGTTGCGTTCTTTGATCATGTCGATGACACTTTCGGGGAGCTCGAATTGGTGTTTTTGAGGCGGGGGCTCGGGTGGGATGGCGAGGTTTTTAGCCTCGTTTATGAGTCCTGTGAGATAGGTGACTGAGTTTTCGATAGCCTCAGTCGATGCGAGTGTGGCGGAGCTCAGAGAGATGTTGGAGTTTAGATGAGACTTGTACTTGGGCCAGTCAGCCCGTCTTATGTCGGGTCTCGGCGTCCTGGTCTCTTTCTCCGTCTCGCCTCCGAGCGTGAAAAGCACTGGGAGGTGATCCGAGGAGAGCTCATGGAGCGTTTTGAGGCCGGACACGGTGTCGGCATCCTTTGCAAGGACAACGTCGAGGAAGGATGGGGATCGTTTGTGTACAGTAGGGTAGTCGGGTGTGTGGATTTCGAATAATTGGCTGGACTCTAGTTCGATTAGGGTTCTGCCATTTAAGTTTGACCCAGGCGTGTGGAGCCTGGGGTGTCTGCCATTGAAGTCCCCGATAGCCACGACGCGGCTGCCGGCTCTCATGACGGTGGCGAGATCCTTTTGGAGGTTGTGGGATTGTTTGGGGCAGTAGGCCGAAACTAGGGTGTGCATGTTTCCGTTAAGTTTAAGACGAATGGCTATCGCTTCCAGTTCGTCAGAAGTCTGTGGGAGGTAAAATTCGTCGTGCTTGATGAGCTCGCGAATGAGGATGGCAACGCCTCCGGAGGCCAGGCGGCGTCGCTTGCCTTTGGTCGTGGCTACTGGCCATAGACGTGAAATGAGGGCCATAAAATATTAATCTTTTGTACTCGACGACATCGATTGTAAGTAACGCTCCTTAATATTATTCGCCTTGAAATTTAGACTTTGTGTCCACAGTGCGTCGTGAAAAGAATACGTCGGGGTAATTGAGCAGAAAAGGCAATAGCTGCTTGATTTACATGCAAGCGTACAAAGCTGATGTCGTGCGTAGAAAATTATTTAGTCGTGCCAAACCATTACTAATTACGAAAAAACTCATGCATATTCGTTGTATCTGAAGCTGCGATTAAAAACGGTGTTATTATTTACTACCATAACATCAATCATGAGCATGCAGTTGTGTTGATTGCTTTCTCATGAAACGCCTCGGCGGGCTTATTATCTGGGATGTTAAGCAGTGTTAAATTGTATGTATATATAACTGTGTGGGGCTTCTGATATTGTTTCTGTAGCTTGCTGCAGAAGGAGTATCAGATCTAAACGTAAGCTTTGTAAGGAAATAATTTATAATAATGCTATTGAGCAGCAGCAATACCTAGACTTTTCCTTCCAATATAAAACTGCGGTGTACAAGGACACGGGGACCTACTACGCTATTTTCCCCTTACAAAACCATGAACACTGGTTCAGCATGAGAGCTCAGTGAAATGGTCGCCAACCTCCTCTGAGGAAAGGCACTTGATGAATAAGATAACTATGTGTGTGTGTATAATTTATGAATATCAAAATGAACTTCTTATTCCTTGGTTTATTTTATTTTTACTCATGATCCGAGGTTAAAGAGAATCCGCCCAAAAAAGTACTCTAGTAGAGCATGCGGTGACCTCTGGGTCGGCCATTTGTGACCCCACAACCAACAGCAGACTCACATCCAGTATCAAAGACTCCACAACGGAGGCTCGCGGAGCCGTGCGGTGAACCCACCAAAAAAAAAAAATACATTCATACAAAAAATCACGTTTAGCATTTGATTTTATAACAATGCACGCAACGAATCGACTTTGTATTCAAATGACTCGCTAAAAACATAGATTTTTTTTAAAGTATTAAATATTAGTATATTTACCCGCAACCTTTTGTTTGTGGTTTTTTTTCGTTTTTAGCTGACAATAAGAAATTATAACTGCTGATTTTTTTTGCAAGCCGCTTTCACGCCATTAAAATTTGTGTGGAAAAATTAATATATTCAGTGTCTTGAGGTATTTTGTTATTTATATCTGTCAACTCTGGTGGAATAACAATGAAAGCATGCAGTCTAAATAAGTAACAGGCATTGACCATACATATAATGTCTGTCATTTTTATCAATCAACGTACATCAAAACGTTACATGTTACACACCATATTATTTTAACAACTACCCTTATTTTGTTCAATTACACTTTTTGTAATACCATTTACAAAATCAATTACTCTCGAAGTTATGATGTAATAAAACCTCACTTAAAAAACATTATTTATGAGTTCATTGCCCCGTAAGTCGTTAATTGTATAAAACATCGTGAATTGCAATATTTTTTAAATTAAAATTAGATTTTTCTTTTTTACTTATTGTGAATACAACAATCGACATACTGGAATGATGACCATGGGTTTTGATTGTTTTAGTATCGATATCTTTATATTTTACTTGTTATATTGCGCAGATCGTATTTCCTTGGAAAACAACGGTATTTGTATATCTTATAAAAATATATTTAAATATATTCTCGCAGGGGGTATTTTGGGACTCTCCGCATCTGGTACAATTAGTAAAAATTCATAAATCAACCCCTCGAGGGTCCTACATCGCGAGACAACACCCCGATGCTTGTGATAATATTTACGGTGGTCGTTAAACTTTTACAGCAATAAATAATTTTGAATACAACTAGTGATAAGTCACGAAAGTATTTATCTTCTTAGTTATTTATTGCGATGTTAAATAATGCGAAATATATTTATGATATGATTACTGTTGAATAAATAATACATTTTCTAAAGAAACCCAAAACTCTCGAGCACGCTTAATGTAACTATGTCAGTAATTTATTTTGCATTTTAGAATAAATATTTCAGTAGAAATACGTACTGACACAGGAATAGGTTGATGTAGTAATAAATAGTTTTATAATAAACTATTCAAGTGGGGTGCAGCTTCGATCAAAGTAAGCATGTTGTTGCTGTGGGACCATGGTAATTGTTATTTCTTTCATGCAATGGTTTTTATTTATTTAAAATCTATTTTGCAGAACAATACTACCATAAGTGAAATGTTTTCATTGATATTTTATTTATTTATTTAATGTTTATTGGGAAGACAATCATGACTTAAAAGGATCGTGTTGCAATTTTTCCACTGTTGGCTTCCTTGAAGTTATTATTTTTTCTACTGTCTGAATTTATGATATAATGGGCCGAGTTTCTAGCATAAATATAAATAAGTTGTTATACAATTTTAATTTCAAATTTAAGTCTACGTATACCCCTCGTCTGCACGAGAACCATCAATTATCATTTAAAGACTCCCGGGAACCCTTGGGAAAGTATTTTTTTTAATAGGTTCCAACAAGTGTTTTAATCCTCTAAAACGATTTATTTAGATCAACATAAGGATAAATAAAATTAATATGAGTTATATTAAAAATGAAGACATCTCGACACGATGCCGCGTACAGATATGATCTATCTATCATATAATCTATTGCCATTTATAAAACAACCCCCCATCATACAAGGCGTGGTCCTATGATTTAGAAAACATGCGTTTATTTTGTTATGTGTTGTATTTCGATATTTTCTGATACCATATATAAAACTTTCGTGACAAGCTCGTTTTCCATTTATCGTCCACGCGAGCCCGTTTAGTTTTCCTAGCAAGAATATGGCGGTGATTTACTTTTCAGATAAGCCAACGCTCGTAGTTTATTTGGCATTTCCATTCGAGCTCTCTTCCTCCAGAGCTAACAAGGACGATCACTTTGTATTATTTATGGACCCCGCGGCGCCATCTTCAATATCTAAAAACGAAAGTTCCGAGAGCTGTCCGTGTATTATTTATTTACATTTTGTTTACCAGACTACAACGTACTGTTATTAACGTTGTAATCTTGCGACAAACGTTTTTTTTCTTCATTTGGGATTAGTTATTAAATGCCTGTATATTTAAATATTTTATGTGTACACATACAGTATGAGTAAAATAAAATGTTTGCTGTTATGGTGATCTTTTGCTCGAAGATGCCAACCTAGCGTGTTAGAGAAAACAGTCGCGTCTGTAAACAAAAGTGGGAATATCAAAAAACTTTCTTTTAAATAAAAATATTATCATTAAAAAGAATTGACAGATCCCGAAGATGTCTCTCGCAACTAAGTCGAAACAATGCACTCAAATCTAGCATAAACCAGGAGTCGGCAAAGTGCGGCTCCGGAGCCGCATGCGGCTCTTTGACCCCTTCAGTGCGGCTCTGGCACAAATATCTCCGGGTATTGATTTTAATAAAGTTAAAATTAACAACATGCAAACCGGACTTACTTAAACGTTCGCATTAAATGTTTGTCAGTCATTATAATTTTTTTTTTTTTATATTACAGTTGCCTTAAGTTATTATATTACACTTTCTATTTATTATCTTTTCAAAATTGTATTATATTAACTTCAAAGCCCTAAGGGCGTTTGTTTGATAATAAATAAAGAAATCAAGTTTTATTCGGTATACCCGCAATTTAATAAAGTGTTGTATTATAATAGAGGTTTGTTTAATCAATAAACAGATTTGGCTCCCAATATACATATTTGGCTCTTTGGTAAATAAGTTTGCCGACCCCTGGCATAAACGACTATAGTGATCCACGGCATTGAAATTGAACCGAGCGTCTTCCTACGCGTGACACAATGCTTTTTTTTGGAAACCGTGCAACCGACCGAGCCGCCAATAAAATCCCACAATGATTGACAAAGCAGACTATCGCAGCGCATCATCATAGTCACCGGATTCCCAAGGCCCCTGTCGTTCCAGCCCATCAGCTGCGAATCCAAAATGCCGGCGATATCTCTCCATTCATCGACAATGAACAACACGGATCGGCTGCATATCGCTCTCGTCGCCTCGACTTGTCGCCTCGCGCCGAAGAAACTCCCGGGACCGGGAAAAACAATCGCAGGCGTTCCACTCTGAATATTCAAAACGCGAACAATCGCTCGCGTTTTTCCATTTTCAAATTATTTTACAGTTTTTGGCCTGCAAATTGCGGCTCGACTAGCGGAAGGCTGGAAAGTCGGCGGAGTCGCGGTCGGATCGACGAGCGATTGCAGCCGAAGTAACACCAAGCATTAACACGTTTGAAAACGTGTGATGTGTATTTAATTAAATTTAATATGATTAGGCACATATCACACATCGAGAATGATTAAAGAAACGCTCAGAAAAATATCATCGTAACTTACTGTGACCCCAAGCTTACGTGGCCGGTGCATTTATCCGATTATGCTAACGAGCCACTGCAACTTAGCGAGATATACCTGTACAAGTAAATAAATACGCACTTGATAGACGTTCAATCCACGAAATAGACATATATTAATTAAATTTGTGTGATTTTTATAAATATTGCGCGGGTCCCTCTGGTCCAGGGGTCGCCTTGAACATTTTTCCGGCTTGCGAGATTCATCACACTTTTACAAAATATATTTATTTTATGTATACGTTATTTGTGCATCCATATATTAAAAAATTAACTGTCGAAATTATGAGAAAAAATTCAACTTATAATTATCTATGATTACATTTAAGAATAATAGTAAACACGATAACAATAACTCTTCACTCTATAATGTGTCCAAATTTAATATGGGGATATATCATTTTATATGTGACCCAAGATCATTTGGGTTGGGCACCACTGTTCTAGTCCGTACAGAAGGTTCCCTTGTTCCTTACTTCCAGGAAAGAAGGCTCTCCTGTCTTTTATCACTCGTGCTACATTGTTGTGATGTACCAGATACGTCGATTGGTATAACGGGCTTATCTCCGACAATGGCTTTTATTTTATTCCAAACTTCCACAAATATTAGTAAAACCGTAAATCACACCCCGGGAGCATTTATAAATCATTGTTTAGCAATTTGCTAAACCGAAAGATTTATTGTCTGTATTAAATAAACTCCAACAAAGCTTTTTCGCTGCGAAAATTCATTCGCATAATGGCGTCCCGTTAATCAATATTTATACGCGTATTCTTCCAAACATTCGGCCTGGGTACTAAAATATTGTTAAATAAATCAGATTTGAGAATTGTTTCTGTCGCCTTTATCGCATCGGTCTGGCAACCGCCAAAGGTGTATCAAATATCGATTGTATTGTGAAGGAAATTGATTAATGGAGGCACTACAGGCGCGTGAGAATGTCGACAGCTGCTCCTTGGTCGGAAAAATAATAAATGTATACATAAAACCTACGTTTAAAACAAGGTTTTCGATTCGAATCGATAACAGTATCATCAAACCATCCGTCGCCATTCGATTTCATCATCATTCTGGTTTCTTCTAACGTTTTATGACAACTAGAGAGTTGTTCATAGATATGTGAAAAATTATATGTTCTACCTTTTTATATAGCTATAGTATGCCTTCACTGTAGTCACTCACTCCGGTGTACAAGTTATACTTCTCTAAAGATATTCACAAGGTAAATGTAAACATTTACCATAAATTTGTATTCAGCTGCCATTAGTTTTATAAAATCTACACCGTGGAAACATCTTCATTTTTAGACACAGATCTCGTGAAAGTAAGAAACAAGAAGCGGTAAGAATAACTTCCTGTAGCTTTCCAATCAGAGCTAGTCTTCGGAAAAATGATGCTTCATTAGCTTAATTTTGTTTTATTGGCGTCATAAGTCACATTTTATTTATTCGTTAGTAAGTTTCGGTGTAAAATGCATTTCATAATACTCCAACAAGCGGTTACTATTTAATTTATACCACCATTTATGTTCTCGTTCTGATGCAAAAATAGATATTAGCACTTTAATAGTCTTATAGTATTAAACATTTTTTTTTGGTATGGTATATATAATCTATGTATGCTATCAATAGTAATGTTGTAAATATGATAAAAATAATAATTCATCGTGCTAATTATACCTGAAAATATGGTATATTGCTAATTTTTACAGTGATAAATGAAAATCAGCATCTTTATGTGTTCTCAAAATGGAAGAATTATAATAATTTCAGAATAAGTATATCATTGCGTTCATTAATAATTAAATAAGCATTATAACCGTATCAAGATCACAAATCAAATCTCCAACGGCACTTATACGAGTTCGTTTGTTATTTTTTGAGGTATAAACGATGAATTAAAATTTCTAAATGTTACAATTGTTTCAGATAACTTTATGCGCTTTGTTCAAGAATAAATTATGCTTCATAAATTACCCAAACTTTTCCCTCGTAAAACTACGGAATATTGTGAGTTAATCGCTTCTGCCGTGTCGTGTTTCCAAAACGAGCTGGTTAACTAACTTCTCGCTGCACAATGGGGCATGTACTTTTTATTTTAGAGATCTTCATCCAACTTAAATTTTATTTTTAGGAGGTGTGTGATTAAACGAATAGTCAATAAACTCATTGTCTGTAGATCCCGCGTCGTGTGCACGATGCTTTCTCTTACTGGATTTATTGGACTCACCGTAGCTAATTGGATACGCCCGTCAAGCAAAGATTCGCAACATATCCAAATATAAATACGAGATCGATTAAACGCAAAGTATTATTAATTTTATGTGTATTAAAATAGAACGAATCTATAACCATACTACTCTATAAAAAAGGAGGCAATAAAGAAGCAGAAAGACGAGTAATCGTTTAAAGGCGGTGGTGTCGGAAATGCATCTGGCTGGATACATTTCCGACATTCTGAGTTCTGAGAAGTCTGAAGAATCCCTTGAAAAGCAAAATACTCACAAATAAAATATATTCGACTTCTCCTAGCTTATTGGCTATTCATATTTGAATTACAGAAAACCTGCATTATACAGTATTTTATTTATTATTTTTGAGCTTCGGTTCAATCGTTCAATCATTCTGTGGCTACGAACGCGCACAAATCTATTTTCTCATTTTACTAAGCACACCGTGCCAAATTGATTTTGACGAGTAATTCCGAGTTTTATTTTCGATTTCCGCTATTTCGTCTTCATTAAAACAAGCGTCGATTTATGCTTCCGTGTTGAATAATCCACGTAGTATCTCGTATAAAGCGGCCCAAGCAAACGCACACAATCCACTTTTTACTTTAATGCCACTCAAGAGAGAATTCTTCATGAAATGGTAACTCCGCCGGCGTCATTAATTTTTTGGCAATCAAGCCAAAATGTAGGGCATATTTTTTATCTCCACCGGCGCAGAACAATACATTTAATGGATGCATATCCTTGGGAAAAAATCATTCATAGGGGTTATAATTATTCTTTTTGTGTTGATAATAACTATTTAGACTTAAATATATAGTATCAAATTTCATTGCAAGTCTTTCAAAGCATTACCATTTTCAAACGCTGTATCCTTGAAAATGTTATTTATAATACATTTGTAATTTCTCAATGGAGAAAGTTTATCGTAATAGTTTAATATAACACATTTTTCTTATAAAATCGAATATATATTAGTCAAATAATTTTAGATTACTATTTCACGTCTTTCGAAGAAGGCCTTAATTACGATTCACGTCTGGGGTTCTGATAGCGGACCAGTTCGCTAATGAAGCCGCAGATAGATCTCTAACGAGCACAGCCAATTGTTTTATCCAAAACACCTCCTAATTAGTGCTTTATTTGGTCGAGCGAAATCTCACACGGTCAAAAGTGAAAATATCGAAGGCCTTTCGTGAGTCAATTAAAACAAACAGAGAACGCTAGAGGAAAACTTCTCGTATTCGTGTCAGCGGTTCTCTACAAGGTTCCCCCAGCACTCGCGTCTGACCGGCCGCTCTCATCCACTGCTGGATGAAGGCCTCCCTGGGATTCATCCATTCTTCTCGGTTTTCGGCGTCTCAATGGTGAACACTTCCGCCGGGAAATAAATCTCTTACGAGTCCAATAGGCCTCAGGCTGGCCTTCCTAGTGGTTTTTTTTTGTGTATCCATAGAAATTGATTTTTACCTAGCCAAGCTCTAGATAGATAAAAAGTTATCCGCTATAAAATAAGAATATATTTTTTGTGTTACATTTTTCTACAAAAACATATTTAAATTAAGGCTATGAATTTTAAATGCTTTTCATGATAAATGTACAAGGCGTTTTAAAGTCGAGAGATATGTATACATACACACTACAAATTATGCATTTTTCGTCATTGGTATCGTTTTTATTGTACTTTGAAATTCTCAAGACTTTTTTTTGGAAATTAGAAATTAAAATAGATTTTATCTTCGGTCTATATTCTTATACAATTAGTCGTAAATATTTAGAATATAATAAAAATATTAAGTAGTGTGTGAAAAAAAAAAAAAGGCACCGAAATACAAAAATAGAAAATTTGCTTATTTGGAATTCGTCTACTCAAGTCCTCTTCCATAAAGCAGATATGAATGCTTTATATTTCTGGTTTTAATACTCGAGGTCGCGACCAGTACATCCAAAAGTAGCGCACTAATATTTTATCAAGTTTTCTGAAAATAAACAAAAGCGTAAAGCATGAAACAAGGAAAATCGTTAACCTACATATCGACTATTCATCGTGGCATGTCTGTCAACATATCGCGAATTCCAACAGGTGCAGATAACCTAAATAACCGTAGCACACTACACACGTAGCAGCACAACTGACAACCGTCAAAAAAAAAAATTTTGTCACACGATTTTGCCGAAAAAGTGATAAATTGTTGCTCCGTGTAGCTCAAAGCGATCTACACGCGCAGCAGCAAATCGCAACAACAAATTGTCATTGGCCATTTTTATGCAATAATTGCATAAATAATAACCCAAAATTGAATCCTTATGGGTATTTTATATAAAAAATAACCGGTAGCAATGTAATTGCGATTTGTTGGCCAGTTGTCGGTTGTGTCACGATATGTGTATAGGGCTTTATTTAATACCTTTTAGCGTCTTTTTTTTTGCGCTTTCGTCGAAGATATTAGCCAACAGCAGTGTATTGGATAGTTAGAGCAATTTCTTGGTCGGTTGTCAGTAGTTTTGTTCATCGATTCAGACCGGACCCAGGACCGTCGACTCATACAAGGTACATTGATAAGCGTTTACTCGGACTACGCTCTCCCAATTGGGCACACAGCTCTTCGCAGGATACACCAGTAGCTATTGGCCTGGTGTGGTTTATCCTACTTGTGGGCGCACTGCTCTAACATTAATGGGCATTAAAAATTATCTACAAGTATTATTCATAGACGTTCACTAGAACAAATTTAGAGCATAGGCTCCCAAACTTTTTGTCCCGTCGACCCCATGACGAGTATTCCTGTTTTTCGTAGACCCCCTGCCTTGCTAATACTGAATTTTTACATTTGACCGGATTTTTTGTCCGTTATATCAGAAATCCGTTAAACAGGGGTCCGTTATATCGAGGTTTTACTGTATACCTTTATAAATAAAAATACACAAAATGCAAATATAGTAACATTCACTAAAAAAAATCAATACATTTAATGGGAGGTATAAGCTTTGATAAGAAATTTACAATATTTGGCTTCAAATAAGTCAGATTTAACTTTAAATCTCCTCGCCTGGTGATTTCCAATATATTTCTTTTTTTTCGACAGTCCATAATGCAGGATAAATAGCAGGTATGTCTCTCTGAAGCCTCTCTCTTGCTGATATATCTTTCTAAACTGCACCTTCAGTTCTTCATTAGTGCTTATTACAATCAGTTCTTCTTGTAGTATGACTTCCGATTCTTCAATGTAACCGGATGGATTGATAATCCACTGTGGTATTTTGGTGATGACCTGCTTAAATAGGATCCACTTTCGAAGACCCCCAATTAATTTTTTTTACTGTCATCGACCCCTTGCAGAGCGGAATCGACCCTTGGGGTTGATATTGACCACTTTGGAAACCAATGATTTAGAGGAATATAGATTAATGACGTCGTACCCATTGAATTTTATTTAATGCTTTTACAGTTTATATCCCTGAAGAACTTTACCGCCATAAAATAAAGCAGCCTATGCAGCATGTGATATAAAAACAATAGTATTTCAGTCAGTTGTAAGTAATTTGAATACTCATCTACGCACGAGTAGGCAGTCATCACCCACACGTTATTACTATTGCGAAAATGAAAGTGAAACAACTATACAAAGAAATGACTTATGTGGCAGTAAAACAAGTGAAACTGTATAAATATATTTATAACAAAACAAACATATTTTATGTGAACTTGTGCTATCCTATTAGAATATCAAATAAATTATATATTTTACTGCTCATACATTTTTCAAACACTCGAGATTACAAAGATGCGGTTTTTGCCCAAATCCAACAAGACGGCGTCTGATTCTAGGAAGTTCTGTTTTAGGAAAGCATTTTTTCGTGTTCTTTGACAATATGCAAATCTTTTGACTCATTGCTTTAAAATTCAAATCACAAAGTCGACATTTCCGAATACAAAGGTCGAAGTGACGTGAGAATTTTCTAGATGTACAAGAAATATGAAAAGACTGTTTTTTTTACATTTCTGTGAAACAACACACTCATTATTCAAAAGTTGGTTATTATATACTTAACATGTATTTTTTACTTATAACAATTAAAATAATAACTTTAAACTTGCTGTTATTAGTTTGTAATAGAATACTTGAAATAATGCAATCCAGACAATTAGTTGTCGACTAAGACTTCTGATTAGCTTTGAAGCTATATCTACTTCCAGACCTCAATTCTTCCGTTCCTCCTCTTTGTCGACTTCTTGTATGTGCACTGTAAAATAAAGAGTTTATGGTCAATGTTAATAATACGAACGTGCCTTCCCGTTTGTCACGCGTAACACGAAACCTTGCAGACTAAAGTGAACGAGGAACAAGGCGCTTTAGAATTCCATGTATTGTATATGACCATGATAGATGTAACCAGAAACAAATCCATGTTTTACAAAAACTTTGTTGTGCTCTGTAAATATAATCGACAGAATGACGAATCGAAATACGATGGGCGTATCGTGAATTCAGTTTCATGTTATATACACCCATCGTTGATTCACCATCAATCGATTACAAAAAAAACCACATGGCCCATACGGAATAAGACAGGATATCTGTAAAATCAATTTAGAACAGCATAAACTAAATTTGATCTTTTTTGAGAAAACTTGACGAGTAAGAGCTATCTAAGAGTAAAGCGATGAGAAGTAACTGCTGCTGTGCACGACTACCTTGCCACTTGCATTGTAAATAGTGAAATCACAACATTTTTAGTTGTTATCAATTGATTCTGAAGCACAACATTGTGTTTTATATGTATCATCACACGATGTCATCATGATTGCTGCATTTTTAATGTTATGTTAGGAGCCACATTATATGTTTTAAACCCAGCGTTCTAGTGAAAATTAAAATATCACTTTAATTGTTTTATTAATGATAAGGGTAACTTTGTATTCTTTCTTCACTTAACAAAAGTTTTGTTCTGCATCTGATGATATACAGATCTGTTGGTCAAAACTAGTCATGCAAAAACTATAATAAACTCAAAGTGAAGAAAAAATACAAAGTTCCCCTTATCATTAATAAAAAATGGATCTTCACCAATTAAATGCCGTGTCCCTCAACAAGATTAATCAATTTACCTTAACGAGGACACTCGAGTTTCTCTTCTTAAAATCGTGATTCATGTCGTCGAATCGCGGACCTCAAACAACAGCCGACAGCCTCTGCCATCGAAAGTTTTTACGCAACCAGTTTGTGGGCAGCCAGACGGCCGCGACCTCCGAGCCCGCAAGTCGCGACGTCAAGCCGCTAACGGTGAAGTAAAGCACCGTCACCGCGTCCAGCCGTCGCGAACAAAAGACAAACGACAGCAAACAAAAGAGCGTCACAATAAACAAAAGCTGGTCGCGCATTCCCGAGGTGCTCTCGTTCCTCCCGCGCGCTCGGACCGGTTCCTCGGCTTCCTGGTGATCGGATAGCCTATTGTCCGGTTTCCAGCAGAGAAAGTCAGCAGAGCAATATATTATGATTTGGATGTTTTTATTCTGATTAACAACAGTTCTTATGGCTAATGTTATGATATGGTGTGTGGTCCTGTTATGGGGCTTGCAATGTGTGACTTAAGTATTTTGTGTTAGTAATGCTACATACAGTATGTAACAAAAGAGCGTAACTGGCATAAGTTATAAAAAAAACTGAAGTCTAGCATTGGAAAATAATAAAACACGTAGTTAATTATACATACTTAGATGCTTTATTACCAATAAGGTGTCCAGTCTCCTCCGTTATTCATAATAGCAAGGCATCTTCGAGGCATACTTTCAACTAATTTTTCTGCATATTCACAGGATAATTACCTCCATATGGCCTTTAAATTGCGAGTAAGCTTAAGCTTAGCGCTTTTTTCCCCCTCAAAGCTTAAGCTTCATCAACGCCTATACGCAATTGGGTTTGCGTCAGGAGATTGTAAGGGCCAATCCAAGACCTCGATGCCTTTATCTTGTTTCCACGCGCTGCATAGGAAATGTGCACTCATCTCTGGAAATGTGCACTCTGTACGAAGTGAACACGTAAACTAAATAATTTTTACGATGCATTAAGGACAAAACGTTGGACTACCTGTTTGTTTCTTTTGTTTTGAAAAAAAATCCCAAAAACATTTTTTTACAGTGGTCACGTTCTTGTGAAACACACTGTATTTGAACAGATTCAAATGACAGTTGATTGCAATCGTTTTGGTTAGTGAGGGCTTTCGGCACAACGGTGAAAGAAATCTTAATCTCCTAGCAATTTGGCCATTCATGTTTCGTAATCGTTTAATATTGCGTAGCCTCGCGATGAAGATGTAATGTGAATACACGGTTTAAAATTAAATTGGTTTTAAACTAGGCCAATTAGAGTACATGGGAACACAGTGTTTTGTGAACTGATTTGTTATTATGGATGTAAAAATTGATTGTCTTTTTGTTAAACAATGTAATCGTGGTCTGAATAAAATTACTATACATGTGTTCTTATAATCATAGTATGTAATTGAATCCGGGCGCACATTTTAAATGTTTTTTTTTTTCGTTTGTAAATAAGTATTTACCGTTCGTTATTACAACTTAAATATATACATCGACAACAAAGTAGTGAAGAGAGTTTTAGGTATTTGGGCAACTGGTTGAATGAGAACTGGGATCCTAACCAGGAAATTAAAGTGAGGATTGAGATAGCACGCAGTACATTCAATAATTTGAGAATTGTACTATGCTCAAGAGATATATCCCTGAAATCTCGATGGAAGTTCACCAAATGTTATTTTATATAAGTTCTCTTTTATGGAGTCGAAGCTTGGACACTCAAGACAGCTACTATGCGAAGAATTAAGGCGGCAGAAATGTGGCTGTATAGGAGAATCCTTAAGATATCATGGGTTGACCGCATCACGAATGAAAGAGTCTTGCAGAGAATGCGCAAAGCGAAAGATCTCCTATTTTGGCCACATTTTTCGTTACAATAAGCATGGCATCCTCCAGCTGATTATCCAAGGAAAAGGGGGCATTAGAAGAAGGAAGTTCACGTGGATGCGGAATTTGCGCCAGTAGCTGAAGATCGGAAGTGCAGCCGGATTGGTGAGAATGGCCCAGGATAAAGATATGTTCAAGGAAATGGACACCAACCTCCTTAGAGGAGAGGCAACAGAAAAAGAAATACACTATTCAAATTTATTAAATAGAAAAGGGTCGCTGCCAACAATGAGAAACATGAAGTTTTTTTTAATATCGCACGTAATAAGAGTGATAATTAATCCGAAAAACGCATTTTTCTCAAATAATAAGAAATAATTCTTTTTTAGAAAAAAAAACCTCAGATTTTGTGTGAAACTTTTGACTTTTCATCTTTTACTGATCTGGTGCATTTCCATAAATAGAGGTGTCAACATTCCCGAGGCGAGCAGTCTTAATCTTTATTTTATTTATGAATGAGAAATCGATGGCTCGTAGCCGACGACTCCAGTCGAACAGCTCTCTGCTGACCACCTTGTATTCCGCGATGAATTATGGTCACATCGCTATTTTCTTTTATTCTTTCGTTGTGTCCGGTGGACAGTTTTCCAGTTTCAGCCAGAAAACAGAGGCCGCGTGCCGCCCGACTGTGTTGACGGTCGGTGGAAATGGTTCCCAAGGAGACGGAGTTGATGAACGCAGGTTCCTTCACCCAAGGGAATGTCATAACTGCTTCATTCTATTTTAAACACTTCCATTAATCAAATCTGATACTGTTTTTGTTTTTAAAAAATGCTGCGTCTCATTCCCAACACGCGTGTAGAAATTTCTGAACTATGCAACGCATATTTTAAACACAATTCAAAGTAATGATTGAACGTGTTATCTATATTAAACAGTGATAAAATGTACAAATAGATTTGTTTGGAAACATCCCAATCAATATATACCGTTTCTTTTGTTTTGTGGTTAGTGCAATATTGCATATTTCAAAATAAAATAATACCAAAAACAAGTAATATTACAAAGGTTATCGAAAAATAATGTGAAATTCCAAAATACAAAATAATAATATTTACATGTTGTGATTCTGACTGAATATGTTTTTGTTTGTGACCGCTGCAATAAAATAATTTCTTTGGTAACATTTCACAATCAAATTGCAATGCAAGATGTCCGCCAAACAACAAGAAACGACGCTCTAAGTGACTTACAAGGGAAAAACGACAAAGTGAAGATTGTTCGAGAAGTTCTTGCTTGTGCCATTATCATCGAAGAGAGAAGCCTCTCAGCTGAACTTTTCCCTTCACTTTCGACTGCCTTACATTTAATTCTAAATTACTTATTCGTGGCCATGAGATAAGGACAGAGATTTTTATTGTGTGTTTATAATCCCAACTAGTGTGGATTTCTCTTATTGTTTTTTTCTAGAATCAAAGAAGTTCTCACAATTTATCAACGGAGAAATAAAAATCGAAGACATCAATTATTTTTACGCTGAGTACGGAAAATTTGTAGAAAATAAATAAATATAATAGCATTTGACTGCTTTCGTTGGATTTTCATTTGGCTTTACATTGGAATTATCTAAAAAGAGTATTAGAAAATCAATAGTAAGAAAAAACAGTGAAAACAATCGAAAGTTCAGAATTTCCAGCACTGAGTTGTTGCAGCCATTCTCACGAAGCGCTGTATTTATAAATATGACTTTATTGAATAAAATATAACTTAACAACAAATATTATATTAATGTATACCCATTTATTGAAAGATACACTAAGACAAATAAGACAGGAGCGCGCAATTAATTTTATTAAAATAATAATAAAATAATTCATCCTACTTTTACGGTTTTCTTGTTGGTGTATCGTATCTCTAGACTAGAGCCTTTCCTTCCTTATTGGATTAATAAATTTCTTCGTATTGTTAATCAATCTAAGAAATACATTGTCTACAATAAAATGAAACCTCACTTGCTCGCCTGTACGTGAACTCAGTTGCTATATTATTCCATGCAATTCATTGCTTTGCCGAAGTAATGGGTCTCATGGGACACATTAATGCTGGAGTGTATCAAAATGGTGTATTTTAAATTACGCAGAGTGCTTATTATTCTTTTTTTTTTTTTTTTAGGAAGAACGATAATTTATCTACTTTTCAGAGACCTCTCGTACTTTGATAATAAATTTTACATTCATCATTAAATTAATATTAATTATCAATGGTAAATAAAATTGTACTGTGTCAAGTAAGAAATTATTTGATATGCTCGTACTTATCTACTACTATGTACTAAAAAAAATATTGATCACTAATGACCATCTAACGTACAGCAACTATCAAATGTATTGATAGTAATTATAAACATGATCAAAGTGAAACGTGAAAGCTTTTTCGCCTTTCAAAGGAATCATTATACTATATAAGACATCGTGAAGTAAATAATTTGAATTTGTTTTTATTTATATGTATATAGTGAATAGTACACAATGACAACAAAGTAATCATCTCAATAATACCAAACAATATATATTTTGAATAGGAAGACTACAAAAAGTATTCTACTAAATGTAGTAAACTTCTATGAAAGAGATAAAACTTATTGAATTATTGATTATATAGAAGAGTCTCAATGTTTTAAGTATTTTTTCATTATATAAGATCATAAGTTTTATTAAAATATCTACGCTCTAATTCCATTTTTTATGTAAATGAATTGACTATTCGTTTATACTAGTTTAGGTTTCGTAGACGTAGTTTAGGTTGCTAATATTGAATTTTTATAAAATTCGTCAACTTCAAACATATTTTTGACATCTGATATACAGGGTGCGCCATATTTTATGTCGGTATGTAAACATTGAATATCTTTGACATTTATAAATCGATTGACTTAAGTAAACATGTTTTGAAACACTAATTTAGTATAATTTTAACTATGCTTCACACTGAAACAACGCGCTGAAAAAGTGACGCTGTACATTGAAAATAGTCGTTCAGTTGTGTTAACTCAACGTGCAAATCGTCGAAAATATCGTGGCCAACATGGCCAATAGGATCCACTCTTGTAGACCCCCATTTACAGATCGTAGACCCCCAATTTAATTTTTCGTTGTCATCGACCCCGTGCAGGGCAGAATCGACCCCTGGGGGTCGATATTGACCACTTTGGGAACCTATGGTTTAAAGCATTATCTAAGCTTGGGGATGTGAGTTCGAATCTCACACAAGTCACGATGATATTTTTCAGAGCGTTTCTTTGATCATTTTCAATGAGTGAAAAAATGTGCCTAATCATATTAACTTTATCTAAAGGTTAAAATGCCATGACTTGCTTTTACAGTACAAGAGAATTTTAGCTGTAAAGTTAGAATCAGATAACGATAAGCAATAGCTGTCGCGAGTTCCTCGCACGAGCAGGCGGGTTTATTTGGTCACTGACCTGCTCGTGTCCAGCCGATCGATTGCGTTTTCCAAGTGGAGGCTTCGGGGGTGCACCCGGCGAAGCCTGCAGTTGCCTCAATGACACTCAATTGAACACGAGACATCTGTTTTTCTCGAATTAAAAAAAAAAAATTCTATGAAATGAAAACACTCAAACAAACAGATTTTTGCCAAAAAAACGACAATATGCATTTTGGCGACGTGATGCATTTTGTTAGTCGGTAGTCGCGACGTGTGTAGAGGTTGTAATGGGCATTTAAATTATAGGCACACAGTTAAATTATAATGCTTTTCGTTGCTGTTCGTGCATTTTAAGGAAGTGCAGTCAATGAAACCTTAAAAAACCATCGAAACAAATCGATATATCTCGCTGCTCCCGCCGCTGGTCGTGTCGCGTCCAGTCGTGAGTAATGGCTTTATTGGCGGTTTGTTCTAGTTTGTAAACTTCAACTCGATCGTGATTATTGCCTGCCGTTTTGTTGAAAAATAATAATAATTGGTAACGACAAGCGATCCGCGCAGGCAGCGCAGTGACTGCTCAGTTTTTTTTCCTGAATTTCTACGAAAATAAACTTGAAGACATTTCCAACAGAATTATGAAATTTTGTTGCAAATGTTTGTTCCTTTTCACTGCTGATAGACATTATGCGCATTGCTTGATTTTCATATAAATATTTTATTGTAATTGTGGTTAATACAGGTTAATACCTGGACCCGAGTTACAAAAACGGGTATTATAAAAATCCTTTTTTTTAATATCATTTTCAATCAAAAAAATATTTAAAAAGTACAGTTGTGATAAACGAGTTCTGTTATAATATATAAAATGTAATATTCCATTATGATGATACAAAATGATATAAATTTGTACGGATTGCACGCCATTACTGAATACCCACTTTCTAACCCACCTGGCAAGTAACTAAAGAGGTTTTTCAGCCTGTACACTATACCTGAGCTTTCTGAAGTAACAGCAGTATAACCCCTCTTCAACAAAAATATTGAGGCTTTTTTTGACAAATAGGAAGCTGTTCAGGATGTGATTACGAATCAGAGCAGCTAACAGACTAGCCTGTTGCTGCACTTACAGCTCCACATAACCACCTGCTAATGAGCCAATAATGACTCCAGGTTGTTCTACCTGTTCTTCGACGATTGCTTCATAGAACTTTAAGCGCTCTACACACGCAGCAGCAAATCGCAAAAGACAGTTTTTTGTGGCATGTTTTTCGACGAAATCGCATAAAAATTGTACATAAGTTAGAGCCTCGTGGATATTTTATCGAAAAAAATGCATTATGACGATTTATTCGTCGGCTGTCAGTTGTAATATAAAACTGCGGTGTGAAGGACCCGGGGATCCACTACAATATTTTCCCCTTAGAAAACCATGAACACTGGCTCAGCATGAGTATATGCTCAGTGAAATAGTCGCCAACCTCCTCTGAGGAGAGACACTTGATGAAGATGAAAGTGTCAGTTGTGTCGCAACGTGTGTAGAGGGCTTAACCTTGTATGTTACATTTAAATTTATTTTGTATTGTACCAATACTTTCCACTTCAATATTGATTCAATATTGAGAGATTGTCTATCCCGGCAATATTTCACATAATGCCATGATATCATTTTAGTTATGTATATTTATGTAAAAAAATAAAAATGAAAAATAAATACAATACAATTACTGTTGTGAAATAATTTTCACGAAAAAGTTATCTTCACGCTCACCAGTCTAGACGTTTCAGTCCAGTCTACAGATTAAAAATCTTAACCATTTCGTTAATTGTGATTACATAACAATTGCTGAACAATTTTATTACTGTTATTTTACGATGAAACAAAATCATGGGTAATATTAATTTCCATGGGTATTTTTATTGTTTCACCGATATTGTTAAAAAGGACCGGTAAAGATGCATGCAGAAAATAATCAAATGTATTTGTGTATCGACTAACCTAATTTTTCTTTGCACGCCACCTCGTATCATTTCAGACACGAAAATTTGACCCGCATCAAATAAATAACACACAGTTTCCGTTTTTCACATTGTTCTACCAAAAGCGATGCACGAATTTGTGCTCACTCTACAGCTGCAAAAAACTTTGATGGCATAAAATGAAAACTATCAAATAAATCATAGAAAATAGCTGCTAGCCTAATGCCAAAAATTTTGTATCATTTTCAAGCAGTAAATTGTCGTATCTCAGTGGCGTGCCTTGGGGAGGATGGTAATCAGGGCTGATTTTTTAAAATAATTATTCATAAAAATAATATGATAATATTGTTATCAACAGAATCGATGCCGGTTCATCCCTAATTTGCTGATTTTTGGTTTATTTTTTTGTGATGTTTTCTTCTATTTATTTACTGACGCGATTAATTTCCAAAAATGCTTTTATCAACATAACTTTGCTTGAAGATGCCAACGTAGTAAAAAACGCATAAAAAGTGACTACATCACTTGATATTTCCTTTGATTAAACCAAGTACTTTCTGTCAAAAATATTGAATAGATTCTGATTAATAAAATTTGGCATATTGGGGACCGCCCCTGGTAACAAAAGCTGTAGGTACGCCACTGGTGTGTCTAAACCTGTTTAATGTATATAATCGATTCCCGGCGTGAGATGCTTGAAGTTTACAGTGTAATGTCGTTACTTCGGTAAGTGCGGTTGGATTATCGACGATCGTTTCAGAAATATGGCTGACTCACGGCTCGGAATCAAGATTTCGACAAATTCAACCTCCTTGACTGTTTTGGCGAATTCTCATGAAATTGAATAGACTTATAATTGAGTTACTCGATTGAACACTGTTCTAACAACACGTAATTACTTCGCGGTGATTTATATTCCAGAAGCACTTATTTGATCATTTTGCCGTTTTATAAAATGCTGCAACAGCTTGTCTCACGTGCAACTAAAATAAAGTTTTGACATTGTTAAAAATATTCGAATAACGTGGTTACAAATCGATGTGTTGTGTGTTATTTTACTGGACAGATGCTTTGCTGCTTTACTCGTTCAAAGCTCATTTTGAATTATTATTTTTTAAACAACCCCTTATTGATTGATAATGTTTCTTTAATCAATTTTCAATATTGAGTTTAACTTTAGTTGAGTTGAATTTATAACAATTTTTATAACCCCTTATTGAGTTGCCCTTGATCAAAGTGCATGCTCGTATTTGTAATAAACTGGTACGACGCCCATCGTATTGATGTCATAATTGATTTGCGTAAATCTAATTAAAATCGCAGCGTTCGTGTTTATAAGTTTTCTCTCATAAGCAAAGCACGAAAAAAATGATATGCGCTTCTATAAAACGGGGGCAGCATCTATGTAAGCATGCAAAGTGTGTGCGTTCCCGGGTTATTGACCAACGGTGTACCTGATGGAGTAAGGCTGGCCTGCGTTTTTCATGGGGTTTTTATGTTTTGCGTGATCGCCCTGGCCGGCTCCTGTCACGGAAGCCGCTCATCGAGCATCGCTTCTGCCGACTTGCCGAAGTCAGTCCCGCACTTCCATCCGCGCCGAGGACGCGTCCGTCTTCTTATCTAACGTCTCCTACTTAACAATTTTTTTTAACTGATCGTAAACAGCAATCTTACTTCGTATACTAACCTAAATAACCATTTTTGAAGTAAATAATTCAGTTGGAAAATTTTGAACATGATCCATGAGTTTTAAGTGTGTGCATTATAAACAATTATGATTTGACATGATATATAAATTAAGCAATTAAGTGTGATATAATATTATATTAGTGGTTTAATTCTTGTCCAGTTCAAGTCCAATTCAATATGCGGTTAAGCATCAAATTGTATTTGACTAATGGCCGTTGAGTAACACCTCTATGATTGTTTATTTTTTGATCGGTTGTTTTTGGTGCTACAGTTTTGATTGTCGAGGGTTTTTAGTTTTTGCGTGCAGTTTTGCTGTTTCCTGCTTCCGTCCGATTTATTCCGTGCATTGGCTATTTCCTTTTTTCCGCTCCAATGGAGTATGCTCATTACCAGCGACATTGCGCCGTTAAAAAAAATACATACCGTCACGAATCGTTATATTGAATAATGGTTTTTGATTAATACGTGTTTAGACAATTTCCTTTTGATGTATGATTGACAGAGTTGTTTTTCGACAAGTTTAATTTTTAACGATGCTTCTACCCCTTGCTAAGTATCTAATTCTTAAAACGCAAGACATTGCTAGACCTCTTAATCGATATTTTAACTGAAACTAACACTATTTTGTCGGGCGTGTTGCGAGTCTCACTGAATCATTATACTCTATAGTTTATGAATTCTCGTGTAATGACAACATTTTGAGTATTATAATATTTATATTTTGAGTATTATTATCATTACATTACATTACAGACTATCATTTATTTAATATTCCGTCTCGCCTGATCTGAATCATTCGTGCTCGTTTTTTCGGAATTCTCCCTTTCCACTGTCGGCATCGGTGATTTTAATATAAGTTTTTCAATCCTATGCGGTGACAGTCTTCGATTTGTAATAAGACTATCGGTTACGACTACCTTGTTAATTTGGCTACAATTACCAAAAAATATAAAAACAATTGATTTTTTTAAATACAGATTAATAGATTTTCATATATCATTGAAATAACGTTTACAGTTTAAGTATTTGCTTACTGTTGGCATTGCCACTATCAAGGAAAAACTAAAAAAAAATCAAACAATCGCAATTCAATTATCAGTTATATACTTTATTTAAAAAGACAAATATAAGAAATTGCAACCTGGCTACAGTCGAGAATATTATAATAATATTTACAAAACAAAACACACATACCACCGTCAGTAAAATTTGTTTTGTTCAACTGTGAACTTTTACAGCATTACATTACTTTTTTCATTCCTCTGTGGCAGATCAGAGCTCGAAGAGTTGGTACGATCTGTGATTTAGTAGACAGGATACTTCAACACCCACCGGTGCAATCATCTCATCAATTCGTGGAGTAATTCGATTAACTCTGCGCCTACAACTAGCCAGCAGTTTAATGTATTTATGTTACCCATTTGACACTGGACATAGCCAGAAACGTCACTATTAAAACATACAACAATATTATATTATATGTCATATATTAGATGATATGGTTTCTTGAGTGTTGAGCTACTTGAAACTTCAGGGATTTCAACTTCAAGTTAAAGTAGCTCAACGCCCAAGAAACCAAACCATATAATAACAACGGCTGCCAAAACCTGCGAAGATATCTGTCACATATTTTGTGTTTTATGTCATTCATGCTTCGAGTAGCCAAAGTAAATTTATTTTGGTGTTCTCCGGCATTTGGCCGCATTTATCTTTTTCTGCCTAGCATTATTAGAAAGCAAATTATCGCAATAGGACCTCTTAATTTTGCTTTGGGCAAATCGCCTGGGCGTAAGATCTGATAAATATGTTCGTAGTATACTGAAAATCAAATACTTGCATAATATTCATGTTATATATTCAAAATATAGTCGTAACATTTTAAAATATAATATAGTGAGCATACCACTTAAACTGTCGACATTCTCAACTTAAGTTTTTTCCAGTAATTTTTTAGGGTACTACGACCCTAAAATAATAATTAGAAGAGAGACTTGGAGTTTCTGACATCTTTGACTATCTGAGGGGATGCGGATTTTCAATGTGTTTTTATAATGTGCAGTCTAAACACAAATGTCGATTAAATATTTTGAACAGTATGTGATTTTTTTTTGTATTTAATTAGTTTAATTCTTATGTGAGCAGATTTACAAATAACTAGATCGTGTGTTTTTGAAATCTATCCTGAAACACATTACTGTGACATATCATTACCGTTTCCAATACATACATTATATAAATTTAAATCTTGAAGAAGTGTTACTTTTACTTGCTAATTATATTAACAATAACAAAAAAAAACCATTACAAACATATCTGATTTCGAAAATATACAACACATTGTTTTTTTATCAGCATGGACTAGAAATCAATCTTGAGCTTACAACATCCAAAATTAAATGCAACAATAGGTATGTACAAATCTTCTCTCATGTGCCCGGAGCAAATAAAAAAAATACTTATATTTAGCAACGTGTATATCGAAAAGCTTGAAAAAAAAACTTAAATTCACGTACGTAATAATATGTAAAGTTCGGCAAAGTAAAGGTCACGTGTACCGAAGAGCGACACGTGTTACGTGAAGCGACGTGCATATCATGCCAAGAACACGTGGAAATAAATACGCGATTACTTTCATAAAAATGTGATCAGACTTATTTGAAACCAATAATGTTAGTAATGTCGCAGGTTTTGGCAGTCGTTGTTATTAGATGGTTTGGTTTTTTTGGAAGCTTAACTGCTTGACGCTTTCTTTGAAGACGGTCAGAGCACGTAAAGCATAGTTTCCCAAACTATTTTGTCCCGTCGACCCCTTGTCGAGTTTTCCTATTTTGCGTCGACCCCCTGCCTTGCTAATATTGAATTTTTACAAATTCATCAACTTCAAACATACTTTTGACATCGTATATAGAACAACTCACTTTCATAGGGTTTACTGTACAGTGGGTTTAAAAATGAAAAAGTTAAAATACATGTAAAGTTAATTTTACCTTTATTAATTAAAAGCACACAAAATGCAAATATAGTAACATTCAGAAAATCAATATTTTTGACAGAGAATACTTGGTAGTATTCCATTTTAATATCTTAAATAGAATAAAATACATTAATTAAAAACATACAAAATACTTCTACGCTTCAGGGCTTCGATTCGTCACAAAGTACACCGGTACAATCTGTGTTCGGTGCATTATGACATTTACGAAATGTCTAAATTTTGGTGATGACCTGCTTAAATGGGATCCACTCTCGTAGACCCCCATTTACAGTTCATGGACCCCCAATTTTATTTTTCGCTATCATCGACCCCTTGCAGGACGAAATCGACCCCCGGGGGTCGATATTGACCACTTTGGGAACCTCTGGTAGAGCGAAACGTCGGCTGACTGAAAACTTCATGCAGTTCGACACCCAAAAAAAACTTGCTCGTTCAATTGAGCAACACACGCTACGATACAACTGACACCCAAAATAAAGAGACGCTACTGGCTAATTGCAAATCGATTGCAAGTTGTACTGTAGCGTGTGTAGTAGGGTTAAAAAAAAACATCCGAAATAGAGGGACGCTATTGGCTAATTGCAAATCGGTTGCTTTTCTGATTTTATGCATATCTCGCGTGTGAAAATATCTCATGCAATCATGATCATTGCAGTCGAAAAAGAAACCGAGTCACAGATCATGACAATTCTACCAACTCGTGTCAAATTTTGTGAAACTGTTTTGTAAAACAAACTTGACAATTGTCTCCGTGACGCCTTATCCGATTATCTAAATTATAAAAAAAATGGCCGTCACATTGTTGCAGCCGGTGCTGGGAATATCAATGGCTGTGATAAAAATAAAATAAAGTGAACGATTCACAAAATAAAAACTGCCGTGTTGTATTATTGTGTTTTCTTTCACAACTTTCATGGGAGCTCTGTGCGTCTTCTGGAGCGTTTTAGTTCGTCGCAGACCTCCGACGCAGTGGCGTGCGGTCCAAACGATCAATAAAGCATTGCTTGCCTTTAAGTATATCTATACGTATAAATTAAGGCATTTTTGTACTAATTTCAATAAAAACATGGTGATGATGTTATATGACATTAATTATAAAATAACTAATTTGCGTGAGACAATAGGTTCAGTGCATAAAATTGGTTGTCGTGATTTTGGACTCGTCGCTCGCATCTGCTCCAAAGCTATAGCCTACCACTGTAATTTCGTTAATTAAACTTTTATACACTGTGATAACCTTCGCATATTAATTTTAGGCTTTACAATATTTTAAGAGTGGCAGGTTTCTTTACTAGAGAAATAAATAATTATGAGCATAATTTAGTCATAAATATTATTTATTATTAAGTGTATTTGTTAGTGATACAAAAGTGATATTTTTTTTTATCTTAGTGGAATTCAAAGTAAATATACACTGTTTGTAAATGAAAGTGTTTATTAAAAACGTAGTTATTTCAAATTATAATAAGAAGTTCACCATGACAAAGTTAATAATGCGGAGTTAATTGGTTAAATTGCCGATTGAGTAACACTCGACTAAAGCGAGGGACGCTCAAGTTAAGAAGAAATCGTCGCTGCTTTTGAAAATCATCGTGACGTCATGGACGCGATGGAGACCCTCTGATGTAGGAGCGGCTGCTCCCCGAACCCTCGTCCTGCTGGCCTGCCTGCTGCTGGCCTATCTGCTACTGGCCTATCTGCTACTGGCCTACCTGTTACTGGCCTACCTGCTACTGGCCCACCTGCTACTGGCCTACCTGCTGCTGACCTGTCTGCTGCTTGGGTGCTCCAGCGGCCTGCACCGTATCCTGCCCAAACGTGCGAACCTTTCCCGACCCGCGAGATCCCTCGCGAAGCGCAGTGGCGCACCTAGAGCGTTTCCCCCCTGGAGCGGTCTTTTATTTACCAATCAAAATCAGCACGCATTTGTGTCAAACTGCACACTTATTTTAATCATTACATCTGTCCATTGCAACACAAATTTATATATTATATATTTTTTTTAAAATATGTGTCACCCGAGACTAACCGCCCTCACCGCTAACCCCCTGGGTACGCCACTGACAAACCGCATAACACACCACCAAGCCTGCTACTCGATTAGCGAGTGTTTCTTCCTGAAACATACCACTAGTTTTAAAAAGCGTTCTTGAAGCTGTCCGTGATGTATGTGTAGTACTTCTGCAGCCACTTTCAGGAAACGCGCAGAGAAAAAAACAACCACAACGAAACCTCCGAAAACCCTAAAAAAACGACCATGAATGCTTGAAACACGTATAACTTATTTACAAATCTCTGGTGTTTATAGATTTTAAATAAATATATCGGATGCTAAATCAATACGCCATTGTGTCATCTCGATGCGCTTCGTCTGCAATGTTTCAGTTTTAAGCGCGACTGGCACATCGAAAACCTTTTCAATTGTATTGCTGAAATAATTTAAAAGAGCTTGTGAAAAATCCAATAAAAAGTGGCATCGCCTGTGCAGTGGCGGAGTGTGATTATGGTGTAACCAACCGGCCTAGTAATCATCCACCAAAATCCGTACGGTTTTCCGCTCGGTCGGGCGTTTCTGACCCACTCTGTTGTTTCAGTTTGTGCCGGTCTATAAGATCACATAATGATACTACACACTGCACGTTGCATCATAGCTTGATAGATTGTTCGTACTGTAATTAACAGTTTTTTTGTACAAATGTAATGGAAAACACTCATCGACAAGATTAACTAGTAATAGGTCATTCATGTACCACGTAGCGTAACTCTTAGATGTCCCAACATATCTTAAATTAATTATTTTTTTGGTGATGTAGTGTTGAATAAATAAATATAAAAATACACCAAAGCTTCACGCATGCGAACCGTATATGAATTTAGTTCATTGAATTTAATATAACTATGTACTAACATATTTACGTTTTCTTTAGTATTAGTAAAAGGTATATATCCCAAGGATTTTTTTTGTTGTATTCATTTGGAAATATAAATTTAAGTTTTCCTTTATTTCGGACATAGTAATATTATTTTATTTGTGTGATATCCACCCAATGAAGCACGGGTACAAAATTGATCAACACTTAGCCTTGGGTATTGCCGTACTACCCTGCCACTTACTCGAGTTCGAGTAGTTTGAGTAGTTTGAGTAGTATGAGTAGTTCGAGTGACTTTGACGAGCATTGCGATGCCTTGGAGCCCGGCACGTCTTCGAGGACTGTTTGACTGACCTCTGCTCTTGTTGTTCCAGCCTCGCGGTGCAGCCCGCCTGCCATGATGGCGCCCAGCGTGTTCCAGAGACCCAAGTCCCCGCGCCAGTCGCCCCTCTCCCACAAGCTGCAGGTAATCTCATACGCTGTTTTCCTGAAACCATTCAATGTCAAGACAAAACATGTTACAGTAATATCCCGCTTTACGCGAGAGATACGTTCCGGAAAAAATCGCGTTAAGTGAAATTCGTGTATATCGGGGTTTACGATTAAACATACATACATAGTCAAAACTTAATACAAAAAAATACGAATCATTTGAATCAATCACTTTAATTCTAAGAACACTTAATGCAGTATTACATATTATTTTTACTAAAAAACACATCTATTGTCTTTTGGGTAGCGTTTTTTTACGTTCTTGTAAAATACGTTCATAACACCCAACGCTGTTTTTAATTGGCTACATTATGTTCACACATTCTTAAAATAAGAAATTCAAGTAATGCGAGGCATTTTAACGCGAAATTTGAAATTCGCGCTATAGTGAAACCGCGCATAACGGGGTCGCGTAAAGCGGGGTATTACTGCATTTGTAATTTGTGATTTTTTCACACGTTTCATTTTATCGCTGACCGGTTTTCGCCAACCTTTCCCGTTGGCGTTATCAAATATTGATAATGCCAACGGGAAATATTGACGAAACCGGTCACCGATAAAATCAAACAAGTCGAACAATAACAAAAGTATTTTCTTTAAAATATTTTTTTAAAAAATCAACCAGGTACTCTCTGTCAAAAATATTGAAGATATAGCAATTATATAAACTTCGCTGATTAATCAACTTCAATATAAGTAATCAATATTTTTGACAGATAGTACTTGGTGGAATTCCATTTTAATATTTTAAATAAAATACTCTTAGAAAAATCACTGAAGTATTTTATTTAAAATGTTAACTTTATTATCTTTACATGTATACTGTTGTTTTTTTAAATTACTTCAATAAATAAGAATAATAATACATTAGCGCTGCGGAAAGCATTGTAAATAAAATTCGCAATTGTGTACGATGTTAGTGTAACGGACGGCCCACAGATGGCGTTGCGCGCTAGTTATTCGCAACGGATTTATTATAAAGTGCTCCACACACGGAGCAACAACAACCTCCATCATCAGACCGTACATGATGTACGCCGAATCTGTCTGGTCAAACTCTTGCCTCTGCCTCATCCTAGGTGCCTACTATCGCACCTCGACCAGCACCCTCTGTGCCCAGACCAAAATCCCACTGATCGTAACCCAGACGCTTCACGTCACCGAAAGGCTATACCAGTGGGATCCCAGCTCAAAGGGATCGGAGACGACACCCCAGACTCACTGCCTGTCCACTACAGACATAAAATCCCCCACCACATCCTACTCTGTGAATATATAACAGTCTCCGAATGCTCCCGGGGCACCCTATACAAGAAGGAACGCCAAGTTGTCAAAAAACATACCCAGGAATGATCATTGCATCCTCCTGTCCTACCTGTTATTGTTATAAACTTTTATCCTTGTTATTTAGTTCGTAGATATTTATTACATTTAAACACATGCAAATAAAGGGTTTTCCCCACTCATTTTCCCTAACACATGCTACCATATAAGCCACACATTTCAAGCCCCGAAACTTGCGCGCAGGACGGGGATAGTCACGCACCACATCTCAACCAACTGTAATACAAATTAAACAATTTTTTTTTGGAGCAACAAATTGCCAGTGAATATCGGCGAAATCTCACAAAAACCACTGGTTATGGCTACACCATTGTTCAATTAGTTGAACGACAGGGCAATTTGTTGCTCCGTGTGTGGAGCGCTTTACCTGCGCCGGGCCTGGCTTGAGGCTCCGCGCACCTCACCTGTCCCCGTGCGTGATGGCACACTGTGCGCTATGGACTTGTCGGCCACAATAGGCATTGTAATACTCATTTCAGTACGTTATTATCATTTTTTTAAATCTAGGATTATTTACTGTCCGGATTCTCCATAGCAGTACAAATCGACTAAACTAAAGTGAAAATTTCAGCGTAGAATATATTTGTGCATGTCCAAAACTGATGGATGCAACCTTTCGACAATTTCCTTCAAAAGTAACTAGTTGCGTGCGTGCATGTAACAGCTTTAATGATTTGGTTTCTCGGGTGATTTTGAAAATTACCGAAGACGACCCGACCACGGGAACCTGCGTTTATTTGTGCTGATGGTTTTTCCTCTTCCAGAAGCCCCGCTTCATCGTGTCCGGGCTGGAGGGAGCGGCTGGGGGCGCGGGTGGGGCAGGGGGCTCTGGCAGCGACGGCAGCAAGAGCCGCGGCTCCTCCCCCTCCGACCCCGAGAGCTTCGAGTGCTTCGGAGAGGGCGCCGACCGAGACCTGGACGTCCCCAACGGGTAAGCGAAAGAAGCAGACACACTTTTTGGGTGATTTTACAGTTTCTCGGGTGTCAAGTTGCTCGGTGTTTTCTGTCTTTGGACCGTCTTCGGGATCTTCGAAATCCCCGAAGACGGTTTCAGAAAAAACCAAAACCTACGAGCGCACACTTTTTCCCATCAGCGCATCATATCATCAGAATAGAGAAGAGATCAAACATTCGTTTTATCAAGCAGTTCATTAAGCGCGACAATACCATCATATTGTCGCTCCCTCCGATTGTCCCGTGCCGAGGCAATCTCTCAGGCAATTTTCATAATTAAGCAGAGACAATAGATCACATCAAATCTAGCTTGCGCTTTCGATAGAGCGGTGGTTTCATTTTAATCATATTTTTTTAAATCATATTCCCACACTGACAACCTTATCTAATAAATTTCACTGATGGTTGAACAAAATTCTCAACCAAAGAAATGTGCTACTTGAATATGCAAGCGTTGGCAAACGCGATGAACTCTGCGAAAATATCTATCGTTTCACAAACCATTGTCGGTATGTTTACTGTGCATGAAACAAAATGTACAAAGAACTGAACGATCTTAGTTTTCTTCGGGTCTTCGAATTCCATCCTCACGATAGAATGTGTTTTTTTTTTTTTTTTTTAAAGAAATCACAATTTTTATACAGTGTAACTTCGGTTTATAATTTAACAAAACAATTATTTCCTTCATTGGACGCTGTCAATGATTAAACACTATTAGACTCAGTCAGAGCCCACTTATTTTATAAGACCGAAAACGCCTTTGTTTGTTTATCACGACGTCGGCCTCGAATCGGCTCTCCCGTATCCGGATTGACATTCCGCCGAACTTCTACAACTTCCCGCGACTGTCGGCCCCGAAACGTCGGGCAGACGTCATCATGCATTCCAGGTACTTCTTAAAATTAAATACGGTACCTCAATCTATGTAGACCGTGGATTCTCAAAGTGGTCTCCATCGGGGTCCAACTCAGAGAAAAAGAAGGGGTGCGGGAGGTGCAAACGAAGTTCCACGAGAGAGAATCCCGAATTGACACTAAAATTTAGGTCTCAGGCGTTCTTTAAATGTCATAATGCTTCTAATGACGATTGCACCTATAAATTTGAATAATAATTGCTTACGCATTAAGTATTTATTCTTCTTCATTAAGTACCTCTCCTCAGAGGAGGTTGGCGACCATCTCTCTGAGCATATACTCATGCTGGGCCAATGTTCATGGTTTTATGGGGAAAATAGTGAAGCCGGTCCCCGGATCCTTCTACACCGTAGTTTTATATTGGAAGGAAAAGATTGCGTATTACTGCTGCCCAATAGCATTATTATATAATCATTTCCTTGCAATGCTCTGGCGTTTAGATCTGATACTCATTCTACAGAAACAATAGCAGGAGCACTACCGATCCTTTTTTTTTTTTTTTTTTTTTTATATATATGTTTGGTACCTTGCTTGTTATATACAAGGTATTTCGTCACAATTTGGGGAAACTTTCCAAACTAGTCAATCGAAATTGTGCTATATATGGGAGTGACTGATGCTACACCCCCTGGTTTATCTTTTTTATGGTTCCGATAACATGCTTCAAGAAGCCATCCAGTGACTTCATCAACTGTGGGTGTCTCGCCACTGACTTCAGGTCATCCAGGCACAGACCTTCCTGTCGGCATTGGCTCTCCAGTTGGTGTCTCTGAAGACCAAATATGGGGCATGAACCCACAAGGTGGATCACTGTTTGTGGTGTCAAATCATCACAAGGGCATGTGTCGTCGCTCGTCAAGTGGAACCTGCGGAGATAACTTCTCATCGCTCCATGACCCGTTAAGAGCTGGGTTGATTCAAAGCTAATTCCGCAGGTATTCCTGTATACAGCGGCGTCCGTTACAGAAGCAAAGAACATCTTTGTTACGTTTCCTTGCGGAGAGCTTGTGTACCTTTCGTTCCATGTGTCCATTGTAGTTTTCCTCTGGAGATTTTTTGCGAAACTCAGAGGAAAGTCGGAAAATACATAAGTCATTTTCTTTTTGGTGGCTTCTTTAGCCTTTTCGTCAGCTCTCTCGTTGCCAACAAGACCTACGTGAGCTCTCACCCAGCCTATCTCGATGTTAACATCACTTGCTTGGATTTCTCTTAGCTTTTTCTGGATGTTTACAATTAGAGGGTTGGTTGATTGTTTGGATATACTGTCTACCCCCGAGCGACAATCAGTGAGTATTTTCACTGACTGCCACCTACCAGATGGTTTTAGTAATATCCAGCGAAGAGCCTCGTTAATAGCACCGATCCTTTACACACGCTCAGGGTACAATATGGCAGCCATGCACAAGCACTAGAAAAGAGAGCGGGGACGATCATTATTTATAAATCAATCTAAATATGTCACTCCAGCCATTTTTCTATATCGACGAAATGGAAGCTCGCACTTTACCAGCAGAACGTGACTCGATAATGCCGGACACGTTTTAGGCCCAACGCAATACTTGAAGATTCGTGACAGAGCGTCTTACCTGGACGGAAATAACGGAGCTTCTAAATACCGCGCCTAAGTCTGCTAAACTCGCATGCATAAATTAACTACACAATTTTTCATTTTTGCTCGATAGCTCCGGGAATTCGGCGTCGTTTTGCAAGCCAGAGAAGGCTGAATATATCGATCGGTTATTTTTACCACTTGTTGTGATTTTCCGAGATCGGTAGTAGAACTCTCCGCGGTGACGTGTTTGCGGACAGACGAGGCGAATAATTGGAATGGCGGCCAGTCGCCACAATGGGCCGAGGGGATCATCATTAGAGAACTAGGGAACGGGGAACAACACGGCGAACTTTTTCGTGTCAGATGTGCTTCACCCTGCTGGAATTCCTCGACCGCATAGAATAGATTTAGTATCTGTGGATTCGTCCGCATGGCATGGAATTCTATTGGAAAGCTCCGACAGTTACTTGCGCCGCCTCGGGCCCTATAATTTTACCACACAATACCGAAACAAATTACTCTGATTCCTCCGCATCATCCGCCGTGTGTGCTCGCACAGGTGCGATCAAAGCTTATAAAAAAAACAAAGTATGAATAACTTAACTACGATTACCCGGTACGTTTGTGTCCCATTAATATCAAGGTTATAAAAATGTGAGAGAAATCTTCCTGTCGGCATGGATAAATACTCCCTATTAAAATCGATGGCTAGGCTTAGCGACGCTACTTTGAAAAGGTGAAAAACTAAAAATTAATCTCTCAAATCAATATAATAAACAGAACTAATAAATTATGATGTTCAACTAATTTGATTTGTATGTATCTAATATTGATCGTTTTAACTGTCTTCTAGCGAAGTTCTACCTTAATGGCTTGCGAGACAGTGAAAACTATTTTGCCATTCAATAACATCATCAAACTCGCCAGAATTTTGGCTAAGCCGTTAAATGGTGAAAGAGCGCTTCCTGTGGCAAGAAAATATATTCAGTAATCATTTTAATCGCTTGGTTTATTTTGATCTATTAAATGCATTGCAACTGTGTGACTGAAAATTGAGACATTTTCAATGTAATTTTATCATATAATATTAATAGTTATTTGTTTTCCTCGCTATTGCCTTGAAATTACGCAAAGTTTATATTTTATAAAGCCGTCTACACACGCAGCGACACAACTTACAACCGATTTGCAACTTACCTTTATTTAAATGTTTTTTTTTTTTTAATGATTTTAAGTAAGTAAATAAAGCAAAAGAAGATGCTATTGAACATTACTAGAGTAGAAGACATAAATGCATTGTCGTAGTCGATATTTTAATTTTAATTTTCTTTTTTTTTTTTTTTCGTTACAGTGAGGCAGGTCAAAGGAGCCCCAACGGACCTATCAACAGGCACTCCTGGACCAGGACCAGTCTAAGAAGAACCCCGCCAAGGTGAATAAAATTAAATCTATATAAAGAGAAGAGAAGGTCGACCAAGTACAGCCTAATCGGTTTCGATTTCCCTTGCTGCACGACATCTTGAATACAATATTATTATGATGTTATGGCGTCACTTTTCACGTGTATCTGGTGATATTTTTCTATGACAACAAATATTAAAAAAACTACACTCATATCTACATGGTTTATAAAAAAATTATAGCGCCTGTATTCTTGGATGTATGCATTTGTGGTGATTGTGGAAAAAAAATGATAGCATGTTGATATTACAGCTGATATTACTCCGAATATCAGACAGTAATATAAAAGCCTACATTTTTTTTTTTGGTTTAGTCAAATAATATTGTTTCAAATAGTTGGGTTTATTAAATATTCAATAAACAATCTAATATTTCATTAAAAGATGACTATTCTTCTGTTTCTCATAAATAAATATTTTTATCCTTATACACGGATTAATCTATTAGGGGAAAAAAACATACAATATCTACTACTGTACGCAATAAATAATCGTTATTTTTTTAGTTTGCATGTTTTTTTTTTGTATATATATGACGTTTGAACAACAAAACGATAAGCACGTTTTATTTAATTTGTTTAGTATTATTTCTTCCACATGCATACCTTACTTACATATTTTGTACATACTCGTATTGTACAGGCTTCTTTTCAAAAGTACAACCCTTATAGCATAATGAACAGTTACGCACGGCCAATCAAAATTTGATAATGAAACTCCGTCCGTTTATTTGATTATACGCCACGTGTCATATTATAATATATATGTGCAAACACGTATTTACTGTTTTATACCTCAAATTCAGAGTGTCTGCTTCAACATATTTTATACAACAAAACTAGCTAAGAAATCGGCTGAACGCATTTTTTTTTTTACCATCATATTGTAATTAATATATCTAAGGCTGATTGACATACAACCAGACGTCAAGACGTCAAATGTCCTGCTATTTTAATCTCTATTGATTATTTCAAATTCTATTAATATTAAATATGCAAAAACCTATACGAAAAATGATGCATGAAAAGCTTTTTGATTTGGGCAGTGGCGTACTGTGAGGGCGTGCAATTTATGCATGGCTAATGCAACGTATGAAGCACTTTTTTTCTTGATTATGTTATGGGACAGGGTCTGTTTTTTTAATATCACACCTAAGTCTTATACATGTACAAATTTTGGTACATTGCTTGCACGGCACGCCACTGGTTTTGATAAGCCTTTCAGAAACTGATTATCAATATTACACATAAATCAAAAAGCTTCATGTTTTGTATGGAAATACGACGCATGTAAGCTCAATCATCGTTCCGGCATGATATACAGTGGCGTATCATCAAACAATAAACTAGTAAGGCTCTATTTCTGTTTGTTTTTAGTCACCAAGATAACCTGCCGCACCGCCGCTGGGGCTCCATGCGACAGTAAGCTTCCGCTTTTATTATTTCTCACTAACCAAACCTCGCCAAACTAATGTAATCGATAATTACGTTTCGGAACCAACGACTCGAAAAATCCTTTCGATCGGTAGATTTTCTCTACTTAATCATATACCAGGTCTTAATTAACTAATCGTGTGATCATCAATCGAAGAACTACCGTTTATTAGAATCCGGGTGAAATATGCAATTGGATTGTAATCCGAATGTAATATTTACTGTAGCCATTCGCTTTTGACTAAGCGACTTCTTTGGTAATCAAAGGTGATTACATTATTTTGGCCAAGGCGGTGTGCATTACACAAATAACTACCAAATTATCACACACAATGCATCAAACTGACACGCCGTTAGTTTACTTATATATTTGGAAAAAAGCACTCGGATCAATTATATTGCCATGTTTAAAAATATAATCAAATATGTACAGATATGCTTTCAGGCCGAAATCTTAAGGCAACCTAAACTATTACAAAATAAAAACACACGTGGGTTCAACTTTAGTCTAAAATATTGCATGTTTGTAAACATGCAGCAGCTTTCAAAACATCTTTGAGTTGAGAGATTTTTATCTGCTTTTTCCCTAATGGCAATTATTTTCCCAGTAAGTATGTAAACACTGCATTAAAAAAGTTAATTAGTGGTGCAGAAATATATGCCTTTTTTTGGTGGCTGGTATTTATAATTAGCCGCAAAAATATTTTAAATGCGCTCTTTCATATAACGCATAGCTTAAGAAAGTGGGCCGAAGGAATAAAAGAGTACAAAATCGCTCTATATAAAATAGTAATTTGTATTTTGTACACATGATCGGTTTTGTGTACAAGAACCGTCTTTGTATTTAAATATATAGTTTTAATAAACCTAATATTTATCAGTAATACTAGAGTAAATCATATTGTCGAGGTTCTCTCGCGATTAAAAAACAGAGACACTGTATAATTATTATTCGATTAATGTATGTTTTTGCGTTATATTATAAAATCGTAAATAACGCAAAAGAGGAGTATATAGACGCTAAACAATTAAAATGATCGGAAATAAAAGGACTCCATTGGCTTATTGAAAATTGTGTCGCTGCATGTGTAGCCGGTTTATGAAAAATAACCACAAAATTATGATTAAAATTATATCTTTATCTTAATTTTCTGTTCCCGTAACTAAGGCGATTTTGTATGTATAATACTGGCTGGTTTTTTGCAATTAGCAACGCCTTTAAAGTAAATAAATCGTAAGTCGTTACGAGACGGCGCTGTCCGGGGCTACCGTTAATAATTGCCATTGCGCAAGTCGTGATTCGTCATTTTACCTTGCGGCTGCCGTCGCTAGTGTGCTAGCCGCGCGAGCATGTTACTCAAACAGCCACTGTTCTCAGACTTTCAGTTAAGTGTTTTAAACCTGAAAGCTTCTACTGACGATGGGCGAAGACTTCTAATTATACACAAAATAATAGACTTCTAAAACAATTGTCTGCATATATTAAAAACCCCTTGCGTATCATCGGTTAGTTTTGAGCTTACCTTCAATTTGGAAAAATATATATATTTTTATCATAAATTTTTAAACGGCCAGAAAAAATCTGCGCCAAATATAACGATTACCTGTTTGATTCCATTTTAACTGTCATCAGTACTTCTGCAATTATTATATTTGTTAACTGAATATTAATTTATTCAATCATACGAATTAAAATTTAGCGCAGCAACACCCATTGTGTAATAATTAGATCACAAGTTATCGCACAAACACAAATGGCGTCATTTTTACAAACAACCTACAAATTTAGTGCAACTATAAATAATGATTTTTTTTCTCTGGTAAGTGAAGGCATGGATGGAAGTATGAATTCAGGTAATTCATCGAAACGAAAGATACGTTTCTTTCACAGAGAAAAACACGGAAACAATCCATAACAATCGAGAAGTGGGCGGCCCGAGGCTGAAACCCGCGCCCTGGTCGGCTCCTTATACTGCCGAAGAATGTCTCCAATCCTTCAATCACAGACGACAACATGGCGTATGAACATAAAATAAAATAAAATTAATTCAATATAAAACTGTTATGTCTGTTTTAATTTCAAAATAATTTTGAATATGTTTTTAGCGATAGGAAAAACAATCTCTCACAAGCCGCCACGACTTCTTTCAGGTTTTCGAACACAGCCTCAACAATGGCAGCCGGCACGTTTATTGCTTAATCTGAGTCAGACAATATTGTTCAAAAACGACGCAATAATTTAGCTTAATGCTAATGCGTTAGCATGGAAAAGTTTAATTATAATAAGCATTAATCATTTTGTAGAACGGCAAATGAGGCCTCATTTTGTAACATAATACAAGCGCCCCCGGCAGAGGCTCGGGAGTAATCTCGAGAGCAAAGTCTCCGCCGCGAAGGCTGTGGGAACGTTCGCCATATTTTGCATAGAAAATATGATTCCGCGCATAATGTCTCATTATTTTTCTAAAAAGCAAAAAACTTAAAAAATCATCCGAAATATTTTGTCTTGACGGACTATTGTTCGGGGACTGTTTATTGTGTGAACGCTTTTGAAGCCTTAACGACCGAAATCTTAATACGATTTTGATTTTGACAATAGACCACATGTGAGCCGCAATCAGGGAAGACATTAATCATATCATTATCATTAAAATGACTAACGGGACATTATGGCAGTTGTTAAGCAAATTTGATGCGTAATTGCTTTCACTGTGTTTCCACATAAAAGTAAAAAAATACTACACGAATTTTTTTTAAATTACCAAGAGCTTTTTTTATCAAACTACACTACCTCACAGGTGTAGTCACAGTGAGGCAGTGTAAAATTGGAAATGTGAAACCGAATGACTTTGGCCGAGTATTGTTTGTTCCCTCTTGTTACATCGTTTCTACCCAGATCGGCAAGTATCGAATGAGAATATCCTATTGTATGTAGATTCTGTGATCCGCGTGTTTCCGTTGTTGTCCTGGTAATTGTTGATGTCAGAGTTGCGGTGGGAGAAGTTACTGATGTGTTAGTCCACCGGTAAAGGGGCTCCCAACCTAATCCGATGAACAGTGAATATTAATAAAAGCTGCAGTCCTTCACCAGCAAACCGGTACACCGGTACACGATGAGTGTAATTCAATTCTGAATACAAAAGAAATGAAACTTTTTTTATGCAAGACACAGGACAGAATCTCTAGTTTTTGATATCAAACCTTAAACCTATAAATATACGGATATTATTACATTGCATGCCCTCACCACACGCCACATGAAAAACTTACTTCTGCTCACGGTTTATGGGGTTGTCATTTCGGCTATAATTGTTATGTACTAGTTATATGTTTTAGTGAGTATACATTTGAAAAAATACTATAGTAATACCTATCCATGTGAACTTCACAAAATGCCTTTATGTATTGATTTTTTAATTTTTTTTTCCTTATTATAGCAGACATTCTTACACTCTCATAAATAAAACATCAAAAACACGGCAGAAGCGCGTGCTTTTGATGTAACAGCAAGCCTACTTTTAGATTCCGTTTGAGCTGCCGCTCGCGTGCATGCTGCGCTGCGCTGTCAGGTTAGGTTATAAATTTACGATATTATAAAGAATCTTGGACGGTCGTTAGTAAGTCAAGATAAATAATTAAAAATCAAAACATCGCACGCGAGAATGAGGAAGAGTGCTCCTTAAACAATAGCACCGCTTCCTGCTGCAGCGCGAAAGTCGGTGCTTTCTTTTATTCGTAATATAATATGTTAAATTCTTTAAGTACTTGTTGATTATTTTTAGCGTGCAATGTCAGCGCAAATCGTTTTCGACCAAACAAAGCTATGCTTGCTTTACGTGTGAATATTATTTGGAATTGGTAACAACAAAATAATATGCTATTTTCTCATAAATACGTAACGATAGTTAAACTTGATTTAAAAAAAAAAACAGTTTTTAAAATTTATATTTAAACATATTTTTATAAACCAAAGGATGGTTATGTTATACAAAGTATGTGTAGTATTACAATTAAATAGTATTTTAGTAGTTTTTAGTCAAAGGTGCTCCATCATTATCACAGGGATATTTACTAACGTCTATATATTTATACAGGTAAAAGTATGTACTATATTTCTTTAGTAGTTTTCACGCCTAAAAACATGGATTGATGGTTTATCGGGTGTCGCTTTACCAAAGACCTTACTAGGTAAAAGTAGAAGAATTACAATTGGGTAAAGGCGCCCCTCGCCACTCTACTCGTCTCGAAGCCCCAGTCTCTGAATCTCGCGATGGTATTGACTTCGTTTAGATATTTTGCTGACAAATTACAAATTGCAAAAAATCTAGTTGGATATGTTGTTTGAAGAGATCAGCATTCCAAGTATTATATCAGTCAGATGCGCGTCTCGCGCTGTTCTTTAGTTACTTGAGAGTCATTACGGCGGTGGCCATGCATCATTTGGTGCTAATGATACTAATTAGTTATATTCGTTGTGTGTACTAGTTTTTTTAACCTTAAAAAATGACACCTATATCATGTTTGCTCCAATAGTCACGGTTGTGTACCAAGTCCGGCAGCGATCTCTGATGTACACGGTGTTTCCAATCTACAAGCATTTGATCCTCTTGTTACTCCGTATATGTAAAGCTAAAGTAATCAGAAAAGTTTTATAAAAAATATGGCCGTGTCCTAAAATCTACCGTATATTTGGTCACTTTCTAGTTCACCATAGTTTACACCGGAAAAAGCTATTTTTAGATCTAAACATATAAATTTAGCTAATAACTTTAAAATTCATGGGTTTATTTATGAGAATTTGGACCAGGACATTATCAATTATTATATGATCGAACAAGCACAAAATCCTGGCTTACCATACTAGAAATTAATTTAATAAGTATCAGGTATGCAGATGGTTAACAATACATTATTTATAAACAGTGAAATCATCCAAAATGTATCTAATAAATCTACGAAATGATAACCCCGTCAAAATAGTAAACTGTGTTTCTCGTACATCTTATGGGCACTTTTCAAACTTAAAACTCAAATGAAAACAGGCACTAGCGCCCATGTTTAATGTTTAAATGTGGAGTATTACAAATGAAACCAGTCCATCGTGGATTACTAAAGGTGCTATCAGTTTGTACACAGCCTAGATTCAGCCTGTATACAAATTATAGGTAGTCTGAATCCATCATTTATGATTGTAAAAAACAGCGGTACTCACGCATTGTAGAGTACATTTGCAGCAAAAAAATGGATTCTGCACAAGCGGCCAAGCGTTGAGTCCAGAACAAGCCGCGGCCGACTGATAAAGCTACCTGCACACGCTGCAACACAACCGAGTTAGCCAACACCTTACTCGTATTTTGGGCTGTTTATTTTAATATTGTTTAAAATACAACGACGCTATAGAGGACTCAATTGGCTAACCCGCCGTTGGGTTACAGCGTGTGTAGGCAGCTTAAGTAAGTACCACTCACTGGAGTGCGTGATCAGCCGTTATTAGCGCAAGATTTAATTTCAGTCACATTGCAATCAAACAAATTATCCTTTGCGTTGCCTTCAATCTTAAAAAAACACGCCCCTGAAAATGTTTAACGTCTTTTACTAGTTAATGTGAACACCAAAATTTAAAAGTTAAAATCGCAGCCTCCTAAATCATAATGTTGCTGGGTTTTTACTCGTGTCAACTAAAGCCTTACTCGTTCAAAAAATTACCTTCATTTTAAAACGATTTGAGTTTTAAAACTTATGTTTGTTATTTTGCATTTTTAGTACATGTACTTACATTCTTATTAAAAACCCAAAGAATGACTTTTTCACTGTGTGCGAAAAAGACTTTCATACAATATTGCTACGGTATAAAAACTGTTCACGCAGTCCAAGCCTCGCGGTGGCTCTATACGCGCTCATGCAGGTATCCCATTGCAAATTAATTATTAATATCGCCCGTATCAGTAATGGATTAAGAACTTTTACTTGCCAAGAGAGGTATTCCTTCCAAATAGAGCGCATGCGAGCCGTTTATGCCCCGATAAACAAAGCGCGCAAGATTTTACTCTACTTGAGTGACACAGCAAAACTGCTCGCTCTTTTCCACTCCTACAACCACAAACTGGAAGAACTAAAACGCACTCGGGAGTTTCAATTAAAAAATATATAATTCTATCAAAATTATACCACTGTCGGTAATTGCCTGGAATTGTGACATTACTCGTTCGCAGTCTTTTGTTAATGTCGGAGGACTGGGCATTTTATTCGAAACGTTAATAACAGCTTCAGTTTGTTTGCCTCGCTGGTCGTCAGTGATGCCTAAGGCTGTCCGAGAGCTCATACTGCTGTATCAGTTTGTGCCAGTGCTCATGCTGCGGTGGAAGTGTTTTCCATTAGCATTTGCGCCGAGAAATGCTACATTATGCAGCCAATTTAAATTCACGTAAACATGATTATGAATAATTAATTAAGACCCATTAATTTCTAAGCAATGCATTAAAAAGCATTTCTCGATGAAGGCACGAGTTAGGTTCGTTAAACAGTTTTCTAATATTTATATGACGCCAGTTATTATAATTAGAATTAAGACGATGTACTTATCGGATGGGTGCATGAAAAAAAACATTTCTAGAATGGTAACTAACCTATACCTCATTTGCGTTGTGTACGTAGGCCTAACCGTGAAAAACACAAACTAAAAGGACGCTATTGACTAATTGCAAGTTGTGTCGCTGCGTGTGTAGGCGGCTTTACACGAGTGTCAGCTCGCGAGCCGTCGGTGCTTGTCAACTTGAAAGCTAGACGGAGTCCTAATTTGTCACAGACGCCGCTACCGGAAGCTGTGAACGTCCACATATAAACTGCGACTCCTACAACCGTAGACTACAAGAACTAACACGTATCCGCTCCGTAAAAAGTTTTGGCGTTAGTCCAACTGCCATCCAGGCACGATTGGGTTGTCCATAATTATATCGCTAGTATCCACAATATGTGCGTGAGATCTATTAACGCTTTACTAAGAATGTCTATAGCAGTGTAAATCATTCAAAAATATTCACTGGCACAACAGCCTCCGCTATTCATTGCGTGCGCACATTCCATGACGGCTCGCGGTATGCGTAGTGTATTATGGTCGTGTAGTATGAAAAAGGCAAATAAATTAGAACAATGTCCTTTGTGGGTGAACCTCCCGCCGGACAAAGGGCCGCCTGTCCCGGCCGTTGCAGATCGATGCGGACGAACCGCCCAGAGACTCCGCGTGTCGCTCTCCGCCCTCCACCATCTACCCTCCACCCTCCCCCATCTACCCTCCACCCTCCCCCATCTACCTTCCGCTCTCCCCCATCTACCCTCCCCCATCGACCCTCCGCCCTCCTCCATCTACCCTCTGCCCTCCACCCTCCGCCCTCCATCCTCCGCCCCGAGCTGTCCACCCAGCGCGATGTGAACACATTCCATTAACCCGACATAACGAGGGTTTTGTCTTTTTGTTCAATATTTGCGTTTTTGTGATGAATAGCCCCATTTGTCTTTTCAAGCGTTTTCCTGTGTCGGCTGGCGTAAAATATTTTTATTATCTATATATTAACAATTTTACAACGAAACGATTCGAGATATTTTCTGAGACAACACTTCGGATCTATTCGATTCATGATTTTTAAACAATAAGTCTACCATTCTCTGCTTCGCCGCATCTTTGCGAAGATTCATGTTTTAAATAATATTTTTATTATCCGCATTTAATTATTAAGACGTAAAAATATTCTCGCGTCATATAAATAACATAATAACATGCCGTCATTTATGAAGTCTGACCAAATCCATTTACATTTTTAATAAAACAGTGTTCACTGGGTAAATTTAATAATAAAAATTAAGTCTTTTGAGCAGTTTTCGCGTTATGTTTTTTAGCCACAGTTTATATGCAAAACATGATTCTACTCAATAAAATTAAAATAGACATTCCCAAAATCACCAACTAAATTGCAATGCCACAAGACTATCGATGCGTACTGACAAAATTGTGACCTTCCAAATATTAAGTACAAAATAATTCACTTGTAAGTATAGTGTAACAGCCTTGAAAAACTTCAGTTATATAAGGCTTTCCACAGTTACACACGAATTAGAAGTGTATCGAAGCATACAGCCGACATTAAAATCGAATCGATCTCGCAATACAAATAATTCACAAGGATTGCGCACAAACGACATAACGGAGGTTATGTGGGAAACCGATCGATTCACTTGCAGAGTTGGTCTCTCGAAACGGGACACGCTCTGGTGGGCATGCGAAAGTCTCCACAAAGAACGGCGATGTCGATATCCATGTCTGTCGTCCAGCGGGGACATCGTCTCGCGACTCGCCCAGCCGCGACGTGCTCGGACCTCATGACGGGGGCCGCCTTCCGCTCGGGTCGCTTCTGTCTGAACGTCATCCGAGACTCCATAATTTTTCGAATATATCATGCGATTAATTACCAGAATGCGTATTTTCTAAAAAAAAAAAAAATTCAGTATTGCTGTACTCACACCGTGAGTTAGAATAACGAGGTTTCTAAAATGAAACTGGTATGACCAATTCATCAGTAGTACTCGCGTATAACACACTTCTCGTTATCATATTTATGTAATTAGTTTCGGTGCAATTTTTAGTGGGATAGTTAATCTTATTTCGCCATCAAATCACAAATTTCTTCTTGCCTAATCTACAGCTAAACAATCAAGTGTCATTTGTTATGGTTGCTAAAAGTATCCAAAAGTAAACGGAACTTTATTTTATTAATACATTTACATGGTTCGATTACTGAAAATCGTATTACATAATTGATTCAATTTCTGAATAGATGATCAATGATAAAAATCATTTAAAAAATCTAATCGCTAATGGCGTGAATCGCCGCTTCGCGCTTATTGCGACTGCGATTTAGTTAATTTCATCAATATATTTGAACCTGCACTGAAGATGGTTAACGACTGCAACTGCTTGTCAGCTATGGTTGAAGTTGTTCAACCAAAGCTATAGCATTGATTTGCAATGTTTTAATTTACCTCTCGCTATAGTTGCGCCAGAACCGACTGACACAGTTGAAGAAGTTCTACGCTTCATTTATTACATTTAATATTTTGTAATACAATAAAGATATTTGATTCGGAGAATCCGTCCAATCTGTAGCAGCTAAATTAAATTTTAGCGACAAAACTCTGTGACAGGCATTAGCTTCGCGTATTTAAGTATATACAAAAAAAAAAACACTGTCAAAATTGACATTTGCCGGTCGAAAATTGGATTATTTTATTTGCCTCGCGGTTAATTCTCTTTTCACGTTGCCAACCTCGACTCCAGCGAATTAGCCGGCGGAGTGACATCACTGGGACGAGCTCAACCAATAATCCGGCTTTTTCTAAACCAATACTGACGCAACGTCGCACATATTAATGTGAATTGATTGAAACAATATTCATACGAAACCATGATGAAATCCATTATTACCCAAGTATAGGAAGTCATTAAATTTTAAATGAACGCTTATCTATTCGTGGTGATTTTTTTTTATTAGTTGTGCCATCTTCTGTCTTAAGAGGAATGCTCGGCATCTATGAAATATTCTACGATGCAACTAATAGGTCTAATAGTTGAAGCTATAATGGCATACTGGGTTTTATATATTATTATATATCACAAGCCAAGTAGTTGGAGCCTTACCTTCAGGTCAGAAGGGCGCAAAATCGTTTTTCTTATATAACTCATTAACGTGTGGCGCGAATTCCCTCGAAGCCTTCGTCAGAGTGTCTCACCTGTGCACAGGTAGCGATAGTGTTCAAAAATATCGCCCTTTCTGGTTCAGGTTATGTTATAATGGAGTGACCACAATGGTGGTCATAGGCAATGGCCTACATCTCTCATATATGTTCTGGTTTAGAAGAAAACTCTGTTTCATTATTTTTTTAAATGCTTGTTATACCAGCCATATTTATAAACGTACTACAAAATAAATTGACAAACTGCTACAGCTCAGGAACTCGGAGCAATTAATAGCCTAAATAATTAGTACTGGGCTTTTATTATATGTATTGTTTATATGATAGTATTGATGGATTTATTCACTTTCTCTTCATGCGTACGTTTGATATCGATACCCGAGTGACTTCATACAATCCATAAATGTTAGAAAATGATTATTGATTTGGTGCACGTTTTGATTTCACCCTTTTATTATTATTCTACTATTGATATTCGGGATCTAAGCACTATTTAAAGTTTGTTATTCTAAGACTCAAAGGAAACTGAGATTTTTCCACTTTTTAAATCGAAGATATATATATATATATATATTAGGTGCGCCATTAAGTTTCTGGATTTCACGCATAGATGGCGCTAACGACCCATGTAGTCGACATACATGTCTTAACTTGTGTTTAGACATCTGTCAACAATAATCAGTTCTAATACCAACACATACCGCAACGCAAAAATATTTTTTTAAGATATCGAGTTATCCTGTATGCTTGTACGATTCGTGCCATTTGACTGTTATATAAAGTTAACATATCACAAAGCTGTCTGATTTAGCAGTATTGTGGTGGAAAAACCGAAATATAGAGACTGATAACTATTCGGGGTCCGATTCTCCGTCGGTCGCGTCCCACGACTACCGATGGAGCAGGTGGAGGCGGCAGGTGGAGGCGCGGGGGCGTCGGCGTCCGCGGCGCCGTCAGTCGCTCGCCGCCACGCGCGATGGCCGCCCGTCTCGAGCTCGCAAGCCGGCCCCGCGTCCGACCCCCCACCACCCTCGCCACCCTCGCCACCCTCCACACCCTCCACACCCACTCCGGACACCACTCCGGACACCACTGCGGGTAGGAAAGACGCGAATTCATCAAGTGCAGTCCGAGCGTGACATATCGTGAAGCGGCAAACGACGACAATCAACCGTATCCCTTGCGTTTGCGATTGCATCAAAACCGATGCTCTTGAACTGATTCAATGAGCGTGCATGCAAATGTGCCAGTGCTCAGTTGTGCGCGCGAGTGCGGTGATTTGGTGATTCAGACAATTAGCGGTGTTCAGTGTTTGCATTTGGGGATCCGCAACAATACAAGTGCGAAATCGAAATGATGGTTTGAAACGCAGTGGCCGGGCATCCGCGAGTGGCGCGCTGCAGGGGGCGGGCCGTTCGAGGATGCTCCTGGCCGCGCCGCCCGGGCCATGTACACCCACCGCAGGAGGTCCAGGTGAGCCCGGGAGGAGCCCCAGCACACCTGGCGCGACTGGCGACAGCCCCAGGTGACCGCCGTCAGCCGCGCGTCTCCTGGAACCCGCGACACTCTACTCCAGTTTCCGTGTACCGAAAAATCGGAATGAATGCCAAATATTTTCGAAAAATATTCAACACTGTTTACACTGAAATCCGCAGCAAAACAGTGAAACCTGAATTGCCAAAATGATGTTTTAGAAATTCCGCCAGATTTATTGTGGGTGTAATTGTAAATATAAGCATCATCTCGCCGATTTGCAAACCGTAACACATTCGATCAGGCCGGACGCACGTCTGTGGTCAAAAATGCACTTTTTTGTTTTCCACGGCTGTTTTCAATGAAGGTTTTTAGAAATGTAATATGAACAACATAGAATTCCAGCGACGATATGTAATATTCATTAATCAACTTAGTGTATTATGTTTCTACAGCTTTCAAAAACAACTCAATGCTGTTGATGCAACTTGTTTCATACCTGACCTAATTAATGCATATCGATACCGGAAATGACTTATTCAGTGTATGATCAATAAATTATAAAACCACCACATTAAGAAGTATACGGGCCATGTATAATACATATGGGTCGGTATAAGTGTCGGGTAAAATGGATTTGGAGAACTACCTGTCTTTGATTTCGTTTTCCGGATATGAAAATACCATCGATTCGCTGTTGCATCTTACAATGAGCACAAAATACACTTTCAAGTTATAATTTCAGATATTCGTACGTTTTTCGTTTCGATAAGGTCTTCTTCCTATTGAATTTTGTAGGGCATGAAATGTACTCAATAAAATGTGAGTAATGAGAATTGTTTAGTATAGATGAACTGAAAAAGTGTCCATAATCTCACAGCCAGTGGACCGCGAGAAATTCGCAGCGGAGTGCCGGCATTCCTGCTCTCGTCAACGAGCACTATTTTATTCAAAGGGAAACAATCAATAAACTGCTATGTAATATCGTGTTCAGGAAAGTCGTGTAGAAAACCTAATAAGTCTAATTAGTAAAATAGTTACATCTAAATACAATCCTAAACCTGTGAAGGTATCCGCGCCAACAGTAACTCAGTTAGATTCACATACACACTGAAAAACAATTATTCAAACTTACACCATCTTATACATTTTAATAAAATCTTTTCGTTCTTCCTTAGTCCGTTAAAATATTTCATTAAATTATTATTATATTGCAAACGTTTATTTACTCACCGTGTTATACATAATAATATACGTGTATTTACGATATACCTTAAGAAAAAATCGTCAAAAAATATAGGCAAAAGTACATTCACTGTAAGTTTCGTGCGCACATCGATATTTCTGTATTATATATTTTATTGAATTAATTAAAATTTTAAGCATATGCTTAACTGACTTGTATAGTACATTTCTGAGAGCCACTTTTTTAACTTTTAAACATGCTAGGGTGACATTTTTATCAACTTGTTGCGTAAAAAAGTGAGAACATCACTTAATATTATTTTATTAAAAAATAATACATTATCTCAAAAATAATAAAAAATTAGCCAGTTTTATGTAGAAATTTAGTTCCTTTTACTTCTCCTGTCGTTTTATATAACGGTGTTAAAAATAGCTGCTAGTTTATACATATTTGAACTGTAATGGTGGCAATTTCACAATTTGACCTCCGTGTCAAAATTTTATGAAAAAAATTGTTTCATACTAAACTGGATACTTTGTTTTTGTCCTCGAATAGTAAATTGGTATAATTATAGTATAATTTTCTTAAAAATAAACTTAATATACTTTGTGTAAGGGCTGCAGAAATAAGTGACTATATTACGTTATTAAAAAAAACTGTCCAATCAATGCATCATAATGTTTTTTTTTTTTGTTTGTAGATAATGAAATCCTTGCTGTTTTTCTTCAAATACCAAATAAGGCGTAATTATTTATGTAGTATTTTTGCATGTAGAGTTTTAATGATAATCATATAGTGCGAAAAAGCTCGCAAACGTTTATAATAAATATTATTCTGATATTTCAATAAGCGTTGTCGTGAAGCCGCGTTTGTGGGCCGCTCTCGGTAGCAGAAAAGAGAAGACTTTTTGATGGCTTTATTGCTTGATTTAATAGTATCGGTGGGTTTATATTAATAGCTATCTATTAACATTGACATTAATGGCAAGTCAAATGTGAAAAAAATATAATTGTAGCACTTCTCATGTGCGGCCGCGGTACATCCGGCATCGAAATTTCACTTCCAAACGGCTCGGCGCATCCTGCTGGCGGAGGCTATTCATATTGATTGTTTCCCAAGTATCGACTTAGAAAAACCAGTCTCATTCAGTATTCAAGAATAAATTTTCGTAATGATATCATTTCAAACCGCTTACCTCTAGTTAGCATTTTTTACTTGCGTTTTTTTTTAAATGGAAAATTGGACTAATACTGTCGTGTTTGACTCTTTAGTAAATGTGTATATTTTTGGAACGACAGCGATAAGAATTTCTCTAGAAGTTTACGGCTAAGTACAGCAAATATATGTTTTTTTTTGTTGTTTTTATTAACTTTTCGTACATTTTGAAGGAGAAAGTTGCTTGTCGTTTCCGGGAAATGGTGGATAATCAGTTTTGTATAAAAAGTTCGCTGAAACGACAAGTGCCGCCATATGCCGCGGCTGTCCACTCGTGGAAATTCCGTTTCTTGCTGTTTTCCTCATTCTTTCTGGACGATTTCCCAATTTATATAAGAAGTGGTGCAATCGAAACCTTTAAAAAATAAACACAGTTTCATTATTTCGATACATACTACCGACAATCTATAATCATTTTTGTGATTTCTCAATATACACTTAAATCTTAACGACTTGTGAGAATAAATTAATTTACGTCATCAACTCGTTTGTGTTATGTTTTTTTATTTAAATTAATTTTCTTTATTTAAACAATTAAAATTTTATGAGCTGTTTCGCAATTATATTTTTAGTAAATTTGAATACATTGATATAATATTGCGTTGTGCATATAACGAATTTACTTAAATATCTGATATAATAAAAACTCGTAAAAGATTGATCAACTTTAAAAAAAGAGCATTATCAAAATAAGACCCATTTCTGAAAGCTAATTAACGTAAACACTGATTAAAAAGCTTTCGATTACTGCTATCGGGTTTCACAAAGCACTATTCGCTATGCTACTAGCACAGTGTTAATTTAATACAGGTATATGTGTAAGTTAGTTAAGCAATGTCACAGTGTATCATGATCAACGTTACACCGTTTTTAGAAACCCGTGTGATGTATTTGACAACCTGTCAACTACTACTTTTGTTGATGAGCCTTGTGGAAACCGGTCGTAAAGTTCGATCACTATTTTCACGTATTTTATAAGAACAAAACACATGATATAAGTTCATGTGAGTCTTCGATACTTGGGACTGAATTTGCGGTGCTTTTATTATTTCAAAAAAGCATTTGACCCAAATATGCAGGCGCTCAAATATTTGTGTGAAAACTTGAGTTAATATCGTTTTTTATGTGTACTTGTATTCGTATCGACGATTTGCTCAGCTGCATAGAAAAGCCTACAGCAGGCTGCATGATTGCTGTGAAATTTTATTGCAGTGCCTGCTTAATATTCGTGTGATGATTCATACTCGGTACATTTATTTATCAGACTTCGTGCATATTCCTTTTAAATAAAAATATCGTAAAATCGTTTTGTGTCTTCTATTTCACTATTGCAATAATTTACACAAATAAAAACACGGCTTTGTAAATAGAGTTTACTACATAGACAAATATTTTTTTATTTTGTTTTCAATGTGCGCAGTGCAAACAAATGAAAGCGATAGCTTTGCGGATAATTTTAATTTTTTATTTATTTTAACCGTCCTTTTCCTCAAAATTATGCTCAAGCCACACCAAACGTAACCTTTACCTCATCCGGCTACACACGTTCTCTCAGTGATTTTCAGTGTTTTTAATGATCAAACTATCGCCTAGTAAACGCCACTTCCCATGGCTTCAGACGCACAAAAAACGGTGTAAATTAATTTATAATTACAGGAAATATACGTCAACTGTGAAGTTTACGAATTGTAATACTTTCACTGAGTATCAATTATGGGAATGCTCATTCCAAGGACCCGCGCACCGATGTATCAGTTGTGTGTTTCTTGTGTGCAAATAAAGCATCCCACACTCTAGAGCAGTGCTTCTCAAAGTGGTCTCTACGGACCCCAAGGGGACCCTGGGATCATTCAGGGGGTCCTTAGAAAATTGAAATCGATTTGGAGGTCCCCGAACAACGTCAGGAGATCCGCGCAAGGTTTAATATTAAATAAAAAAATTGTGACACATTTTTATTAATGTGGAAGTTAAAATAAAAAACAATGAATACAATATTAGCGATTTTTACGTCCTAAGTAAAATATAAATAAAGACAGGTGCATTAAAAAAAAAGTTATAACAGACATCGCGGTGAGTCAGGTAGGTTAATACAGGAACGTAATAGAGTCGATACTTGCACCAACTAGTCTATAATATGAAATTATGTAGTTTTTCACCCAGGAGCCGTAGGCAAGTTTTGACCATGAAAAAGGGTCTGTGGGCCAAAAGAGTTTGAGAGCCACTGCTCTAGACAAACAGCTCTCGTGAGAACAGCCGCCATGACTCAGCTCTGCAAATTGCCAGCTTTTTAGACGCTCCCGCCTTTTGTCAGTGTTGCCATGACAAGTAAGAAATGCCGCCGCCTAAAGCTGTGATTACACAAAATGTCACTGTGACTTCTGCACCGTTGTGCCGTGCAACAAGGAAGTGGGTTATATCGTTGCAGCCAGGACTGGATTGGCTGGGAACTCAAAAGCACACATCATATTTATATTTTAAATATAATAAATTACTCGAGTGATTTTTCCACATGTTAATTTTTATTGGTGACCAGTTGGCATTATCAAAGTCAATTTGATAATGCCAACGTAAAAGGTTGACGAAACCGGTCACCAATAAAAATAGCACGTGAAAAAATCACTCAAGTATTTTATTTAAAATATAATAGTGAAATCTTAAATTTATACTAGTATCTTAAAAACCTTTTATGTTTTGTTTATGGTTTAACTTCCAAGAGAGTTTAATTTTTAATAAATATAAATGTTTATTTAAAACAGTGTAAATAATGTATTTTTTAGCATCGCGACGTAGTAATCAATTTCAATCTTTGTGATTAATAGAATCGTGTTTATATTTGGTATAAAAACATTTTTTCTGATACAAATGTTCTCTAACAATAGGCTTATAATATTTTTTTTCATTTCCCCTGTTTATTTTGCAAATATTTGCTCCGTGGAGTTTAAACTCCGGTCATGGCTATAATTTTTATGTACATTTTACCTTTATAATATAAATTACATTTAAATTATCACGGGCAATCTTTTCGCGTTAGTGTGTCATGTAACAAGCTTCGTTTCGGGACTACAAATGCTTCGGGATACCCCGGATTCAAGGGTTTTCTGTTCGATAAGTAGAACTAAATAATTTAATAATGTCATGGTTATTCCATAGAACTCCCATTATGGGTGTAGTGGTGCAGATTTGTAATGGATCGCAATCGATTCAACCCATGCCACCCTGTGGGAGTGTCTTCGTAGAAAACAAACGAATTATTCATTTACACATAGCATAATAACCTACTCAATATTATTCATCGCCATAAATCAATACAGCCCCCGTGTACCTTTATACGGTTGTAAAGTAACACATTTGTATTTCTAAGAAACAGGTGTCTCGATTGCCTTTCCTTTTACATAAAAAAAATAGATTATTAAGTTAAATTGTAAAAATTCATTAGTTGTTCACGAAAAACTATATGATGAAGAATTGTAATTCGTAGACTCGTTATAAAAATATTTTTATGCATTTACTGTACTTTATTTACATGCACATTTAATAGGAAAATTGCACAGTACATTTTTAATAATCGTTGATTGTAATGTTTGTACACATCAAGATTATTTGTGCCAATATTTCGAAAACATTAACAAGTAGATTTCTTCAGACTTTATCAAAGGTAATCAAGTTTAATTTGATTTTTTTTCTCTCAAATCAAAGCCGCCGACTAATGTGAACTTCAATAATTGTATATGAAATAATATCAACGCTCATTAATTTTATATTAGATATAAACGTGCAATCCATACTAACGTCGTAATTTTTAAATAAAATTAATAATATAATACGTCTTTTAAAAAAGACCATACAAAGTAGGACATTTTATACCTGTAGGAATTCAATTTACGAGTTTATGAAATACATGTAAAAATTGAACACAGTAATAACTAATTGTATCCTACAATGTTGAAAGTGGCAGCATATATTAAAATTTAAAAATGTAACACTACATAATCTTATACGGGTTTCGTACTTTTCCTTCGTGTCAATGTTTATTTTTTAAATATTTTATTGTCTCAAAATAATTGCATTTCAGTTATACGAGAAATTGTATTTTATTGGGAATGCCCACAAATCACTGTCGACTGTTGCAATTCACAAGGTTATACACTTGTGATTTGTTTTTTGTGTAAAGCAGTTTTTTGTGTAAAACATCTTTATTTACGTTATTTTTAATTCACACGGCGAAAAACTGTAAAACAAAAGTTTAATTTGTATATTGTGATATAATTACCGTGTAAATATGTACATATTTTCTAGTATACAAAACAGCATAGCCAAACGCTTGTGGACACACAAATGTTATACTCGCCACTAATTACGGCATTTCTTTTGTGAGAGATTAAAAACAATGGCATTTTTATTTAAAATGGCTGTGTTGTGGTAGTTTCACAGTACAATAATTTAGTTCGACAGTTGAGTGACCCATCGCCCCGGGGAAGTGAGCGGCCATCCACGCGTGCCCAACGAGTTGCTAGACAACAAGTCCAGCACACGACTCCATTAACCCAAAACCCAAATATAATTGTTTTCTTATTACTTTTTTATGTTTTCAGCTCCGGCAAACGACAACTAGGATCCAATGCATTAGCCAGGTAACTCACTCAATATACACATAAGATGATATATTAAAATTATTATTATACTCTATTGACAGTTCAAAAATCAATCCATAGATCACGTCGTTTGGTGTTCTCGTAGTTCATATTTGCTTCGCAACTTGTTTCGTGTCGGTAAAGCAGATTTCTTTTTAGTGCCGAGCTTTGGTTTTCTGCCGCTAGATGACTCTCTATGTCTCATGTCAGTTCTTGAATTTGAATTGAATGAATTTAACTTATATCGTTAGTTATATCATTGGTTAAATAAGCTTACATTTAGATTTATTTGCTTAATTTTATTCTTTCAGCCAATTATACCGCTCCTCGAGCTTCAACTCCTCGGGCTGCGGTTCCACAGGAGACCCTGGGGAGGATATGTACTCCGATGTCTCTCTGGAAGAAGACGTCCAGGGTCTCAACTACAAGGTAGTCTCAACATTTACACTTACAACAAAATAGTGTTACAATATTACAACTATATGCAAAGGTTTGGATTGATTTAAATATATATATATATATATATATATATATATATATATATATATATATATATATTATATAATATATAATATATAATTAGGTAAAATCAGGCAAATCTAAAAATTCAAAAAATAATTTTAAAAAATTTGAAAGCAATTGGTTGCTTTTGAGTAATTTGGTAACGCGGGATAAATCCCAAGAACCGAAGTTAAGCAGTAAACCTGCGGATACATTATTCTTTTGGTTTATCTTTGATGTCACATACCAATTTAGAGAAGTCGATATTATCATATAGTACCTACTATTTATACAAATCACATACTTGTTTCGTGAATATAATTTTAATTACTTCTTTAAAAAATATAAAAAATCCGTTAACCATGTAATGACACCTTAAATTTAATTTGTCATGTTAAATGTTACATGGATTTATGTAGTATCACACTTAAAATTAAATAACAGATTATAGAAATCTAAGAAAACTCATTTCGTTTTAATGATACATAAGTAAATAATTTGAATCATTTTATGGTTGTAGGTATATGCATCAGGAAATGTCCTTTATGCGTTATGGATGAGTGTTCGTAGACATAATGTGTCATATAGTACTTTATCAACAGGAAACCGTGACTTACTAAACACTTCCTGTTGCAAAACAAATCTAATCAATTAAATTTGACTGCTTCAATATTTATATATAAACGACAAATAATACGTTATTTAAGTTTAATGAAGAGAATGCTTTTCGTATTTTTACACTAGTTCTCAATGGTTATTTTAATCGGTAGACTCGTTCATTGTTTTCTGCCTGGGTACTATTTCAAAGATTTTTTTAATTGTACAGAATGTAAATTTCTATTTTAACGTAGCTTTCTTCCTCATATTTATTTTTTTGATGCCAACTATTTTAAAATACAACTCGCGTCTTGCAACTTGAAAGTGTTTTGTAAATTAAAATTAAAAGTCGTCACAAATACCACCGCGCGGAGGATTATCGTCTTGCTAAAAAAATTATGCACGAGCAAATTTACTCATGCTGAGTTTATTTTTTATACGGCTTCGAGTGAAGCTTTTCCTGTCTGGATTTTAGTCAAGAGTCACTCACCTTGTGATATCGACAAGTTGCAAGGGAAAAGTTCATGAAATAGTATTTTCTTTATTTTTTATGATAATCTACAAAATACTTAAGTATTTTATACAATAATATCATAAAGTCGCATGTTACTATACGGTGTGTGCATTATTTTTTTCGGATTTTCTAAGAAATGGCGTTACTACTATTGAATCGCATCAGGCTATATTTTAACATTTCATTGCGAAGCGTCATTATTGCACTTTTGTTTTCAACCTGAAGCTAAAAAATCATGGGGTAAGCCCGGACATGCATCAACATCGACGGCCAGGCCAAATATTCATGGCGCCAAGTTGATGCTATGTAGTTGGTGGGATCAGAAGGGTGTCATCCACTATGAGCTGCTGAAACCAGGCCAAACTATCACGGGCGAGTTCTACAGACAACAATTGATGCGTTCGAAGCGAGCATTGGCACGGCCAGAATATTCGACCAGGCGCGAGTCTATAATTTTCCATCATGACAATGCTCGGCCACATGTTGCTAAATCGGTTATAACCTATTTGTAAAACAGTGGATGGGAAGTTCTGCCTCACCCGCCTTATAGCCCAGACCTTGCCCCTTCCGACTACCACTTGTTTCAATCGATGCAGAATGCCCTTTCTGGAATACGCTTCACTTCTGAACAGGGTATCAAAAATTGTCTTGATTCTTTCTTGGCTTCAAAAGACGAACAGTTCTTTTGGGATGGAATCCATAATTTGCCCGAAAGATGGGAAAAAGTAGTGGCTAGTGATAAACAATACTTTGTATAGAATATATTGTACCAATTTTTTATAATAAAGCTCCAATTTCACGTAAAATCCGAAAAAATTAATGCACACACCGTATAATTAGCATTCAAAGAAGAACATTGTTCAACACTGTATATTTCAATTAGAGCCTGAGCCGTTCATAATATATAGCGAAGAACAAGCCGTTCCATTATTTTGCACACATAGCCGAATGATTTATAAAACAGATGGCCGCGTGATTATTTCGAGCGGATCTCCCGCGACGTTGAGTCGTCGCATCTCCTTGTGCTGCTGTGCTTCAACCGTAAACATCCATTCCTAATTTCTGGAGATAATCAGCAGCCACGGGATCCCTTTAAAACCTCAGGCTGTTCTTCAGATCTTCGTATTAGTCGGCATTGTTTATCATCTAGTGCTTTTATACAAGGCGATATGTCAACTCAGAGAGTTTGGATGTAACGAAAAACGTTCATTACTTACCTTTTATGCTTTTTTTGTATCAACAAAAATTAATGACTATTGACGGCTAAACGACTGCAATCGGCAGAGATATCCACTGAATGTAAAACATATGGCTAGATTTTTTTTAATTGTTCTTTGTTAACGTCATGTGTACCCGTTATTGCACTATATAAACTTGCAAAGTAACTGCAGGGTGATTGCGAAAATCTCAAAGTCCAATGACAGGCCGATAACATAGAATGCTCGATTTAATAATATCAATATATCAAATTGCAGACAGATCTTTTAACCCGGCAAATCACAATGAATTCAAAAATTATATGACGACGTCGTCGATATTTTTTGATAATTAAAATTGATAACTGATTTTCGGTTGATAGTGAAGCTGAGTTTAATAATATCACATTTAAGAGTGAAATAAACCCATAAAACTTCAAACCTACCAAAAAAAATACAATTTATAAATCAAAAGAAACTAAATGAATATAAGTAAATATTTAAGTCTTAATTGATGTTTTGAATTCAGTGCATTTAAAAAAATGGCGACAGATCAATTAACCCAGAAAATCTAATAATATATTGACTTCTTCATCAAGTGCCTCTCCTCAGAGGAGGTTGCTGAACTAGTGTTCATAGTTTTCTAAGTGGAAAATAGTGTAGTGGGTCCCCGGGTCCTTCTACACGGCAGTTTTATATTGGAAGGAAAAGTCTGCGTATTGCTGCTGCCCAATAGCATTATTATAAATCGTATGAGTTGTTTTCGTCCAGCGAGTGATGCAAGATGCGCCCAGAGGAGGGAAGCTCTCCCTGACAACTCGGAAATGAGTGTCTCTCTCACGAATTCCACGCAATCACTTCTCTTATACTCGGTGACTAACACTCTCGGGTGGGATCTGCGGCGCCGCCTCGCTGGTGTTCCTGCCGGCATCACTCGAAATAGAATGGGAATCACGGCTGATGATGACTACCCCCCGCTGATCTGAATTCACCGGCCAGGTCTGGCGAACAGACATCGATCCGCCTGCGTGATGCACTCGTCTTCTGTTTCAGAACGCATTGCGTCATGCGAAAAAGAGACACCGACTTTCAATACTCTGAACAACGCTTGGTATCTTGGAATAAAAATGCTGCGTAGTGGTTTTTCTTCTACTGTCTTCGCAATCTTAAAAGCCGAAAACCATGAGACCTCTTCGACGCAGTTGACGCGGTTAGAATGTAAATATAAGATTTTTTTTTAGAATACTGTACACGATCAAATGCAACCCCAAAAAGACAACCTTAAAATTTCAACAAATTCTAATGAATATCCCAACTTGTGGCTGAAATTTCCCGAGCGGAATTCGGGAGGCCCTCAAACAAATTGCATCATCAAATCGCCTCCAGTCCCTTAGTTTTTTGTCGCCCTCATGGGCTTCACTTTTCATGAGAAAAAATGGACACAAAAAAACTGTCTGTTATCAATAATATGACTCTAAATTAAATTATGTTTATACCAAACCGGTTAGCCAGACGACCGAGGCGCGCAATCGCGCAGTTAGTCTTTATATCACTTTCCAAACGGCTATCATAAATCCACGGTATGCTGGTTTAATTTTTAACACTCCATATTTAAACAACAAGTGTCAATATGTTAATATTTATGTTTGTGAGCGCTTTCGCTTTACGAGTGCTTCTTCAGTATGAAAAAGCTTACGAAAGACGAATGCGCTCAAAAACAGAAATATCCATTTGACTATTCACATTTGTCGGTAATCTTAAAATTATCATACCGATTGCCAATGAAATTTTAATATCCATCTTTACCCACATATAAAAAAATAGAAAACCGATATGTATAGCTATACTTCTTGAAATGACTAAGTAAACTGTTTTCAACAAAATCTGGCTTACTCTAATATTAGAATTTCCTATCGGGATTTAGTTCTTGCAGCGCTCCCGCTCTCAACAGTTTTTTGTGCCATTTTTTTTTTTGAGAAGTTTCTCAAGAAACGCCCCTGAAATAATTCCTGACGGATTTATCGAAAAACCCAAAGAAAAAATTGACAAGTAACGATTTATTGTGGTTGCAAATTATCGGACAGTTGGGAGCGAAGGACGGCGCCGTTCATTATCAGTATTTTACTAGAACATCGACATATAAAATTACTTGGAATTTGCTTTTAATAATATACAAACAATATTCCAGATGCCTTCACCAAATAAGCATGACTTTACTCCTTTACCCACCGTGCACATTGTAGTAATTTTTTTCTGATAAATAAAATCGCATGTTCTCAGTTGTTAAGCCACTGAACTATTTTTATAGGAATCAATTCTTGTACGAATTTTCATTTAAAAGCTCTACGATAAAGCTATATTTAGTTTTAAGCAAATTAGTCAGAACAAGTAATATCAATCAGATATTGAATACTTCAACTTGCGCCCTGAAAATGAATCCAAAACTGATGCAGTCGGACACTAGTTTCACACAAAGCTTGGTTAAAGCTATATCGCACATGCAATGCATTGAAAGCATCTACCGAAGAAATTCATCTAAGATTAATTCAATTCTCGTTAATATTTATCGACTTCCGCAGTTCGGCGCTTCCAGGTTACAGCTGACATTTCGCACCGATTTAAAATGTTTTATTTACTATATTTCCTTGTGAAACTTCTCTAATTGAAAATTCATGTCTGTAAGTGTTTAGAAAATGAAACGACCTTTATGAAAGTCAGCTGGCACGCGTGAACTCAACCTGTTAGTAAAAGTTACTCGTTTCTTGCCTTGCAAAAATGGTTATTCTTCAAAACGGGTACTAACGTAGGCAGTTCCCATAAACGAATGCTTCATTTTATTCTTCGTCAGAGCTAAGAGTTTATATGAAGTGATACTTGGCGTATCAACACACATAAACTGACTGTAAAAACATGAAAGTAAAATATGCGGTTATCGAACTCAAATTACAATACTTGCTAATATTTTTACTACCACTTGTTATATTAAACATTTAGTAAGATTTAAAAAGTACATCTAATCGATTGCAACAAAAAACTTTATATTTATTTTCTAGATTCAATACGGGTAAGGACGTCCTGACTGGCGAATAAATAAATATATAATCATTCGTTTCTCAAGTCACTTATAAAATTGTTCACCGAGCATTTGTAAACATTGACTGTTTACTTGCACGACGTTCACAATAATGTTTATGATCGAAATCATAAACACGAATGGCGTATTTTTGATTCGCATTCTCCCGTTGCACTGGGTTGAATAATACTGCATTCCAGTGAACTGCATTCTCCGCGTCGGCGTCCCCGTGGGGGCCCGCCCAGGTCTGCCGAGGCCCTCGAGGCCCCACAAGGCCCCCCGAGACCCCCCGAGACCCCCCGAGACCCCCCGAGACCCCCCGAGACCCCCCGAGGCCCGTTCGCTCTACTCTCCGGCCTACGCGGCGCCCGAATCCCACGCGCCGTGCCTTACTGCATCAAAGCTGCGTGACTAACTTTCAATTTTACTTATTGTAAATATTGAAAAATAAAAAATAGTATCTACTATAATAATATCCATTGTGTGTGTGTGTGTTTCATTTTTTGGTTTTCTATAGAATATCTAAAAAGATACAACGCTGATTTTTTGCATGTAACTTTAGTAAATTTTTCCGCAGCTATGTGCCGAATTTCAAGACGATAGGATAATATTTTTATTCATAAACTAATTTAATAAAACTATAAAATATGCTTTAGCGAGTTTCAATATGTACGAATTATAGGATTTTGTTGTTCACCGCGAGAATTTCAAATTTAGAACTTTTACAAAAAAACAAATTTTGATGCCTCTTAGAAATTTTCAGTTTATGTCAGCTTGACACAAGCACCAATTTTATTTTTTTTTATCGAAATTGCGTTAGAAATTATTAATCACATCATTAATAACTCAAAATGCCTCCGAAAACGTCATTCTGTGACGGGCGACATTTCTAGTATTTAAATAATCTGCAAAAATGTCAAGATCTTTGGACAAGCTATCCGATAGAACACTTGTTAAAAACCCAAACAACTGAAAACTTCAAGTGAGTGCCTCTCCTCAGAGGAGGTATGCGACCATTACACTGAGCATATACTCATGCTGAGCCAGTGTTCATGGTTTTCTAAGAGGAAAATGGAGTAGTACGTCCCTGGGTTCATCTACACCGCAATTTTATATTTGATGGAAAAGTCTGCGTATTGCTGCTGCCCAATCGCATTATTATAAATTCTTTTCTTACAAATCTCTGACGTTTAGATCTGATGCAGCAGGCTATAGAAACAATAGCAGGAGCCCCCTACCTCGACAAAGTACTTCAATTGGACACCCCTTCACAATCATTCCAAGTCCACTACTCCATTGCCGATCCTCTGGGTAAAGAATGGCATCCATGCACAAGCAACAGAATAGGGATAGCCAGGAGATTACAAATATACATATATAATGTAGACAAAAAATTCTTCAAAAATATCAATAAATATGATAAAGCCAGTAATTAATAAAATTTATCTAGTTTATACGCATCACAATCGACACTTTAAATTGTTACACTATTAATAAAACGTTTTAATTTGGAGGGCTCCGGTATGGGCGATGACAAGTTGCGGCGCCAACTGCGGACTGCAATCTGCACAGCAATCTACTCCACGATCTAGCGCAAGTGTTCCAGAAGAAAGTGCAGTGCTATCAGACATCGATTGTCTTTGCAAGGCTTCAATTGCTCGAAAGAGAGTCGCGAGAAATAATCAAACCGATGTTAAAAAAGTTCACAGTGTTAAATTTTACACTAGACGATTGCGATGAACACTCGCTCGGTTCGGACGGAATATAGATTGTGCCGGTGGCTGTGGTTTTTGTTTATTTTGTGAAATGGTCTCAAAATAAAATGACTATGTGCTGAGATCTCATTGTTCGAGTACGCGATTGTGAATTTTCATTGAAACATTTCCAAACAGTAACAAAATATGCGTCTTACGCACAATTACAAAATAATACAGCGAGATAATTGCAACTGGAGAGTTAACGCGATCGAGTGTGAGAACTCTCAGCCTTATTGTATTATATATAGCCTTGCGCAATGCCATCGGTCTCTGCAAATCTTTACTCGGGCGAATAACGGCGGAGATCAAAATGGCAACTCCGTCTGCTTTTTTTTAATTAGCCGCCTCAATATTTATCTCTTCGAAAAAATCGCTCCAATACTTCCCGAGTGCTCCTTATCGCAGAATCTCGTATCATAAAATAATGTAACGTTTGGCAAACCACGATCGCAGTGCACTTTCTCTCGGTTTTTAATTTGCTCGCAAAACGTGCTATTATTATTTCGGCAACGGAGCTCTAACCTAGAATTCACATTTTTGGGAAATCCTTGCAGGCACATTTTAATAAATAAATCGCTCGTATGCATCATACTGTACATCTCGCCTCCAGACTCCGGGGCCGGTCGCCCCGAGCTCGCGTCTCATGATCAATCGCGTCCATTGCGTCAGTACTGAATTAGTGGACGCGTGGTTTTAATTCTCTGTACCCAGCCGCACCTTCTTTTGTTACATCCACGATCACCGAGTGCAGCGACAACCGCCGCCTGCCAGGGGCACAACTCTCACAAGTGCATCGATCTTTGATAAATGATTTTTTTAATGGAGAGAAAACGTTGTCGAGGAGAAGTTTTTTCCCACTTTTTATTCCGAGAGTCGATAGTGCCGGATGAATCCTCGTATCGAAAATAGATGAGTCGCTTGGAATAAATTCTCCATTCGTTATTTTTTTCTTCGAATCTCTCCCGATGGGGGCGCCCGCGCTTGGAAGCGTTTTCAGTTTTGATTCGAGGAGGAACCCTCGGCATCCTCGGCGAGCTCCTCCGCCTCGCCTCGGAGGGGGCGACCGGGGCGCAATTAAGAGTGATCGCTTCCGTGCGCACCGACGAGCCGGCGCATCTTGCAATTTTGCATAACTCGTCTGGACGGACTAATCCGATCCGAGTTGGATGCGCAAAACGCACTTCCCGCCCGAGCACTGGACAAACCGTTCGGGGAAGGCGACCGGGCGGACGGGGAGGGAAGTCCGGCGCCGGCTCCTCGACTCTCCACTCTGCGAGCGAGGGGAAGCGAACGAACCGTTCGGATCCGGATCGACGGAGGGCAAAAAGCGATTTGTAGTATAGGATTTGCACTCGCAACCTACGCGGCCGCATCGCTAGGGAATGCATTACCGCCCGCCCTGCATCCGCACTCGACTTCGGCAGCTCTCGACAGAACGCATTTCGAGAGCGCCGGCTCGGTGGCCGTTGAAAAAATTCTACTCATCCGAATTGATTAAATTTTTCTTCGGATTCCGCGGCCGGCTCGTGTCGCGTCCCCCTCGAGACTCGGGGCGGCGAGCGAGCGGACGTCCAGGCGGGACGAGGAGCGCCGCCGTCCTCGCGCCCGGGCGCGGTGGTCGACGGCCGCGCCGATTCAGCGTTTCAGTGCTCAAGCGGCTGACGCCCCGCGCGGCCGCCTTCTCCGTCAGCGGTGCGCGAGAACCGAGAACCGAGACGGCCCGCCGCGAGTATTCGCGCGGAGTTCTCTTGCCCCGCGACTCCCCGCGACTCCCCGCGACTCCCCGCGACTCCCGAGAGTCCCCGACGCTGCGCGGCTCCGGTCCGAGACGCCGCTGGCTCGATTCGCTCGATCGCGTCGGCAGAAATGCGTCGCGAGTCCCGCTCGCTCCCGGCGACCGTCCGCGCCGAAGTCGCTCGGTGACGCGAGGCCGCCGCGGCTCGCGTGCCGGCCTCCGGGCGAGATATCGACAAAACAATGATAAGAAACTGCGCTCCGATTTTAGTGTTTAGTGTGTTTTGAGTTTCTTCGGAGACGGGTCGCACCGGAGATCGGGGCCGCCGCTCGATCCCGCGTCCCGGCGGTGTCGATAAGCCTTCATTCCGGGGCGAGTGCCGAGAGTCCGGGGAGACTCTCGCAGTGCAGAATTTTACCCCCGCGATTCCCGGCTCGCTCCCGACATGAGCGTCCGCAGCGAGTCGGACGGCGAGGACTGCGCGGAGCTGGAGTACGACATGTGGGACGGGCAGTTCGACTTCGTGGGTCCCCAGGGGCGGCCCCCCCGGCCCTCCGACGGCCCGGAGGACCTCTTCACGGGGACGCCCCTCTCGCCGCACCTCAAGACGGGCGCCAACGGCGGCAGGAAGACCGTCGCGCACCTCTGGTGCGACAACCTCACCGACCAAGTACGAACCCGACTTCGACTCGCTCCACCGACCGCATCCGCTATCGAGTGGGGAGACGAGTCCAGAGTTTAGTAACTGACCTAAGTCGACTGACTCGTACGCACTCGTATTCAAAATAAAATTTACCGCGGGCATTCTTTTAAAATTTCTCAGCTCGAGGGTTGACCCGTTCCTCTCTCACAGTCGGCGCGCTGGACGGGCGGAAGTTTTTTATGTACGATTCCCCATTCGAGTTTTTTCTTCCCGGATATTATTATCAACGTGACTGCGTCATTACGGTCGAACGACTAATGCCGGTTCCCCGCATTGCCTTGCAATAATTGAATGTATTTCGAGTCCCAACCGACATCCCGGTTCGTGGACGGCGCCCCGAATCCGCGCCCGCCGGCTGGCATTTGAGTAGTTTTTTGCTTGAACTCGGCGCGCCCTCGAGCACACCCTCCGAACCGCCGATTACCCCATCGTTGTACCGTCTGATCGAGGGGTTTAACAAGTCACAAAGAGTAGCATGTGGCGGTCTACATGTACGAGTATATAGTATCATTTTGCTAACGCCACGTTTAAGTATGAATCAGTTAATCTGCAGTTTGCATTTTTTTGTATACACAAAATATATTGAAAATATAGAGCTATTTGAATATTAGTGACAAGACATTATTTTTAGTAGTCGTATTAATAATGGTGACTACAATTTTATTTATTATTATCAAAAGAGATACTTTTATCTTTTTTTTCTGTATTAGTTTCAATCGTTGCTCAATAATTTATTATAATTTTATACAGTCACTATGTTCAAAAGAAATCGTAGCATACTTGTACCGTCTCATTGATTGCTCGGAATAAATTTTTTTTCATGCTCAATCAGTACGAATTCAATAATATTTCAATATTATTGTCGCCTTATTGAACGATACCCACATATGCCCGCTTCCAGTTGTAACAGCCCAGCTCGCAGGAATCCCGTGTTTGAAATATTCATGACTCAGTAGCAGCCTCGTAAAAACGTGCCTTAATTTCTATAATGGAAGCATCAATCGAGCACATGGCATTCCGTCCGCTAGTTCGGGGTGAATTCCAAACTGGGAAGAATAATTTCGACCGAATACTCATTAAAAAAAAAAAAGATTAGTTCTCTTACATTCCAATGGTATTCGGTAAACCTCCGCGCTCAATGATGCGAGATCAATTTTCAATCCATTCCTTATAGGTTTTTTGTTCTTTCGGGTATATATCGGGAAATACACCGTATTTCTCGTTTCCAACTTTGATAACACAACAGCGCTCCCCTCGTTAGATCATTCAACGCGATACTGCAAATTATCGGATCATTGTTTTCTATTCGTCAGTTTCCTTTCTACGGTCGTATCTCTTTGAGAAATCGGTAGAAATGGCGAGATTATTGGCAATCCGTCAATACTGAAACGGCTCAAGAACAATGACAGTACATACCAAAGATTGCTAAGATCCGATTTGATAAGTTTTCAGTCTGTGTTTTAAAAATTTACGACAATACTTTGGACAGTAACTGGCAATCGAATAGTTTATTGTTGTACATTCGCATCCATCACCCACTGCCGGGGACTTCCTCAGTTCAAAGGTCCTTGCCTTTTTGCATTATTATTCAGCCGCCGCCGCATCCTCCGGGCGCGCCGACTCCTCGACACGCCATGGCTAAAAATACAATCCCAGTCCTTCCCGTCCGTCAGGAGGCCGTCCTTCTCCGGCAGCCCGTGAACCGATCGAGATGGCCAGCATCCGGAGTGAATCGAGAGCGATCTGTCAGATACAAATAAATTATTGCGGGCGTACGCGAGTGCTGCGATGATGCTCCAGAACGGCCGGCGATGTGTTAAAATATTAAATTAATTGAAATATCAAGCTGACCGTGAAGTTTATCGGAAAAGTACGGTTACACTAATTTGGCAATTTTCACGAACTGAATCTCCAGTCGCAGCCATCCATTTTATATGAAATCGAGTGCCCGCGCTTAGCATCGGACGGAAGTGGTATTTTCCAAAGCGCAAGCTCTATTCTCGGAATCGCCGGTGCGCTACCGTTTTAGCTTTTGCGCGATGAAGTGCGCTCTCTTCACATATTACAATAGCGACGCCGGAAAAATCTTTCCGGAAACTTTTCTAGTGATGCGGATGACTCGGACTTCTCGGACGACTCGGAGGAGGTTCAAAAAACAAATTACTATTAATAAATCGGGGTTTACGATTAAACATACACACAAATGTATGTCTATTTTTTGGATTGGACGTCAATCAGATGCGTATTTATTACCCATTACGGGTTTATTTTATTATTACTAATATGATTAGGCACATTAGTTCATACATAAAAGATGATTAAAGAAACTCTCAGAAAAATGTCATCGTGATTTGTGTGGTATTTGAACCCACATCCCCAGGCTTACATGGCTGGTGTACTAACCCTTGTATTAACGAATCACTTCCGTTAATCGAGAATTTTTAACAATCATACTCTACATATGAACCAATGTGCCCATACATACATAGTCAAAACTTAATACAAAAAAAATACGAATCATTTGAATCAATCACTTTAATTCTAAAACACTTTAGCAGTATTACATGTTATTTTTACTGAAAAATAAATCTTTTGTCTTTTGGGTAGCGTCTCTTCTACGTTCTTGTAAAATACGTTCATAACGAGAAGTCAATAACTACATTATGTTCATACACATTCTTAAAATAAGAAATTCGCGTAATGCGAGGCATTTTAACGTGAAATTTGAAATTCGCGTTATAGTGAAACCGCACATAACGGAGTCGCATAAAGCACGTTAGTTTTTACTGTGTTAAATATTTTTTTAATATCAATTTATTTGCTGATTAACAAGTAGTATCAACAGTTTACAAAAGCTAATGAAATAATTATTTAATGTTTTGCAAGCTCATTTTATTAAAAACAACTCGAAACTAAGTTGAAGTGAACAGACAATTGTTCGCATTCTGGCGAACAATGTCGCGGCCGGTGCAGCCTGTTGCGCCCCCGCCCCGCCCCGCCCCGCCCCGCCCCGCCCCGCCCCGCCCCGCCCCGCCCCGCCCCGCCCCGCCCCGCCCCGCCCCGCCCCCGCCCCCGCCCCGCTATGCCCCCGCCCCGCCCCGCCCCGCGCCCCCTCCGCAGCCACAGTGTTTATTTTGAAAGCTCGACCCGCAAGGTCGAACGTTTTTTTTTCGCGTAAAATTCTCCCGCCGAGCTCTTCCGCTTGAAATACTTATGTCACCGCAATAAACACGGATCTATCCGACTACTTTGGTCAAATATTTATTTTTTAATTCGACATTCACAAAATAATCCCCCGCCTGAGTCGCGCCCGTGCTGTTTCCTCGCCCCGCACATACAATAAACATTTTACTATTTTCTCTTTCGTTCAGGTTTTGTCGTTTGACCGCCGGAGAGTTTCTACCCGCCAACTGATTCTTGTGATGTCGCACTAAACCAGGGTCTCCCAAACTTTCTGTCCCGTCGACCCCTTGTCGAGTTTTCCTGTTTTTCGTAAACCCCCCTGTCTTGCTAATACTGAATTTTTACATTTGACCGGATTTTTTGTCCGTTTTATCCGAAATCCGTTAAACAGGGGTCCGTTATATCGAGGTTTTACACACAAAATGCAAATATATTAACATTCACAAAAAAAACAATACTTTTAATGGGAGGGATGGGTCTAATGCTTTGATAGAAAATTTTCAATTTTTGGCTTCAAATATGTCAGATTTAACTTTAAATCTCCTCGCCCTGTGATTATCAATCTATTTCTTTTTTTTTGTAAGAAGAATGGCAACCGCACTGAAACCCCTTCCCACGAGGAATGAAAATGGTAAAGCTATCAAAAACCTTCTTGCGATAGTCCATAATGCAGGATAAACAGCAGGTATGTCTCTCTGAAGCCAAAATTGCTGACTGCACCTTCAGTTCTTTATTAGTGCTTATTCCAATCAGTTCTTCTTGTAGTATGAGTGTGGATTGATAATCCACTGTGGTATTTTGGTGATGACCTGCTTAAATGGGATCCACTCTCGTAGACCCCCATTTACAGTTCATGGACCCCCAATTTAATTTTTCGCTGTCATCGACCCCTTGCAGGGCGGAATCGACTCCTGGGGGTCAATATTGACTACTTTGAGACCACTATGCACTAAACGAATATTCAACCTTATATATTACAGTTTTGCTCGATATTTTGATAGATAATATGCTCGAACATTTCTCAAACTCCACTCAACTCGAGTAATCGGCTCTCGGAGCGGAGTCTCCCGGCGTTCCCGGCGCCGTCCTCGGCCGGGTTTAATTGACTCCGCGACCTCTGCATTGACCGAACACGAGCTCCAGAGCGATGCATCATCCATTATTCAATTACAAATTATAAGTCGACGTTGCCGGACCGGTTGCTGTAGTTTTATGCAATAGTATGAGGAGCTTCATCAAAATTGAGCTCCCTCAATTAAATTTCGCCAAACGTTGCGAGATAACGGAGAGACTCGTCGACAAGGCACGCATCCCCCGAAGCTAAACTGGCAAGCTTCATCAAATTATTTGCCAAGAATAATAACAACTCGACCGCTTTCGTCAGCAGATCGATGATAACTGATGCTGATTTATCAAAAAAATTATAAAATACTATTTATTTATTCGTTTTCGTTTAACCAACCTACGAGTCTGTTGGAACATGAAAATAAATAAAATAAAACTCTGAGGGACATTTATTATGATATCCAACTCAATCGATGCTATTGAGTGTACTCTACTTATTTTAAATTGTGCAATTATAAGCCTGATACCTTTAATGGGTCCATATTCGAGTTTTTTTGATCATTTTTGTAAAAAATCTACTGTAACAATAGAAAAAAAATTAAATACCTAAAGTTAGATACATTCCTTCTTCTACAGATAATATATTTTTATTTCCTATAAATTTACTTTTAATATGATAAATATATGTTTTCCCGATTGAAGTTTAGGCATTTGGAGATTATTATGACTGACGGATCTAGAACCCTAAGTATTTAGGTATCCTCTTTTTAATTGGAATTAAAATATTACATATTAACTTATGGCATAGGATTAGTTTGAAAACTTTAAGAAACTTTGGTTTTGAAAAGTCGTCATTTTATCAAATCTTTCAACATCTTCATGACTTTATTTTTGACCTTAAAAAAGAGTATAAATCAAATAATAAAAAATAGATAAATATAACTTATGTATTTTTTTTAATATTCTGTAAAAAAAAATCGATATAGAAAAATAAAGTAACAATTAAATGACACGATTTTGCAAAAAAGTGACAAAAGCTCGCAGGTAAAAATACACCTTTTTTTCTGACTCGGAAATCGAAAGCGAAGCAAAGCCTGATTTTTTTAAACGAATATCCTTTATTTGTAGTCGCATTGAAATCCACGGCTTACGATCGTGTTGCTCATTGTGATTGATCAGGTTGGGGTGATTTCGTAAATCAAACAGCAATAATCAATTCCTGCCGGCATGTCCGATGTGACGAGAAAAAACCACGGGACGATCGAAACCTCTGTCCGTGCAGCCGCTGAATATGAAAATTCTTACCTATATTTTCTCACAGTTTCTCAGAGAATGGGTGCGCTCCGCAATCGGCTTACGTGAAGTGATTTCACCGTGTGAACTTCAGAACATCGAAAGTAAATTCATCTTACTCTGTCGGCGCGCCTCGGAAGGGCCGAGTGATGCTGTATTCGAGAGAAATAAAACGCTGAATCTATATTTTATCAAGTTATAAATATTTTCGTTGTAGATTGTTTATCGTTTTACTGTTGAGTGGCTAGATAAACCAATCGATAATCGAAATTATTAATAGTACTTATCTCACCCGAATGGTATGTTTTGAGTTCAGACTTAAGAGATTGCGTTTTATCTCGGTTGTTTTCTTCGCCCCGGAGTGTCCGGCGTGACTTTGGTTAGTTATCATTGTTTCATTTGATAACCCCGAGGAACTGCCGAGGTGTCGGTCGGTCTGGACCGCGACTGTCGAGGCAGCTCTCCGCGAGCGACGCGCCATTGTTCGGCACCTGCCGACGCTCCATTCGCTTTTTGTTTTCGCCGAAATTGATCATTGTTTTTAGTAATAATTATCACGGATAAAAATGATTAATCCATTTTAATTTTTTTTTGTAATTGAATTTTTAAATAAAATACCTGTATCTGCCGGTTAGCTCAGAGGCACGCGGCGCCTGTCCGAAGTAAATCAACACAATCTTGATCGGCCAGCGATAAAAAACAAAATATATGTCTCAGCCAAAATCTATTAATTTTATTGTCAAATTCAAGGAGTGACTTCGTCTGTATTTTTGTACTTAAATCATAAAACTTTATGATTTGTTGTTTAAATTATTTTCATCGGTGAATAGCATTACGATACCACATTGGACTAGGCAAAGTTGAGTGTTTACAAATAAATAAAATTACTTCTCGATGAGCTTTCATTTTCACAGTAACCGACGGGTAAATACGTGTCGAGATTTAAAATAAATTAAATCGTGTATATTTCTTAACTTTTTAAAAACAAAAACGGCATGAGGATACTCTTAAAATCTTTAGCACTGTTGGGCAACAGATTTGTGCTTTTTTTATCAATTATCACAAAACCTGTAGCAATCTAGAAATCCTCTGCAATCGGCGAAGGTGATAACGAGTTAGATAATTTTACAGAATACTTGATAAGATTCTATTTTTTGCTTGGCTTATTGCATATGGAGATTGGAGATTTTTTAAGTACTGACATCCTCGTTCCCTTGCAGGTCCAGCTCTTGCAACAGCAAGTGACGTCCTTGGCGGACACCCAGAGCACCACCGACGACCGCTACTCCCGCGCCAAGTCCGACAACGCCGTCCTGCAGGCCAGGGTGCACATCCTCGAGGAGCAGCTCCGAGACGTACGTAGCTCTCGCACACCGAGACAATTCCGGTCGGACTCGACCGCGTTCTTCAGCTTGTCAATTTGTCCCCCTGATTTTTCCAGATCGAAGTGCGATGCGAGGAGCGCGTGGCGGAGGAGCAGCGCCGGTGCCGCGAGTCCATCGTGCGGGTGGAGAGGGACCGCGACTCGCAGCTGGAGGCTCTCAACCAGAGGCTCTCTTCCGTCGAGGCGGAAGCCGGCCACCTCAAGCAGGAGGTACTCTCGCCGCACAACTTCGTCTCACTCACCGCTCTCAATTATATTAAATCTGCTCCTAAATCCGATGATTATTTATTAACCCCTTTCGGCCTTATTTTTTTCTTTTACGCGTCTCCGATAAGCGATTTAAATTATTCATCAAAAAACTAATTTGTAATTTGTTCGTAATTAACTCTGTTCCGATTTAGCACAAAATATTTAACTTGCCGCAACCGCCCACGAACGCGCGCTCGGGCTTTCATAAATATGGCGCTGATGACGAAATTAATTAAATTTTGATATATTTCCAGGCGGGGCGACTACGCGGCGTGTCCGAAGGCTTGCGCCTCGGAGCCGACTCCGATTCCCAGCGCCTGAGGGACTCTCAGGATGCCGTGCTCACTCTGCAGCATCAGCTGCAGCAAGCCAAGGACGCACACAGGAGGTGAGGGCGGTTTATTATACATATCGCTTTATTATTTTTATTGATACGTAGTAAAAAGCAACAGCTATTATATAATTATTATCACTTAATATTTATCACTAGCATTTAATTTTTTTTTTCACAGGCACTAAAGTTTAATTTAATTTTACTAAAATATATGCGGAAACAACTCAAATATCAACAAACTTCAGTAATTCTTAAACTCTGTTCAAATATTTACTTTGATTAACCTCAGCCAAGAGACTTAAGACATGTTATGTGCCATGTTTATGAAGCACTTGAAAACACGTTCCTTAAAAAACAAATCATCTTTTACCTTGACTTTTTTAACTTCATATGACATAAAAAATATAATGTATGCACAATCTCACTGGTACTGAGACTCCTTCTGTAAGATTTGCTGATGACCAACTTTGATTCTAAAGATTGTTTCATGTGATGTAAGTTTGTACAAATTCTCCAGGGAGCGCGAATCTCATCAAACAGCAGTCGAGCTGGCGGGTGAACTGCAGCGGGAACTAGAACGAGCGCGGGCCGCAGCCGAGAGCCGCTCCCTTCACCCTGCCGAGGGCCACCAGCCTCATCCCTGGGAGGAGCCCAACGCCCCGCACCTGCTGCGTCTTGAGGAACTCCACGAAGATCTCAACCGTCTAAGACAGCAAAATAAAGGTACTTTTAATATGATTTTATATTGCATTTCATAGTTTTTCAGTTGACAATGACGGTATCAACTGGCAGTACTTCATGTTTGCGTATATTCTTTTTTCAGAACTTTCGGAGGCTCACGAGGAACTGCAGGCCCAGATGCTGACGCGCGGGCTGGAGACGGGTCGCTCCCTCCTGGGGCCTCCTCCTCACAGTAGTTTGGCCGCCGAGCTTACGCAAATGACGGATGACCAGGTACGACACACCGTGCCCAAGGGATCTGACAGTCCACTCAATGTAGCGACCTATATGAATTTGGGGCCTTTAAATGACTTAATTTTAAAAAAATAATAAACTATTTTTACATTAAGTTTTAAATCACCAGCGCAACCTGTTATATAACTAGTTATTTTGTTTTCAAAAAAAATATTGGCATGTTTTTTACTGTTGAAAACGAAATACTGCATATTGGAATAAGTTAATGCTTTTATTGGGAATAATGGTTTACAGTGCTCCAAAAATTACATTTTAATTTGCTTTTTAGTAATTTAATTTGACACATTCATTAAAAAATTATAATTTTTGTATTTTATTAGTTTCGATAAAAAATATATATAATGATACTTTATTCAAGTGATGTTGCTGATATTTTTGGGTAGAATGAATTAAAAACGGATTATTGTATTATATTATAATATTGTAAAATTTCAAGTAAACCCTGTAACCTATAAATTATATTCACCCTGCCCAAGGATGCCAGCCATCGTGGTTAGCAAAATTGGTTGCTTCAAAAAGTAATATTATAAAACTTCTTAGAAGAAAAAAAAAAAATTAATTGCCATTTTTAATGTAGGCATCCGATACCTAGATAATTTTTTTTAGTAAGTTATTTATATTTTTGAGATTAATAATGTTGGATATTCTTTTATTAGCTTGCTTTTTGTTTGTATTTGCAGTTTGATGGTTTTGCACAAGATCATTACACCACACAGTATGATAAGGTACGAGTACAGAGAACTATGCTGAGATGTGCATGCTGTGTTTGAATGTCCCTAACTCGGCTCACTAACTTCTTGCTAATGAAGACAGCTCTGTTACTAACACGATGAATATCACTAACAAACGAATTACACAAAACACAATTTTGCTGGTAGACTTTATGCATAATATTATTTTGTCAATAGTTGTACCTTCATCACATATGTGTAAAAAAAAACACTTTATCCAAACCAAATGGCAGACTGAACAGCTTTCAAAAACAAGGCATCAAATTTACTAAATCAACTACCAATAAAATTAAAAATTACTTCAAATCTAAAACTAAATACTACAACCTTTTTTACTGACTACAATATTTATGGGTTTTGTCAATACATGAGTAATATGTGTCAAATGGTGTGAGATGTATTGTGTTTACGAATTGAATATAGTCATTTGATTCGTTTTTTTAAATCAATATTATTTGAATATATAGAAATTGTTTTAGTCATGTAGCACATATTACTTACACACTGAAAAATTATTGTGTTTCTATTACTTGTACCTTATCCATAATAATTTTCACTGTCAATACTATCATACTCTTTTGGCGAATTTTTAATACTAATATTACTATTTTCCTTTTATGTAATTGAACTGTAAAACTACAACCATCTGAAACTATACAAAACTTCAATTCAAAGAATTAATATCTTCAAAATATTAAAAAATAATGATATTTTTACAGATACAGAAAGCTTTGAAAGAGCAGCAAGATGTGAACAGCCAGCTTAGGTGTTACATTGACGGGATTCTTCTGTCGATAGTGGAGAACTACCCGCAGCTCCTGGAAGTGAAACACAAGTCCTCATAGCACTACCTGAGGGGTGCGTGTGCTACCAATTAAAAGCAATTATTGTGAATGTTGATTGTGGAATACTGTATTTGTAAGCTGAATTCATTTTGTCTTATTCTGAATGGAACTTAGGGTCTCTATTAGGATTTAAAACAAATTTTAACAATTCGATTACCACGTTGGTGTTAGTTTCTGTATATACAGTCAATATTAATTAAAGCCAACATTTAATTATTACAGATCTTACTCTTTGTACAATTGAAGTGTGCTTGAAGCAAAATATGTGTTTACATATTGTTATAATAAGATAGCAAGATGAATATTCCATCTAATATTTTTTGTTTGTAATTTATCGCTGTGTAACATTTTAGTTTTAAAAAAATACATCAACAATATATATAATTACATTACAGCATAACAAATTCATAACGATTATGATTTATTACTATAATGTGAATTATATAAATATTTCTGCTTAAAACCTTTCAGTGGAATCTCACTTTGGTAATGAGATGGCTATAGTCCACGGAACTGTATAAAACCAACCTTACTTCGTAAACCATAACAATTCTGTAAAATAACATTTATTGAAATATTTTGTATACCACTTTATATTTGTTTAGATAAAGTTATAATTATTTTTATCGTTTTCATATAAACTTCTGTGATGTTAAATAAGATGCCTTATTTACATTTTTAAATTCTAGAATTTACTTTGTAATGTTTAATAGTTGTATTTTAAAGTTTATATATGATATAAATACTTGGGATATTTTGGTGGGAGACATTGTTCACTTGTTTTAATTCCCTGGCACAAAAAACATCTATAATTCAGCAATATCCTGAAAACCATATCTGTTTTATTTCCCATCATGCAGCATTCAATATTGATAAATTTGTCATCTCATCTTCTTACATTCTACATAATCTGAAAGTGAATTGTATTATAATTTACCTTTTTCGTCCATCTTCTGTAGGATAGGTTAAACAAGTGTAAATGTATTTAGTAAATGAAGAATTCATGCCATGATGTTTTATTATCTATTCCATATTTTCTTGAAGGTGTGTTCTTTATTGGACTTTTTAAACTATTGTTATATTTAATTTGCGAATGTGTGCTCGGCCATCCCTGGTACCGAAGCACTGATGAGTGGCAGGGTTTACTGACTTATTATTTGTAATAGAGAAGTATTTGGATGTTAACAATAATAATACTATTGCCTATTTTTGTATTGTCTAGATGTATAATTATTTGTGAGATAGATAATATAGGGTGGGACTTTTAATGTAAATATTTTACCACCCACATGTTTGTAGCTAGAAGAAAGACTGCCTTTTATAAATTATTACAGATTTTTTAATTGAATATTGTAAATTAAAAACAGAAATCTATGTGTAATTATACGCAATTGTGGTATACAAAAAGAACTATAACTATAATTGTATATTTATGTAATATAATATCTTTTCACTGAAATAAATTCTTTAAAAAAAGTATAAAATTTTCTTATTAATATTAAAACATCTCAGTCAAAATTTAGATACACAGTTATATTTTACATTATTATTTCTAACAATTAAAAACTTATACCATGCAGTAACTTTACGATTTTACAGCATTTCATAGGTATATTTTTTCTTTTTAATATTGTTAAGAAATATAATATTAAAATATTTATATTTTAATAAAGACTTTAATTAAATTTGTTTACTTGCAGTGATAAATACTTAAAAGTTTAATCTTCATTAGATAAGGCCGTCTCATAAAAAGTTTATCATCATTTAAAGAAAAAAGAGCATGGGCTAGTAGATAAATTTCCTATGCAGTTTTCAGTCTTCAGGTCGCCTTGTAGAATGCTGAACATCGAGTTTCAAAAGAACCAACTTTGGGTCAATTATCTCCTGAAATGTATTAAAATATACAATGGTAGTGTCATATGTTTGTGAATCTCCTCCCAAGTGCCAAGGGCTAACACAACTGTAATGACTATCTTAATTATTGATTTTTTTCACAGGAAGTACGATTTTGCCTATACAGGTTTTATTGATTGATAATGATTAAGTACATTTTTTCAATTATTGAAAATTTATCAAAGAAACTCTTAGAAAAATATCATCGTGATTTGTGTGGGATTTGAAACCCACATACCCAAGCTTACATGGCCGGTGCATTACCAATACCAATACCAATGAATCACAACAACTAAGCAAGAATTTTTAACAATCATATCCTATAAGTGAAACAACGTACTTATTATGCCAATTAAATTATTGCAAGTCACACAATATTCATAGTCATTCTTATATGATCATTCCATAAATAGCTTAACGACCCTCGAGCCTATTCAGAGATTGTATTAAATAATCTACATACTTAAGTTTCTATAATGTCATTTACCTGAAACAGTCTTGGTTTTTCAGTAATGCCAACCATACTATTAAAATCACCCAACTGATATTCATCGGTAATTGAATTATTTTTCCCCAACTTCCATTCACTAATGGCATCAGTAAATTCATTGTCATTTAATTTGTACTTGTTATCTGTGATTTTATTCAAATAATCAAATTTTTGATCGATATTGTCTACAGATCTCCTTCTAGATAAATTTTTTTCCAAAGAGTCATCTCTAGAAATGGCCATATCTAGGATATTATTCTTAACTTGTATATTTCCCATCAGGTCTATGCCTAGACTATTCATTTCATTATCATTATATCTAAAATGTTCGTCTAATATCGGATTTGCCCTGCAGAGTCCGCACTGTCTTATTTCTGTGGCTTTTTGTTGGTTATGTAATGTTAGTCTCTCCCTGGATAATGCGACTTTATCTCTCGCTATTTGCTGTTCTCTGGAATTCAGCGATATTGCATGTTCCTGTATTCTTTTCAACCTGTCTTCATACTTTTTCTGTGCATATACTGCTTCTGATATTTTACGTTCTGCATTGACATGCTTGGCAAGAGCGGTTCTTGTTAAGACTTCAAGCTCTTGACTTCTACAAATGTATTAAAACCAAATTACATTACCCACGTAAGTATATGTGCATTTAGGATGAATTGACTTTGACTTCATAATATTTACCTAGCTGATGCCTTCATTTCTTCATGATATAACTTTTGCTCTTCATTTTTTAGATTATTCTTTTGTTCATAAACTTCTTCCAACTCAGTTTCTAACCGTAGTTTAAGTGCCTACGAGTACAATTACTAGGTATTTAGATATCTCATTATTTTAAATAAATCAGTATGATGAAAGTAAACTCATTACACCAACCTGACTCCTGTGCTGCACATCCTCAATAACTTTCTTCTCATTTTGAACAATAGCATTATTCTCATTAATTTTAGCTAATCTTTCGGTAAGTTCATTTTCATGTTTTGATTTTATTTCTTCATATCTTCTAATATCATTCTGTAAAAATATCAACATTTATTTCAGAAGAGTGAAATATTGTGGTACATACATTTTATTATTTTTTCAGTGTGAAAAACAGAATAAAAATTGATATAAATAAACAATACCTGAATTGCTTCCTTTTCTAAATTCAGATCCTGCAAAGCTCTCTCGTTTGCCTTTTTAATACTTTGTTTTTCTGAATCCAGCTCGATATCTTTTCTTTTCAGTTTTTCCCTTTCTTCTTCAATCATCTGAAAAAAGTTGTTAATCAATATTTTTAACAGAGAGTACTTGGTGGAATTCTATTTTAATATTTTAAATAAAATACTTGTTTTTCCCACATGCTCAATTTTATTGGTGACCGGTTTCGCGAACCTTTTATGTACTTAGTTTGATAATGTCAATGTGAAAAATTGGCGAAACAGGTCACCAATAAAATCAAACATGTGGAAAAATCATTAAAGTATTTTATTTAAAATATTAGAAAAGCTTTACTAGCTCAAAATAATATTTGAACTAATAAGCTTGAAGTTCCTTACTTGGGTCTGTTGCTTCAGTCTCGCCTGGAAGGTCTCCAGAGAGAGTTTCATTTCCAAGGACTCGGTCTCAAAAGCATCTCTTTGCTTCTGCAAACTTTCTAAAATATCTAAAAGTTGCTTTTGTTTTATTTATTTTTTCATTTAAAAAGATTATTTAAATTAATTCAATTATTATGATTCTTACAGTTGACTTGCTGTTCCTTCATTTTGAGAGAATTTTCTCTTTGAATAGTTTCTTCGTTTGTTTTCACTTCAAATTTTTTCATAAATTCTTCACACATTTCATTATTCCGTGACACATCCTTTAAGATCGAATTCAGCTTTTGAGAATAGTCAGTCAATTCTCTAATACTCAATTGCTCTAGAGCTATAGTTTCCCTGTAAGTCATTAGAACATATAAATAAATATTAATGAAAAAATCCAGAGTTCAATTAAAACACTTGGGGTGCGGGCGATTTGCGCACGGAACTATGCGTGGAGCGGGCGTTTTTCGCGACATTTCGCGCGAAATTAAACATTTGGGTAAATTGCGATAACTTGGAAAATACTCATTTGATTTTTATATTTATTTTTTTGTATTACCTATAATTGTACTATTCACAGTTCTGTGGACATAAATTCTACTTTCGAACATAGATTTTTTTTTTCAAGGCAATTGAAAACATAATTTAGTTTTTTAAACTTTATTTCAAAATTTTATACAAAAAATGTTTACCTAAACATAAAAAGAATCAATAATGTTTGAGAGTGTGATATCTTTCAAAACATTCCATTACTTCATCTTCATCACTCGTACTCGTATTTTCAAGATCGCTATCACAAGAATAATTAGACAAATTGTCTACACAAAACTCGTCATCACTATCGTCTGTATACTTCGACATTTTAGGTAAAAGGATATAAAAATAATAACGATTAAAAATAGAGGTATTCTGAAAGGTTTTAGATATAAAAAAAATAATTTATGTATTATGCGAACACTTTGCGGAACGATGTTATTTTATTTGGTTAAAAATTTCTATATTCTATGTCTTTACCACAATATATTTAAATATTTAAACGCGTAATAATATTCACGAAGCTCAAAAATAAAGACGTCAGGACACAAGAAGTATTTCTCAATACCTGTTCTCTTTGCACACTGGGATATCGGTCATAAAACTCGTAAACAATACATTGGTACTGCATTCCACCAGCGCCATAAAGTGCATTCTACTTACAAGGGATTTTTATGATCCCTGTTACCCCAGCGGGTATGAAATAGGCAGGTAGGTATCTTTGTGAAGGACAAACAAACAAATATTTCGTAATACGCAGTTGTAATCGGTCCGCGTTGACACTTTTATCGCATCCCACCCCTAATCTATACGAACCGTGTTTAGACGGCTCCCGCTGTCTACGCGTAATTCATGCGAGCCGTCTTAAGATGGTTCCCGCACCCCAAGTGTTAATATAATAGATGATTAGCTAACTTAATATTTTGAATGACGACTCGATGTTGGTCCTGAAGTATGTTTATATCCTCAATGTGTTTTGTCTCCATCAGTTCTCGTTCAAGCCTTTGTTTATTTATAATACTGTCGATTCGCTCGTCTGCTTGTAAAATAATTTGTACTCTTTCCTCTTCAATTTTTTTGATTCTTATTAAATAGTGTTGTGCCAACTTATCATTTTCGTTTTTCAGTCGTTCCTCAACCTGTTTTAACGATTCATCCGCCAGTTGAATTTGGTGCCTGAAAAAAAATTACACATATACATTTTTTTTGTAACGACTTCAAGAATTTTACTGTCACTATTCTACATACCTATATGACGTTTCCATAATTTCAATTTCTTTGTTGTGATTTTCTTTTAGATTAAAGATCATCTGTTCCAGTTGTTCTTTCTCAGAAGCATTTATCATTTTATCACCTTGCACTTGAAAATGTACTTCTTCTCTATAAACACTTTCGCGATCATATTCTGTCGCTTTTAAATTGATATCCACTTTAGGATCAGGTGACAGAGGAGGTCGTAGAAGAGACTAATAAAAAAACAGCATTAACAATATTAGTCTTATTTTTTCTTGTTTTCTTCTACTATCAATTTTGGCACCATTTGATAAAATTAAAAAAATGGGTAGTTGAAAATATATTGAGTGTGATATTAGTAATTTAAAAATAAGAAGTCAATCAATGTTGGATATAAACAGTCTTTCGCCTTGAACAGATTTTACATATGCTCTGCAATAGAATCTAATTCAGATTAAAATAATCTATATTTTTTGACAGAGAGTACTTGGTGGAAATCCATTTTAATACAATATTTTGAATAAAATACTTTTGTAATTTTTCCAGATGCATAATTTTATTGGCGACCGATTTTGCCAATCTTTCACATACTCAGTTTGATAATGCCAATGTGAAAGGTTGGGGAAATCGGTCACCAATAAAATTAAACGTATGGAAAAATAACATAAGTATTTTATTTAAAATATTATAATATTCTTTACAAGGCCTCTAAAATTAAATAATGATTATTTTTTCAATGTCCAATAAAATGGATTATTTACAAAACCTGAATGTGCTTATTTATCCTCTCTTGATGCTGCAACATAACCTTCTGAAGTGTTTCCCGGTGTTCAGTTTGGCCTTTCAGAACAGTTTCAAGTTGTTGCCGGTGAGCTAAGACCACCTCACGCTGGATTCTCCGGGAGTCTTCTTGCCGCTCTGTAAAAAAAGAATGTCTGAACTATAAAAAAATCTATCTACCTGCGTGGAAAAAAATAGTGACCTAAGTAATTTTCCTTACTGGTCCTTATATTGTTTTTTCCAGAAGATAGATTTAAAATAGGGCTATAAAATACTTTTGTGATTTTTCCACGTGTTTGATTTTATTGCTAACCGGTTTTGCCAACCTTTCACATTGACACTATCAAAAAAATCTTTATTTATATTTTCATGTTGGCATTATCATACCAACGTGAAAAGTTGGCAAAACCAATAAACAATAAAATAAACATATGGGAAAATCACAAAAGTATTTTATTTAAAATGGAATTACACCAAATACTGTCTGTCAGAAATCTTGAATAAATAAATTGTAACATATACATACATTTCAGTGGAAATATAATAAGGCTTGTGTTTTAAAAAATGGCATTTAGGGAAAAAGAAATTTCCGAATTTGCATTATTCATTGCACACTCCATGACTATTGAATATAGATTAATGAAATAAATCAATTGAAAAATCATGTTCATTTTATCAATAATAAATAATATCACTTTGATAACAGAAATAACCTCATAATTCATTATGCTCACACAAATTGATCAGGTGGTCCATTTTTTAGGAATAGATAGGTGGAGGTGGTATATTAATATGCAGTTTGTAAAAATAATCAACTTGTACATTAACAATAATAAATATTGAATAGATACCATGAAGAGCTGCAATTCTTTCTTCCTGAGCTTGTAGCTGCAAGGCAACCAGAAGCTGTGATTCATTCTGCTGCAAACATACGGCTGCACTCTGCTGGTCTAAGCCACCTCCCGGGAACAGCTGCAGAGTGGCTGCCTCTTCTGTCACCTGTAGTAACGGCTGACTCATTAATCTCCCTATATCTGTTAGAACTTGATTTGTGTTGCTGCTGATCCCCGCACTGGTAAGAGAGATAGTTGGATTATTTGGTGTGTTTTGCTGTTCCTTTGTGGTGATATCATCGTTTGCTTTTTTTTTATTCTGTTCTTTTGGTGGTGCAGTATCCGTAGTCTGCGGTTCTAGCCAACTTGATAATATATCATCTGAATCTCTATTCTTGCTTTGTTTATTTACAGCAAGGTCATCATTATCATCTTCAGAAAATATACCAAGCCAATCGAGATTATTTCTTTGCCTGCGAGAAGCAATAGGTGCTGAATCCTTAACAGTTCCCTTTGAATCTTTTAATGATTCCACTTTCATGTGTTTGGGCTTAGAATCCGATATAATTTTATCAATATCTGATTTAGAAGAAGTTTTTCGTATTTTCAAGTAATCTTCTTTGTTGGAAACACCCGCCCCACTACTGGGTGAATATCCAGTTAGTGAAGTTTCAGGTTTCACAGCAGGAGGGGTATCGGATCTTTTTGCTACATTAGAAGATTTTCCAAGCAAATTTTCAAACTTAACATCACTTTTAACAACATTTTTTGAAGCATTTTTTTGTAGATTAGGACTGCTTTCATTATCCGATAATCCAAGATCATCTAAAAAATTTAAACTATCTGGAAAATTCGATTTTGTTGTTCTTACTGCAGCTCCTGTTGAATCGATAGGCAAATGTGAATCTGAAATCTTTTCTGGTTGTTTTATTTTGAGAGGGACTTTTAATTCTGCTGGTTCCTCTGTTAGTCCCAGCCAATCACCACTTGATAATTTTTTAGTGCTTGTTACTGGTGGTTTTGTATCTGGCTCCTTTGTGACAGTAGTTTGTTTATTATCTAATCCAAATAAGTCACTTTTCTTTTTATCCAAGCTAATTCCTAAGGACGATTTTTTTTCAGGAGATTTGTGTTTATCATCATTATAAAAACTGTCATTACTGTTATCACTGAGAAGATCTCCAAGGGGATCATCTAGATCAAAATCAATATTCTTAGCCATTATTTTACGTATTAATCACAATTTAACACGTTTAATTATGAAAACTTAGTAATTTAATGAACTATAATGCATTAAAAATTAATCTCTGAAAATCAGTAATAATTAATCACATTCGCCCCACAATAAACAGCAATATTAAATCGAAATACTTTATTTTTGCCGGTCTTTTGTTTTGTGTTTAGTTGGCATGGTAACAAATACATAGCAAGTTTGCCAGTACTAAAAATATTTTTTTAATATTACCACAAACAACATGATTATATTTTTAAAAAATACAACCTTTGCTGTAAAAAATAAATATTACGATGAAATTGACCTTTGATTTGTAACTTATTAGTAAAATGAAGTAATTCTTATTTTAATAAAATTATATATGTCTCTTTTGTGGATTGAACGTCAATCAAGTGCGTTTTAATTCTGTTCAAGTTTCTGTTTTTTCTGAGAGTTTCTTTAAATCATTTCCAATGTGTGAAAAAATATGCCTAATCATATTAGTTATTAATAAAATTAATCGTTAAAATGTTTCATTATTACAAAAAAATAAATATTTACACTGCAATAACATTACCAAGAGTATGTCAATTATTTGAATGCCTTGTTAATTTCAGTTACTGTAAAATGATTGAAAATAAAATTTCTGATTTACCAGATTTTATACATTATTGCACTGCACTGCTTTGTAATATGGTTTTTACTGTTTCAATAATTCATTTATTCTTGCCAATATTGATTAGCACCATTTCCTGGCCTATCAGATAACTATATTTAACATTAACAGCAAATTCACAATTAGATGTCAAACGTGTTTGTCATTGTCTCTTTATGATTTCGAATCTATGCGCTGCCTTAGAAAATTCGAATACTATAAGATAATTACGAATACACCATAGTTTCAAACAACTGACACATGAAAAATTGACGTAAATATTATTGTCATCGTTGCTATCCTTCCTACTCCCCGCTACACTTCAAGCTCTACAATGGATTGCGTCGGTATGTCATTTCTAATTATTTAATAATTCAATATTAATGAATATGAACCGATATTTTCATATTCCAAAGTAAATTCTTTTGTTCTTATACCATATTTGGGTAACACTTATCTTGTGTCTATTCGTATTTCAGAAACTGAGAAAGGTGATTCAACAGAAAATTGTGATCCCAATTCAACACCTGTTACAGATAAAGCACCTATAGAAAACATCACAGAATGTAACAATTCAAAACAAATTAATAAGGCTCTCATAGAAACAATAGACGACCCCATGCTTGACAAAAAAGAGACCGTCCAACCACTGTCCGAAGAAGTAGAATTTAAAGTTATTTTTAATAAAAATAAGTATGATATCACCTTCGGTTTCGACCAAACTATCAAGGAGCTCAAAATCCATTTAGAAGGAATTATTGGTGTAGCTCAAAATGCACAAAAGCTTCTTATCAAAGGCATGGCCAAAGATGACTTTACGCTTCGGAAAGCTGGTGTCGTTAAGGGAGGAAAAGTAATGGTCATTGGCTCTAAGGTGAATGACATTCTTGCTGTCACGAGCTGCCGCCAAGTATGTATTTTCTTATTATGACAAACATATATTTAAACATATTCCAAAATTCCTAACTTTACTTTCCAGTGTTCACTAAATCATTTTTAAAATTTTCCTTAATATATAAATTTTACTTAATAATCAGTATTGCGATTCCTATAATTTAGTAATAGCAATGTTTTCGTATATTTTGTTTGGACTTAATGTGTTGTAAAATACTAGGAATATTTTGATTTAATTTAACTTTTATGTACATAATACAACTTGTTATCTACTTCTAGCAATGTTTGCTGGAGGAAAAAAATGCTGGATCTAGCAGCACTAAGGAACCTCTTTGTGAACAAAAAATTCATCGGAAGGTTCTTGACAAAGGTGTGCCTCCTGATGCTATGCCCGGTGTTGAAGGAGCTAAGGTATGTACTCTTCACTATATTTCTTAATGTCATTGTTTGACCAACATTTTGTTATTTTTAGATTTAAGTATCGGTACCTAAACCTAAATGGGTTTGATATGTAATAATAATTTTCTCAGTTGTGTAAAATCAATTTTTATTTTGATTTCTTCAACATATGATGTTACGAATACAAAACTTTTATCTTAAGTAACCATAAATTAATAAAAACTACAACAATAAAGAGTATTCATCAGAAATATATATTATTTAATTTATTTTATAAAAAAAATCTTTATATAATATTATATCCATATTGATTAAGGTGTTCTATGAATTTATTGTGAGTGTATTCATAATTTCAGTTTAAAAATAAAAATCAATTGTTCAAGTTATATAGTTCAAAGAATTGGTACCTCATAAAGCTTCTCGTTTTCTCAAATACTTCTAAGTCTGAAAATTACATATTCAAATCTATCTAATTTATATCATTTTCTCTATATACTAATGTTCACTCCTTAATGCTTCGCTTCTTTAACCCTCTCATAAGTCTTTATGGAATAAATATTTACACATTAAGTTATATTAATCTTAACCTAAATTAAAAATTCACTTATGAAATGTACTGTTTTTTCAGGAACCTTTACCACCAGTTCCCTTGAGTGGAATGCTAAACAAACACGGTGGAAAAGTTCGCCTTACCTTTAAACTAGAGCAAGACCAACTCTGGTTAGGAACAAAGGAGCGGACAGAGAAGTTGTCACTCACTTCTATCAAAGGTTTACTCCATTCTTATTTTTAAATTAAGAATTTACTGATTTTTATTTAAAATTAAATTGTAACTAAATAAAGTCAATCATTAACAACATTATCCATAATTTTTACAACTGACAAAAAACAGGTTATAAATTACCTGGAAAAAATAGACATCTTTAACAAATAATAAAGCCTAATATAAATAAAAAACTAATTCCATATTTTATGTTTGAAGTTTTTCTTTTTATGCAAAAACGGTCAACTAATAATATAGTACAGTTAAATATAATATGTTTATTTCAGGTATTACATCTGAGCCCATAAAAGAACACGAAGAGTATCACATTATGGTAATGATAATTTAATATTATGACATTTGTTCTTACAAATTTAAACAAATAACTGTCAAGCATACTCAAAATATTAAATATATATATGTTAAACTAGCCACCGATACCTACCTCTTATCTGTTAAATTTATAATTATTTTTTATATAAACACTTTGAACATCAGACCCATGGGGAGTAAAACTGCCCTCTTGAATTTGACAATAACTATGTATTTATCTGGCAGGGTTTACAGCTGGGATCTACGGATGCATCAAGGTACTGGGTGTACTGGGTCCCTGCACAGTATGTGGAAGCCATCAAGGATGCCATCCTCGGCAAGTGGCAGCTATTCTAATTCAGCATCCATCAGACTACCTTTGGGGTCGAGTTCATTACTTGTGAACTGGATGTAATTGGCTTGGCAGCATTTTGTATTGATTATTCCACATAAAAACTATTCATTCTGACATTTACATCTGGTGTTTGATAAACATACTTCTGTCTATGTAATATAATATCCATAGTTGTTTTTGTAAACCTGTAATTTTCTACAAATCTCCATACTGTAAGATTTGTTGTGATCATCCATAATACAGCAACATTCAAATTTTTCAATCAGGCTTGTCTAGATTCCTTTTCAAAGTAACAAAGGATAATTCAAAATGACGACAGTAAATAAAATACATCAAATAATATCACGGTTCTTTCATAAACTGATGTTTCCAAGTTGATCAAATATCTAATACACATGTTAACATACTTTTGCATTTAAATGTTTTTTATTGTAATACATTTCATTGCATTTGTCGTCTATTATTAAAATATAATTTATTTATATATATTATATATATTAGTACACTGCTACAAAATCCTCAAATACTTTTGATAAACATAAATATATATATATATATACATATATATATACATATATATATATATATATATATGTGTATATATATATATATATATATATATATATATATATATGTGTGTGTATATATATATATATATATATATATATATATATATATATATATATATATATATATATATATATATGTGTATATATATATATATATGTGTGTATATATATATATATATATATATATATATATATATATATATATATATATACATGTGTGCCAAAACTATATAAATTTTCAGATAAAACAATCAAAATACAAGCATAATGTCTTACTAATTTCTGGATATTATATTTTATTTGTTACATCTTAAGAGTAAGAATCTTACAAAAACATTCACCATTTTCTTAATAAAATATAAGCAAAACTGTGAAACTATATGATAATGCATTTTTTTAATTGTTTACTCCTACTTTTTGCTTATAATTAATATAATGTTTGCCGATCAATGCAAATTTTTGATGGCATTCAATTTAAGTTATTGTATTGTTTAAGATATTGATTATTTATAGTAAGATGTGGAAAGAGGCTACAAATTAATCACAATCTAATGGGATCTCGAGATTTGTTTTTACTGAGCAGCAGCCATTTAGTTCCTACCATGACTACTTTACTCTGTGGCTTGTATACTTTCTAACTATTTTATCACCGGTAAACAATGGCAGGCTTAGCTGACTAACATGAGACGTCCTATTTGACTAGTTAAGCCTCAGTTTCTTGATCTTGGTCTTATTGAATATTGTTATTTGACTTATTAAAATAATTTGCTGCACAACATTGAAACATTATTTGATTGTACATAAATACTTTATACTCAATTCAGTACATAATAGTATAAATTATACTATCCATCTTAATTTTCATGCTCATGGAGTAGAAAATATCATATTCTATAAGCTATAGTCGTGTGTTTGTGTGATAATCAGATATATTTAAATGATTTATTCTTTGTTCTTTGATGTATATAATAAAATATGGAGACTTGAAATGTCTTTTATTACCTTAATACATTTGACGGTATAAAATGAAAGGCTGTCAGTCACTATGAATTTTTTGAGGAAAAATAAAATAAACGAAGATATTTCATATTTGTATAAAACTTTATTAAAAGCCATATCAAATGCTATCAAAGGAACAATAAATTGTACATTATGCACTTAGAAAAAAAAACTGAACAGGTATATATTATCAGGCACACACATTATTCTATATATTTTTGGCAAGACTCGATTATTTCTCAATTGACTTATCGAATTTATTTTAAAAAGTACGCATTTTTTTAATTGACAAAATACATTATTAATTCAACAGAAGGAACTAACAACTATTAGAAGGTTTATAAATGTTTACATTAATATCATTTGAACTATAAAATATTTTTTTGGCATAGTAGAACAATAAAATATATTTTTTAAATAAATTACAAAGTATATTTCTGAATAATTACTAAAATATAAAACGATTTCAGATAAAATACTGAATGTTTTTCATATGCTATTATTTCAAAATAGCTGAAAATCATCAGGATTAGTGTTTTTTTTTGACTAGTGAAACTATGACACCAATTTATATAATGGCAAATACAAAATAATATATTTTTTTAAATTAAATACAAAGTTTTATAGGATATAAAAGAAATATCAATTTAATAAATTAGTTCATATTTAAATTAAATATTTAAATTTTATGTAATTTGGTACCATAAGTCTTATAGATTTACTGTTAAAAAAACTCACTCAATTTGAGATTCAATTGTAAAGGTCACTAAAATAGCATAATATCAAATAATCTAATATTAACAATCAGAGAAATCTTTTGAAGAAAAGATTACGATAAAAATACAAAATAAATATTTACGCTATGAATCCATTTGAATTCTACTACAAACAAGGTTCCAATTGAAATGGCACTAATATTTGTAATGATAAACTATAAATAAACAACTTAGAAAGTAAAATTTTATATGTAAAAATTTACAAAATTATTTACAGATTTGCAAGAAAATATTGGTTATTATCATGTACAAAATCAATATAACAACCAGGCAATGTGCACTTAAACAAAATGGAAGAATTGTACTTATAACATTTAACATTATCAAAAATTAGCCATACTCTGATTGAACGGTCAAGGAAAACTGCCCGACGGGTATGTTGGTGGCATGATACCATATGCGGGTATCTAGAAGTACTATAAATAAAGAGAATAACCATCATGTACTTGTGGATTTTTCACTAATATATATGATTATTTAAGTTTAATATTTTGACTGAACTAACCTGCATCTCCCGGCTCAACATAGAACTGGAAAGGTCGGCATTTACTATCACATTCAGGAGTTGGAGCGAGATTCCATGTTTTATTCCCTTTAACTTGACCTTGCCACATAAGTCGTGGTATATAATCAATCTGCAACACAAAAACAGGGTCAAATACTTAGATTACAAAGAATTATTTTTGGATTTAAAAAGTAGTCTCCTGATTTAGAATAATCTGATTATTCTATTTATTTTTCTTATGGTAGAAAATTATAAAATTAACAGAAATATAATCAATATTTGACTCAGTTTGATAGTGCCAACATGAAAGGTTGGCGAAACCGATCACCAATAAAATTAAACATGTGGAAAAATATATAAAATATTAAATACTTAATAATATATATTCATATAATACCACATGAGTTATTATGTAACCCCTAAGACTTACATGCATCACAGCTCCTTGTTGGTAGCCGAAGAATATGTTTTCTGAATTAGGTAACTCAGCATCATCAGGCAAGAAATCAGGATATGAATAATATTGTCTCATTGCAGCCAATATACTTGGATGACAATTTCCCCTATACATATCAGATGAAAATATTATTTAATATATTAAGAGAAAAACTCATAAAATTCAAATCCTAATTAAATATCACCGCTTCTGTTATTTGCATCCTTTATCCAAAATTTGCAAGTGTTGTAAATAATAAACAAAGCTTAAACAGAAATTCGTAAATATAGAATAAGTTTTTTTTCCTTACCAACCCACATACCAGGGTTCTTGCCCTTCTTCGTTCCTTGCCCTCTCTGCGGACATCGCAAACACATCCCGTAATGAAAACAAGTCAGACTTAAAATGCAAGAACTGACAACCATCATCTACACTCTCATAGGAACCTGAGGTGTGTTCATAAAGGTCTTTGAACATCTCGTAATCAAACTTTTCCATAGCTTTCCAATGCTGCACAGCACCTTTTACTATAATAGGCCCTGAGGTGTATGCATATTTCTGAAAATAAATTAAATAAGGATTGATTTATAATGTATACTTCTTGAAAAAAATTGTATGAATTAAAATAATTACTTGGACTGGTCTAGAAAATTTTCCCATCCTTAACCCCTTTTTTCAAAAAATATTCAATAGCATTTAAATGTTAAATATGATTTACTTGCGTAAAAAAATAGTATTTTACGCAAGTAAATCAAGTAAAACGGAGAGTAACTTTAAAATACCTTAAACTCTTCTTTTGTGGCGTTGTACAGAATAATTGGCTTTGTTACTCCTTCACAGAAGGAGCAATCTGAAATGGGTCTGGTCACCTCCCAAACCAAGTAATTATTTGGTAAAATACACCGTATACCGAGCACATATGTTATTATAATATTTAAAATGTGCGTGTTAGCGAACAAACATATTATTGCACTTAAAAATATAACACATAATATTTTACAACTTATATATTCTTGTCTATCTCTCACTTCTTTCGTATGAATTGAGATAATCGGTGTGTGTCGGTAGCATTGCTTTAAATCATTAATATTCAAACCAGAATTAATCATGTGTTTTGTAAGATTAATCAATTCATTTTTGACCTCAACGACTTCGTGATGTTTATATCTCATTTTAATAATTTCATTTATTTTGATGACAACCCGACCACAATCCTTGAAACAAAATTTGACACTTCGAGCAACTATGGAAATAATATTTTAAGGCATAAATTATACCATAAGTAAAAACAATAACATTGCACGTATCTATGACTTTAAAAATGTGGAAGAAATGTAACAAATTTCAAAATATACAAACTTATCAGCGGTAATATTTAAAATATTATTAAAAACGCAAATTCACACTATTTATTGCCACTAATATTTAAATAATTTCCAATAGTAATATTCCAAAGCATGCAGGATTGGGTATCAAAATTTTAGAATATGGCAACATAAAATAATATTTTTTATTGAGGATTTCGCGGCTTCTTCTGTGGACTTGCCGTTGTCAATTTATTTTGTGTTTGGTTATTATAACACGATTTACTGATAAAATGCCTCCAAAAAAGAGAGAAAAAGAATCTGAAAACTCTAAAAATGTACGGATAGATCACTTACAAGCCGACCATGAGCTCTTTCTCCAAGCTTTCGAAAGTAAGTGGAATGTTAAACCTTGGCATGCTCACCTGCCTATATTCTGACGAATTAATTTTGTACTTGTGTAGGCTTATACGTCTAAATAGATTTACACACGTATCTTTATAGATTAGGAAACTAATATTTGAAAAGTAAAATGTTTAATATTTATACCTATACATGTATGATATTTTCAAATTATCAGTTTAAAACTTTCATTTTATGTTATGAGTTTCCTGCATTTCTCCTTAATATAGTAAAATGAATTATTTCGACATAATTATGCTAAAATTATTATTTTATATCAATTGATTTTACTTTGCGACTCCGATATACCGATTACTTATATTTATTTAACTTATAATATCCCTATTTTAAATGCTTCTTGAACCAATGAAGCTTTCATTTCTGCAGTTCTTGCTTTTATATATATATATCGAAATAATGGTTGTTTGTTTTTCCAAGTGAATGTAGTTTCTTAAACCAAATTAGATTCGCTTTAGTTATTTGATTAATATATAAAAAAGTAATTCCTCATTATACAATGCAGCTTTAATGTCAGTTTTATAGCTGTATATACCGTTATGCTCTAAAATCACTGAATAATAACACATTTGCAGAATTAATCAGTCTTTCAGTGTATCTTCGTATATTTTTTTAATGTGTTCATAATACTCTCTCCTGTAAGCAGTATTTCACAAATAGATATTACACATTTCATATTTTACTTTCAGAGCCTACCCAAATATACAGATTTTTGCGTACTCGCAATATGCTAAAGGTAAGCTAAAAAATACAAAATAATTAAAACTTTCTCTTAAACAACACTGAATAACTTTCAAATTACATAATTGAAATTATCTATGTTATGGATATGTTACTATTCAAATTATTGGAGGTCCAGAAATCTAATTCGCTAAAATAATTTCCATGGATAGGGTGTGTGCCCTGTGCGTCACACTACTTGTCCCTCTCCTCTTATCCTATCCACCTGTAATTTAACTTTAAATCAAAGGAGGTACTTTTATTGCCTTAATGTCTTATCCATATGTCTTTTGTATATTGTATATAAATTAAAGACCAGCTGTCGGCACCCGGAAGTAGTACTACAGCGCTGCCCGGGGCCGGCAGTATTAAAAAAATTAATAATAATAAGGTCTTTTCCATTATTTGAAAAGCAATTGGACTTTCATTAGCTAGGAGCTTAAAAAGATTAACAACAACCAAACTCCCTGTTTAGTAAATACACTCTGAATCCCTACCCAAAACGCACTTTAAACACAACCATCGGAGGTAAAGCAAACGACCAGATAGACAGATTCCTTGAAGACTTACAAAGCACCGTGCTATGCCTAAACATTTTCATCTATTCACTATCTTTGAATTAACAATTCCTTTGGAATTATATATCCATATAATATATTGGATCTTGATTTATTGAGGAGCCTAGTGTTCTTATTTCTTGAGAGAGTAGCTTCACTTGTCACAGATCCTGTTGTGTGAGTAATTACATAACACAATCACCCTAAATGGTTTTTCAAATGTGTTCAGAGAGTTGCAAGCCGCTGGATTCCACTCGTTTTAAAACACAAGTCTGTAAATCTTACAATGGGCCTGACTTCAGTCTATGATTTCCATGGCAATTAAGCTCTTAATCTTTTTCTCATCTCCAACTTGTGTAACCTATAAAAATGAATGAAGATTTAAAATCATTTATTCATTTACGACCTATAAATTCTAAGGAACTCAGATATTAATACTAAAACCATAGATATTACCATAAAACATAATATTTTTTTGCAGCCTGTCTTTTTAAACAGAACTCTAGCATATATGAAGCAGCGTATGTCCCGAAGTCACAAGTCCCGAGATGGCTATAAGGTGGATTCCATACTAGAGAAGGTCCTCCAAAAAAACCGAAATGAGATGCAACCGCAGTTTATGGGAGACTATATGACACTTACCTTTCTGGGTTTCTACGATAAGAATCTGGATGAGAACCAAGACTACCAGGTGAAAGTGGAAACATTGCTTCTGAAAGTATGCCATAAAAAAAGGAAAGATAGCTCTTCAGCATTCGTGGAAGTTTCTGTAAGTTTCTCAATATGTCTCACAGTTTTTATTTGTATTTTATTGTCCTTTGAATCATTGTTATAAATTCTCTAAAGATTGCAATTTCATTAAAGAAGTCAGCCACAAAGTGGTGATGCTGAAATTCCAAGGGCCTTACAATATATTGGGTAATCAGCACACATGGATGAGTATTAAATGTGTATCTATTGGATATCAATATTTACAAGATAGAGTGACTACTAAAAGAAGAATCATCCAAGAGAACTAAATTAGTGAGAATTATATCCTAAACATCAGTTTGATTATTATTTCAGGTTGGATGTTGTTCTGTTCCCTTAAACCCGTCTGCCTTGGAACCACCGGCCATGGCATCTGCTGTCAGCATTTCTAGCGACACTTTCAGTCCTTCGCAGGGCCCCGACGTTAAGTCCTATGTACTGCTGCTAAGAGTCACCATTCAGAACCCTCAGAACCTCAGCACCCGAAATAACAATGAACTCAGAAATGGAGAGAGCGATGGTGAGGTCTCATGCATGATTTATTTTCTTCTAATCTTTTTGATTACGCGACCCCTTCTTAAGTTAAAAAATTCTGGCAATCCCCTAGGCCAGGGGTCCCCAACCTTTTTGTATCCAAGAGCACATTTCAGAATGTCGGTCGTGCCGCGGGCACCATTTATTTTTTCAAAGTATGTTTCTGCTCCCAAAAGTAGTACCAAAGCCGGCTAAAAAAAAAAAGGCAAGTTTTTAGGTGCATTACTAAGTTTTTGGCTTTCACACATAGATAGGATTAGACAATTCTAAACTTGTGTTGTTTTATAGTTTAGACATCAGTCATCAATAAGCTACCAACACATTTCGCAACGCAAATTTTTTTTTGTAACATTGAAGATGTCGAGTTTTGTGCCAAAAAAACAGCATTTGCGGAAAGTTTTGCTTTTCTACTTTAATTTGAAAAAAAATGCAGCTGAAGTACGTCGTTTCTTGAGGAGGCCTATAGAAAATATGCTCCATCGAAAACGTCCTGTGAAAATTGGTTTAAATGCTTCAGAAGTGGCGATTTCGACACTAAGGACGCCAATCTGCAAGCAATATTGCATGAAGATGATACGCAAACACAACATCAACTTACAGAGGCATTAAACGTGTCTCGCCAAGGTATTTTCAAACGTTCACATAACATGGGAAAAAATCAAACGGAAGGAAAATGGAAAGGATAAGTAAATCGTTATAACTTTCAAAATAATAATTCTTTCCAGAAAATTTACAAGGTCAAATAAAGTCTTGAAGATGTTGAAAAATTTAATAAAATTACGATTTTTCAAAACCAAAGTTTGTTAAAAAAAAATTGTTAAAATGTTTAAGCTAATCTTTTATCATAGGTTTATTTGTAATTTTTACTTATTTTCGCTTACATTTCTCATTTTGATCAGTACAATTTTTTTTTCTTAAATCATTTTTTTATTGTGATCGGACAGGAAAATGGTCGGCGGGCGCACGAAAAATGATCGGCGGGCGCCATGGCGCCCGCGGGTACAGGGTTGGAGACCACCGTCCTAGGCCTAGGTCCTTAATAAACCTATTTATTTATTGTGGTGTAAGACTTACAAACAATTGTCTTTTTTTTAACTGTGATCCCTCGGGTAAGGCATTGCAACCCCCCTGGGGGTCGCTACCCACAGGTTGAAAAACACTGTTCTAAAGACATAACTCTTAAATTTTTCTTCATTTCATAGATACTTAGCACCTGGTCTGTGGGGCACTGAGTTTTCAGGATGTTGGGTTATTGTATTGCATTAAAATAGCAATGCACAATATTCTATTTAGACATCAAATAAAGCCTAAGTGGGTGAATTATACTGACACAATGTTAATTTTACAGACCCCCTACTGTCTTAATAATTATTACCAACCTTTTGCGTGGCTGAAATCTTATTTATTATGTTTTTATTGGTATTAGTCATAATAGTAAAAATTAATTCATTTCTAAATTATAAAAATTTAGCAGATTCCTATGGATCTGCTATATTTTTTTAACCTTATAAATTTACTCATTTAAGGATCTAGAAACTTGGTATATAGTAGGTATTAAAATTTCAGAGCCAGCACACAAACGCCTTAAGACAACAGAGAGTCACAAGTTCTTGGGCAGTGAGCTGGTCGTGTATGACAAGATGAGTCGCTGCCTGCTGAAGAGTGGAGAATATGACCTCGTATTGCGAGATGTGGCCGCACCCTCTCCTCCTGCTGTTACATCCATTGCACGCTCCCCGCACAAAACTCCCACCTCCCGTTGGGAAACCCTTGAGGTCATTTCACTGAATGCTTCCATATAATATAAATATCAAATGAAAATACTGAATTTGAGCATATCTATTTATTAGTATTTTAGTTTACATTTATAAATCAAATATTTTACAGGGCTCTGACATACCTGCCGACAGCCATCCCTTCGACGTTTTCAAACTGAGACCCACCTTAAAGCTGAAACTAAGTTGGAGTCAGGAACCGTCTAGTGGCCTTGTCAGCCGGCCACGTCCGTTCCAGGCTCGTGACAATCCCGATAACAAGGAAAACAATAAACCCGCTTCCAATTGCTCTCGCATCAATAACATACTTATCATGAAAGGCAACGGCGAGATGCCCACCAAAAGTGCGTTTATTTGAAACTTAAAACATGGCAATTTGCTTATTTTTAATTTATTAATAAATGTACAAGTGCTCATTTTAAGTTTTAATGTTCAAATTGCAAAATTTATTTTACTCATTTCAGCCAACGGACACACTGGCGGTGAACAGAAATCTGAACATGCAAACAGTCTACAAATAATCTACCAATTCTTGTACAACAACAACTCCCGACAGCAGACAGAAGCGTGTGAAGACCTACACTGCCCATGGTGCTCACTAGACTGCGGCCGGCTCTACGCTCTCCTCAAGCACCTCAAACTCTGCCATTCTAGATTTTCTTTCACCTATTTTGTAAGTATTATTCTGCCTTGTGTGCATTTTCTCATGGACTGATTCATGCAGTCCATTTTTAATGGTTTCCACACTCACATTATTTACCACCTCGGTTTCATTTAGAAAAAAAAATTGAGAATTTTTTTGTTTTGACATTACAACATATGAAATGTTAAATCAAGTCATCTTTGAAACAGGCATGAACCTAATTATATTAGTTTGAGATTCACCTGTAAGGACAAGAATTGAACTCAGAAACTAACACCATGACAATAATCTAATTACAGTTCTAAAAATGCATCACTCACCTTATCACAGATTAAAAGCAATGATAAAAACCTGTATTTCAGCCCATTCCCAATGGTGCACGCATCGATGTCTCCATCAATGAGCTGTACGATGGGTCCTATGCGGGTTCGCCCCACACTCTAGTGGGAGGCGCGGGAAGTGCAGGGGGAGGAGGACCAGCACGACGCACTCCCCTCACCCATGTGCTAGTGAGTCGCCCGCTGCGACGCCCCCCTCGTCCCCCACCCGCCAGTCTTGCCGAATTCCTCGAGAGTGATGACAATGAGATGGCTGATGGCCAGAGACCCTACATTACGGGACACAACAGGTGAACTTCTGAAATTTTTATAATTTATCACACTATTTTATCTTAACTTACACTAATCTCAATAAAATATACTATTTTCTGCATCAGGCTGTATCATCACACCATCACCTGTCTACCAGTGTACCCCAAGGAGCTAGAAGCTGATTCAGAAGAGGAAACAGATCCTCTGTGGCTTCAACAGAAGACAATGATGATGATAGACGAGTTCACGGATGTCAATGAAGGCGAGAAGGAGCTCATGAAAATGTGGAATTTGCACATAATGAAATACAATTTTGTGGGAGATTGTCAAATTGCCATCGCATGTCAGATGTTCCTCCAGACCAGGGGGAGAGAGTTACTTGAGAAAAATCTATATCGCAATTTCGTACTTCACATGTGCTCATTACATGATTTCGGTTTGATCACACCCGTAGTCCTCTATCAGACGGTTCAAATGCTCAATCAAATACTCGCTGACAATGGTGATATAAAGCACAAGTATCGCCAAAATATTTCCTTACAGAGAGATCACTGGAAAGCTGTAGGAATGCATCAGCAGCCAACCCTAGTAGAAACTAAGCCCTCGCAAGTTACAGCCAAGCCTGCAAACTTTACCGGATTCAATGGGGAGTCGTCTCCAGCCGTTAGGCGTAAAACCTCCACATTGCAAAACATGACCAGGCTAGCTTCATCCGGATACAATAATGGCCAGGGGACATCTGCATCGGGTAGCGAAACAAAAAAGAAAATAGAACAGCCGCAATTAGTCGTTGCGTGCACACCTTTGGAAACCCCACAACGCAGAAAAAGTTTTCAGCCACCTAACAATGTGAAGAATATCACCGTTAATATCTCACCACTGCCTCTGAGAAGGAAGTCTGCAGGAAACAATCCCATTTTGGGCAACCAAAACCGAAAGAGACTGTCTTTGCAAGAAAGAAAAAACTCCACATGATCTTCAATGAAGCTTAAGAAATAGATTCTTTGTTTACCATAAGTTTGTAATTTCTAACACTTGCATGAGTCGCCCCTCAAATGTCTGCAGAGGCGACTTGTTGGCTTATCGGGGATATGTGATTACTAGTCTGTCTTTATAAAGTATCACTTTTTAGAAATTCGTTAGATGAGTTAATCCATTGTGAAAAATTAGTTTTAAAAAATAAATTAAGAGCATATGAAAGCCAAAATACAAGATGTGTTTTTTTGTCAAAAGATAGGTCATTTCATTGATTGATTTTGAACTGTAACTTATGTTTTTAATTATATTTTCAATCTAAATATGGGTAAATTTCACCCCCAATACAACAGTTGACATCTGATGATATACCTTTTTCTTTCTATTGAATTACTCTGAAAGGACATTTTTTGTCATTTTGCTTAAACGACTGGTGTTGATTTACTTGCGTATGGACTGACAATGTTTAGTACTGAATAATCAAAATATACTACATTTAGCTTAAGTCATACTAGACTTATAAATATTTAGGGTATACGATTTGTAATGTTTTAGTTTTTTGTTTTTTTTTTTTAATCAAATTTACCATCAGAAATGTTTTTATTTTAAAATTTAGAAGTATGGTGTGCGTCAATATATCTGACAAGATGTTAAATATTTGAATGTTGATATTTTTATTCATTTAACTTGTGTACTCGTAACCAGGGCTGTGGGGGTAGAAAAAGGGGAATACTAGGGGCAAAATCTGAGTCAAATTTGGTCTAAATAATTTAATCAAATTTGTTTCTTTGCCTGCAGATTATTGTTTTATATAATTTATGTATATAGAAAAAATCTTTGGTGTCCATTACATATGCTGATGTTTCTTTCAGAAAATGGAAATTAATGAAGTTGTAGGCTGATAATTGGTATGGTAAGAGATGCCTTACATGTTGTACAATCTACATTTTAGGAAACTTGTAATTAATGTACCTACTGGATGTAGAGGGTAAGATATAAAGGCATTACGATGTTGCAAAGAGACTCGAAAACCTCGAGGTTGCCTGGTATTTCATTTGAATTGACTATGATTGATCTAAAACTTTCATTAAAAAGTGACTAATGTTTCTGGTTAGTTATTTTTCTTTTCAAAAAATTGAATTTTTTATTTTGATGTGCTGTTTTATTTTTGAATTATGAAATGATTTTCTACAAATATGATTTCCTTTTTAATATAATACACTTTTGTGCAGGTACAAATACAAATACGTTATTGAGAATCTCTTTAAAATAATAAGATTTTAACAAACCTACTGATGTCTTAAAAAATGATGTTATATCTTTTTTACTTTCTATTTTTGATATGAAAATAGAATACTTTTAACACTGCCAACATTGTTGATTTTATCAAACAATGGAAATGATGTTTTGATTACATACTCCCATATATATATTTTTCAATAATTAAAATAGATAAGAATATGCTAATACAAAAATACTATAATTTTTTTTCATAACATAGTTTTTTCACTCTTGTAATCATTCCCAGCTGTGAAGATGTATAAAATAAGGTCAAACACACTTGTATGCATATTATAATTGCATCATCAAAACTACAACCATTGTTACTTAAACCTATTCACAAACATGCTTTAATTGCATTCGATAACTTGCCAAAGACAGCATTCCAGTTAATTTAAAACTGTTGATTTTTTTTTTCAGTATTCCTTTTGTATACTTTTAACAAATCTCACTGATGATAATTAATATATGAGGCTGTTTTCATGTATATTACTCAAATGATCAATTTTATACATGACTTTATGAACCGACTGGAAGCAGCTCGGTCATTTAGCCTCATGTTAAAACACTGAGGGACATCTGTACAGGCATGTCCGAATATCACAGAGATGTTCGGTCACATGACTTATAAGCTTTTTACAATCTGTAAATATTGTAAACATGTGTATGCAAAACAACTGTTTAATATTATTACGGAGGTATTATACCTATTTTATCTATCTCCACATTCTTTTTGTTAGGTTTTATTTTTTGTTAAAACACTTCTTGATTATATTATTATTTTATTCAATTAGTAAGTCATTTGCAAATATGCAAGTACAATTTTAATATTGTATATTATAGTGCTCCTGCTGCAGACGGTTGTTTGTCTTGCTTCTTGTAATGGTGTTGGACACGCGCTCTAGAAGATCTGAATAAATTGCTCCCGAAATCTTGACAGATTTTGTTTATAATTCCAAAGTTTCTCTGATATCAATTACAAATTATATTGATCATATCTCGTTTTTTTTTTACCATACCATATGAAAAAATTACCTTTGCTCTAATATTTATATTTTTATCTCAATATGTATCCATAAATATTTTTTGAAATTTATTTCTCGTGTTTGGATTCATTATACTTAATAAGAATCAATATTCCCAACACATCCCTAAAGTGTCCTTCTTGCAGACCTCAATTCAACCTATCATCAATTGGAAAATTGAAACTTGTAAACGTAAGTACATTTAAATAAAGCAAATATACAGTCAGTTTTTGTATTAGAATTTGTTTACTGAAAATAAGATAGTTTCAACAGCAATCTTACAAACTTCTCCTCGGCAGATGGCAAGGTTTTAAAACTGCATCAAATAAGTTTACCCACTAATAGCCAAATGTTTATTTGGACATGTGAAAATAATTAAATCCTGTTGATCTTATTTTATGGCTTCGTGATTCACTGCAAAACAGTTAGTGTCCAAGTCAATGAAGCTACACCTCAAATAATTGAACTTAATGAGTTGGATAGTTGGCTCTGTCTTTTAGTCTCACAGCCTTCCAACTCTTGATTTTGTAGAGCAGATAATCTGAGTACTTGCATTATAATACTAAAAAATATTTTTCAAAACCACATGTTGCAGGCCCTAAACTCCACTAATGTCCTAAATTTCACAATGAGCCTGACTGGTCAGACTTCCATTGTAACTTAAAAAAAGACTTTGGAATCCATTTATGTACTGAGCAAGATTTTAATTTACGAATCTAGGGTTTGGAAGCAGCTTTGATGTGTCAACTCATATTACTGTTACTTGTACTCGCAGACCAAATAAATGGCAAAATAAAATTGAAATCAAATCTCGTGAATCCTTATGACCCCCAATATATAATATTGAGTTATTCAAGTGAATTCTTTTTTCCTTGAATTGACTTTTTAATTTTAATGTGTTTTTTGAATTTGGAATTTTTGCCATTATCTCAAAATTCTTATTGTCAGATGAGCTGTCATTGATTTGGCAGGATTTTGTGGCTTTAATTGTAGAATTTATTCATATACCACTGTTCAACTGTTGTGGGCCGGGGAATCCGTAAATATTAATACTTTCTGTGAATCATTAGCACCAGGTATTTATAAATTTTACAAGACAACTGAGAGAAAACCATGAAAACCTGAAAACCATTTAATTCGACTTTGTATTTATATTATAGAGTTTTAGGAAATCTATACCTTCACAATTAGCTTATAATATAATAGTAAAAATTGTTTCATATTCTAATGCTTCACTTCCAATAGATGCAATTCAACAATCAACACTCTTCAGTGAACCCATCCAAAAAAAATACGATCATTATTATCTAAGCAGCCAAAATCATCTATCAAACCTAAAATGGAAAATGCAGAACTGAAGAAAGAAAACAGGAATAAAAGTTATAATTGCTCGCCAGTTGATTACTTTTTACCAGCCATCAGGAATAAACATGGAAAAAATATGCCCGACCTTCATGATCAAAATGTCACTCTAGCGTTAGCTTCACAAGCCATAAAAGCCGAATTCAAAAAAATTAAAAAAACAACCGGTAATGATGTTGATAAAAACAAGCCAAAAGAAATAAAAAAACAAACACATAAGGTTTACAAGTCTTCTTCCTACAATACACTGGAAAAGATGGTATAATCAGTTTTTATACTGTTGGATAACACTACATAAAAAATGTAATGCTTCTAATCACTTATTTTCTTAACAGGATAAACAGAGGAAAAATAAAATGTCAATGAAGATATTCAGTCATCCAATCCCTATTGATTATGATAATTCCAGAAAAACTTCCATGTTGGAAAAATTATCTAAAGGTGAAGGTATATATATACTTCACGTTTATTGTCTGTTGTCCTTAAATTAATATTTTAAATAAGTAAAAACTTGAGTGATTTTTCCACATATATTTTTTTTATTGGTGACCGGTTTCGCCAACCTTTCATGTTGGCATTATCAAACTGACTTATTTAAAATATCAAAATGGAATTCCACCAAGTACCAACTGTCAAAAATATTGATTCCTTTAATTGGATGTCCAATCTTTTCAATTTCTAGCCATGCCTTGAAATTTAAATAATATTTTTTTATTAAAAATATCAACACATTCACGTGTAGTTGTTATTTTCTTACAGCTTTCTCTAATAATGAAGTCAAAAATAATAATAAAAAATTTAAACTAGACATTAAAGCTACTAAAGGCAGAACTGTTCAATTCGACCCACACGTTCAAGTAGTACAATACACTGATAAAATAATTGCTTTTGATGAAATAGCAATCAACACATATGAAAGTCTGAATACGGAAGACGACCAACAAATAAGAAATCATAGAATGCGCAAAAAACATTTCCTTTCAAAGCAAAATCCATTCACTTACTAAGCAAATATGTTGTCTTCCTTTCTTCATGTAATCTTTCCAACACTTCGGATATTGGACCTGGATCTTGGGTAAAATTTATTTTTTTAATTACTTTTAAATACTTAGGCAGTTGGTAAAATGAGAACTGGGATCCTGATCATGAAATTTAAATGAGAATTGAGCACATTTAACAACTTGAAAAAAGTACTATGTTCAAGAGACATTGAAAACTCACTGGAGATTCACCTAGTGTTATGTTGTCTGTAATAGGCATTTTTGTTGTAATGTCTGTATTTCTATTTGATCACAAAATATAAGTGTTTCGAAATGCATATTTATAGACCATCGGCCAACATTAAATGTATGGTGTGTAAAAAATACTATTTCTATGTCTCCAGCATTTCACAAGCCGTCAAATAAAAACATATTTTGATGTCTCTGTTAGTAATATTGTAATAATATATCTTTTTGTATTTTATGCAGCTGTAAGTATTAAAAAGCTTGGATTATAATATGTACAAGTGAATTATATACTAGTTTTCTTTCACAAAATCATCACATTTCACAAAATATTTTTCATTGCTGTTTTCATTGATAAAAAAAAAATTAAAACTCTTTCAGTAATCTTTTCACTGAATATATATTCCACGAAACTCGTAAAATCAACTTACTTACAAAGTTAGTATATTGTATTCAATAAAAAAAGTCTCTGTTGTAGATATTGTTATCAACTGCACAGTAATAATAAGCAAATAAAATATTTGTCTACGGAGGTATGTATTTTTTTGTAATGTTTTTGTGTAGATTGGAATAAATGTACATTATTATTTAAATAATAAAGCAATATTTAAAAAAAATGTATTTTATTTAAAAAAACATTTTAATCTTCATCAAATTTTCCTGTTGATAACTTCCATAATACTAGTTCTTTTACTCTGTCGTACTTGAAATACTGCGGGAAATCTATTGGAACTTCTTCTACCTTCCATTCATTCTTTAAATTCTTATATTTAACTTTATCTATTAAGCTAAGGAATGTTTCATAACAAGGAGCAACGGAATCCATGTTGGCAAGAGTGAAAACATACCTCTTCTCGAGGGCTATGAATATAACCTTACTTGGTGGTGTATTCATCAGTTTTTCAAGGACATTAATGAAGCATTCTGTAAGATCATCATCGTAGATAACTATAATATAAAAAAATACACTATTATACTCTAAAGTACTCGGGATAGTATATTATGTTTTACCCGACAGATAGAAATTTGTACATAATATTCATAATCATTATGGATACATTAATTTATTTATATATACTTGAAAAATAATGTTTTATTAATATCTCACCATCAGCAGCAAAGACAATTTCTACAGAAGCTAATTCTTTTATAATTTCTTCTGAAAAATTTTCTGTGAAATCTAATATTTGAACTGAAAATTTGGAATTGATCATGCTTTTATTTCTCAGTGCATTTAATTTGATCAATTCCAATATTCCTCCTTTTTCAATATCTGTAACAATAATTTATAGACATGAATTATTATCCTACAAATAAAAAATCATTTAACATACATTATCTCTTAAAATATCCAACCTGTAATTATTTTCAACATTCAAAAATTTTGACCTCATCTTATCACTTTTATTTACTCAAGTATATTATCTTTCTTCAAAAATAACATTGATTAAATTACTTATAATGTAATTGTTATCTTAGTTAAATGGTGTGGAAATCTTAATACAATTCATGCAATAAAATATATTTTGTTTCATGAAAATGTTTCTGTTTCTGGTTTCATTTTTCATTGCTGTATCTTTAATATGTATAATTTACTTTATTAGATTTTTTTTCAAACAGCCATTGAGGTTAGCCTTAAGAAACTATACAACTCAGTAACTGATTCGTACTAACAAGCTTAAGATTCAGGTCTGATTTACTTATCAACCAACTGCTGAAATACGCAACTCTCAAAATCTCAACTCTAAAAAAATGAAAAAGAAAAAAACTTTATCATCACATTATCAATTTGACAGTAAAGCATTTTAATGTTACTTTATAACATAAAAATCAAAAAGCTCCATTGACTTATGGATTTTCTAAAACTCTATGATTCTAACATTGTAGAAAAAATATTCTGTACATTTAATAACATAACAGTAAAATCATTTTCTTTTTCCAATGTTTTCATATTATTTAAATAAAAATAGCACTTTTTTTAGAGTTGCATAGTAAGCATATTTTACATGCATAAAGATGCTGTTTGGTACATTAGATTTTAAGTTATTGAAGATTGACTAGATGAATGCATATTGAAATTGTCAGTTAACCTGTGCATATGACTTTGTCGGCGTAAGCAGCGGCCACAAACGAGGTGAGTCCTGTGCCAGCACCGAGCTCCAAGATGGTGCGGTTACGGAGACGTCCTTTCAGACCCCACTGCAGTGCCAAGTCCCCCAGTAGGAGCGCCCCGCGCCACACCTGCAGCCCAACCAAACCCAAGGCTGTGCTCATGCTATGCTCTGCAACCCGTCTCATGGCTTTAATAATCTTAATAATGCATCAATATAAAAAAATAGAAATAGAAAGAATAGAAAAAACCCTTGACATTAAAATGGTTTTATTTCTCAAAAAAAAAATTAAACCTCTGACCAGTCAGGCCCATTTAAAGAATAGAATCCAGGGACTTTCAACCCTTTCGCATGTTTGGTGTTGTGAAATGACTGCAACAACCTAAACTGATAATGATTTTGTGCCTAAAGATGCAAGCCTAGGCAGTTTAGAGATACCATTAACATCATAAAATCTTTATTATATTTTTAATATTTGTAAGTTGCACAAGTGATTTATTAGAATAACACCATTTTAATTATCTGTTAGTATTACGCAGCATGTAAGAAACATTTTTTAACTAAAAGTATTTAATGTTTACAAGTATAATGGAAAATGATGTTTTAAATATATTAATATGATCTTAATTTATTTAATTTAAACAATTCAAATTATTGATAGATATTTACAATTATTCATTATTTATTAAGTTTCAATTATCATAGCAATATTGAATTATGTAAAACATTGCATATCATAACATCATGTTTCTACCTCATGAAATTTCACATATTTTTACTATCTACTATACCAAACTCCAAATGAAAGATAGAAATAGTGATAAAAAATACATCATATTTAATTTTTATTACCAATCTGAATTACTCCTTTCTTTTTTCTATTGACAACCAAATCTCCATCTTCATCAGAAGTAATTGCGGTTTGTTCAGCTACGTAATCAAATGGGAATTCAGACACAACATCTAAGAATAGAAAACACACATTTTTTTTAAAATTATACCATTTTTCTGTTATAATACTTTTCAATTATATAATGAAGTAATGCCTCATCGGTAAAATAAGCCCACTGTAAATACATTTGTTTTTACAGGTGTGATGTGCATTAAAAACATATTTAATGGATTCTCAATATGTTTGCTCATGACAATATATCACCTTCTTTTAACATGATTCTTATGTTCAGACACATTATTTTTGTTCTATTTATTATTTTTATGTATTGAAGTGATTTATGATTTTTGTAAAGTAATATATTTTTTCAAATCAAATGGTGCCATGTGTGGGCACTCATAATCATTCTCACTTTCAAAAATAATAATATTTAATACTTACTTCCAGGAATTGAGGGAGTCTTCTCTGTTTTGTAATTACATTCTCTATAAATTTCTGAAGTTACTTCTAGCGCCGGCATCTTAAAATATAAAGAAAACATTGTTTTTATTTTAAACTGTCTAGCTATATTGCTTTCACTGTATTTTAATTTTAAAAAGCAAGAAGATAGTATAAAACCTATAAAATAATATAGATTCGTATTCGTGCGTTACATCTGACACACGGGGATTGTCAATTTTTTTTTTTTATAAATACGAGAAGTTGTTATTTATATTGGGTTTAAAAACTAAATAAAACTTTTCAGTTTTTTCACGGCGGGAGCGATCTCCTTACAAAAGCGCCTACACTAAGAGAAACCGATTAATTATATAGAAAGTCCAAGTAATAACTTTCAGTTACTTCATCTACAAATGGACAGTCAAGCCGACCTTTCCTAGGACACTGCTTTATTACTGTACTTGCGAAACTACCTAACTCAAAAGCGGTGCACAATATAAAATCCAAATCTGTCATCCATGGCCAGCTCATTATGTGGCGCGCCAAAATATTGAATTTCACAACTGCAGGAGCCGCGCGCCGCCAACGCGACGTGCTGTCCACAGTCGCCACGCATTCACCTTGCCAAATTCACCTGGATATCCGAAACCACAATTAGACAATCTTTCTAACATTACCATTCCTACCAGGTGCATATAAACGATGCCTCCACGTTCTAATTTCAAAATAAAAAATACCTCCGCCAACTCGATTAAAAACATATTTATGGTATGGCAAAAACTCACCCTTAAGACTTTACGAAATATCTAAAATATACGCGTTGATGACTTATCGATTAATTGAGCATTATTGATAAATAAATTTTCTGTAAGAAAATATACACTAGTCAATCGTTTATCAACGCTGCAAGCTTCACGACGAAAAAGAACCGTGGAGCCAATAAAGTAAACTGTCTTGATAGTTTTAAAAATCTTACATAAAGTCCATTTTTTGGAAATGATCCAACCTTTTTTTCGATATTTTACTTCTTAAAATCTATTTTCATTTATAGACTTTGCTAGGTAGTGTATAAACATATTCGCTAATCTGTGACAAAAATAAATATCATCATATCCACCGACCCGCTGACGTGTGCTCGGCGGCAAGGCGCGCGGACGTGTCGCGCGTCATCTTGCAAGCGGACAACCGTTTTCTTTATATTTTTATGTCGCGTAGGTACACGTAGAACATTTCCGAATATCTGTATTGCGAATAAAAGCAAGAATAATTATTGTCGCATCACAAAAACATACAATGCGTAAAGCGAAAAAAACGCATCAAACATTTTTTTGCAGTTTGATGCATACCTAAACTTTTTTTTTTTACACATTCGGGAGCTCTCTATAGAAATAGTTTTATTATTCTCTCGTTCTTTATTTAAAAATAATAATGTATGCGTTGAAACGGTAAATAATAATAGTTTGTATCTATATATATATATATATATATATATATTAAAGCTATGATTTTGATATCGTTCCGAGCAATTTTTTTCAGGCTCTAGAGCTGTAGTCACAAAACCTATAATAAAACGCGCTGCAAAAAGAAATAGCCAGAATCATGGGAATCGTAATACGTTTGAGGCGCGGCGAATAACCTGATAATCACCGCAATAAATACGATTTCAATAATTCGAGGCTTTTAACAAGCGTCTACTTGTATATGAAGAAAAATGTATCCACTAAAAATTAAGGAAAACTTTTGCTATACCCCCAACAATGGAGGTTTAGCAAAACGAAGATGATAAAGGCCATTCTTCAAAAGCTCTTACAAAACTCGAGCATAGAATATATTTATTAAATACTTAAACGACAGTAAATCATAACATAAAGTAAACACCTTGAATTCTTTATTATTATTTTTTAAAACAAAGAAATAATCATTAAGTTGTAGTTTCATTTTAAGCGAAGGTGATTAAACTGAAGTAATGCATGATTTAATCATACCATTATCTTATTACCAAGCCTTCACGCTATCTTTGCATTTGTGATAGGTGGTATATATTTAAAATATGTGCGTGTCATCAAACGTCTTCATATAACGAGTATTTTTTATCTTAGAATTTGGAAGCCTCGGAAGATAGCACTTTCGTAAAAAATCGGCAAACAACTGTAAATGAAACGTGGACTCTTGACGTTCTCGTAACTACGGTCGTCAGTTTCCATCCGAAGCATTGATCTGACGCATCAGTGATCTGACGTTTACGTTGACATTTATTTATTTTGGATCTGGCCAGTGATACCAACATAAGTCGAAATGGAAAATGAAGAGACCATAAGAAAGATAAAGAAGCTATAACCAAATCCTATTTATTGTAAATGTTACCGATGTTTTCTACAAAATTTGCTCGATTCAATAATTCACTCTTTATAATATCCTAATATATCTAATGAAATCGAAATATCTCATTTCATTTTCCCTATATTAATTTTTATAATTGGAAATATAGAAAAATAAATAAACAGTAAGATAGAAATTAAAAATAGTGTCCTTTTTTTACGCAATCACACCAATTAATTATTTTGTAATAATTTATGTTTTAGTGTGATATTTATTTACTCAGTTCAAATATACACATTTTATAATATTTAATAACTTAAATATAAAGTAATTGGTGTTTTAGTTTACTAATAAAAAGGCGTATTTGAATATTGCCGGGCGTAATTATTCGCCTGCGGCGTGAAGTTCGCGTGGCTGTACCAACTGCACGAAGACAACCTGTCCGCCAATCAGATCAACACACGCTCAACTGTGCCACGTACGAGCCGGCTTCGTAGATTTTGGCATTTCATTTCACATTTCTCAGCGGCGAGGCTTCGCGATCGGTAGTTTGCAGATTTTGTGTACTGGCGGATTCTCAAAATGTATTTCTGGTCGTCGATTTGTTTAATGTTAGCCGTCTCCGGCGCGGCATACAGCGAAGCAGAAATTAAAACGGAAGAAAATGTTATGGTCCTGACAAAAGAAAACTTCCCGGTCGCTCTTGCCGACAACGATTTCATTCTCGTTGAATTTTGTGAGTATTCCACTTGTTTCTCTTGTTTTCGAAATGTCTTTTTGTTCTCAATTTCGTCTTATTTTATTAAAAGGTGTAATCGGTTTTACAATTACGGTGATGTTTCAGTTATTTTGAGAATAGGTCCGTGTTATTAATGCTTATAAAAAAATAATGACACGTCAACTCAGTCAACTGGTACTTAACACGTTGTATACGCCGAGTCACGTTTGCCGGTTCATTCATTGCGTACGCTATAATTATCCATTGTTGTTTATCCGTCTGTTGATATTTTAATACTTTATATTAGTGTGCGTCACACGTGGGTAGGGACAGTTTTTATTCCCATATGTTTTACAGGACAGTTACGTCCTCACAACTTTGACGGATGAAAGATAGGGAGATTTGTAACATCACACATTATTAGCACGTAATTATACGCTCTCAGTCGGAACGAAATATAAACATAATCTGTCAACGTGATTAGTATTCAAATTTTATAATAGAAAATTATTCAATTGACACGGTTTTAAAAAATATATAATTCTAGGTGTTTGAGTGTCAATTTTAAAATAGACACTTATTATCAATAGACTACAGTGCGTTTTTATTTTATTTCTTCTCAATTAAAGCGAACGACGAACGCTCTGGAGGATTCTTATTTATAGTGTTGACCGTCTGCTCCTACAGCAATATGGCTAAAGTTGAACAATTCTATTTATTTGTACACGGGGATACTCCACTGTTGCTAAATAATTTAATCAACTCTTAAGAGTTCTTGTGTCAGTCCATAATGATTTCGTTTTAGTTTGGCTAAAGAAGGTGAAAAAATTAGACTGAATTACACAATCAAATTTACAAAGAATTTTGGCAAAAGATACTTGGTAAAATAAATGAAAATAATAAATACAAGGATGATTTTGCCCTTTTGAAACAAATCACAACTGCTGGTGAAAACGTTTAGGATAATGTTAAATCTGTTGGATATGTCGCTAAATGTCATTGTAATTATCATGTAACTATCAATGTAATATCATGATACAATGTTTTTTGGCAGATGCTCCATGGTGTGGACACTGCAAGACCTTGGCGCCGGAATATGCCAAGGCAGCCACCCAGTTGGCCGGACAGGAGTCTCCAGTGAAACTGGCTAAGGTTGATGCCACAGAAGAGCAAGAACTGGCTGAGCAGTATGGGGTCCGTGGATACCCCACCCTTAAGTTCTTCAGGAAGGGTAGCCCTGTCGAGTACAATGGTGAGTTCTAATGACGTCTCATAATAATTAACTTATTTTAGCTAACTACCAATAGTTACTATTATATATTTAATATTTTTGAAAGAAAGTACTTGGTGAAATTCCAATATAATATTTAAGTAAAAGTGTTTCATGTTATTCCAACTTGTTTTTATACTAATTTCCCCAACATACATGGTCGACATCCTCAGGCAGAATGGTAGAATATCAGACAGGTAACAAACTAGATAAATAAAAACTAGATGGAACTACACTAAACATTGTTTTACTAAAATATTAAGTTACGTTTCTATTTACTTGACTGAAGACAATAATTGCTTCATTAACTTATTTTATTGGACACTTTAATTTGTTAATAATACTTAAAATATTAAATTGTAGGTCTATAAACCGACTTAAATTGCATTCTTATCTGTTTATTTAGTTTTCTGATAAAAAAAAAATAATGAGATGTATTCACCAGATGAACTAATTGGTCTTTTGCAAAGTAGCTTAATTTTAACTTGATCGACGAGATAACATAGATTTTATTCAAACTATTACATATTATAGGATTATTTCAAACCCAACCAAAGTGACAAATTTTAATTTCATTTCTTTTTAATCTTATTAAATTGGTAACCATACTAAAATAAGCGGAAATTGATAATTTGCTGTTGATAAATATGCCAAATCACATGATGATAACAATTACTCTGCTGACGTTTAAGGAACAATATTGGAAATGTTGACTCATTTACGATTGTGAAATTGTTTATTTTAGGAGGTAGACAGGCTGATGATATCGTAGCATGGTTGCTGAAAAAAACAGGCCCTGTCGCCAAGGAGCTTTCTACCGTCCAGGAGGCTAAGGACTTTGTGGAGTCAGCACCTGTAGCTGTCATCGGCTTCTTCAAAGACCGCGAGTCTGATAATGCCAAAAACTTCCTGGAAGTGGCTGCCGGACTTGATGACCAAGTGTTTGCTATCACCAGCAGTGAGGAAGTCTACTCAGAGTATGAGGCTAAGTGCGGAAGCGTTGTGCTATTCAAAAAGGTAAGCTTTAATGTCTTGGCAAAAAATGTAGTAATTTTGAATATTGAGCTACCTTCAATATAGTAAAATATTAATGTCTGCAATTTCTTACCCAAAAGCAATGCTAAGAGAGTGTCAAGTTACTCCTACCGTTGCTGCAGATAATTTTTATCTTCTGTTATCACCGTCTATCACAAATAAAAAATGTTTTTAGTGGATTTCCTTTTTATGATTGGTTTTAGTATTAACTCTGATAAATAAAAGTACTATCATAATTGTATATAATGTATTATAATAATAATTTTAATGATGTGCGTGATTTATTATTATTTTACAGTTCGATGAAGGTAAAACCACATATGCAGGTGAGAACAATGCTAGTGACCTTAAAAAGTGGGTTTCTGCCGAAGCCCTCCCCCTTGTTGTTGAATTCAGCCACGAGACCGCTTCCAAGATCTTCGGAGGAGAGATCAAGAACCACCTGTTGCTTTTCTTGTCAAAGGTGTGTAATATAATATTTTCTCATGTTGAATCTAGTAAACTTTTTGGCTCGAATGCCCTGTAAGAGTTATTTTTTTAAGTTGAAATATTATTTTACAAAGTAGCGATTGTTTTTGTTAGTACTTTAGTACATCTGTGTTTTTATTATGATGCAATAAGGTTGTTTTTTTTTGCAGTAAATTTTTCTCTCCAATAGTAAGTAATGTCAACTATTGGGGTTTTAACTTTTAGAAAATTGTCTAAAATAAAAAAAAAGTTTTGTATGCCTCATCCATTAATTGAGATTCATAGACATCTGAAAAAACTGTACTTTGATTATTGTCTCGTTATATTGCAGGAAGGAGGAGACTTCGAGAAGTATGTTGACAATGTGAAGCCCGCCGCTAAAGCCTTCAGAGGAAAGGTTCTGTTTGTCACCATCGACACAGATGAAGATGATCACCAGAGGTAAACTCATTTTTATTTTTAACTCCTCGCATTCTTAAATCTTGAACTTGCAATTATTATTAAAAAATCTGTTATATTTAATATCTTGTGATTTGGCCAACATTGAGATAGAGGAAAGTATCCATTTGCTTTCTTTGGGTTGCGTTGGCCGAGAGTACTGCAGCACATGGTCACTTTACAGAACTCAATTCTGCACAAGTATTACCCAGTGGTGCAACAATACTTCCTTTTATCACATCTCTGTGATCCTGAGGACATATCAAAATTCTATACATTTATCGAGTGCTTTGGTTTCAGGATTATGGAATTCTTTGGAATGAAGAAGGAGGAAGTTCCGGCCATGAGATTGATTGGACTCGAAGAAGACATGAGCAAATACAAGCCAGAAAAAGCTGACCTTAGTGCTGAAAATATTGAGGTTAACTATAAATTTTAATACTGTACAAATTATACCATCAATTGCCAGTAGAGTCATATCTTAATTTCAATTTCATCTTCAAACAGCTGAGGAAGTGAGAGTTGACTATAATAAATACTACTTGTAACATTTGACTTCCGTAGAAACCTCGTCATCAAGATTCTAAAATGAGTGAAAAGGTATCTAAAAAATTCTTAACAATGAATTTATTTTAAATTGCAATTTCTAGGGCTTCGTGTCAGATTTCCTTGCGGGTAAGCTGAAACAGCACCTTCTAAGCCAAGAGCTCCCCGAAGACTGGAATAAGACCCCTGTGTGGACACTTGTGGCCACTAACTTTGACCAGGTTGTGTTTGATGAGACCAAGAATGTCCTTGTTGAATTCTACGCTCCATGGTAATTATTTTGATAACTTATATAGATATTGCCTCCAGGTTTCTTATACCAAAGGTCACCATGCAAATTAAGCAATTCTCATGTTAGTCTTAACATATTAATTTTCAAACTTCACATATTATGAGAATCCTGTGTATTTTGAGAAACTAACGAGACTATGGTTAGGGTCTTGATGCCCACAGGGAAATTAAATACAAAGAAAAATGAATAACCGTGTTGACAACATCAAGTCCATGATGTAGGTCAACCCCGTACATTTATCACAAAATTTAGTAACATTATTTATTATGTGCTATTTTTATATTACCTATTAATTAATATTTTTTAATCCATTAAATCAATTCATCAGGTGCGGCCACTGCAAGCAATTAGTGCCCATCTATGATAGTCTGGCTGAGAACTACGCAGCTAAGAGTGATATCATTATCGCCAAGATGGACGCCACAGCCAACGAGCTAGAACACACCAAGATCACTTCCTTCCCCACTCTCAAGTTCTACACAAAGGAGAACAAAGTGGTAGAATACAACGGTGAAAGGACTCTGGAAGGTATGACCAAGTTCATCGAATCCGGTGGTGAATATGGCCAGGCAGCACCAGAGGAAGTGAGTCTAACTTTCAACGAAATATAATAAAAATACTCCTTATTTTAAATGCGATGTTATGGCTATTTTTAACAAATGTGATGTACCTTGCAGGCTGAAGAGGAAGATGAAGATGATGACACCCCAAGGAAGGACGAGCTGTAAGCGGAGCTGAGCTGTGATGAAATCCATCCGTAGCAATCGACTCGCCTGCCCTACCAACATCACCAGGACACCTCCAATTGTTATGTCGACTGCTCATCACAAACTTAGATAATTTAATCTTCCATGTAGCATAACGGTAAAAAAATCTTAAGATGTCGACTGTGTTGGCATCGCAAAATTATTGAGATTGATGGCATCATCCGGGTGCTTAAGAATTATGTGATTAATACACAAATTGACTGTGAATTATTTACGTGTTGGACGAGTGAACGCTTCAAAGTTGGTTGTGCGTTGAAGACTTGTTTCCTGTGTGTCTGAGGCCGTGTGCTCGCTGCTGTTCCGTTTCTTCACATTCCACGAGCAATCGTCTGCATTTATTACTCTCGTCATTTTCTTCTTCAACGAATCTGACTTGGAAGTGTTCTGTCTGTTGTTTGTACTTGTCGGAGGAATCTGTATTTATGATATTGCCTTTTTTATACAAAGATTTATTTTATCTAACTTGTTTTCAAATAAGATTGAAAAGGGATAGAAGTGATTTGTTATTTATGAGACTTGTAGTTTAAAATGTGCGATGTGCGTGTGTGAAAACTATTCATTTTACAACTGAATCTGTTTTAGAGTAAATGAACCAGTCATATATATATATATATTTTGATGATCAGATAAGCGTAATCTTTACAAACTGTAAATACATAAACATAAAGTATTCGTAAAATGTGCAGAATGTTTCAAATGTTCCCAAGAGACTGCATCATCTTCACACATGTGTAATTTAAAGTTAAATAAAACAAATCTTCCAAAAAAATATTATGATTCTTCAATTTTTTCAATTATCCACCCTCATTCATCCAATTGGTATAAAAATAAACTGTTTAGTACAAATGATTTATTTTTGGCATATAAGTACAAAGATTATAGAAGCATTGTAACTTTAACAAATCATTTCTTACATATAATGTTGGTAGCCACCAACATTTTACTAACATAGATCTTGCAGCTGTCAATAGCCACTAGCAATATATCATTTCATAAATAATAGAGATTCGGATTTCCAACATATAAATCTTATATGTACAGAGCGTGAATACAAAATCTAACGAGCCCTTTGCGGCAATGTTACTGTTGGATATTGAAAAATTACTAACCAGGGAGAAACTAGCCAAGGCATGATCGGTAAGTATATGTTCTGGAAAAAGAAAATGCTTTTTGAACAGTAATTTAAAAAAAGATTCTTATTTTACACAAATATATTTTTCATAGAATGTACTTCTTACAATGAGGCATTCAAAAGATAGGCCACCTAAACCATTGGTTTATATTATATTATTTGCATTTGAGTGAATAAGTAAAAAGTACATTCTGAAATGTTGCAAGCTATATACATAAGGATGAATACGAAGTCTTCTCTGGTATATGTGATTTGCAAGGTCTAAGTTGAGTGCTCTCAGATTATTTAGATAAAAATTTGAATTCTTCAGTATTTAAGTTGATAAATTAATAAATAATTCATATAAACACTTCAAGCTATCTTATCACGCTTTCAATAAAAAAAATTATTGATCTTTTTCTTGACTAGATAGTGCAAAAGCAAACTATAGCTTGCAAAAAAAAAAAAAAACTATTTTTGAATTTAACTACTGAAAATCCATTATAAGGAATCAGTATTTCCTAATGTCAACTTTTGTTAACTTGATCAAAGGTTAAATTTACCTGTCAAATACAAGACTGAGTAATTATATTTATTTTAGTCATATTAATGGTAATTTCATTTGAATCAAAATGAGAATACGCATGTAGCTTGGTGTAATCTAGGAATGGGCAATATGATAATTTTCTGCATACAAAGGAGCAAAACAATGTTGCAGTTTACAATGAACATAATATTCAACAAGTTTAAAATAATATTTAAATTTTGATAAATTCAAATTACTCTAATTAGTTTCTGTGAGCGATGACAATAATAATTAGATGATTCCGAAACTGTCATTACTGAGAAAGATTTCTCGAATGGTAGACAGGTTCTCCCAGTGGGCAGAAGCAAAACAAAGTGTATATTAATATGCGTTACGTTTAATGACATTCCCACTTAATGCAGTCATACATTGTTTGTTATTTACCGGGTAAATATGTGCAAAGACTTAATCTTTTACGTCATATGAAATACTTTTTTAATCCATGTTTTTCAGGCTATATGTAGATAGCCTTGTTATAAACATTTAACACAAAAAACAATTCAATTCTAAACAATGGTATCTCATAAAAAGCACTAAGAAATTTTGTGTTTTAAATAGTTTACATTGTAAGAATTACAATGAAAAAAGCATTAATTTTAGAAGACGATTTTAGATATCGTCTTTTGAACATAATTATATGAAACAATTAGGATATATGTATAGACTATCTTAAATAAAATAAACTTAAATTAACTAATGAAAAATGTGGAATTTTATAAAACAATAATTTTAAAGAATGTAAACTAACTCTGTGTACTCAGACTCCAGGGCAGAGCCGCTCCTTCAAACTTGAGGGAAAATGGAAACACGGTAGCACAAATTTGATTAATAGTTCATTTTCAAATCACGATTGGAGTAAGATCTGTACAGTCGATGATTGACAAGATAAAACCAAAGTTTAAAAAAAAATTATTAAGGTACATTTTTGGTCGTGATTTGATTCTTGTGTAGCTTTAAGAAAAGTTCATTATTTTGGTTTAAATTTCTACAATGGTATAGCAACTGGAAAAAAAGGTATATTGCAAAGAGTTAAATTATTCTCAAAATCAATTCTAGCTGAGATTTAATGATGAGATTGGCTGATAAACATCTTCAGCCAACATTGTGTACATATGCAAACTATTATCTGGCAAATGTTATTAATAACGCCATGATACAAATAAGTAGTATGTACATATTATGGCAAAAAAAGAAGAAATTCTCAATAAGCTTTTAAAATAATTTATGGTATTGCCTGTTGGAAATAAAATAGAATTTAGAACTTATAATACAACAAATAAAATATAACAAAAACATTCAATTAATTTCATGACAATAACTTTCAAGACCATAAATAAATGCATATACGTGATATCTGAATATTTTACAAAATCAACATTATAAATTATATATATATATATATATATATATATATGTGTGTGTATAATTGGTACAAATCCTATGACATTATAATGAAAGTACATTTGTGCAGTGCCTACATTATTGGAATGTCTTTCAATGAAAATCCCACTAATAATCAAATATAAACTGGAGATATAACTATCTCAAGTTATTCAAAATGTTGGCATAGTCGTCAGGCTCTTTCTTAAAACAAAAACTGAGACTACTTCTACTTCAAACCATAAAAAAATTTACAAATAGAAAATGAAAATACTATTCAGGGTGATTAAAATAAACCAAGGTGCGAGGTGTATAAAAATAACATAGTGAATGAATTGAAAACTGAAAATACTATCACCCAGTCACTCACAGAGACAAGGATTACTCGTCCCAAAAACTGCACAAATGTCAATTCAACATTATCAATCAACAATCTTTAAATACCACATTCATTTTGTCCCTTTTGATGATGCAATTTGTCATAGTTAATATCACTATATTTATTTGTATATACTTGTCTGTTTTTTGAAAACCTGAATAATTCATTATTTTTTAAAATTTATACTACTCAAATTTATACCAAATAGGACAATATACTGTTGGGTAACTATCTAATAGAAAATACTGTGATCTAAGTCTCATGTCAGACCCATAAATAAACCTTCAATCAAATAATTAATTAATTATTCTAGTTTTCGATAATCACATTTTATGAGAGGTATCAATATTTTATTCATCATAATATATTATTATTTATACAACTAATGACATTATCAAAAAGGACTGGTGTAGCATATCAACTACAAAACACAAATAGAAAAAGTTATACAACGGTTGAACGCGATCAGAGGGCAAACATGTTATCATCATCCTTATTGGGGTGCCGAAGCCGCGCGCCTTGTGGGTTGGGAGCCGCAGCAGGTGCCCCTTCTGAGGCCGCAGCTCGCTCTGCCAGGAACTTATCAAAGTCGCTGCTCGTCACACTCTCATGAGGCTCTGCAGCTACACCGGATGCCTGAAAAATTTTAATTTAAAATAATAATGGCTTTATCAAAACCTCTTTATTTATCAAGCATGATTTGACAGTTGTAGGAATGCACAAAATATTTTTTTAACTTATAAACAAATAAATGCCAATACAGATTTGTCACACTGGCACTAAACTAAAGGTCAATTCAGCAGAGTTACTTAATAAAACCAAAGGCATTGCAACTCTCCCTCTTCTCCGTATGCATAGGATGTGCAGTTAATCATAATATTTGTTTATCAATAAAAAATACTATCATATTTTTAAAAATGTTAAAGGATAATTTAATTGCAAGAAAGTTAGGAAAATATTTATATTCATGCATTACATCTAAAATATAATTACATATATCAAATATCCACATGTAAAAGTCTGTATAAATGTGTCCAGTTTGAATGCTGACATTCACTGCAGCCATTGTACAGCTAACTAATACTCCATCAAAATAATCTCACTAATTCTGTAAATACAATACGTTCCGATAAAGATAAAGTGAGTGAACATATACTAATAATATATTTATGTAGTAACTGCATCAGCTTCCATTGACAAGAATGATGAAAAATCTGTACAAAAAACCTGTGAAATATAAATTATATAATTTTTTTTTAATTCCACCACCAGACAGAAAGTTGTCACTATTTTTGGGTTTTCACTATTTACAATGTAAGCAGTGATTTAGTTAAATTATTGGTGCAAGTTGTGGTACATCAAAAATTCTAGTATTCATCTAAAAGTTTGTAAAAGTAAAAATTATTGATTTCTTAAAATAATAAAATGTGCCATCATTTAGTCAGAGCTTCTAAATTATAAGACCCTAGTGAATAATGTACAAAAACTGCTCTAAGTTAGAGGTAGATTTAAGTGTGTTTATATGTTTTAGTCACCGTTATTATATATATTAGTTTCATTCCCTGGCACTGGAAATGAAACGTCAAAATATTAAATAAGAAAAATACACCATAATACCCAAGAAATGAGTGTTTATGAGGTGGACTTAATTACTAAAAAAGTTACATGAACTTTATCCGAGTAGCAAACTATTGAGGTGTTTTAATTAAGGCTTTTTGTTTAAATACCAGAATGGTCGAAAGCTGCTATATTATAAATGTGCATTTTTTATATTAAAAATTAGTCTACAAGAACAATTATCCAAAAGTAAAAAAGTGAAGAAACATCCCAATTATGGGTATTAAAGGTGAAGATTTTCAACAATTTTCACTGGCTTCGGGAGATAATTCTCGCAAAATATTTCAATATGAAGCCAAAAATGCAACAAAACCACTATTAACATACTTTAGGCGGGCGTTTGCACGCGCGAGTTTGCCGATTTCTATTTTGTTTCCAGGAATCGTTGAAAAAAACATATTAGCATGTGTTCCAGCTTTTGCATGGAGCCAACATGAAACGTAGTACTACTTATCCCGCCTTTCGCGTCAGACCAATAAAAACGTAGTACTACGTGACCCGCATTACAGCAACAATTTAAAAAAACGTAGTACTACGTTACTCGCCTAAAGTGTGTTAATATAGACAACTGGAGAAAATCTGACCAAGAGTTCTCCTCTCTTTTATAATGGACAATATGTGATACAATCGCATTTGAAGTAACTAATGTTATCTTGTGTGCAAACTTCATATATTATTTTCCAATATACAAAGTAATGGTGTATAGATAAGATGAAGAGATATGGATGTGTAATGATGGTAATGATTCATGTTTAATACTGAACTCAAGCCGAGTACAAACCTCATCGGCATTCAGCCATGCAGCTATTTCATCAAAGTCTCTTTCGTTACCCTCAACTACCTGCAATAAGAGCCCACAGAAAAAACAAATAACATAAAACATTTAATAATAAAACTGCAGTAAACAATAACAAAAGAAGACACAATAACAGCCGAATAATAACAATTATAGAGGCATGCTTTAAAACCACAAACTAATAATTTCAATAATTACTTAAAAATAAAATATTTCTTTAATGTAACAACTTTCTACAGGTTTAGAGTTCACTGTGTATACTAGTTTTTTTTTATTTTTAGAAAAAACAGATAATCTGTGTAGCTATATATTTAAAATTTAGATTTTTAGTTGAATAGTTATTTTAAATAGTCAAAAATAGCTATTGATTAAAAAAAATGTGCATAGATGTTGTTTTCATATACACATTTTGTTTTTACATAATGAATATCATTGTAGTGAAATTTTTCCTTGGTTTGGAATACCCCTATTCTCCATCTTAATGCCGTGGTAACTGAAAGAGATGGCATAATGACTTTTCTCAAAATATATATAATCTGTAGGGTAATAGCAGTGGCAGAAAATTAACTATCTTCTTATTAAGCCTTCATCATTGATTGTAATATTATAAATAAACATCAATATAATGAATAAATACCTATAAACAGCAATACTGTCTAGAAAATACGTGAAATAAAAAACAAAATAAATATGCAAGAAAATATGGCAGAAAAGAGGCTCAACTGATTACAGAAGGTCTAATACTGGCACAAATAAAATAAATAAAAGCTTTATGTCTGGTACACAATAACATAATAAACTAAACATTGGATTTACTTGTGGCTGTCCCGTGGTGGGACGTGCTTGGGTGAGAGCCGCCAGGCCTACATTCACCTGCCCCGGGTCCAGGTTGTCTGCATAGCTACTGCCGCTAGAATTCACAGTCACGCAATTGTCAGCCTAGCTTCAATCAATGAAACCAAATTAATGGCTTCATTGGGTTCTTTATTAAAAATATAAGATATTCAGCTCAGAATCGTGAATCTTTATTTGAAATGGAGTAAATAGTCATGAGTTTGTGAATATGAGTGGCATATTTACCCATTTTTGGTTGTCTCATAAGTGAGGTTCCTCGACTGTGCGAACATATCAAACTCATCTTTGTCGGATCCTTGAGGCTTGCTAGGCTTCTTGTCAGCGCCGCTGATTTCTATTGAATAAGATAATAATTATTTACATGCCATTAAGATGAAACACGATATATGAAAATTAGGAATAATTTAAAAACAACTATGAGCACAATCGAGCAATTTATTTACTCGATGCTATAAGCTATACATATAATTAAAATATTAATCATTCTTACTCAATGAAGCTAAATTTGGAGGTTCATCGCTAAGGTCGATGAGGGAATCATCGCCTGATTTTGCTGAAACAAATAAAGGATTGTGTTGTTTAAAATGAAATAGTTTATTATTGTATTAAAATGAGAATTCATAAACATGTAGGTTTTTACACTTGACCTTGGATTGTTCGTGCAATGTTATAAAAAATAGTATTTTTATAAAAAATAATTGTCACCTATACAGAAATACCCCGCTTAACGCGACCCCGTTATGCGCGATTTCACTATAACGCGAATTTCAAATTTTGCATTAAAATGCCTCACATTACGCGAATTTCTTATTTAAGAGTGTGCATGAACATATTGTAGTCATTGACTTCTCTTAACAATTAAAAACAGCGTTGGGTGTTATGAACGTATTTTACAAAAATGTAAAAGAAACGCTACCCAAAAGACAATAGATGTATTTTTCAGTAAAAATAACATGTAATACTGCATAAAGTGTTCTTAGAATTAAAGTGATTGATTCAAATGATTCGTATTTTTCTTGTATTAAGTTTGTACTATGTATGTATGTTTAATCGTAAACCCCGATATACGCGAATTTCACTTAATGCGATTTTTTCCGGAGTGTATCCCTCGCGTAAAGCGGAGTATTACTGTATTTATCTTCCTTATAGTAATGACAATGAAAATTGTATACAATTTTTATTGTGTAAAACAATAAAAAGAAAAATGTGGAAAATTCACAAAATAATTACATAAAAAATATCAAAATGGAATTCTACCAAGTATTGTACTTTCTGTCAAAAATACTGAATATATTCACGAATTGATTTTTGGTAGCAGTAATGATGATTAGAATGTGCCACAAAAGGGACGTGCCAAATTCAAGGTTAAATTAATATGCAAGTCTCTTCATGTGTCTCAATGTGACTCACGCACTGATTATATACCATTTTGGACATTAACCCATGTGATGGTTGCTTATTTAAACATATTGAAATCTGCTATTTATAGACAATAAGCTGTATTCACAATATTAAGTTATTTTACCATGTGAATTTTTAAGTATCAGTTATCTTAACAAGACGAGTGCCTTCTGGAACATTCAATGCTAATGAAAATATATTCTAGTATGAAAACAAAAACTTTATCAGTTCCCAGTGTAAAAATTACAAATAGGAAAAAGATTGATGATAACAAAATCCATTCCTAACTCGTCTAGATTCTTGTATTAAGTAAGGTCTTCCACAGAAATTAAATTATCCATGTCCGATTTAAATTGTCAATGACAATGGAAAAGGTATGGATACTAACGGTCAGTGGGCGGGGCTCCCATGGCAGCAGCGAGCACAGCAGAGGGGGCAGGGGTCTCAGTGGTACCAGCAGCGGCGCCCCGGTTCTTGGCAAATCTTTGGTAGCGCAACATAAGGCCATTCAGCTCGTCATTAATGCGCAATAACTCGCCGGTCAACCGGTCGTCTGACAGTTTTCCTATCAGCTCCACTAGGCGGGACTGCATAGACTGTAGAGTTATGTGTAACTCCTGAAAGGAAAAATTAAATAACTTTTAAGGTTACTGATAATACGCAGATAATTTTCCAGATGACAATAAATCTATGTAAGTATACTTAATGGTGGCATTTGTATAACATTTTTGATAAGTATAGTATTCATCTGATATATGGGGCTGTCAAAATATTTTTTTTATAATAACTCAGTGCTTCATAACTATGCCCATATAGCAATAGCAAACATAGATTTGGGTGTTTTTTTTTCCAGTTATACCATTATAATAATACAAACAATCATCACAATTTCCTTATGAGCTGAAAGATAATTACTTACATGAAGCAGTTCCAAATCACTAGTGTGATGCTGAGTGTGCTTGGTAGAGGTCATCTCTGTCAGCATATCAGCCATAACTGTCATGTTCCCTTGTACCACATTTAGATCTCCTTGTAGTTTACTTATCTGGGTCGGCGATAGATTCATCTATAACATGCAACATAAATTGGGTGAATAAATCAAAACAACCACAATGAACCTTTACTAGTTGACTTCGCTTAACATTTATAAATACTTTTAAAAAAAAAATTCTCCATCCTTATATTAGACCAGACTGTAGAGTTTTGAATTTAAAATTCTATAAATTGACTTTTGAGGTAAGTAACAACCACAATTATTTGAATCATTATTACAATTCTCAAGTTACATTGTTGATAAATTCAACAGTTAGTAATTTTATTTATATGATATAAAACTATTTGTTCACCATAGAAGACGGAGGAGTCTCACGGGCTCCATGAGGCTGCGGTGAGGCAGGGGCTCTCAGAGGGGAAGCTCCAACGCCATCCCCTGCACCACCACCTCCCCCTACTGCTGCCAACGTACCATCTACTTGCTCTTCTGGAACACTCTGAACAACATATCAAAATTAGTAGGATTATAAGATATATTTTGATATTTTAACAAAACGTTAAAAAAAAACTTTCACACAGCAATTTTAAACTATATTCAATGGATCAAAAGTTCTTTTTAAAATACTGACAAATGATAACCATCTTGAATAATGCTCATAAATTCCTTAGAAAATAAATCTACCTTTCTTAAATACAAGCATGGTGATGTTAGTATATTGCTCTGCTTGGACACGTAAACAGCTACAGTGTGTTTCACAAGAAGGTTACCACTATAAAAAAATGTGTTCGGAGCTTTTTTGCAAAACAAAAGAAACGAGCAAGTAGCCCGACGTATTGCCCTTAATACATCGTAAAAACTATCTAGTTTTCGTGTCCTCACTTTGAACAGAGTTTTAGAGATTATATTTAGAGATTTCCAGAGATTAGTGCAGAGTATGTTCCCCACTATGAGGCAGTGTTCCTCTGTTCGCATCCTAAAGGACTAAAAATGTCACACATTCAGGCTGCAAAGTATATGAATAAGTCAAAGGCATTTGTGACCAAGTGGGTGAACTGATATTTAGAAACAAAACACGTTACACAGAATGTGGTAAAACAAAAAAACCGTCGTCCGCTGAGGATAAGCGGATAACTAACCTATTTTTGAAAAACCCACGTCTATCTTTGCGATCTGCACAAGAAAAACTGATGCAAAAAGGACTAAATATATCTCTAGCTACAATAAGAAGAGGTTTAATGGAGATTAAGTTAAAATACCGAAGCACATTGAAGAAACCGCTCCTTTCAGAAAAGCACGTTAAAAAAAGAAGGTCCTGGGCACAAGAAAACAAAGACCGCGACTGAGACAAGATAATCTTTTCTGACGAAGCTTCGTTTTGAGCAACTAGTATCTCACCTCGTGCTTGGTCAACTGCCGATAACAGACTGGTCGAAAGAACTGTTAAACATCCGGTAAAGGAGCATGTTTGGGGATGCTTCTCAAAACGTTGTTTTAGCAATTTAACTTGATTACCGGAACTTTGAATGCTGCAAGGATGAACCAAATATACCAGAAAGCATTATTACCATCTGCCCGAAGACTGTTCCCAAGCCAAAGTGAATCATGGATATCACAAAAAGATAATGACCCCAAACACCGAAGTCGCCTATGCAGCGCGTGGAAACAAGATAAAGGCATCGATGTCTTGGATTGGCCCTCACAATCTCCTGACGTAAACCCAATTAAAAACGTTTGAACGTTGATGAAGCTTAAGCTTTGAGAAAAAAAAATGCTAACTGCCGGCGAGCTTACTTGCTATTTAAAGGCCATATGCAGGTCATTATCCCGTGAATATGCAGAAAAATTAGTTGAAAGTATGCCTCGAAGATGCCTGGCTATTATGAACAACCGAGGAGACTGGACACCTTATTGATAATAAAGCATCTATGTATGTATGATTAACTATGTGTTTTATTATTTTCCAATGCTAGACTTAATTTTTTTTATAACTTATGCCGGTTACACTCTTTTGTTACATACTGTAAGTCTAGTGTTGAATAAACAGAGCTAAAAATCATTCTTAGGTATAAAGCCACATCAACTCAAGTATTAGAACTATTTTCAAGGCATCGAGTTAATGATATTTTTAAATAAAAATTCTTGTGATTTTCCAAATTTTCTAGAATTGTACTAGTTTTGTCAACCTAAACGAAGTTAGAAAATGCCAATGAAATAAGTTGGAAATGCCAACGAAATAGGTTGGAAAATCTGCAATAATTACATAGAATTTTATTTAAAGATATCAAAATGGAATTCTACCTAGTACTTTCTGTCAAAAAAATTGAATATATGAAATCAAAATAGAGAATCCAATTACTAAAGTCGAAAAATTAGAACATTAATCAAAATTTGACACGGCTTAGCACCCAAAAGACAAAGTCCGTTTACAACAGTTCCCAAAACCGCGAACTTATCTCCGTCATATTAAAAAAAAAAAAGCATTAGCATTAAAATAATCAATATTTTTGACAGAGTACTTGGTCGAATTCCATTTTAATATTTTAAATAAAATACTTGAGTGATTTTTCTACATGTTAATTTTTATTGTCAACCAGTTTCGCAAACCTTTCACATTGGCATTATCAAACTCAGTTTGATAATGCCAACGTGAAAGATTAGCGAAACTGGTCACCAATAAAAACTAACATGTGGAAAAATCACCTAAGCATTAACATTAGATTGTGATCTTACTGTAAAGTATTATAGTAATCTTATGCATTTATTCATCTTATGCATTTTTGAATATGTAAAAACTTACTTGTAGCTATAAATAAAATATGAATTTCATAAACTATAATCAATAAAATCACATAACAATAATATTGCTATCTAAATATTATTTGAATCTCTTAATCAGAAAGTTATTTTAACTGGTGAATCAGGTCTCATGTTTTACAATAATTCATCACACTTATTTAAATAAAATAATGACACTTATTTTTAATAGTTAGAATGGTTTAATAGACAAATACCCTTTGTGGAGTGTAAATAGGTGCCATTGTATCCAAGTCGGTCATAGGAAATTCTATCCCCTTGGATTTCAAATCTTGGTAAACCGTCACCACGCCCTGTAAGAAAATAATGATTTTTGTTTGCAAGCTGTAAAAATTTATAAATAATAATAAAACAAAAGACTACACAAAACTGATTATTGTTTTGCCAAATCTGAATAGTTAAAAATTAATCTATGTTCTTAGATATCAGTATCGGCTAGCCGTTGAGCATTTAAAACTAATTGATATAATAATAATAATATATGTATAATAATAATATATGTATATTTATATATATATATATATATATATATATATATATATATATATATATATATATTTATAAAATATATACATATATGTGTCTGTGTGTGTGTTGTATAATTGTATTGTGTTTAACACTTTTAAGTATACAATATAATTAATAAATTACGGATAGTTCGGGTTGTTGTTGGAAAGCATCGGCCCAACATTGAATCAAACTCAACACCTTCTCTTGTACTGCAGTGGGAGGATCATTCTTTGGTCCAATTAGTTTTACCTATAAAAAAATTATAAAAATACTTAAGATTATAAAACTCTTAAATAAAATATAATACTCCATAATACATGTAACTTATTCCAGGCATCTTATATTATATAAAATTACATACACAAGTTTTCCATTTTGAAGAGATACTGTTATCAATTTGACTGCTAGATTAATAACATTGAGTGTAACAGAGAACCGGATAATCCTTATCAATTATTAATCTCTTTCATATCATTATAAGGTGACAAAAAAGTAGTTTTTCTTACTTTTAAGTGTAAAATTAATCTCCACTAATATAATAGTTAAGATTGTAAGAAAGCTTCATTTTGTTACAACTACTTTGTCTCAAAATTTACTTACCAACTCTTGAATAAATTCCTTATTGCAGACTTGCATATGGAACTGCTTCCCACAATTTTTCACACAAGTTTCCAAAACAGTGAGAGTATACATCACAACTGTGTAGTTTTTCCCAGCATTCTGGGCAAGTTTCTTTTTGATGGCTTTAATCGCATCTCTGGGGCCATCGGTGCTTGCATTTATATAATCACATATCTCCATATTAAGAGCCCAATTTTCTGATGCCAGAGCGCCATCCGTAGCTTGTTCTAAAAATTCAATAACAGCATAGTTAAGAAAATAAGAAACAAAAGAATCACCAAAAACATCAACATAAACACCATTTGACATTTACATGAGAAGAACTGACCATGTACACCTTGACTCGGTATAAAATATCGTAAGATGGTTAGAAGCATATTAAACGTTGTATATAAGTGAAATCGAACGGTGCGAAGTGGAGCGCAATGGGTCGTAACATAAAACCTGAGTCACGGGTTGCACCGCTACTGCACGGAGTTGTTACCTGATCGATAAAATACATGACATTTAGTAAAAAAGAAAACATTACCTATTTTTTGTCCCACTGGGGTAGAAAATGGGTTTCCACCGAGGGCACCCACGTTGAAGAAAGACATTTTGATCTATATATTTAGTTTAAAATTTCGCTTGTCACTTCTTAAGACTAGTTCGACTTGTCAAATACACAATAAATAAAGAATGTTCGTAATTTTACACAATAAAAATAAATGTATATAAATGCGTCTAAAATCCAGAAACTTCCATGGTAATCTTATATTTTTAATTATCAAATAAAACCATAATAAGTAAACACGGAACCATAGAAATATTTTTTCATAAATATTTGCAGCTTGGCTAAAATCATTAATCAAGTAAAATGGTAAAACCAGAATAGTCGTACATTAACGAACGCCATCATACAGGTAAATTAAAAAAAATATATTATAAAGTAAATAGCCTACAATTCTATAAATCGTTGTCATGGAACCAAAGTTGTTTTAATTTATCGATAGCACTGGAATATTTTATTCATTAGAGCACACATAAATACTTAAACAGACTTAAAAATTGTCAAAAAGTTACAGAAAAATAATTTCTCTTATACAAGAACAAATATACAAAGTGACTTCTTTAATAATAAACAAAAAAAATGTCAAGTGTTGTTATCCATCCAGCAGTAGAGCCAGGAGTCATTGACAACAACATGTTGATAAAATGTGTTTTAAATCAAGGCCCTAAGGGAGAAGCGGGCCGTTTATTTGCCGAAGAAGGAGTGCACCTAGACGAAGTCCAAGTGCTCAGATTGGAATTCCTCAACATTATTAGAATAGATCATCTTTGGATGTTAACTTCTTTAAAAAAATTAGCTCTCAATAATAATCAGATTGAAGCAATTGAAAATTTGGAAAGCTTAATAAATCTCACAGAATTGAATCTAGCTTTTAATGCAATAAGAAAAATAGAAAACATTGATGCTCTTGTAAACATGGAGGTTTTAATGTTAAATAATAATAAAATAAGTAAATTAGAAAATATGGAAAAGTTACTAAAATTATCAGTCTTTAGTATAGCTGGAAACTGCATATCAGATTACGAGGAGGTAATAACGTTTTTCACTTTTTAAAAACCAAAAATATTATTGATTTCTTTTCAAATTAAAAATAATACATAAAAATCATATTGCAGGTTATATATCTCAGACAGTTTGGGTTATTGCGAACTTTCAGTTTTAAAGATAATCCTGGTGCTGCAAATACCGACTGTGTAATGTTCCTTAAAGCAGCCTTACCAAGAGTGATGTACATTAACTATGCTTTGGTTACAAACGAAGATCGAGAGAAGTGTGGTGAGGAGTTCAGGTATCTGTACATTTTCAATTTAATAATTAAGTAACTTTTTTAATTATTATAATTACACAATAATTCAATCTTTCAGGTCGTTTATAAATAAATTAAATGAAGCCGATGAAATAAAAGAAGTTGCCAGACTCAAGCAAGAAAAATATGACAAACAAAATGAAGTATTCGCTTTGTCCTTTGTTGAATATTTAAGTGGTCCTGAAATTTTCAATACTATGTTTGAACGGGATGAAAATGGAAGTACTATTCTAAAAATTGGTGGAGAACTTACAACAGCACATCAAGAGTATCCTTTATTTGTTTTTAGTTACCATGTTTGTTTGTATGTTACAACCATTTAATAATCTTTACATCATTTTTACAATTTGAATTTACTTTACAACCCTCCATATTTATTTTATTTAAAACCAACTATATTATGTTATTACTAGTAAATACATTGCTTAAATCATAAATTAGTTGGTTTCAATGAAAATAAATTCTATAATTACCTATATTCATCAAATATTTTTATTACTTACAACAAATTATTCAGATATAAAACATTCTTTGTTAACATCATGCAAAAACTAGTCGACTTTGGAGAATCTCAATACACTGTTAGAATGCATGAAGTTGATATGTTTCACGAAGTTATTGAAAGAGCTAGAAATCTGTGTTACGAAAGAAGTAAGCTGTAAGTCAAATTCCAAATAATATTTCTACTTTGGATGTTATTTCAAGTAATAATACATTATAATATTTTTGAGTAAAATACTTGAGTGATTTTCCACATGTTTGTTTTTATTTGTGACCGGTTTCGCCAACCTTTCACGTTGGCATTATCAAACAGAGTGACATTTTATATAATAATAATCAATTAGGTAAACAATTGTTAGAGGGAGAGGTTGTTGGAAAGAGAGAGGATGATTGTCAGGTGGAAAAGGCTAATGTGTTTTTAATGTACCTGACAAGTGGAGGATTCTATATAATTGCAAATTTTTGTGAACAAATGTTTTTATATTAATGGGGTAATTATCTATATAATTTGCAATTATATAGAATCCTCCACTTGTCAGGTACATTCAAATCACATTAGCCCTTACCACCTGACAATCATTCTCTCTCTTTCCAACAACCTCTCCCTCTAACAATTGTTTATTATTATATAAAATGTCACTCTGTTTGATAATGCCAACGTGAAAGGTTGGCGAAACCGGTCACAAATAAAAACAAACATGTGTAAACTCACTCAAGTATTTTACTCAAAAATATTAAAATGGAATTCCACCAAGTACTCTCTGTCAAAAATATTGAATTTCTTAATAATACATTAAGAAAAAAGCTTATTAGTAATTATTTCAGTGTGTCAAAACTACTATTGTCTCTTAGCCATAAACTTATTACAACAGTTAGGCAGCCCTGAAATAAATCTACACGCAGTAGCTTAGATCAAGAGGTGGCAATTATGTAATTCTAGGTAAACTTAGTTTGGAAAATAAAATATATTATGTCAACAGGATATTGCAACAATACTCAACTGAAAGAGATGAATGTTTTGAAATGATGATTGAAGTTGTAGAACGACTTGTCACAAAGGCTGTGACCATCCAAGAAGTGCAATCCACTTTACATGATCTTCGTGAACAGTTTGATACGCTTATCAAAGATCTTTGGACCAAATTAATGGAAGAAGAGCTTACTTTATATGAACAGTGTGAAGTGAGTAAATTTTAAATATAATTTTGGTTTACTCGGTTAATAATTTTTAAAATAAAGTTAATAAATACACATAATAAAACACACTGTAACTATAATAAAATATTGAATTGTTGTAATGACACTTTAACTATGATGATAATTTCTATTTGCTCTGATCTCATTGGTCAGATTATTTATGTGAAAACTAATGTCCAACCTGATGACAGAATTTTAAAGATACATTATGTCATAGACAAAGCTTTATTACAGTATTTTCAACCTTTTGAATATTTTTTGGGAAGACAGGTTGCTTTTTGATAAAACGGTAGTTTACTTTATCGCTAATAGCAATTAATCAGAAAATTAAATTAAAAATTATTTTTGACAGGATACTCGAGGTACTTATGCTGAAAATGTAAAAGATTTGTCAAATAAGATGCTAGAAGCTGCAAGATCAGCATTTACACAATGGAGAGATAGGGAGGGTCTATGGTCTATGACACAGATGGAGATCATTTTAAAAGTATTCGGAAAAGGCACAACGTTCGAGGATAATCCCGAGTTGCAAGAGGTACAAAATAGAAAATTACCCAATTAGCTTTGCTATATATTCACTTAAAAGAGGAATAAAACAAACTGTCTCTGTTTAGTGGTAAAATAATCACAAAAAGTATAATTTTTAAGATATTGCTATATAAATCAAGCAAAGGATATATATTTTTGTCTTCAATAGATAATGTCAGATCGTGATACAGCAATGGATATTTTAGCTCAGTCTACTGACATCCACATGAGATATATTGATGAGAGAGACGACCACGTAATGACAAGAATTAATACATGGCTTGAAGAAACTATTAATTCTGCTAACCAGTAAGTAGTTTTATATATACATTTATTATATAATTTTAGAATGTTACTAATACTTTTTAGTGACTAAAATTTGCTGTTTTATTTTAGAGATGAAATAACTCGTAATAGAGGAAGAGTGTTGGAAATAAATTATTTCATAGATAACCAGAAACAGGAATGGGAAGACCTTCAAATCAGCATTAAAAATATTGAGACATAAGTATAACAAGTTACATATGTCGATTTTTTTATTAACGTCAATCAGATGCATATTTATTACCCATTACGGGTTTATTATATTATTACTAATATGATTTGGCACATTAGTTCATACAAAGAAGATGATGATGATGATGAAGATGATCCCACACAAATCACGATGATATTTTTCTGAGAGTTTCTTTAAATCATCTTCTATGTATGAACTAATGTGCCTAATCATATTAGTAATAATATAACAAGTTAGTGGATACAATTCTGTAACATCATAAATTGACTGTCTAACGTGTGCAGAGCAGCATTTCAATAAATAATTATGGAATCCACAACCTTAGTAGTTATATATTAAGTGGTCATTTGTGGTAAAAAAAAAACCATACATTTTTGATAAAAGCTTATAAATTCATAGCATATAATATCAAAATGGCATGACTACTTTAAAACTCAAGATTGTTGACCCTTCACTGACAGCTCTGAGCTGTTTAATATATGGGTCTTACTGTGCTTTTTCATAAATGTTTATTTATTCTAAAAAATTTAAAGGATTTATCATAAAAGATCAATATTAGCGATGAATTGTAAAAATATTTATTAAATAGAGTTATCAACATTATAAATCGCATTATAGTATGTGTGTTTTGGCAGCCATTGTTTTTCAATGATTTTGCAGTTTCTTGGGTGTAAAACTGCTAGAAGGTTTATGTCCCGGTACTGGGCTCATCGAAATCCCTGAAGATTGTCCCTGTACGGGGACCGAAATGTAGACAAAAAACATCAAGCAGCTTAAGCCACCAAAATATCACGTAAGTATTATTGTTTTATAAAAATATATATATTCTTATAAAAAAGAACACAACTATTTGCAGTGATATATAAAACTCAGTTGACCATTGTAGAGAGATGACTGAAATCCAGTGGCTTGCAATCTTTCAACTGCGTTTGTGAAATTTTTTGAATGTAAAATAATCTCATATTGATAAAGTTGTGATATTCAATCACTTGCTTTTGCTCTTAAGAGCTTGAATGTAGGCCTCCAGAGACTTCTGAACTTTGGGATTGGTGATTGCTCCCACGAACATCTCCACGTCCATGTCTCTTTTTTCTTCTAGTTCATTGAGAACTTTCATTCTACAGAGGTTCTTGCTCATGCCTCTGGCCAAAGGACTGATCTTCTTGAACTTATCAAGAAAAGCTACTGATTTGGCAATGGCATCATTTTTATCTGAAGCAATCTCATCGATCAATCCAATCTATAACATAAATCAAATATTGAACAGAAAAAATAAAATTGTAACAACGAATAATGTGAAAAATCATTGAACTCTTTTAAAACTCCCTGATTGGCATTTGAAAATGTTCATTGTCATAAGAATTTTACTTTTATTGGAGAAAGTTTGGTACTGAAGTATTTTTATCTTTAGTTATAAGCATGTAAATCACCCTGTGTGCTTCTTCAACAGGAAAGAGTGTTCCAAGGGTGAGAGCCATTTCAGCATTACGGGCATTAATGGTATTTTTCATAGTATCTTGGAACCAGGTTGGAGCGACTATACCTAGTGCTGTCTCATTTAGGCCAATAGTGTACTTTCCGCTAACCATCACTCTATACTCACAAGACATTGCTAATAAGCAACCTCCAGCTGGTGAATGGCCCTAAAAATCAGATTTAAAATTATTGGGTTCTCTGTTCATAAGCTGTCTCTTAATGAGAAGACAAATTCCAAAGTAAAAGTATTTTTAAAGTAAATGGTATACACAAAATAATGAGAGAATAAACCTTCCATACTTTTCTTGGGGATTTAGCTTCTCTCATAGCTCAATTATTGAAAACCAAAAATGATCCATGTAAAAGGGGATCTCTTCAAACATAGTTTGTCTGGAAGGTTACCAATGTTCATTAAGAATATATTTACATTAATAGCAGCAACAGTTGGAAAACTGGATCCATACAGTTTCATCCAGCAATCTTGAAGAGTGGACCAGAAATTTCTAGCTCTCTTGGGGTCAGGTTTATACATTTCCATAATGTCTAATCCTCCAGAAAATATTGTTGGAAGAGCCTAAAAATAATAGCCAGAAGTTAATTATATTTTGTCTTGGGAAAAAAAATAAAATGTAAAGGAAAAAAAAAAAGTTAATTTCCACTGTTTATATAACAAATAGTTATATAGTAGTTTATTTACAAAATGTAATAGTTATCACAAGTACTATACGAACATAGAAATTATGCATAGCGTACTCCCTGATGTTAGCTATCTCCAATTTCCTAGCAACTAATTAGCCATGCAATATTGAAAAAAAATTAAATCCTGTACAACAATAATAACTTTTTAACCATTAAAAGCAAAATATTTCTTTGTTTTCTTTATTACAAGTGCATAAAAAAGTTAGGAAAAAGTTCAAACATAGCTGAAGCTATCAATGTTCAAAGTAATAGTGAATCACTAAAACTGATTGCTGAACTAAAGCATTTATTAAGGTAGCATATTTTATTGAGATTAAAGCTACCCTTCCCAGTTTATTTCCTGTGAAAAATGCAAGGGTATACTAGAGAATTGTGGCATGTAAAAACACCCTTATCACCTCATGTCATCTGTAAATTGAAAGTTACTTACTGAAGTCAAGATCATGCCCCTGGAGCGATTGGCAGTGAGTTCGTCAAACGTTTGTACAAGAGCCTGTAGGAGCTCCAAATTCAGTCCATTCACAGGGGCGCTCTGCATTGTTACAGTCGCATAACCTGTCTGATCATTGACTTGAACATCCACCAGGGGAGCGCCACTGCTCATGGGACGGCTACTCACAGCAAAGGCACACCTAGCCTTATTGCAAAGTTTACTTAGCCGATGAACAGACATCGCTGAGGCTAAATTATAACAAAAGAAAAAATATTGTAGTCTGTGTTAGTAATTATGAAGGTTAAAAGTGTAGCATTGCGGTTATACTTTTTATTATCTATATACTTGACACTGAATTACAAGTACAAAGTGAAATTTTAAATAAATTTATGATTACTAAATGTCACAACACACTAACTTATAAAAAAAAACAGAGGTATTTTTATGGTAAACTAACCGGCAATCAAACTTTTTATCGTAATTTGAACACAAGTAAAAACTGATAACTTGCGAACCGCTTCAAAGATATGGGATGGGACAACCTTATATAAATCTATTTTGTTCCTTTTTGCGATAGCTCAACACCGTATGAACGATGTAATGTTGAATAATGACAGAAATTCCAAAGTTCACGCCCCCTCCACCGCCGCCTCCGTACTCGTGTGGTTGGCTGGAACGTATTTTGTATAGCTCGTCAGAATCAGTACACAGCTGCCACATATATTATCTTTGGTTGCCGCTGGCAAGTTCAGTGAATTTTGACATTTGTACGACCATATATTTATATTTGGTCTACAAGTAGATAGAAAGTGGACATTCATTAAAAAAAGTTAATAAAAGTGACACTCCACCATAAAAAAACTGTTCATGTTATTTTCCTTTATTTTGTGGATCCAAAATCAAATTTATTATTTATTTTTACTAATCGAATTTAATTGTTTGATTTTCTTGCAATTCAGTATCTCCAAATATATTTGAATTTACTACAAATACATAAAAATAACCATCACTTTTGGGAATAATTTAAAGATTGCCTTATTGTCGTTGGTATTTTGACAGTGCCGTGTTTGACAGTTATTAAATTTATTATAACTTAATATTGTGTTTTTAAATAAATAAAATATACTATTTACGTGGTTTTTGTGGATTAAATATAAATAACTTTTAAAATGTCTCTTGAGCAAACTGCTTGTGACGGTATGCAAATAGCACTATAAAATTTGAACTAATGTTTATTCTAACCTAAAATGATAGATTATATGTTCTTCTAGATCTTAAAGCATTTGAAAGGCGCCTCACTGAAGTTATTGATTGTCTTCAACCAGCTACTTTAAGGTGGAGAAGTAAGTATTTACTTCTTTTTTTATCTTGTTTATATGTTCAACTTATATTTGTATTAAATTTAATAAATCATATCCCATACAGGTAAAAATATTAAATAAACGGATTTATTATCTATGTGATTCCTATTGGAAATAAACTGTTTTTATGTTTACTTTTTTAGTACTATTAGGAGTAATATCAGTATGTACAGCAATAGGAGCCTGGTATTGGCTAACAGATCCATTGACACCCATGGTTTCGCTTGCCCAGTCACTATTGAACCATCCTTGTTTTACTATCACATCAGTTCTTCTAGGTAAGTATAAAACTGAAAGCTTAAGATACACGAAGAAACGTTTACCTGATAATATCATTGATCTCGAGAAAACATGCATGATTAAATTTTATGTCAATTAAAGTCTTCTAAATGATATAAAGCTTTTTATGAGTCAATAGAAAATGTATAAATATTAATGAATTGATAAATTGCCAGCATACCTTCCACGTGTAATTTAAGTTGAATAATAAAGTGTTCCCATTTGTTTATTTGAGTAATTTTTAAGACATGATGCTGTGTTCCCTTATTTTCAGTACTTCTCTTTCTCTTTGGCATACACAAAAGAGTAATTGCACCAAGTATTATCACAGCAAGAACTCGAACGGTGTTAGCTGACTTCAATATGTCCTGTGATGACACAGGAAAACTTATTCTGAAACCGAGGCCTGCCAGTAGTTAAATTTTAGTGTAATAGTCATTTAAAGATTGATACTTTTATTTATTTCTGATAAGTGTGTACATTTTTATCATAAACCTTTTCACTTGTTATGTTCCGCAAATAAACATAATATTTTACCAAGGAATAAGATGACATTTTTTTTAATTTTACATTCCTAATGCCATTTTGATCTCTATAGAATATTCATGAAAATTTTCCACATTTACTTGAGGTAGCCAGGTAGGATTTATTCATAGTAAACAGAGTCATTTTTCAAAACTTGATCCAGCTTAATATCCAAGAAAATAAATTCATTGGTGATGCTGCCAAAATCTGAGCTAATAATTATCACTATGAAATGTGGTATGCAGAGTAGTCTTTTAAAAATTAGTAGCATTTTCTAAAAAAATATATCTGATAAAAAGAAATTTAATTTTTAATTTAAATTCCACTTTTTTAATATTTACAACTCAAGATAATATAAAAACTCCTATCATAAATTTCTTGTGGTCTGTAAATTAATATTAATGAATCAATATTTTTGACAGAGAGTACTTGGTGGAATTCCATTTTAATATTTTATTTAAAATATGATTATTAAAGAGCGGGAAATGAATGTTATTATAGATCTGTGTCTATATAAACATCTCAGCCGCATGAATAATCTCCCTGGAGTCTTTTTAAGAAAATGACTTTGTTTGATCTGTGAAATAATGCAACCCAATTAGTTTGGTAGTTCTTCATGAAGTTGGCTGAGGAAAACCATTTTTTTATACCGCACTAAAGCATACACACGTAATTGCAGAAATAATTTTATGAAGTGTTAAAAGTTTTAAATGTGGCATATCTTACCTGCCCGGGTTTCAGTGACATAAGTTGGCAGTGCTTATTTGTACATTACATATCAATAGTTTATAATGTGGTGTAAAAATGATAAAAACAAAAAATGCTTTACATAACTTTGGTGTATTTAGATAAAATAATTATTACATGTTATATTATACATTGAATCATGTGTATGCATTGTATTTATGTTATATCTTGAGCATTTACCAGCGATACAGAATAAATCAATAATCAATGTATTTTACTCAACAAGCAATCTTCAATGACCGCTTGACTTCACAATAAATTCAAAATATTTTTTAAAAAAAGTCAGTTGAAGAGATTTGAAAAGAAAAAGCCTAAAAGACAAATATTATTTTTGATTTCACTCTACATGCCTAATTGTTCTTAAGCCTTACAAAATTTAGAATTGAAGAAGATTGTTCAATGTGTTTACAACACAAAATGTAAAAATAATTCCAATCAAAGCCGCATCACCATAAAGTAAGCGTTGATTTTGTATAATCTCAAGTGAATTTATCATTAGAGCGTAATTATTATTTATTGTCCACAAGTTATACTTATGCGGAAAAAATCAATTCATATTTTTACATTTGCACTAAATTTTATTAAAAAAAATTTAATTCATCCAGAGAAGAAAAATAGTCAACAATTTATTATGAAATATTGATACCTAGCAGATTTGTTTTATTTAAAACAAGCAACTGGTAAATAATATATTGGTTTATCCAATACTCACCAAACTGAGTGCATTATATTAATACAAAAAAACTGCAATTGTGCGGACTGACATGGATTGAAATTAACAAAACTAGCCACGCTTGATTATTAAAATATTAGTAGTCAGCTTTTTTTCTGTCTTTATACAAAACAAACATTTCATATGAATTAATTCAAATATTATGCTATAGTTTCTGTTCACAGAAACAGACAGTTGCTGTGTGAATATAAGTCAATTACACAAGTACCGATGGTCTCGGTACAAATTGAATATCCAACAAAATAAATCTATCTTATCTAAAAAGCTAGACTTTGAAAACTTTTTCATACCTTTATAATAATTAGCAAGAGACGTTTGCATATAAAAGTGCATAAATATATTGAGCAATAAAACATTTGTTCAAAGGTATCGGTTATAATATTTATTATTAAATTATACTATGAATTTATAAATCAAAGTTATGGCATCCCATTAAGCATCTATTATTTATTTATATTATTGTAATGTGTATAAAAAAATTAAATTCTAAATTTAATCTGTAATTTTTAAAACTGATAAGATTCATCCATCATTTAATAGCAACTGTCATAAAATAATGGATAGTAAATATGAATAATATAATTATCTATATTGATTGCACTTGTCAATTCCTATCTTTATTTGATTATATTTAGAATTAATAAATTAATATTTATGTATTTTACTGGTATGTATGTGGTTAACTGTTATTTTTATGTGGTTGGTTAATTGCTAGTTAGGTAATCAGATTATAGTATAAAATGTACACTAAAAATTCACATTATCGTGTTACATCAATTAAAAATGTATTGACTATACAGCATTTATGTCTATTTTGCAAAACAAAATTGTCAGCATTGGCAGCTCGTTTACAATCTAATCTAAACAATCTTACAAAAACCATTTTAAGTATTTATTTGAAATTTTAATTACCATAACAATGTTGTAGTAAGTAGAATTTACATTTAAATTAATGCAACCAATACATTAAGAGTGTTAATATATGGATTGAAAAAAATGATTCCCAACAGTGTGAATGCGTTATAAAACTTTATTAGTGTAAATAAATGGCTTTATTTTTGTGAGTGAATTTATCAGTCTTCGCTAATTGTGTGGAATATTTAGTATACGATCATTAAATTAGACTGCACAACACTCATATATATTATGAAAGCAGCTAAATTGAAATTAAATATTTAATTCGGCCATAAAGCTTGCGCTTTATTAAGACATATCAGAAGGGAAATGGATGGTTACTCAATATTAAATCCATATTACTTATATGTAATAAATATGCACAAATTAATTGCATAGTCAACAATATTGTATATATTTAAATTCTAGTTGTGAACACATGTGATTTTAAATTACATTTTAACAGAATTGGTAGTTTTACAATAAACATGGTATCAAATTTCTTTATCATGATAAAACTTAAACTTAATAAATTGTAATATTAACAAAATTACTCCTATGTATTTAAATTTATATATAAACAGCAAAATACGACATTACTTAAGAGTATTGTCTTCTTACTTTTGCCAATTCAATTCAAATTACTAAAACATTACAAACATTGAGAATTAAAATATTCCCTTTTAAAATGCTTAGTGAACAAGGTACTCAAAATCAGGCAAATATATAATACAATACAAAATACTATGTAACTTTGGTGTCATGTGCTGATTACGTAAAACAACTTTCAGGGTAGATATTAAAATAATACTATGCTTCCTTAACATCACTTCTCTTTCAAAATTAAAACTGAACATAATACCTTGTAAATTATTTCATAATTATAACTATAATTAATTTAATTCACAGTATATCAAATTTTAATAAAAAATTAACATAATTTTCCTACAATTAATATTTATTTGCAATAATCACTATAATTTAGGAATTTTAAATATTACAGCAATGAAAACTTCTGCTATCGTAGGATGGAATGATCTCATTGAGACTTTGTGTGAATAAATAAAATACAAATATTAATATTTTACATTCCTGTGTACAAACAAAAACAACAGAAGGAATCAAATTATCATTCAAATCAAAGGAGCAAACAATCCACATTTTCTATGATTAATGAACCTATAAAATATTGTTACGTTAATGTGCCAATTTCACCTTGTAGATACAAAATTAAATATAAATTATTACAAATTCATTAATAGTCTTCTGAATAAGATTTATGCAGTCTTTTGAAAAATTAACATATAAATGCAAAATCATTCAGACATAAGATTGACCACAGTACAGTATCGACATAATATATTTATCATATGTCTTCTTTCAAGCATAAATAAATGAAAACTGGCCAGCAATATATTCTCAACTCAAGAATTAATAATGCACAATCTAAATTGGTTTGGTCGCAACCGACCAAGCCTATCAAATGCTCTTACCAATGTTCCACGTGGGGTGGTTTTGTTACATAAAATCCGTTGATCAGTTTTGGCAGTTTCGGTACCTATGAATATCCTGAAGATTATACAAAAAATATTATAATATTTGTCATACATTATTAGTTCGTAGTATGCATAAGAGAATAATCTTATAGGTAGACATAAAAAGTGTTGTGCTTTATTAGAAACTGTCATTAATCAACAATGGAACTTTGAAAGACAAGTGATAGAGAGTCATCGTGTCCTTAAAGATTCAGAAATATTCTATTAAACATTGAAAGAAACATTAAAATTTATCTTTGGAAAAAAAGTCTTATCGTCCAAGAAAACATCACCAATTCTAATAAATTACTATGTAATTCTTTAATCAAAAACAAAATTACACATAAAAAATAATATTTAAATAAATGTGTTTCACTAAACATAAGAATAGACTATTGATAACATTACTAATTTGATTATTTCAAACAACAAGAGTGAAAATATATACATAACATAAACACATCAATTTAAAAGCAAAATATATTTAACATAAGCAAAATGAAACTACTGAGATGTTATTAGCTCAACACGTAACTAGCCCAACATTACTACACAGAATCATAAAAAATATAACCGAGTGTCCAATGTACAGATAACTCATATTGTGAGGTCTTCTTCACACTATCATCTCCATATATATTATATTTTTACTTGTATTTAAGTAAATATTAAAACAATTACTGTTCTGTTCTCAAATTGAATGGTATTCTGAGAATATTATGAAAATTTTGAAACCATAAAAGGGTAGTCATATACACCAGTGAGGTGTTGGTGTTACTTATCATTAAAAAATGTGTCCACGTGTCCATTTCAGTTCGATTAACAGCATCATCAAAGTGCCCGAAGAACAGATATTATACAACAGTTAAAAGAAATATTCATTCTACTATCAGTCATCAGTGTTATACACTCGAAGACCAGGAAGCATTTTCAACTTTTACTTTCAAAAAAATCGCACACATTACCCTAAACATGCAAAACCGACACAAGACGAAGACACATAACCTCGGGTGCTGCTCTTCTGGAGTTATTCCATGCAGCAGCACGAGAGGCTGGAGTGCTGACCTCACGCAGACAGAAGTGTCTTGATATTCTTGGGCGTGGAGTGGTGGTTGAGGTGGCGTGTGGTGTAGCGCAGGGCGTTGAGTAGCGGCTCAGCCTTAGCAGGCGGCTGCTGCTGCAGAAATCTTACGCAGCCCTTCACATCTACGGATGACGAGCGACAGAATGCACCTGATGGGTGCACCCAGTCATACAGGATCACCAGACCCACCATCACGCGCAACACTAGCAAGGATGTCTCCTCGCGGCTAAATTGAGCCACCAGTTTTCTAGAATCAACATATTGTTTGTTGTAATTTTCTAACAAGAAGTTAAAACACTCACATAAAGATGAAACATAAAGACGCCATTTGTAGTCACATTTTACAAAAATATAATATTTGACATTATTATTACATGTTTTTCGTTTATTAGGAATCATACGGTTGAGAATGTTCTTCTATACATTAAACGATAGTCTTAAAAAACTGTTATGAATTGTAAGTAATTTTTTTCATAAAATATAAATGAAATTAATTTGTTGAATAGGAAAAGTTTGCCATCTTACGGATTTTCCAGCATTCTTAAGCACACTTTAGCCATGGTCCCCAAAGTTTCTGTTGTGTTCTCCAAGTCCTGTTGGTTGTCAGCCACAAACTGTGAGGTGGCCTCAGATAGAACCTTGAGCATAGGTGTGGCGTGCGCATAGAACAAAGACATGTGGTTGGCTAGTTCGCTGCCCAGTTGGGGGCCAGGAGCTGTTGCGTTGTCAGTCCCCATATTAAGTGTGGCTCCTCCGCGAGACACACTGCGGCGGTAGTAACTAAAATCATTCTGAATTGCCGGAGTCTTCATCTGAAATCATTTCATAAAAAAAAATTGCAACACAATTCTTTTAATTATCATTAAAAGAATTATCTAAAAGTTAATCATCATTCCAATGTGACTTCTCGTGATTAAAATGTATTTTATAGAAACTTAACCATAAAAGCACTGATATCTGTTGTGATTACATCTTATTTTATTATTATGTTACCTTGCACTCATCAAACTTTAGAACAAACTCCAGTATCTCAGCAAACTGCTTAACAAGCGCTTGCTGCTGCTCCAAATGCTGAGTGGGGCTCATGGGCCCACCCACGAGGGATCCGAGCAGACGAGGAACTACCTGAAAATCCATAATATAAATTTTGACTAAGAATTACATCTAATTATAAAAATTAAGTTATAGCAGATACTCCTTACAGGAATTTTAACACTATAAAAGTATTTCTTGGGTGAAGTTTGTATTTATTTGGAAAATCCACTACACATTCTCAGTACAACTTATGATTTCCCTTAAATCACATAGCGACCTGCATGAATGGGCACTAATTATGTGGCACACAATGGGCAATTTGGCAGAGGTTTCACCCCATAGAAATAATACCTAGCAGTAGCTAGCTGAATCATCAATTAACCTCCATTATCCTGAAGTATTTGCAACCATGTTGATAACCAACAACCCATGAAAGATTTCAATTACTGTCCTTGTAATTCACATGAAAAAAACCAGCAGTCTCCTTAGAGATTAGCACACCCATATTATGAAGAAAGAAATAAGAAATAACCCTGGTGAGACCCAAAATTCTACTGGGGACTGTCTTTTTATAAGCTTGAATCATCCCCTCTGTGTATTCTCAATGACTCTGGGTAGGGAAGTATATTCAAAAAAATACACACTGTTCAGAGAGGATGCTTCTAGCATCCCCTGCATCATACGGCAACTTAGAACATCTGCATTGCCAGCCATAGATTTTGCTATTATACCATATAGTATTAATTCTGTGTTCTATTTCTAAGACTATAACTTATTTCAGTTATCACAATGTTACTATTCATTTTCACATAAATTAAAGATAATATAATTAAACCGCAATTTAAAACATGTTTATCTAATCAGATATTAGTATTTTCATTCCAAAACATTACATTTGAGGTTTGAGGCTTATCAAACATGTTATACTTAAATAATTTTATAACAATATAATTATATTAAATTGGATTAATGTTAATCAGGATGCGTATTTATTTACCCATGCAGGTATTAGTATGTTTATGTGATTAAGCATATTTTTTCACACATTGAAAACGATTAAAGAAAACTCTCAGAAAATATCATCGTGACTTGTGAGGGATTCGAACCCACATCCCCAAGCTTTCATGGCCGGTGCATTTATCCAACTATGCTAACGAGCCACTGCAATTTAGTGAGAATTTTTAATAATCATAATCTACATATGAACCAATATGCCCAGGCTAATCAATATTTAATGATTTGCAAACACTGGACTTAATTAAAGTAACAAGTGAAGCATTTTTATATCCAAATATGGTTATTATTATTTTTAAAATCTATTGATGTTTAGCCGAGACGCGCACCATTCTATTTATATTAAATTGGATTAATGTTAATCAGGATGCGTATTTATTTACCCATGCAGGTATTAGTATGTTTATGTGATTAAGCATATTTTTTCACACATTGAAAACGATTAAAGAAAACTCTCAGAAAATATCATCGTGACTTGTGAGGGATTCGAACCCACATCCCCAAGCTTTCATGGCCGGTGCATTTATCCAACTATGCTAACGAGCCACTGCAATTTAGTGAGAATTTTTAATAATCATAATCTACATATGAACCAATATGCCCAGGCTAATCAATATTTAATGATTTGCAAACACTGGACTTAATTAAAGTAACAAGTGAAGCATTTTTATATCCAAATATGGTTATTATTATTTTTAAAATCTATTGATGTTTAGCCGAGACGCGCACCATTCTATTTATATTAAATTGGATTAATGTTAATCAGGATGCGTATTTATCGGCTAAACATCAATAGATTTTAAAAATAATAATAACCATATTTGGATATAAAAATGCTTCACTTGTTACTTTAATTAAGTCCAGTGTTTGCAAATCATTAAATATTGATTAGCCTGGGCATATTGGTTCATATGTAGATTATGATTATTAAAAATTCTCACTAAATTGCAGTGGCTCGTTAGCATAGTTGGATAAATGCACCGGCCATGAAAGCTTGGGGATGTGGGTTCGAATCCCTCACAAGTCACGATGATATTTTCTGAGAGTTTTCTTTAATCGTTTTCAATGTGTGAAAAAATATGCTTAATCACATAAACAATATAATTAGGTATAAAAGGTATAATTTTATAGCCTCAGCCTTTGCTGACTGGTGCTAAAAAAAACCTACGGCTATTTTTTTAAAAGATTTTTAATCTTAGATAAGCGTTTTAAAACATCCGATTTTCAATTATAACTAAAATGAAAGAATTATACATTAGTGGATTCAAAGAGAGAGAAAAGGGTATCTGCACATCCAATAAAATAACACTACGCTAGCTGCTGAGGCACAACCTTTGTTCAAAGACAAAGAAACTGTCATACTCGGGTCTCAATCGCAAGGTTTCCTTAATTTATCCAGCTTCTGATATACTTATACAGAAGACATAATAGTATAATTTTTCAATAAACATTTTCAATCATTTTTAACTTGAGGGCTTTAACACTTTAGTGTTACAAATTTGGAAGTTTATATCCTGTGTTCATCAATGAATTCTTGAATATTAATGAACAATTTATGTACTTATGAGAACATACATACTTAGTAAATATCACACCCGAAGCCATGAAATAGCTTAACTGACACTCGATAGTCAAGCCATAAAGAAAAACTATAATTTTTAACATTATTAAGTAGCAATACGCAATTCAAGGCTGTAAATTTGAAATCATAGTGTCGTGAAACTGGACACACTTTGGGGCTGGTGGAGTTGAAGTTATACAAAAGAAAAGTTTATTTTATGTTTAAACTATTAATTTTGTTGTAATTCCATAACTGTACATGTTGCAATGTAGTTAAAATGAATCCACCAGAATGATCAAACAATTTAATTATTTTAACAATTTTATTGAGTGTTATTTTTTATTGTTAAAGTGCATATAAATAAGAACTAAGTATTTCTATTCAATTCATGCACCTTCAGCAAAACATCACCCCACATTCCCCACTATTAGTGGATTATATTTTTATTCAGTAGCTCCTCTCCCCAGATAACTGCATATCCTTCCACTCATTGTAAAACTCAATAAAAAAAAATAGTCTCTTATTTATAATATTAATTTTCATATTAGTAAATTGAAGTGAGTTTTATTTATAAACAACACAGCCCTGCTTGAATCTACTGGACACTTAAGAGAGGCTAATAAGTCACCCAGGTATTGGGTTAACTTCATTAATAATATAATATGTGTGGGCATTGAGAACAGGTCACATGAACAGAGACCCCTTATTGGTAAACTCCAATGCATATATAACCAAAGGTAAACAGACTGTGACTTATTCAAGCAGTGTATACTTGCAGGTAGATACAGTTATGGCACACATGTGCGCAGGCTAGGACAAGTAGCAGATCAACATAAAAAATACACATTTGGCATGGAATTTTTTTTATCAATTTATAAAAATAAATCACATTTGTGCACTCATCCGCATGTTATTTATGTATATTAAAATAACTGTACTTTATACATATACAGTAAGCAAATGAATATTTTTGATAGCTCATTACGTGGGTTAATGTTTTTAGAAAAATGTGGAATAAAGTAATTTCCACGACTCCTATTTTTCTGGTTTGTGTTATATTGTGTTGTGCTTTGATATATTTTTCAGTGGAAATATTATATATACACTCATTAATAAACAGAAAAAAATGAGAACACTTCTCAGTTTGAATACTTAAATAACAACAAAAAATAAAGATTCACAACTGCTTATATGACACAGATTGGTAAAGATAAGAAAACCTGGGTGATTTTTTGAAATTCTCACTCATAAATAACATCAATGTTATTTATCTAATTAAAGTTAAATATTTATGATACTGAGAAATAGTTTTTAAATTGGCTAGATTAAAAAAACAAACAAAATACTAAAACTCAAAATAAAGAAACATTCAAGAAATTTTCTTATTCCTCGAGTCTAAATAAATAAACCCATGACTCATCTCCAATCTCATTATTTAAACAGCTATCAATTGACGGGGTATGACTGACACTGTGAAATCAAAAATGAATACATATCAAACCACAACAGGAAGATCATATTACAAAAGGAAACTGACGCGATTCAATAAATGATTAATCATACTCAATTAGAATGACACGTTTGTTACCCTCTGTATCTGTAGAGAGTGCTCGTAGCATCTGACAAGCTTGGTGACCAGGGGGCTCACAGCCCTCCAGGCGCGCTCCTGGCAGGCGGTGGAGGGGTCTGCTATCGCCTCCCTTATCTCTTTACCGGCTCCCCGATATCCTTGTATCTCGTCTAACACGTTTTCCGAATCGATCAAAACTCTCTGCACTTCCTCGAAGACTTCTCTCTCTGTCTCCGTTGGTGCTGCATTTTCGAAATCTAAGAAAACTTCGTAGCGCTGTGATGAGCAACACGTAGAATCGTCCCGCGCTAATAAACTTAGTAATTTTCCCATCTTTCTGTTTATGCACAGTATATTTTATGAACGGAAGTGAGACCACCACATTATTATTATACGCTTAAAGTTTATCGAAAGATTTCAGAGCGTGATCGAATGACTGCACGTAATTTATCTAGAATTACGCACTAGTTTAGTATAAATCGACAAATTTATCCGGCCGTACACAAATTTTAACATATATTTTACGCCTTTTTGACAGCTACCAGATATGTCCCCACAGACACTACAGGGACTACGCAAGCACTGATCAGAGCACTACACACGACACTTACACCGTGCCCCAGCTCCAGCGTGCTGCGCAAGTGTGTAATATGTATAGACGGACTTGCTCTCGCACACATGGGTATACAGCACCGCAACTCCGTTTCCCGTAGTGATTCAAAGGGCGTTTCTGCTATACAAGAACGAGATAGTATTTGTAAATCAGATGTCTATGGTTTTCATAAAAGTGTATCATAATATTTTATTTTATGTATATTTTGTAGCATTCTCACGTTATAAGAACATTAAAAGCATATAATAGTTTAACTAAAATTTGGAATTTAAAAAAAAAATATTTTTATTTTAAGGAGTCGTGCATTTAAATATTTATATAAACTAGCATTGAAAAATTCTGGATTATTTGTTCAACGGAAATTGTACGAGTGTACGAAACTCTTCAATGACATCGGTTGTGCTTTTAGTATTGTTGTACTCTAAGATAGTGTCGAATTCGCATACAAAGTATACTTTTTGTTGTTTTTGGTTCTTAATTCTTGGATTTGTCTCTGGTCTCGAGTGGATAGACGTCAGCCTTGTCGTAATTTTTTATTATTAAATATCAATTGACAAAATGAGAATACAGAGTCACGACAGTAGAAAAAAGTAAAAAAAATATTTTTGAATTATGAGGACTTCGTTCCCCATATTCAATGTAAAATGTTACGGTGACGTACGATAAGTAAAATTTACTGACAATAATACAGTATAAAATATTATGACAACCTATTCACGTCTTCTATAATGATATAAGAAGTAGATATAAACTATTATCATTTATTTATAACACACAATGTATTGTCTACAATGGCTAATACCCGTCCTGCTGATACCAAAGCCTGTAAATGCAGCTCTCATGCATACACATGTGATGTTTATGGTTTTATATCTTATTGGTTTTTTTCTCGAAAGAAAGCCTTGTGCTATATGCAGCCTCCTGTTCCTGGCGGCGGTCTTCTTGATCTGCTACAGTGGCATCGGTAACTGCCTATTCTGGGCCAACCACTGTGACATAGAACGCTGTGATAGTGGCTAGCAAGCTAGAAGTGTTCACTGCAGATGTGCTTCCATTTGAGGAACCGTGGAGTGGTGGTGTTAAGTGCTGTTCTAATGTTTATTATCCGTTTTATACTATGTTACTATTACTTATTGCCATGTTTGTTGAGTCAATTGATATTTTTATTTGCAAATTTCCTGCAAGAAAAAAATTCTCTCATTGAATGATCTTGAGAATGATGATACTGTGACTCCTTAAAATTAGGGATACATACTTTTTTAAAGTGGTAGAGAGAATTATTTAAATATAATTTATCTATACTATTTACTATAAAGATTTTTACAAATATATTAGGTTTTATGTATTCCACATAGTGAGCAATATTTTTCACAACCTGATTGTTAGATATATTCTTAGGAAAGTGAAAAGTTTCTGACCAGAGAACTTTCTCAATATTTTTGTAATCTGTTATTTGTCAAGTGGAACTTGTGCGTAACCAAACTGTATATAAGCATACAATTGGCTGGAAATTGGGATTATCACTAAGCCTCACGTGGGTTGCCTCTGTTTAAGATTATCTAGATGTACTGTGTATTTACCTATTGTATATGCAGCGAGCACTATTTATTTATAAAAATAAGTTGAAATAATTTGATAAATTTAAAATAATAAATTCAAAGCAATATTTGATGATCGAAATGCCAGCCCTCCCTTAAGTTATCAGAAATGTTATGTAAATAAGTACTTAAAGTAATGTATGAAATCCTAGTTTTCCAAAGTCTTCCGATTAAGAAATATTAATGACGTACCATTACACCAACCAGCTCAGATGTTAGCTTATGAGGATATTGTGACAATATACACAGTTTTATTTAAGTTATACACAGAAAATGTCTCTGTCAGAAGATTCAGAGATATTATATTTGAGACGTTGGAGAACGGTGATAATAGTTTACTAATAACAGATGAGTTCCACTGCAGATTGAAAATATTTTGTGTTCTCAGTTAACATACAAATCTAGCAAATTAGACTTCCGACGTAGCTTAAAAAACAAATTTACTTCATTATCGTAGTCTCAAATCGATTGTTCTACAAAATAATGTATTGATCTTTTAGAAAGGATGCAATCAATTTTTGAATTTTAGAATAACTCAATGCTGACAGCCGCATAGTCGATAGGCTATAATAAAATTATATTTAAGTATTGATTCTTTAATTTTATAAATTATGGTTGTTGCTAAAAATTGGAACACATAGGTAGGTATTCAACAAAAACTTTTTAAATAAAATTCATTGTTGAGAACTATCAGTTGCATCCTTATAACTAAAAAAAATTTATTCATGTAAATAGTAGTTTTTTGATAATTACGTTAGTTGATAGCAACCGCCTTACTTACAATTTCATATTCAAAACATACAAAAGTCAACTACTTAATAAAATCTTCCTAGTGCATACCTACATTGTATAAACTAAATAATGTCCTACTTACCTAGTTTAGATTCATCTAAAAAGTAATCCTTGCCAATAATTGTTTTCTTATTATTAAATTCAATATGGCTAGTCCTAAAAAACAAAATGTCAAATAATTTGTCAAAAACATTTGTTTTGTTTTTATAGATACGTTGTTATATAAATGTGTTTTCCTTTTTTGCCAAAAAATCAACAGATTGATTTTATCAGTGGGTATTATAAGTTCAATAAATATACACTTAATCTTTACTGTTAATAAGTTTTTTTATTGTAATCTCAATGCAAAAATAACACAAATATCCCAAAAATCAAATCATCGAATTTTATGCAGAATGTAAGTAGTATTATATTTTTTACTTATGGTACTATTTTGTTTTCACTATCTCAAAGTATATATATATACAAATACGAATATATATATACCACATAAAGCCAATATTTTAAATTAAATACTTTGGTAATTTTTCCACAAGTTTAATTTTATTGGTGACCAGTTTCGCCAACCTTTCACGTTGCCATTATCATTGTTTGATAATGCCAACGTAAAAGGTTGGCGAAACGGGTCACCAATAAAATTAAATAAGTGGAAAAATCACAAAAGTATTTTATTTAAAATGAAATTCCACCAAGTACTCTTTGCCAAAAATATTGAATACATAAATACAAGGTTACCAAAGGAAAAGAAAATACTTTTTCTTATCTTAAATATATTTTCAAATGCTAATTAAATATCAACAATTATTATTACAAAATCATCTAGTAAGTATCAATGCAAAATCAGCAACATTCACATCTACTTTAAAACAAATATCACCTATCCCCAAAGAATAGATATTATTTTTATTTTACACAATATAAATACAAGTCATATTTATTGTGTACTATTTTGTTTAGAGAAGAAATCACTAATATATTTCTCACATTTTGTTATGTCTGTAAGATCGCCTGCCCTAGCTTGATATTTAGTTCCTTTGCCTGCTCCTTTTCCCTTCAAAATTTCACATACCCTAAAATAAATTAAATCGATTTATGAATAAATAATAAAGAGTATTTTAAGCTTTTGAACCCATCACAAAAATTATCAATTTCTAATATTGATTTATCTAATTTAAAAACTATGGATAATTTTACATATCATCTGACTGGTTAAATAAATATATAACATAGAAGATATAAGATATGTTCAGTGAGAAAGTCACCAACCTCCTCAAATAGAGGCATGTGAAGAAGAAGTTAAATCAAACACATCTATTTCGTAAAGACTGACTTTTGAATGCCATAAAATTGCATCTCATATTAGCTAAAAAATAATAAAATAGTTTAAAATAAACTTTGAAATTAATAACATATAAAGAATAAAATCTGACGAGACTTTTTCATATAACTTTGTGTCGATTCTATTCTATTGTAACTATAAGAGTAAATCTTAAATTTTCAAGTTAACAAACCAGCTAGTTTTAACCACCAATTTACACTGCAACTTGTCATTCAACTCAACTTCAACAACCTAATGAAATTAGTTCATTTTTCATTACTGTGTTATACTGCAATAAGCAGAAGCTAAACGCTATTAAATACTTATTATGGACTCTCAATCTAATTATTTAATCATTTTCATGAAGTCACTAGTAACTTATTTTTAAATACTCAATGAGCATTTGAATAAAAATGTTAAAAATGAACTTACTTTGGGGCTAGCTCCTGAATATATGATTCTTTTCCCTGAATCAATATATTGCCTCCCTGCTTGCCGTCGCCCACTGACAAAAAAAGGAAAATATCGATTCCTTCAAGACAGCGGCACACCGACCTCATGTAGTCGGAGTCTCCATCCTTAGTGTGCAGACAGTAATACTGAGGGAGTGGCTCCAAACTTTTTAACTTGTCCGTTTCTAAGACTGCTTTCTCATTGAAGGTGTTCTGAAGACTCTTAGTTGTGATTTTTAAGGCTTTCTGTAACTTATCAACTAAATCCACATGTTTGCTGGGATCATTTCTATAAAGTAATGAAAAGTAATAGATAATTTGCAGCTGATAATTTATAAACTCTAGCTCATGATGATATCCTTACTTTAGCAATGCGATCAGGGCTTGCTCTTTGTCAAAGCATTTCTGAAGTGCAGAAACAACTCTACCGCCTACTAAGAAACGAAGGTTTGTTTTATTCTTCTTTCCACTTTCGGCCCGAATAAGCTTAATGACTTGAAGTTGACTACAATGAAATAATTTTTTTTTGTGAAATATTCAAGGGATTACAGATATTGAATATAGAAAAATAAATTAATTTCATACCTCAAGTTGCTACAATGTGTTCCACAGCAAAGGTTCTCATCAATATCTTTGATTGATATAATTCTAATTTTCCCCATGTGATCATCTGGCAATCCTCGAGTGTGAGCCTAAAAATAAAATAATATGTTCAATATTTCGGACAGAAACTACTTGGTGGAATTCTATTTTGATATTTTTCATCATCATCATTAAAAATGTCAACACAAAAGGTTGTGAAAAACTAGTCACAAAAATTAAAATAAAACTGGAAAACCATAAAAATATTTATTTTATTTTAATAAAAAATAATAATAATAATAACATGATTCAATGCACACCAAAGTAATCTTAATTACTTACCGAATCTAATGAAGGATCATTTTTATCACAGACTTTTACAATGATGGGTACACTTTCCCTTATCAGTAAATTACATTTATTTTCAATTTGTTTTATTATCTCAGGTGATAGAGAATCACAAGATAGCTCTACGTGACACTCTTCAGCCCCCAACCACCATGATGAAGTCATTATCTTGTGATCATTTTCTAGTAGAGCAGACAGCAAATGCTGGCCTGTGAAAAATAAATTTGAAATGTTAAAAAAAATCTCGGATCATGGGTTGATCTTGGTAATTTTTTTATATAAAATAATCGGTTTTTACTATCTGGTTATGCAAACTTCAAACATTGAAAATCAATATTTAATAAAAACTACAGATTGTACTCTGTGTACAAATGAAACCAAATGTTTCCACCATAAATCATTATTCATTGGGAAATATAATATAATTTCAATATACCTAGAATAATATTAGTCACGCAACAAAATAACATACATTCCTCCATGCAGACCTCCAGGAACATCACCATCCAAAGAATGTTGGAGCAGGGAGGCAATTGAAATTCTAAAGATCCCTTACATTATAAAATGAGATAATGGCTGAAATATTGTACCCACCGAGCATTCACTGTCAAAAATATTGAATACTTATGATGGCCTAAAGTTAAAGACCGAGCGGTTACCAACTTTACGCTCTCAAGGAGAGGTGCGCTTGCTCCTGGGTACCAGCTTAGTGCATCTCAGAATGATGGGCTCAACTACAGGTAAGCAGCAGGAAAGGATACACAAACAAAATCCCTGAAGATGGTCCCAGCACGTCAACCGAAACTACCGAGAAATAAACATCTCAAGCACCGCAACACCTAAGATACCGAATAAACTCTTAATATTCTATTTATTTGATGTGGCATTGGTTACTGCCATCACTAATCATAAATCATCAATAATTTCTTAATTTACAAAATCTATTGCAATTTATAAGAATCAACATACTGATTTCTTCAAAACTGCTTAGTTTATTAAAACATACAAATTATTTAAGTCAAAACATAAAACTGTTTCGTTGTATCTGGTATAGTTGCAGATAGTTGAATCCTCCATTTAGTTAGAACAGCGATACTTGACCGTTTTTCCTTCGGGCCATATGCATATGTTTGCTATGTTACACAACATTTTTAGGTGATGACCTTTTTTAAGGCCATCCATTTAAACTTACTTAGTGAGGATCTGGTTTTACATTTACTCCCCATGTAATAAATAAAACAAAACCAAAATAAATCCAAACGTTTATTTAAAAATAAGTGTGATATTTAATACTGAGACAAACTGTTTACTATTTTAAACAAATCAGGTTTATAATTGCTACATGCTACTATCAATACGTCATTAAGGTGATAATCAGTAAGCCGATTTCTATACATATTTTTTGCATATTTCATTTTGGAATAATAGCAGGTTGAGTATGGCTGAGTTAGAGTAAACCGAAATTGGCATACTTAGTTAACATGTAGACTAATATAGCCATCATACCTGTATGTTGCTGCATATGATCAAAGCGACGTTCCCAGTGAACCTTCTGAATCACCAGAGTACCTTCTTCAAGGGGCTCCAGCAAGAAGTGCACCGCCTCACAGCCTCGTCGCCACACTCCCACCACATCCTTACCTGCTATACAACCCAAGTCGCACGGCTGAAAAAAAAAAAATCTAAACTTCCAGAAAGGATTCTAAAATTGTATTTTTAAATTTCATTGAATTTTAGAATTCCAAAAATATAAATAACTACTTCAATGTTTACATATGTAAGTTATAAATATATAATAATAAAAAACCTTCCACATAATATAATAACATTTACATATATATACATACATATATATATATATATATATATATATATATATATATATGTGTGTGTGTGTGTGTGTATGTATGTGATTTAACACCAAATTTTTTAAAATATAATCAAGAACAAAAAATATTTCGTACCAAAGAGTAAAAATCCAACGTTTTTGATATGTTAATCAAAAATATAAATGGTTTAAAAGTATAATTCCTTACCTGTCCTCCTCCTTCTGGAAACAGTATTGTGTTTTCCAAGATAACCTCATATCCTTTATACTTGTGCTTTTTCCCGTTTACAGTTGTTTTAAACTCTGATTCTTTGCAGGAAATAACAACCGATGTAAACTAAAATATTATTTTAAAATTATAATAGTTATTCAACCACATGGCATTAGGTATGCCAGTCCTTAGCCCTTACCTCCGTTAAAAAACTATCCTCTTGACATTTAAAAACCATTTTTATTTCTAAAAGAAATTTTATGTAGTTAAAAATGCGAGAAATATACCCAAGTGAACAATTGTGCTTGTAGTAGAAGTTTTTAATTTAAAATATTCAAATCTGACAGATGACAGTAGAGAATCATTAAAATTTACTACCATAGACAACGATGCAACATAATATACATATGTTTAGCTAATACAGTAAAACTTCGATATAACGGACCAATAAGGGGGAGGGGTTGTCAAATCAAATAAATCAACAAAAAAAATTAATACACTGTATGTATTTAGATATAAATAAAAAATACAAAACACAAACAAAATTCTATTTAATTGACAATCGGACACTCGTCGTGAAGTGACGTTGCTGTTTGATATCAACGCGCTTGCTTTCGGTAATCCTACTAAAAAGGAATCAATTATCGTTTGCACTTTTGAAGTTTGCTTTTTTATAATCGAATCTTGAAAATAACGATTTTTTTTATTTTTTTACATTTCCGCATTATAACGTTTTTAATTTTTTTACATTTGACCGGATTTATTGTCCGTTATATCCGAAATCCGTTAAACAGAGGTCCGTTATAAAAAGGTTTTACTGTAGTTTTTTTTACACGGGAAAGTGTTACTAAAAGAAAACATTTAAAAACCGGTGTAGTAACATTTAAGGTATTAAAATTATCTGAAAGGTTTGAAGTCAATTGTTAAATTTAACTAAGAATGAAAGCTTTAAATCGAGTAGGAGAGGTTTCGTAAACTAAGAACAAATGAGCTAATAAAGTGTAAAGGCAATGATTGATAGAAGTACGGGGAGATGTAGGTAATGGGGGTTACTTTTGTGTGAATTGAAATAAAATAAAATCTATAGATTAATTATTTCTTTATACAAAATTACCTGACAAGTGAAGGATTCTATATAATTCACTATCCTCCACTTGTCAGGTACATTCAAATCGCATTACCCTTTACCACTTGACAATCATTCTCTTTCTTTCTAACAACCTCTTCTTCTAACAATTGTTTACCTAACTGCTTATTATTGTACAAAATCTCACTTTGTTTGATAATGCCAACGTGAAAGATTGGCGAAACCGGTTACCAATAAAAATCTATATGTGGAAAAATCACTCAAGTATTTTACTTATTATTTAAAATATTAAAATGGAATTCCACCAAGTACTCTCTGCCAAAAATATTGATTTTTTTTCATTGAAATTTAAAAATGTTGTGTTGACAATCCCCCATTGCCAACACAACCATTGTCAAGTGACCCCCTCACCTGACGCCGATTGTTTACATCGCCGAAAACGAAAAAGAAATCTAGCTAAAAAACCTGAAGCTATAATGGCAAACTGGATTTAAAATCACGATCTAAAATACTATGGTCATTACATATCACAAGCATAGAAAGAAACACTAAGTGGTTTGAGCCTTGCCTTCGGATTTGTCCACTCGAAAAATTAGATCAGAAGAGCGCAAAATCGTTTTATTTCTATAACTTATTAACTCGTGACGTAAAGTATCGTCAGAGTCAGAGTACCCTCCCTGTCCATTGGTAGCGATTAGCTTCAAAAACATCACCCTCTCGTTTGGTTTTTGTTAAAATGGGGTGACCACCGTTGCCTACTGACTCCAGTTGCCTACATCATCCCAATATTTTTTTCCAAATATTGGGAAGACTATATAATGGAAAAATGTTTTTACTCTTTCTTTTTAGTTCAGTTATTTTTATCCAACGTCCAAATTAACATTTTATCCTTTAAAAAGTAATTATTCTGTTTTATTTTTAAATACAATTATTTATTTATTATATTTTTTGAATGCAAAACTTTTTCGATCGGAACGTACATGCGTTGCACCTTCCACGTATATCCACTTGGATCTCTTTGGATTTCGTTTTCGGTGTCGTGTGCGGCGAATGGAGGTTGGATTCTGCTCATTGCCTTATGTCATTTGCTGTTTGACAACGTCCGTGACTTAAATATATCAAATTCAAAATGAAGAACATATTTTTACTGTGTCTCTTGATCTTACCAGCAGTGATTCTAACAGTTGACAATGGTATATACTATTTATCTTTCTTTTCTTATAAATTTAAGAACTTTTACTTTTTTGTAGGTTTCCAAAATTACGTGGCAATTTTCTTAGTTTACCAGTTGTATAATTATTGCGTTTACTGTATGTAGTATATTGTATTTTCCCCGTTGTCTTAACACAATTGATAATATTTCATGTATTTTTATAATTTCGTATTTGTAGTACATCTGCCCGACCGAAATATGACATTACTTGGCCTATATTTTGCCGAAAACTAAATCTATGCACAAAGTTAAATGCTATTTACAATACTTGAGCTTTATGCAAAAAAAAAATATTTTTCGGTTTTAATGTATATAGTACCTCATTTTTTTTTTCTAGATATATGTATTTATTTTTAAAAAAATACATCTTTCTCATTCAAATCCTTTAGTAGTATTTCTTTCTGTATTTGTTAGTATTTCATTCTGTAACTCGGTAAATAAAACTGCGATGCATGTAGTTTTCAAATACTAATATAAAAAACCTCATAAATACAATTTTCTTAACCTATAAAATAAAGTAAATGGGTATTTATGCAGTTTTGGCTGGAAAATTTCACATTAATTGAAGTTATTTAAGAAAAGAGTATCATTAAAATAAGATGCCCTGAAGATGCCCTCGCTTCTTGTTTAAAATAAACTTACCAATATTTGTGCATAATATATGAATAATGCATATTTATATATAGATGGTTAACCTGACTTTTGAACATCCTGTCTTTCCATCAGATAAAAATTAAAGAAATATATAGACTTTTTGACATCTTCATATTAGGTTTGAATAACTTTATATCAAAAAGAAAAGGATGTAAAAAAAAACAATGAAACGGTGATGATCCATCTTTGGCAGCTGGGCTCTAACTCTTATTCTTTTTTATTTATTAAATTTAAAACTTTGTATAGCAAGACTAATCTTACCGGTATCTTATTTAGTATATTATATTTCTATATAGAAATAAATGTAAATGATAATGTTTCATTCAATAAAATGATTAGTTTCTTAAGATCATAAGAAAAGAAAAATTAGTTTTCATTTTACTCTGGTCTTGCAAAAAAAATATTAACTACTCTGAATATTTCTTTACTCAGGTATTTGTTACAAAAATATTCAGTGTATGTTCTGCCATTATTTTGAAGTATAAAAAAGACAACTTCAACATTTCAATAGGCTTACTTTCTACGAAGTGTCAACACAATGCAAATACATTGGTATTTTCTTTCTGAAGGCAATAGATTTATGGCGTACGCTGAGGAGGACGAATTAGAAGATGAAGTTGTCGATGTGGAGGGAGAGGAGGCACCTGTGGGAGAGGATCTCGTTGGAGGGGATGATGATGGCTCTTCTAAATCCTCTCCTGATGCTGATGTTACTATACTCTTCACGAAACCCACCACCGGATTTCTTGACACCCAATTAGGTATATAGTTAACTAATCTTGTTTTAAATTGAAATCACTACATGTTGACAGCTAAATTTCATATAAACATACACTATATATGCAAACTCACATTAAAATATATTCAAAATTTAGATATTCACAGTATGCAATATTTTATGAAAAAAAATACTGAAAAGTTACAAAAATAGCCATTTAGATTGCATTTAATGTAATTTTTTTTACCAAGATTACTTTTTTATTTTGTACTTTTTAATTTACTGTATGTGTTGATATCACAGATTTTGCCCTTTTTAAAAATGAAAAGTCATATCTGTTTAGTTTCTGGATCCTTAAATCAACAGGCACTATTTCTAGTTTGTAAATTTAACTTTACCATAATTTAAAATCTCTTGTCAAAGCCATATTTAGAAAATAAATAGACAGTGAGAAATTCCTATTGAATAAAAAATAATATTTTAAATAGAATACTATTGTAATTTTTCCACATGTTTAGTTTTATTCGTGACCAGTTTCGCCAACCTTTCATGTTGGCATTATCAAATGAAGACAAAGCATTTCATGCGTTGAATATCACAAATAAAAAATAGCTTTATCATAATATCTTGTATCCAGTTTTTTTTTTAAACATTATCATTATATATTTATAGAACTCCCTGCCGGCCGTCTCGTCGAGTTCTTAGTTGGCTTCAGCAACAAGGGCAAAGATGACTTTGTTCTCGAAACCTTGGAAGCGTCCTTCAGATACCCCATGGACTTCACCTTCTTCATCCAAAACTTTTCTGCCATTGGTTACCAGCGCGAAGTCAAGCCTAACCACCAGGCCACTCTGGCATATTCTTTTGTACCCTCTGAAGCTTTTGCTGGAAGGCCTTTTGGTCTCAGCATTAACCTTAACTACAGAGACGCAAGTGGGAATAGTTTCGCAGTAAGTTCTGAATTAATTAGAATAATTATCTAATTTATATTTATCATTATAAACCTATACAATCTTAAGCAAATATGGAGTTCAGACTGTCAATAACATTGTAATATAATTAATAAACAAATGTACTCATCATATGCCATAATTGTGACATGATAGATATTTGTCATTAATTCCTAACCGAAATTTTTTGGTTTTATGATAATTTTTTCAATTTTATAACCTTATTAGGTCAGAGTGTGTCTCTATCTAAAAATAATGTTTTAATGGATTTTTAACATGTATAGTAATGTGCAGATTATTATTTTTTTATTATTTCATGCATTGAATATCACAAATTTAATGTCAATAATAATAATATAAATTCCAGGAAGCTGTATACAACCAGACCATCTCAGTGACTGAAGTGAGTGAAGGCTTGGACGGTGAGACTTTCTTCCTGTACCTGTTCCTGGGTGCTGGGGTTGTGTTAGCCCTTGTAGCAGGCCAACAGGGACTGGCCTCACTGGCTCGCAAGCGCTCTCCAACATCCCGTGCACGTCATATGGAGACCGGTACTGCTAACTCCAATGTGGACTACGACTGGCTTCCCAAGGAGCTGCTCTCTCAACTCAGTGAGTATTTCATTCTGAAATGATAAATGTATCGTCGTAAAAAAAAACTCATTTTTAGACAAAAATTACACTTATATGCATGGATAAAAGACTAAATATATTTTTCAAAAATCACACAAGTGCACAGTCTAATATCTGTATTTGTATTATTATTATAAATTTATGTTTAAATATCAAGTTATTTTCATAATTTATACAAAAGTTCTGAAAGCACAGCAGAAAAGAACTGAAACTGTGTTTTCTCCCTATTTTTAAATACGTTAAATATTATCAAAGCTTCACTAAAATATGACATTAAATCAAAAGCATAACCATTCTCACATAATATCTCCTAAATGCTAATTTGCAACTTATTCTTTGTAATGCTTGTGTTGCATTATTATGTGGCCAACATTGAAAAAGAGGAATGTATCCGCTTGCTCTCCTTGGGTTGCATTAGCCGAGAGTACTGCAGCACATGTTCACTTAACAGAACTCAATGCTGCATGCAGAACCAATGATTCGACAATGATCACCGCAACCATTATTCCCACTGTGTGAGGGGATTCAAACATTGTTAACCTTCTTTATTATATTGATTTTATCAAAATTATATCAAATCAAAATGTAATATTTTAATTCTCTTCTCACAGAAAAAGCGCCAAAGTCACCCAAAACATCCCCCAAGCAGTCGCCCAGACCAAGAAAAACAAAGAAAGTTGGAGAAGATTGAACAAAGACTTTTTATACAAGTGGTCGGCCAGGCTTGCTCTGCCGACGGGTAACCGGCACTACGGGATGTGTTGCCTTACTTCAAATAAAAACACTGCTTCCAAACATCAGTTATTTATTTTACAACAAAGTGATAGCAGGAATTTATGGACGAATTTTTAAAAACTCTAAAGTTGTGAGATTAGAGTTATTTCCTTCCTCAATATAGATTTGAAGTATTGTGAGGTGTTCTGTGAGATCATAGGTTTATGAGTTATATTTGTAAGATGCCTTATTCTTAATTATTCATTGTTTTTTCATGTCAGTCATTGCTCATATGCATTTTACAAATAAAACATTTTTTCTAAGACATTTACTTTTCAGTCTTCCCATCCTGTTGATGTGCTTACAATCTTTAACGGTTAAAATATTGAAATGAAAGCAGTATATAATTTTAAAATTTTTATTATAATAGAAATTTACAAACCGTTACCTTAATATTATCAGTAATTTGGTTTAATTGGAAATCAACAATAATAATTTAACTTTGTGTAATCTATGCATATACAGATAAATTAACATACTAAACAGTAACTGTGGTGCAACTTGTAATTATTTAATATTAGGGATGTATAAATATTTATTATGCACTATAAAAGATAGTTGGGAGTAGGGAATGTAAGATTTTTTTAAATATCTGGTTTATTAAGTTTGTTTGAAAAAAAAACAAAAAACTTAACCCTGTATGGGATATGTTTGAAAGTTCGAGTAATATTAAAATGATTTGTTTGTATGTAATAAATACTTGATGGATGTTTACATCAAGATTATAAATAACACATAGGTTGATACACCATACACTATTCAGAGGAGAAACAATTTATTTTAAATGAGCATTAAAGATGGAAATTCATTAAGGCTCATAGGTAATTTCTATATTTAATATATTTACACTTTAAAACTTTCAGAATTTGATGTACTTTAACTCATACATGATATAATACATAATAGATCTAGCTTGAGACGAGTTTGTTAGTTATACATATTATTCATAAGTTGTTCTATCTGCTGGTTAACATTGTTATTTGCCCAATCTTGAGTTATGTCATCCAGATGGTTATCAAAGTCCACAAGGGTTTTGTGAGCCCCCGTCTTAAGAAGTCTAGAAACACAATCTAAAGTGTTTCCATCTGGAAATAAATCTTAGGTCAGTAAAAAGTAAAACCAAATGATAGGTAATAACTGTCAAAGATAAACTAAAATTGAGGGGAAAAAACTCCAAGCATATTTGGTATTTACCTCTATACCTCTAATAAAATTGAATATAAATAATCAATATTTTTGACAGAGAGTACTTGGTTGAATTCTATTTTAATATTTGAAATAAAATACCTAAATGATTTATTTAAAATATTCAAATTGAATATGTTTTTAGATGTCACATTGTGTAAGTCGCTTGTGGTTTTAGAAGAAATCCAGCTGTAAATATTGCCAGAAGATCATCATACACACCCAATTCCAAAATATCTAAGATAGACTGGGTGGTAGTGAATTCACAGGCATAATATATGCTCAAATAGCATTTTGGCTGAGTGAAAAAATTATTCTTGTTTTCAAAAAAAAAATTCAATCAATAATACACACTAAATGTCCCCCTCATATTTAGTTAATACAACTGATTAAATTGACTTACCGACTGTGATATGGTTGGAATCTTTTATCTTCCATTTTCCATCATTAAACTGAGATACTTTCAAAGCAATATCGTCTAACTCCATGGAGAATGTTCTGTTGTCCAACTGTAAATAATACGGAATTATGGTTGATTTCTATGAGTACAGTTAAAAATGTATATTTTAAGCGATAGCCATACCTGATCTACAAATTTGTAGATCAGGTAAAGTCTTATCTCAGGATGATCTTTTATTTATTTGTAAGAGTTGAGGATCATCAGCTCAAGACAAATAGGTAAGTAACCGCGGTTGGACAACAGGACCGTAGTCTGGATGTGAGAGAGGTCTCCAACAAAAGTCGAAAATATTAAAGGCGATGTGGCATTTGCTGTGTCCAAAAGTACATTGCAGTGCACCTTTTACAAAGTGGTCTTCCTTCCTTTATTGGAAGAATTTTGTATTTTGAAAATAATTTTAAAAAATTGAACTTTGACCCTGATTTGACCCTAGAATTCCATGGCCAGTAAATGCTTATGATTTTTATATTGTTCATATCAACTTCTAGTAAAATATAATGATGATTTTAGGATTTAAGATTTGGCAGATTATTCTCATGTCTACTTCATACATAATATATTTTTAATTAAACACGAACCAACTCAATATGCAATAATTTTCAATCAACCTTACCACAACAAAAAGAGCTAATGGAAACAGTTCTGCAATTTTTTCTGCAATACGAATGCCAGGAGCTTTCTCTAAGGTGTTGTCCTTAAAGTTATCACTGGCTGCATAATAACCCACCACCATCAGACCTGCAGACTGAGCCAGAGCGTCAATCTACAAAAACAAACTTATTACAAACATTTGATACAATAATACATCCACAATAGTGATTAAACATAAACGCTTTTTAAGTAAACTGATAAATATAACAAGTTTTAAAATATATTTGGTATAAAGATGCTCTCAATTATAGTGAACACATTTTAAAATATGAATGCCTTGTTCTAACATAATATTAAATAAGAAATTAATACAAACCTGTGATAAAGCAATTTCTATCATAGGAGTCACATGTAAGCACTGATGGAATAAGGGAATAACATCGACAATTACTAGCTTTTGAGTTTTTGCCGACTCCTTGCATTTATCAGTTTCTGCTAATAATATCCCATTCAGGGCACAATGCGGATACTTCGCAGCGTGCATCATTATTTTAGCATAAGATTTACAAGAAAATTTGATGTTTGCCATGTTTAAATACGTACGATCAGACAAATTTCATTAATAACTATCAGGACCGACAAATCCACGATACCGTCGTAATCACAGGTGGTAATTGAGTGAAATTTAATAAATTTGACAATTGGTACTCTAAAAGCTGTCAATGTCATTGGTCGTTTGTCGATTACCATAGACAACCCCAATATATTGGCGTGTTCAGAAGCTGTACACGATTTTTAAAACATTAGTATAATTTTCCAATTGAAATCTGGTAAAATAAAATCATTTTTTATGTTATAAAATATAAAAAACCTAAATTATTTCAAATTAGTATTTATCTTACTAAATATATAAAAATTAATGCAAAATTGTAATGTTACCAATGAGAGCCATAAACAAAAAGTCTCATAAAGAGATAGCTTGACATTTGACAGCAGTAAATACCTGCTAGGTTTTTCTGTGCAATATATTTTGAAAACCTGCAATACCAATGATTTAAATAATTTTGTTGCCCATATATATTTATTCGTTATGAATATTCTTCCAAAAAAAAGGTACTTATAATATTAATTCCTTATATAAATAATCAATATTTTGACAGAGTATTTGGTGGAATTCCATTTTAAATAGAATAAAATACTTGAGTGATTTTTCCACATGTTAATTTTTATCGGTGACCGGTTGCCAATCTTTCATGTTGGCATTATCAAACTCACATATTTTTTTGATTGATTAATCTGAAAATCAAACATACCAATTAATAATATGTTTTAATCTAAAATGTAATGTTATTACAGGTGGCATGTCCGCACTAAGGAGAACATTGCCCGTGTTCGTAAAGATGAAGCCCAAGCCTTAGAAGAAGAAAAAGAAAGACAACGACGAATTCATAAAGCTGATCAAGAAGCTAGATTAGAAGTTCTTCGGCAAAAAGCGCGTGAAAATAATGGTGATTCCCTGGAAACTTCCACAGATCAAACTCAATTAGCAATTGTAGATGGTGATTCAATATCTACTGAGTCTGAGAAACTAGATACTGAAAAAGAAATTCTAAATAGACTCAACTCTAAATCCCACATAAATTTCTTTTCTGATGTAGAAAATGGTACAATAGAATATTCTAAACCTAACAAAGAGCATGAAAAAGATATCAAAAACGAAAAAGAAAAATATGAAAAAGAAATTGGATATTTAACTTACTTGGGTCAGGATACAAATGAAGCCCTTGGTAAAAAGAATTGGTATGATGTGTTACCTGAAAGAGTTACTGGAAACAGTAGGCCTTCTTTTGTTAAAGAAACTTATAATAGGTTAATTGTCAAGGATATTCAAGGAAATGAAAAATTAGACCACCATGATGAGATTCAATCAAAATGGAAGCAATCTAACGATCCATTGAAGATATTTAAAAGGCAGTTAGATATATCAAATCCTAGTAAAAATACAAGTGAAATATCACATAAAAATGAACCTAAATGTACAAAAAAACGTAAACGAGAAGAAATCGATGAATATCGCCCAATAATGGCAAAAAGGATAAGGAAAGAGAAGAAAAAGTCAAAAAAACATAAAAAGGAAAAAAAGAAACAACAAAAGAAATCAAGGAGTATAATAAGCCCTACCTCCAGTAGTGATTCAGAACAATCTAAAAAAGATAAAAATAAGAAATTGGAAGTTCTTCGACAAGCGAGAGTTAAAAGAGAACTGGAGGAGAAAGCAAGAGCAGCGGCTCTAATAGCCAAAATATCTGGTCAATCTCCTCCAATTGCTAAAGCTACAATTTCTTCGGACAATCCAGCACCGCGACCTGTCAAACAAAAATACAATTCTCAGTTCAATCCGGAACTGGCTAAGCAAAACTATGAAATAACAAGATTTAGATAATGTATAATTTATAAATGTGTCTCTAATAAAATTATTTGTTGTAAATGTGTTTTTTTTGCATCATAATTTAATTAATAAATATATATTTTTTAATAACTAATTTCTTTTATTCTAAAATGTTTATTTACTATCTATTTAACACTACAATAAATTATATTAATTTAGATTAATGTCAATCAGAATGCGTTTTTATTTACCCATGCAGGTATTAGTATGTTTATGTGATTAAGCACATTTTTTCATACATTGAAAACAATTAAAGAAAACTCTCAGAAAATATCATCGTGACTTGTGAGGGATCCCTCACAAGTCACGATGATATTTTCTGAGAGTTTTCTTTAATTGTTTTCAATGTATGAAAAAATGTGCTTAATCACATAAACTACAATAAATCTTTATTGGGTTTATATAACATTATCTTTACATTAAGATTTATAAAAAACTAATGAGATTTGTGATAATTTTTTTAATTATTAAATATAAAATAATAAATCTTCTTTTAAAAATGAAATTTTATTTGCACGCTGCCTGCCCTTCCAGGAATTTATTTTTAAATCCACCATTGAAAAGTAAAACTTTTATTTTCAAATTTTTCACATGAGTAAATTTCAACAGCATAATGTATTTGATCAAATTCTTAAAGATTGCCTCAGACCGAAATCAAATGAGGGAAATTAGCCTAACACCCAATTGCGTAGCTTTTCAATCATAAAGTAATATATATTTTTGTTGTTATCATGAATAAAATTTATTTCGGTTTTATAATTATTTTCGGGAATATTCAATTGATTGAATGTATCAAGGTCGAAAATTTCCCTTTCTTAAGATTCTACCTACCAACCATGTTTAATTTAATGACAGTCAAAAATAATAATATTGCATTTTTAACCAGGAAATAAAAATAAACAATACTAATTAATGTATTCCTCGAATTTTATTATTGCCTCACTTTGTTTTGAAAGATTTAACTTTTAATGTGATCAGGTCTCAATATATATTCTTTAATAATCAATACAATTAGAAAATAAATGCGGTTTATTGCCTTTATCCCAAATGTATTATTATTAGTTTATATTTAAATTTACCGCCATTTCACAGTTTCTGCCACCCGCAGCACAAATGCATAGCCGTGCCTGTCGACAGTGCAGCATGCAGTTTACCGAATATAATTTAATCTATTCTGATTTGCTCACAGGCATATGAACTAGCAAGCAATGTAAGTTGTTCTATTATTTTTAAATAGAGCTTTCTAGTAAGACCTGTCAAAGGTAGTTGTATTAAAATAGTAATCTCGGGATGTCGGTGCAAAAAGTGTATTGGAGGTTAATTATTTAACCTCGAACCTTTAAAATGTCTTTCAAATTTGTGCAACTACTTATTTTGAAAATTTACGATTTTATACAAGCCAAAATATCATTATGGATGATTTATAACTCATTGTTTAGAAAGAGAGTATAAGATGTATATTTGTCAGCTACAATGTCTTGTCACTTATCGGAGTATGAAATAAACATAAAAATACATCGTAATTTCATAAATCAAGTATATATCTAGTACATTCCCCTGATGGGTACTTGTTATAACTATGTTTATTTATGAAAGTTTATCCTATTATAATGGAAATACCACATTAATTACATAATGCCAGCTATGCATCTTAAAGCATATTATCCTATTTTTGATGCACCTCTAAACTACTTAGCGCCAAAACTTAATATATTTATGCTCTAATATTTTTATAGATATTGTTTTATTTTAATTTAAAAAATAATAATCACACAAATTGAATAGTTTGGTACATCGATAGCTACATTCATCATATTAAATTACATTAATTTTTAGCAGTTTGTAATTTCTTATAAACAAATATTTCTTATTACCAACTACAATATGTGGTTATAATAAAATAATAAATATTTTTTTAACAGCTCTTAAATATTTTTTTCATCAATACTGAATTGTGGTAGAGTAACTGATAAAACTGTAAACCGATTCATGATGGACTGCCTCACTGACTGAATTATTCTCTTTACAGGTACACAAAATGAATGCCAACATTGAACTTGTGTTTAACTTAATGAAGTTTAGAATTTATACATCAAGTATTTAGAGCTTTCATAAAATAAAAATATATCAGCTCAATAATGGACTTAGATAATGAGCAAGATAATGGTGTTGGCCTTCGATTATTTGCCATTACTCTTCCTCCGGGAGTAAGTCTAGCAGAAAATATTTTGGAAAACACAGAATCTACATTTGATGATTTTGAAAAATCCACCGCTGTTACTTCTAATTCAGGTATGTTAATAATAAAGCCTATCAGTCAATTAAATGGTCGCTTCAGACCAGCTTTAACCGAAAACTTCCTAACCTGAAGTGAATTTCAAATTAGTGTGATGTGAAGCTCGCACCTATTTTAACTTGGCCAAAAAAGATTTTTATAAACATTGTATTTGCTATCCAAAGAATTTTATTAAATGTAATGTATGTTTTTATTCCTACTTAACCAGTGAAAGTAATCACTGAAAATATTGTTTATAATAACAAATCACATTTTTCAGATATAGAATTACTTTCAATTAATGAGTCATCTATGAGTGGAGTAGTTAATTTACATTTAGACAATGAAGAGATTTTTCCAAATACACATACTGTTATTGACAACCAGCAGGAATACATTGCTATAGAGGTAATTGATATTACAAGTAAAATGTGTACTGCATAAATGTATCCAATATGCAGTATCCATAAATGTATCAAATTATTACATTGTATATGGAATCCAGATGTATCTATTTTTAATTATTTTATTTTCAGACACTTGAAGCATCTAATAGTAATGTAGATGAAGATTCAATAGGTATTCAGCCATTAGAAAATATAGGAGAAAATTTTGAATGTAATGAGAATCAGTATGATCCCAATGGTGATCAGGGTACTGAATTATTTTTAGATGACTGTGGAAATATTTACGTACTCACTGACAATGAAGTTACGGATATTGAAGAAGAACAATTAATAGAAGAGCAACCATCATATACCTCAAATAACTATATCAATATTCTTCAACAATATGGTCTTGCATTTATTGAGGAAGGTATAGCAGCTAACAATCAACTTAACCAAGAAAATGAGGATAAAGAAGTGTCAGATGTATCAGAGGAAGATGAAGTTGACATTGAAACATTAGCAGATGTTGTGCAAGCTCTCAAGTGCAAAGAGTGCAGCTTTACTACCCTCGACAAAACTGCTCTCATCACCCACCATAAAAAGTTTCATCTCAATGAAGTAACAGTTGGCATATACAAATATTTATTTTTATTTATAATCCTAATCTATTAATTTAATCATCATATATATATATATATATTTTAAATATTTATAAAAGTTTATCTTTTTTATTAGATCAATCTCTCGAATAATGATGAAGCCACAGACACTAATAAAAGTTCAGTAAAACAAGTTACGTATGTGTGTGCTCAATGTTCCAAGCAGCTTCCGACCGTCCAGGCCTGTCGACTGCATATGATTAATGATCATCATTTACAACCCACCAAATCTAAAAAGTATTTCATAGTTTTACTAACCACTTATTTATTTTCATTCCTCGAGATGTATTATAAAGTTAGCATCTTTATTATAGCACTGATGAAAGCGATAACTCTGATAGTAAAAATAAAGCAGCTGATAATGATAAAAGAAAATCAAAAAATACTGACCTCAAACATCATCAAATGTCAATGCTAAGGTTTGTGCTCATATTTCTCTATGCGGTGTGATTTCATTTAAAATTTCTGTGTTTTTGAGGAGGATCAGCAATCTGAATATAAAATGAAGTGCAAAATAATATATTTTTTAACATTACTAACTTAATTTATGAAACAGTGAATTTTTGCAATGCAATTAATAATCTACTTGTGACTTTAAAGCAAACTTAATGATGAAACTGATGAGGACAATCCATCAGATGATGAAAATGGAGAATCTAGTAAAACTAATAAAAAGGAAGGGGAGCTTTCACATTTACTGCAAATTGTCAGAAATTATTGGTTGCAACCCAAAACACCAAAAGAACTTAGAGCACGTTTGTGCTCTGATAGAAAAGTCAAGTAAGATTTTGATTAATGCTTACATCTAGTAAAAATAATAATTTTCCTCATTTTAACTTCTTAAAATGAGTGACTAATATTAATGAATTGTTGTTATTTTCAGTTGTTTCTTGTTTATCTTTCGGTTTCATTATAAAATAAGATAAATCTGGGCTATTGTTAGACTGAATTTATTATTATTACTAATATGATTAGGCACATTAGTTCATATATAGAAGATGATTTAAAGAAACTCTCAGAAAAATATCATCGTGATTTGTGTGGGATTTGAACCCACATCCCCTGGTTTACCTGACCGGTGTACTAACCCTTGTACTAACTAGTCACTTCCGTTTATTGAGAATTTTTAACAATCATACTCTACATATGAATCAATGTGCCCAGGCCAACCAATATTTAGTGATTTGCAAGCACTGGACTTTTTGAACAAAGTAACAAGTGAAGCGATTTTAGTCCCATCTGGACATTATTTTTAAAATCTATTAATTTAGCCAAGACGCGCACCATCATATACATATGTCGATTTTTTTATTAAACGTCAATCAGATGCGTATTTATTACCCATTACGGGTTTATTATATTATTACTAATATGATTAGGCACATTAGTTCATATATAGAAGATGATTTAAAGAAACTCTCAGAAAAATATCATCGTGATTTGTGTGGGATTTGAACCCACATCCCCTGGTTTACATGACCGGTGTACTAACCCTTGTGAAATCCAGTGCTTGCAAATCACTAAATATTGGTTGGCCTGGGCACATTGATTCATATGTAGAGTATGATTGCTAAAAATTATCGATAAACGGAAGTGATTCGTTAGTACACCGGTCATGTAAACCAGGGAATGTGGGTTCAAATCCCACACAAATCACGATGATATTTTTCTGAGAGTTTCTTTAAATCATCTTCTATATATGAACTAATGTGCCTAATCATATTAGTAATAATATAATAAACCCATAATGGGTAATAAATACTCATCTGATTGACATTTAATAAAAAAATCGACATATGTACTTAATTTACTATTATATTTACAGGTGCACTGTTCGGAAGTGTCTGTTCAGGTTCAATTCTGTAGAATCTATGATTCTTCATCGAGCTTGTCACTCAGAAGCGGACTCTATCCGCACCACGTACCAGCGGTCTCCGCATACAGCTCCTACCCCACCGTTTACGTAAGCTCTCCTATTTATCAAACACAATTAGTTTTATATGTTGGATATAAATATAAAATATAAATGAAATCTTTAATTTTGGGGAAACTGGATACACTTTTATTAAGTACACACTACGACAAAATATATAATAAAATGATTTGAACTGACTGTTGAGTCAACAAATGTATATATAGGCAATGAATATGCACTCCCAGATACAAACGTTTATTTGCAAAAACAATGATTTTTGCATCCAATGTTGCCTATTATAAGCCTATTTTGCCTACCATTTTATGAGCGCTCAATGATATTTTTAATATTATCCATTAATAAACTGAAATAGTAAATCTAGAAATAGCTCTTCGCTGGTTCTCTTATCTGTCTGCTACAAATGATGAGATGTTGTACTTGTTGTATAATCATCATAAAAACATTTACAATATTATACCACTCAAACTGCAAGACTTCAGATTATCTGACCGGAAAGTTTTCGCATAAGTTGAATACGCAAAAGCATAAACACCTTTTTGCATCATATGTTGCATTGCATGTTGCTTTGTAGTTTGAACTCATTAGGTGTGGGATTTTTATAAGATTGTAGACTTTAAAAAAACAATTAAACTATTATTAAAATGAACATGCAATTTACTTTAGAATGTGATATATTTTATTTTATATAATATATATGATATAATATACATAAGTTCAAGAATTTATATTGCATTGTATTTGAGTAACTTATTAATATTTTTTTTTTAGGTGTTCTATTTGCAATGCTTCCAAAAACGCAACCTTTAATGCTTGGCCTAATTGTTCTTTACACATGTGGCACACTCACAATCTAGCAATCGACTTAATCCAATGCCCTATTTGTTCTGTTGTGCGAACTCACAGTGTCGGTATGTACGAGTATTACTAATGATTAAGGATACTACTTTAAATGAGTAAATTTATAAAATTTGATTGTATAATGCCTTTCTCAGTTAAAATCTTTTATTTTAGCAAAAATGGTCAGACATTTAGCTCACCATGCCCGAGCACATCGTAAAAAAACAAGTTGTAATAAATGTGAAACATACGAGGAAACATCCGGTCAAAGCGATAAAGGAGAATTTGATCAAGCAGCATCTGTACGGTGGTACACACAAAAGCGTTGTGAAATATGTAAGAAGGTAATAAACACTTCACTTTTTATTTATAAATATGAATCAATGAAATGCATTGACCAAAGTACTAAAATCTTCTTTTTTTTACAGTTATATGGCAATTCCAAGACACTCAGAAAACATATACAAGCAGTACACAATAAAATAAAACCGTTTATTTGCAATGTGTGTGGACACTCAGCTGCTAGTAAGCACATGCTCCAAGTGCGTTAAATATTATTTGCCTCTCTGCCCTAATTGAGTGAAACAGAAATATCAATATTTTCTTTCATACTATATTATGTTTCAGCTCCATATGCGGCAGCATACAGGAGAGAAGCCATATTCATGTGAATTCTGCACATACCGAACTGGAGATCATAATACACTACGCAAACACCGTATGAGGCATACTGGGGTAAACATATATATATATATTTTATCTTTAGGTAACTACAGCTGAGACCATTTTAAGACAATTATAATGTGTGCATATGATCTCCATCTTAAGTAAATTAAAAGCATACAATTTTTTATTCAAGCTAAAATTACATTTTTAATCAAACTAAGTATATTTAATTTGTTTAAAATTGAAATCTATTGTGTATGGTATTTTTTTTTGAATAATTATTTTTCTCTAGCTGTTTTGTTTGAAAAAATATTAAAATTTAATTTAAAGCATCGATCAGTTAAACATTATTTATTTATCTAATTATTATCAAGATTCTCAAAAATAAATTATTCTTGTATGGGGTAATAGGTACTTAAGTTTCTTTTTATGTTTTCAATGCACTCGGTTTTACTGTCTAAAAATTATGACAATCCATATGTATTTTTTCTAGGCTTTTTGTTTTTTTTTATTCCCAGGAGCGACCTTATAGCTGTCCACACTGCAAGTACTCTGCAATCCAGGCCGGGGCCCTCAATAGTCACATGAAATCCACTCACCCAAAAGAGCCTCCTCTTACATGTCATCACAAAAAAAAAATTACCCCAAATGTTAAATAATGTTAACCCAAATTTTATAGAAACCTTTCAAAAGTTGTATTCTTTTTCAGTATTATATTGTTAATTTGGTTGTGTAATACTTAATTATTTAAAATTAAATAAACAAGCAAAGGTATTGATATTGCTAAATATATTTTTACGAGCAAAAATTTTTATTTTTCAGTTTGAAAAAATTGAAGCATGAAAATATTTTAAGGGTGAAAATTCAATAAAATATATAACATTAGAAATACTAACCAACTCTGTTAGAAGTTACTTTTTGATATTGGTTTTGACAACGTAATCCCTTTCGTTTCTGACTTGCCGTCACTCTCGCAAGGTTGCTAATGATTGTATTGAAAGCAGGTAAAATAAAAATTACAATATCATTTTTAATTTAATATACTTGGTTCTTAAAAAAAGGTACATAGGTACAATGTGAGTTTTTATGTTTAGTAATAGTTGAACATAAACTTTTTACTTACACATTACAAATATTAAACTTAAGTGAATGTGAGGAGTTGCATAATATTACATTTTGCAATACAAATTTAATTTAGATTTTTGAATACAAATACAATATATTCTTCATAGTAACGAAAATTAATATTTAGAAATTTCTCCATCTGAGATGTTACATCGTGGAATATCTACTTTACATACATCAAGACCATCAGATATATTAGAGAAAATTATGTTTTGCAAATAATGTTTTTAAGAATCTTTTCACTTGAAAAGTGAAACTAAAAAATGAATATAAAACCTTTCATCATCCAGAAATAATACTCAAGTTTTTTTAAGATTCTAATTGTGAATATTGAGATACTGTACAATTTTTATTTGCAAGTTTTACTGTAAAGGTATTTCTGGTTTCATTATAAATCCGCATTCAATATCTAATCGTGTTTACAATAAGCTGTAAGTCATTGAAAACATATTTAAGAGAGGTGAGATTCGAACTCACCTGAACATCAGTCTGGTGCTGCAGTACTTTTGACCACTTATGACTTGAAGTACTCGAACCAATTGAGCTACAGTACTAACTCACTAATCGTAGAAATGAGTTATAGAGGATTTTTCTCGACATTTCATTTGTGAAATCATCTTTTGTGAGAGGTATATTTTGAAACTAAGCATTTACACCTTTATTTGATATTCCAACACTACTTTATTCCAATTTCCAATTTGAAAATAATACAAAATGTGTTTGTAGGTTTTGACAGCCATTGTTATTGAAGAAGTGTTATGCTATATTTTTAGTTAAACTTTTCCGATATTTCAGTTCCAAAATTAGAGCCATCTTCGAGGATATAAAAACATTGATGATGGCCTCAGTACCAAGGCCAAACACAAATAATCTAGCAATTCTAATATAATTTTTTTTTTTTCCAAAAAAAATTTAATACTAAGACGATGCAACTACTTAATCCCTCTGAATGACTTTAAAAGTGCTATTTTTTTATAGGTCTGAAATTTCATCTCTAACATCTGAAAATCAGATAGATTAGATTTGTGATTATCTCTAATCAGATTTTCATTAAATCGGCAAATTCTTTCTAATGGCTTAAAAAATTCTTAAGCCATAGACCAAGTGCTATTACCATTTATATTCTTGAATATAAAAATTTGGAGGTGTGAAGCAAGCTCAAACAAATTATTATTAGAACGTGTTTACAGTTGATCTTAACAACTTATCAAAAAATCATCTACATCTTAACAGATAGGCCCGATCCCAAAAATCTGTAACTGCTTGAATTCATATTAGATAAATCAACAGAGCTTGCATCTCAACACAATTATCCATCGGAAATATAACGATCTTAATATTTATTAATAGGACCACCTCTAATACTGATGAATACATTTGTATTACCATAATGCAATATTTGTTGAAACCTTTTACTGATAAAGTTAAAAGATAGTTAAATAATTTATTTTACCTTCATTAAAAAAATAATCACTTTCACTTATCGCTACATCATAAGACACAAATCATAAAAAATATTTTGAGTTATTTCGACACTATTATAAAAACTAAAAGTCTATTCTAGTTGCTACCACATACTGCATGACCGATTTGAGGCCCAATTTGTAACGTTTCTTACCATCCATACACAAGTCACTAATTCAAAATTAAATTGAGTAATTAGTCATTTTTCAAATTTGGATAGAATCGTCTGGTTTTGTGTCGCTGGAATTTGGTGTTGCGATGTGTCGTGTAATGCATGGCAGGTAATGGCATTTAGATAATATTTCCAAGGAGAGAGTCAAGAGCTTTCTGAACACTTGGATTGGAAAGTATGGGAGGTGCAGTTTTGGTACTCGGTGCCGGTACGGGCTGAGGAATGGTCGTACTAGTAGCATTATTTAACACACTCGCTATTCTCTTTCTCAGATCATTTTCACTCTCTGCTTTCTGATCTCTCCTGCTGAGATGCTGTGAAAAAGAAGGTTCAGCCCCACTAGGCGGAAGATTAGGCTTGGATGAAGCGGGTTCGGCTGGTTTGGCATCGCTGTTGAGAATGTTCATGATCCTCTCTTGCAAGTTGACTTGAGTTTTAACAGATGTATTATCTACGGCCGTATCACCGAGTTCCATCTTTACTTGTTTTTCTCTACAATCCTGAAATAATATAAAAATAATCCATCTTGCAAAAAAACTTTAATTATGGAACTACTGTGGTAAAGCTTTGTCTATGGCAGTTAGTGAACAAAATCTGACCAATATGATCAGGGCGAGCCTATCTTTTATTTTTACTTTGTAAATTTAGATTTTTTTAAAGTGTTTAAAAATAATTTATATATTCATTACCTTGACATACGTTAAGATGGTATCATATTGCAAGACAGTGAGAGTACTTCCATCTGAGAGCTGTCTCAATAGAGCTAAAACTGCATCCCGTCCAGCCCCAGAGCCGGTGTATTGATACTCTCTGTAGTTGCGAGACACCAAGTTGATGGCATCCTCCAATGGCATATTTCGATGCTCTAAAACCACAAATGCCATCATGAATTGATTGAACATCACATAAAAATACCATACACTCACAAATAAATAATTCTACATGGATATTTTCCCATACATATTCTGCCTGAAATTATTATCCTTTTTGAGACATTTGTTGCAATGCGTTATTTAGGGTTAAGCGACACTTATGTGTGCATTGGCCTACACTGTACTCAAAAAATGTGATTATTATTTCAAAATGATTGCACTGTACCTTGAGGTAATCCGTGAAGAATGTTGAGTGTGAGAGACCTGTGTTCTTGATTCTGTGGCATGACTAGGATGGCATATAGGCAACCCCGGGAAGAGATGTTACCCAACACCCTACCAATAGGTACATCTTCATTCGGAAATAACAAGTCAACCACTAAGCCTATGCGTTTCAATCTATCTTCAATATATTCAGCATATTCTCTGGAAATCAAATTATCGATAATAAAACAAAATATCTCAACTAAGCTCTTTCTCGTGCATGCGCTGTAAATTTAATCCAAGCTGCCAAATGTCAGGCAAAATATCATCACCACCTAATGAAGCCATACTAAGCAATTTAGAAGAATTTTTATATTTGTAAACAGTATATTAAACTTAACTAAGTATAGTAAACTTTTATATATGTTATTTACCTTATAGGGTTATGATTATATACACTGGAGGTGTTTTAATGTATCAATAATTACAAATATACAAAACAAATAATATATACAATATACACCTAAAAATATAAACTGCTTACGTTAAAATTTTAGACACAACAATAATTTCACAGTCATTTCTCTCAGGTGCTGGAGTACGGTATGAGTCATTCACTGGTGGAAATCTGTCATAAGAATTGTCTTGCCAACTATCCCCATTGATAGGTGAACGATCTCTGAAGGAAGCTCTGGGGTTCGGATGACGGTATCCCCCTCGAAAGTCTCTCCCATCTCTGCGTCCCACTTCAGGCCAGCGTTCCTCAGTTCCATCGTCCATCCAACTAGCACGCACAGGCATTCCCTCTCCAGATCCCCCCATACTATCTTCTCCATATTCTTCCTCATCTAATTGTTCTTGAGAGCTGCTATTATTTCCAGAATTTGTAAGGTCTTTATAACCCTTCCTAATAAAAAATATAGGAGTTTTTAGTTTTATTATTAATTTATTTTGTGAGTTTAAAATGTTAATAGCATATAAAGTTGACATATATCATTGGTGTGTTGAAACTTCAGAAATAGGAAACTTCAAAAAACTTGTGTATTTATATGCATATATATTAATATTTATTATGATCCTATCATACAAAAAAGAGAAGATGGATATTACTTTGAGGTCACGAAAAATATGTATTTACTTTAATTTTGTCTTTCAGTGCCTTTAAAAAGACAGCACCTTTAAAAGACACAAATATATGATGAAATAATTGTTTATCTTAAAAAATTGTACTTAACAACAAAGAAAATTATAATACAGAAGTGATGCATAAATAAGTAAATGAACCTTTTTCAGATGATACTCTTAATTTTGGAACACTTATACAAAGTGAATTTACGACAATACGACTACTTTGTCAGTATTGTCATAAATTTAAAATGAAACATGCTTGAGCACTTTTAAGTTAAAAAGACTTCATCAGGCTGAAAGGTAAAAAAAACGCACTCCAAAATGTATTTAGTTATCTCCTAGGCATTAGGCTAAGCATATTTGATATAAGTATGGAGTGTTAATAATTAATCCAGTGTCTCACGGATGATTTTTTACATATATCATTGTAAATGAAATCCTTACTTCTGATTTGGACAGTTGATGTTTATGAGTTTTCCTTGGACTATTATCTTCCCAGAGTCAGCAATGGCAGCCGTAGCACTTGCATCAGTTGCAAATTGTATGAATGAGTAATGTCTGCAATTTTTTATTCCAAGAATTGTTCCATACTTAGAGAAAAGCTCAAACAATTCATCTGTTTCTGGTTTATTAGGTAAATTTCCCACATATATTCGAGCATTGATTGTCAGTGGAGTTGTCATGTCGACAGTTCCATAATCGAGTAACATGTCTAAAATTAAAATGACATTATTAAAACTTATTCTTTAAAATATTAGTCACAATGTGTGCGTGTTTTTCACTAAAATGGTACAATAGATTAATATTAAGTATTTAGTCAAACAGGCTAGGATTTAAATAAAATAATTAATAATTATGTTTAAATGAAATTAAATTAATAATTTGTATTTCAATAATTGTTTTATGACAGAGACCACAGTGTTCCAAATAAACGAGTGTATTCTATTAATTGTTACAATAAAATATATTTCAGCAAGAGAGACTGTTATTTCTATTTAAGAATATATAAATAGTAGGAAGCAGAACGAAAACAAAGCTATTAATATTCAAACATCGATAACAATCACAAAATCACATTTAGCAAATGAACAAAATGTTATTGTGAATGAAAACATTTGTAAATATACTTATGAATTACCAGAATTGGTAAAATTTACCTAAAAATATTTAATTTTATCGTAAATATTAAAAATTCAGTATATATAGCAACTGCTATTATAATCTTTATATCGAAATATAATTCAATGGTTAATGCATACGCAAGGACATTTTATAAACTGACATTAGCTTGTTGCCATATAAAGTAATAAGTGGTAGTAGTTTTTATTGTAAGCCATAGACAAGAAATTTGTTTCCTTTAAAATGAATCTTCAGAAGTTACGTTATTTCCAAAATTATATAGATCACAACATCACAATAAGTTCATCAGTCTATTTTTAAAAAAATATTTTTTAATAAAGAAGGTGGCATTTCAGCATTTCGTTTGGTTTTAATTATTATTTAAAACTTAAATTTCAGCATCCACTTGAAAAAACACTTTTATTGGATTTCACGCGTAAACTGTTTATTGTATATATTTCGTTTTTAGTGTTTTCCTTCATTTTAATGGGATTTTGATTATTTAATAGTGGACAACCCTAAACAAACGTCACGATTTTGGATAATCTGTGACTTTAGTCTTAAATTTTAGGTTAGAAATGTGAAGGAAAGATAAGATAACGTAACTTATTTTATTATGTATTCTCTTAAAATGTACAGTAGTAGATAACAATTCGGTATTTAGAAGCCACCATCAAGAGTGATCAGTCGAAGTCGAATAGTCTAAGAGCCATAAATATGAAAAATATTCGTTATTTTTGACTTGGCTCATATGAATTTTTGACTGAGGTGTGATGAGGGGTACAATTTTTCAAATCTGAATTATTGTTTCATGATCTGGTAAGTCGTTTAAATATTATATTAATTACTCACTGTGTATTAGTTTTAAATAATAAAATATAAATATATATTTTAACTGCGTCTATTATTGAAAGGCAGTTAAAATTTTAATTTCCATTACTTAAAAATTTCAGTATAAATTATTTTTATACATATTTTAAAAAAAATAGCCAATAGATGTAAATTTTAGGATCTCAATTATTTTGTGATGATTGAATGCGCTACCGATATAGACCCCTTTACGATTTTTAAGTGCTGCAGTTAATTAATATTGCAGCTATTAAAATATTCTAAATCATTTGAGATAAATTAGCTATTAAACATTAAATTTTCTATAACTCGTTTGATTATATATATATGTTCTTTATTTCATATTCTATATTATTATATATATTCTTTATTTTTAAGTTTTGTTGAGATTTTTATTTCTTGCATACTCATTTGAAAGATTAATGTAAATAGTCTAATCTGTAGTCCGTCACAAAAGATGCGAGGTTGGTAAATATTAGCTCAATAGGCAAGTGATTGTACCGGGTACTAGGCAATGTAATTAAATACTTTTTGCGTTATCTCTTGTTCTGAAGTATCTTCTTACAGCATGTCTAAAATATGTATTTACTGATCAATCATTCATTTCGAAATTTGTCATTATATAGTGCTACTATTTAACAAGGTACTTTTTGCATTTTTTTTTTAAATATATAATTACAGGCACTCAAGTAGTGTTTTTTTGGCCTGCAATTAGTTCAGACTAGAGCACCAAATGTATCCGGTGTTTGAAAGTAAGCATAGTAATTAATTACCAGGTAAAATATCAAAAATAGAGTCTGAACTTTTGAGCTGGTATTGAATAAATGTCAATGCTACATATGCCAGGTATGTCTGACTTTCCTAAACCTAGCCTGGAAGTAATTCAAGGCTTTCTCACAAATTGATAAGTTTAATTCAAATTTTTCATTATCATTTTTTTGCACATTAATGTTACCAACAATAAAATTATTATAATATGACATATTTCTGATCAGGAATAAATTAGTTTCTATGTATTTTCAGTGTGATAAATATGTTGATCTATATGACTGTTATCTCGCTGGCTCCATAAATAACTCGGTTTTTAAGTAAATTCTATTTTCTTTAGGATTACTCTCGAGGAAATGCAAACATTAAGATCTTCTCTCAGAAGCTTTGCTAATTTGATAAGCAGGAATCCAGCAACCAAGAAGCTAAAATCATTCACTAAGACTGCATTCAGTGACAAATTTTTACTGTACACAAATGTCACCATATCAGTTTCACTCTCTGCTACTGGTGATTACATTGAACAGAAGTATGAAGTCTACATGGGAGAGATAGACGGTTGGAATAAGACCAGGACGATGCACATGGGATTCTCGGGAATGACAGTCGGAGTGATCTGCCACCATTGGTACAAGATACTGGACCGAAGATTACCTGGGCGGACATTCGGAATCGTTCTGAAGAAGATGATGTTGGATCAACTGATTTGTTCTCCTATTGTTATATCATTATTCTTTGCCAGTGTTGCCATATTTGAAGATATCACATTTGAGGAATTCAAAACTGAACTCAAGCACAAATTTTGGCGGTTATATGCGGCAGAATGGGTAGTGTGGCCACCCGCTCAAATTATTAACTTTTATTTGTTACCAACCAAGTATAGAGTTTTATATGATAACACAATATCACTAGGATATGATATATTTACATCTCAAGTTAAACATAGCAAAATTGAACATATCACAAGTTTTCATGATACAAAAATGTTGACTCTTAAAAAGTAAAATAACCACCCAAGAAAATGAAGGTCTCGAATTATTATATGCTCTAAAGAAATCATCACAATTATAAAAAAATTACTGTCTATTTTGTGTTAAATAACAATGGATAGCTAGAAGTGTATCTCCAATCTCCAATTATTGTTGAGAGTGGAATGAGTCGCATCTTAAACAAATATTATGACTGTGAGGTCATTTTGCATGTTGTCCTCGCCTCGCCAGCATTCCTCTCAGAAACTCGAATCGGTTCAAAATGTATTTATTATTATTTATTGTACATGAAAATTTAGAGATTACTACAAAATAATACAAATCTTCAAAGCTTAATGCTGAAACTATTGAACTGTTATTTTTAAAATCAAAACATCGCTATTGTGATTGTATATTTCTTAAATTTAAATGCAACTTGTACATATTTGTAATATAAGTTTCAATGTATAAAAAAAACAAATGCCTAAGCTTTAAAAATGTTAAATAATGTGATTTGCAGCAATGCATTGCAATAAAATGCACCAACCATGTACTTATTTAAAATAAATTAGTACAAAGAAACATAATATTTAATCATGCTTAAAGTTCATTTATATTTTTATATAGATATATATTTTTTGTATACCAAAAATATAAATTTAATAAAAATGTACCTGTTTCAAAATTACAACTACTTTATTCCTTTCAATCGGTAATGCCCAACCTTTCAGGTGACCAAAAACTCATGGTGATATGATTTCTTACTAAAAAAAACTATAAAATGTACCAAGAGCCACAATTTCATAATCTTAATTACTTCCTGAAGAGAATATTTAAGCTCAGCTGCTGTTTAGGTTAGATCCTTTTCAAAAATCAGAAACCGGCAGCATCAAGTGGAGTCCAAAGGTTTGTGATTCTCTAGGCATATTTGAAGGATCTAGACAGTTGCAGTGTTCACACTAATATTACCAACTAGATGTGATAGGTCACAAGTGCAGTCATTTTAATCTCGAGGAATGAAGCAACTAATAAGGCTCTTTCAGAATAGAATTTACGTGTGGCTAGCAAAATTTGGAAGCTTTACTTTTTCTAGGAAAATTAGTGTATTTCTCAAATTTTTCAGAGAATGTAAAGTTAGCATGAAACTTTAAAAAAAATGTATTTGTGGTAATAAAAATTAACAAAATACATTAATTCATAGTAGACTTGGCATTCCATGCAAAATTAAGGGCTACAAGTCCATTTCATGTTACATCTATAGAAAAATCAAGGCATTTAATTGATTTTATTTGGTGATCAGTTGGAATATTTTGTTGACAGGAGACATACTTAAGTTTAAAACTGTAATGTGAATAATTAAAATATTTTAAATAAAATTCTTTTGTGTTTTTTCTACATGTTCGCCAACCTTTCACGTTGGCATTACCAAACTTTACTCAGTGAAAAGTTTGCCAACCTTTACTAACGTGAAAGGTTGACAAAACCGGTCACCAATAAAATTAAAATGTGGAAAAATCACAAAAGTATTTCATTTAAAATATTAGTGCTCTGTCAAAAACATTAAATAAGTAAATAATTAAAAAATATATAACTGAATCATCACTTATTTATTTATAAGAAACCTGGTGACAAAGTAGTGTAAACACTTATAAATAATAACATAAAACTATTACTTATCAATAGTATGTCTAATTAACAATGAGTACTATAACTTTATACATTTCAATTGAGCTGTGTGTAATATTAGTAGAATTAGAGTAATTTTTTTTTAACAAAAAATAGTCCTTTACAAATAAGGTTTTAAAAAACATGATGTCTCTAAAATAATTATATATTTTGTTTTTGTAATTGTTCTCTACCACTGCCTAAAACAGAATGTTGGTACTTGCAGGTTAGTATGAATCATTATTTCCATTTTACTTACCCTAAGCTTGAAAACTACATACTCATATGGTCAAATCAAAACAACAATTAGATTATTAAAAAACAGCTTATCCCTTGCATAAAGTTAAATCAATCATTATTAGTCAGACAGTATGTATATGTTTTATAAAAAAATCATTTTGGAATTACTGATATATTTTTCTTAAAATTTAAAAAAAAAATTTCCTGTTTATTCATTTTGTATAGTAAAAAAAAAAAATTAAGAATATTTTTATTTATTTACAATAACTCTGTCATATATCATTAAATCTGTTCAGTCTACCAAAATAGAGAAATTAAAATATTTTACAATATTAAAATACATAATTATAATATAACTATCTAAATAAAACAATTTATTTTGAATAAATTACGCTATAAATTACATTATTTTAATTTTAAATAATAGTAAAGTATACAAAGCATTACTAGAGATCGACAAAATAGGCTACACACTGATAAATTATAAACTTAATACTAATTAGCATTTTAGTTGTTTTTATTATGGCGTCTTTGCAATAGCAAACATATTACAAATATCATCTTTACATTAAGTACCTATTTACAATGTAAGCTTATTATTTTGATATTAAAACAATCGTAACATGGAATTATTATTGTACCATTTTACGAATTAATAATGAGCAAAAAGTCATCACCGTCAAGTAAACTTTTATATTTACATCCAAAAAATTATTTAATTACAGTCAAAAGGCAAATTTGGCACTAACCCAAACTGGGATTATGAAAGGGTGTATGCATAGTGTAAGCTGCGATATTGACAACTATCATGGCATAAATTCTCTCAAATAGTTTAAATATTTGGACAGTTAGAGTATTCACAACAGCTGCTTTTGTAAATTAGCTGTATCAATGCTCCATTGTGAGTCTAGCAGGACTGATCCATTAATGATCATTATGAACTGACAGTGCAAATTTAAGCAAAGTACTCAGGCTTTGGTGATTTAATTAATTCCATGATACATATTAAAATTGGAAATAACACTCGTGAGTGCAATAAAACCTTTCAAGATGAAACAAGAGTTTTTTTATAATTCAAGCATGATATAATCTCTTTTCAAGGACAACCTGTTAATATACTTTAAAACCTGCTATTTTAACACAACCTTAATCTGCAGTTTCCAATGTGTACAAAAAAAATCTGTTTCTAACCATTGTAAGCATCACGGGGCACGCTGTAATTGTGAAATGTAATTACAAAAAATCATCCACCACAAAATAATTATAGACTAATTTGGTGACAAGTTTTTTTTTTATATATTCAGGAAATTAATCAATTTGGAATAGTATGAGCAGTTTATCATAAATCAGTTAGTAGTTTCTTGCTAAATATTTTTACCTGAACAAAATATGAAATTTATTTATATTCACCGCTTCACAATAAACTTTCCTAGATGTTTTTAAGGTGATATGTACTATAGAGATTACTTTATTGTTAAAATGTACATATATTGTGGAGAAAAAGAGTTGGAATGGTTGCAGAAATTCATTGCTATGTGGAAAGCCAAGTACCGTGACAAAAAATATGAAATGATGTACTTTGGAAGAAGATAGCTCAGCCCTTGGTAGGCAGCTTGATGCTACAATAAGTTGTTGAAATGGTTTAACATACAAACAGTTTAAAATTACCCTCATTACACCTTAAACCAGTCATGTTAAAGATACGGCCCGCGATCGCAATGTGTCACAGAAAGATGAATCATGTTTTTTAGAGCTTTTAGACTTATTTTATTTGAGTCTGGCCCGCCTACACATACTAAATTTAATATATGGCCCTCTGCAAAATTGAGTTCGAAACCTCTTATAAATGTATCGATTTTTTTTGGATAGATTAGGAACCTCGCTTGTTATGAATATATCAATATAATTTCAGTGATGGAATTTATGGATTTAATTAGCCATTCAACTTAAGTATATTTTCCTAAAATTAAAAGACGAGAGTAACAAAACAGTGTAAGGAATTGGAGGATCCGTGCATTTTTTTTTGCTAACACCTTACCCAGTATGTCAGTCTTGTTTCTAGACATACTCTTACATCACGCACTGAGTATGTCGGATAGATTAGGGAAACAGTGGTTGACCTCTCACCTCACTTCATTTATAAGCCTTTTCAATTTGGAATTTTATAATTTATAAAATTCATCAACATTTCCAGATACCTGTGTTTTCTGAGCATATAAAACTGAATCGTTTTGTCCTTAGTCATCTATTCTCAATGTTCCTTGGTCATTACAAACGAGCATTGATTTTGTGCCTTCTGACTCGCAGCTTACTGCTTGCTGGAAATATGCTGGATCCTTGCGATTCAAGAATCGAAATGTTACTTAGATTTGGTAGACATTATCATCTAGGTTTGAGTATGAACAACCTGCGGAAATTATTTCATCCATACTAGATTTTCACGGTTGTTCCAAATTGCTCCTGGTTGATCTTATAGAACTGTACCCTTGATTCGGCTGGGGTGTTTGGATTACCCAAACTTTCAACAACACGCCTTAAATTGTAATAATTAACCTGCTTTGCTTATGGAATAAACTGACAATGAACATGTTTGGTGTAATTATTTCTGTCCATTCTGGGAATTTACGGTCTGCCTCTTTCTTCCTGAGGATCCTACAGTCTTCCCATCGAATTGAAAATGGACAAAATTTAGCAGAGAAGGATTAGTATAAATCCGATGGTTGCAAATAAATCGGGTGAATTATAAAATTGTTGAAAATCATCTTCGAGACAACTACTTGTAGTTTGCATTGGAAAACTGCGAAAAATACTTGATTACTGGAAATTGATACGATATCAAATTGGTGTAAATGTGAGAAAACATACATTGTTCCAAACCCTATTGCATAGGTTGTCACTCATAAGCCTGTAATCTGGGACTGTAGGGTGAATGTTGACAACTCTCATCTTTACATTTTTGGCCTCTTTCACGTGTCTAGTTATTTCTAATTCCATTTACTATTACATAATATGCAACTGTGCAATCTGACTTGAGCGAGCCACACATCCAGCAAGAGCATGCGTAAATTATGCAAAACACACAGCTAGACGCTAAACACAAAACACAAATAACTGTGGCTTGCACAGTGGGTCTAGGTAGTTTGATCTCAAGGTGCCGCAGAAACGAAGTGTGAGAGTCAGTAAGCTGGTGTGGACATAAATTATGTGATGTGAGCGTGGGGACGTATTTGATTTGGCGCAAACATTATTAGCGGAATCGAAAAGGTAAAACTATGCAGCAAGAACAAGAACTCCTTGAGTTGCTCGGACCACGTGGCAGGAACATCAGGTATTTCCGCTATTATTCGGTTGACGAGTTACTATCACTGTCACATTATTTATATCAACATATAATAATATTTACATATTTTTCTTTATATACTACACAATCTTATCTGCAGCCACCTTCCCACACAAGACATTTAATATTTATACTTGTTTCAGGACGGTTTTCAATTGCATTGTAAGCTGTGTACATAAAATTAAATGTTTATTTCATAATAAAAATAAAAAAATTGTGGGTTTGTGATGTATATTAAATAAACTAAATTGCTCTTCAACTTTCCCTAACTTTCTTGAAGGTAACAAATATAAATAAATAATCATAGATAATTGATGTACCAAATATTAACTTTTTTAAACTTGTATAAAATTTATAAAATGTAAATACTTGAAAAGAAGCAGCGGTATCTCGTCTATGGAGATGTTGCTGATTGTTTATATGGAGATCTTCGCATTGCTGTAATGGCAACTTATCTACAGATTTACCCATAGTTAAAAATACGACTACAATACCTAATTATTATTCTCACATTTGCATATTAATCACAAGTTTTAAATATCTGTGTTTAAACATGCATATTTAAACACAGCTGAATATTATTTGTAAATGGCTAGGTTTTTATTATTAAATTGTAAAATCTATTTAATTTGGTTGGCATATTTGGTGATAAAACTTAGCTCTGTGCTATCTTGCCGACAAATTTATACCTAATATTCTAATTTAAGCAAAAGTGTAATTTGCATTTACAAAATTATACTAATTTCTTTGACAATGCGCAATATTAACTGACAAACAAAACATTTTTTAAATTTTCAACTATTCTTTGTTAATCACTCTGTAATATAAAATGAAAGGTTAAATTTTAATGTCAACAATTTGAACATGTCAAATACATTGCACTGAAATTAACACCTAATATTATGCAGATTGAAAAATATTTTTAAAAAATTAGTATAAGTTTATGAATAACCTACAAAAATGGAAAAAAGCGTTCCTTTCATTCTAACACAACACATTAACTAAATGCAGAAGCAAGCAAGGGTTGGTGATTTTGACCAGTCTTCCGTAGCATATGTACATGCTATGTATTCAATATGGCGATATACAGACTTAATTATATTTTTAAATAGTTACAAACCAATCAAAACATTCCATCATGAATTCCGATTGGTACAAGTATAACAATAAAAAATACAAAATTCCGTAAACATTTACGCAAATCTGAGGGCACGGCAACTGGTAGCAAAACTGTGGTCAAGCGTCTCACTTCATGAGCCACGCACACAAATATAAACGAAGTTAAAATTAAATTCAAGTTCGGTGCATTTGGAAGCAAGACTAAAACTCCATGGGTATCGGCTGCCAGCCATATATGGTGCTGGCAAACAAACAGCTCCAATGAAATATCTCCAAACCAAGCGAGGAAGCTCGAATACCTGGAACGAAGAGCGCCTGAAACGTTACGCAGCACTATATAGCTGACAATCGGAACTGCGCCTATGTAGCTGTGAATTTCGTCACACTCTTGGTGTCCACCGCACAAAAATGGCAATGCTAACCAACCTCCTACCACTCCTATAGCTATCAGAGCTGCGCCAATGGCTAATCTCGGTGAAAGTAGATTTCCATGGGAGCTATCATCTAATAAGCCATGACGTTGAGCAAGCAAAAAACAAGCTGCGAAGACTGCACCGCATGTCAATGAATAACGATCTTGTTTCCAGTGTATCCACCACTGCTGGATGTCATCATCAGTCGTCACAAACAAGGCCTTCCACGGTCGGGTGACAAACACTTTTTCAAAGAAAACTTCTGACATATATAATACTGTTATGACTACCAAAAAGCCTATGAATTTAAGAACTAGGTAGAAATATTGATAAGGATGGCCTTCACTACTGTGGGCTGTGACGTGAGGGGGCAACGCCAGAACTACGTACAGAAGGACTATCCAGAAAGATACCAAAGGAACAAAATGGTAAAACTGATATGGGCGATTCATCGTGAGACATAACACCACCGTCATGAAATTTAATCTGAATAAGACGTGAAAGAGGCGCACAATGCCAGTGTTGCCTGTATGCCAGGTGTAGCAAAAGTGTCCATAGCCAGACAGAAATAAATAAGCACTACTGAGTGCACGCATTAGCATGTGTATCGGAAGCAGACGCGTGGCACCAGTGACTTGAGCTGCCAAAACTAGTAACTGCATCCACCCGCGCCATTCCACAGTCTGATCCCTGTGCAGAACTCGCGGACTCCTTGCGTCTTCCGTGAAAAACAACCCCAAAACTAGGACATACCCGACAGGTAACCAAAAACTCCATTCCGAGTAGTATTTGTTTTCCTTCATGAAAAAATTTGTGCGATCACAGAGGTAGAAGTAGAAGACGATCAGGCCAAGAGTGGAGAGTGATGTGAAGAGGGTTAGTACGTCAGGGGCTGCATTAGGCACAGCAGTGGCAGTGGGAACATTCACGGGAACATAGTCACGGCCTCGCCTGATGGACTCCACCCAGCGATATAATGTCATCGCTACTCCTATTGCCATACTGTGAATAAATAAACAAAAAATTACATTTTATGAAAAGAAATTTCAAGTACCAAGAATAAGAAGCAACTTTTAATTTAGCAAATTTCAATGCACTTTTAAACACCATCAGAACTGCAGTCTATTTCAATTGTTATTTTTTAATATTTTAAATTAAATCACTAAAGTATTTTGTTTAAAATAGAATTCCACCAAATATTCTCTGTTAAAAATATTGCATACTGTTATTTAATTATAATTTTTCAGTATTCAAGTAGTGTTCTAGAGAACTGGCATCAATGATGACGAGCAGGGTCCACAATTTTTTTAATTTTGTTTTGAATATTTATTCAAATGTATTTTAAAGTTAAAATATATAATACGTCAGATAAGAATTCAAAATTTAATTATATTCTCTATATACTTGATTGGCTAAGAATAGTTCGGAAATTAGTACTGTTTCCATACAGAACAATCTACTATAATAATATCCATTGTGTGTGTGTATGTTTCATTTTTTGGTTCTCTATAGAATATCTTAAAAGATACAATGCTGATTTTTTGCACGTAAGTTCAGTAAGTTTTTCCGCAGTTATGTGCCGAATTTCAAGACGATAGGATAATATTTTTATTCATAAACTAATTTAATAAAACTAAAAAATATGCTTTAGCGAGTTTCAATATGTACGAATTATATGATTCTGTTGTTCACCGCAAGAATTTCAAATTTAGAACTTTTACAAAAAAAAACAAATTTTGATGCTTCTTAGAAATTTTCAGTTTATGTCAGTTTGACACAAGTACCATCTTTATTTTTTCATCGAAATTGCATTAGAAATTATTAATCACATCATTAATAACTCAAAATGTCTCCTAAAAAAATAACACCGTCTACGCACAGCAAACGTAATTCAAAAAGAATTGCACAATTGAATGTGATAAAGACTGCATCAAATAAAGAACAGTGTAGTGAAAGTGATGCGTTGTTTGTAACACGAAATGTGACAGAAATGTCAAGCAATGAATTGGAAGGAAAACGTGAGCAGCGTCTTCTTAAAATTCGGGTACGTGCATCGACCTCAAGACAAAAAGAAACTGATACACAGTGAACGCTGCGTTTGTCTTAAAAGCGAGTGTGTGTATCCACATCGAGACAAACAGAAGAAACAATAAGACAACCAGGAGCGTTTGATAGCGCTCGCTGTCCCAGAAAATATTGTGGACACAATTGTGGATTAATGAATGTGACCTGTCAATTCTGCAATGCTTTACATTTTCAAGCAGAAAAACCATCAGATGGAAACTTCAACGATTGCTGTCACAAAGTTAATGTGAAACTACCAGCAAGGCCTATTTTCCCGGTATATTTAAAGGATATTATGTCAAATCCAGAAAATATTTATAATGGAAATTTCAAAAGAAAAATAAGATCATACAATAACTGTATATCTTTTGCACCAATGGGAGCTAAATTAACAGGTCCAGTGGCAGAATCAGGGCCACTCTGCTTCAAAGTTCAAGGCCAAATATATCACAGAACTTCGCGCCTTCATCCAACTGATGGTACAAAATGAAAGCATTTCATTCAATTCATCTTATTGTCAGCCAAACATATGTTTAAACACTATAGCATCGTTCATCAAATACGTCATTCTGTGACGGGCTACATTTCTAGTAAACATTATAATAGCAGAACCATTGTTAGTAACTTACCAGACAAGAAATAAGGAGAAGGTGACAATCTGTAGAGTGGTATACGGCTCAGCCGACGAGCAACAAGTACCATCGTTAAAGTTCATGTGATCATTGCAATACATGTTGAGAAGTATCTGAGTGTCGTGACGAAGTGCAGTGGGGCTCAGTAGAAGACCATCTTCTGACATGGCTCCCGCCACCACTAATTGGGAGGACGCCCACAACTTCACGCTGGAGTGAGTCAACATCTACACAAGCACAAGTAAGATTTACATTATTACATGTTAGCTATATGCTATAATGGAGCAGTGACATTAACATTCACAACAAACAAGCCACAATTCATAGATCTATTTTATGCAGGGGATGGCAGTGGATCTAAACTATTTATATTTCTTTACTGTTTGTATTTTGCACAGTAAAAACACATTTTTAAAACAGGTAATATGAAAAAAGTACTGCAACCACTTTCAGTTCAGAAGACCAAAGGAAAATCATAGCACTTAAAACAACAGGTAATATAACTATCTGTGAATGTGTTTGTGAGAATAATTGTGAATAAAACTAGAGGCATATTTTAAATAATTATAAAATGATCCAAGGATAACAAACCTCAACAGCAGCTCTATTGTATAAATCAATCTGCTGATCAGTAATGACTTGATTCTCTTGCTTTAGTTTTTCGCTGTCCACAGGTTCCTGGAGCACCCATAGCACATTTGTCTTCTTGGCACTGAGTCCATCGATGGGCTGGACCAAGCGAGTCAAGTTTGTACGATACTCCTCCAGAGCTCTAGAAGAAGCATTCTGCTCCTTAATGATAAGTGTGGCACACCCACCCACTATTGTACTGGGAGGATTATCACTCTTTTCCCTAGAATATTTTTTTTGATGATTTAGCAAATAAAAATAATTACCATGCAGTTATTGAGTAAATAAATAAATTATACTGTAATAAAAATTCCAGAAAAAATATAATTAAAAAGTCTTTAAAGCACAAGTGACCTCATCTATCTGCCGTATTATGGATATGTTATGAACTGTTATTAAATTGAAAATGAAGTAAGGAATTGAGAATTGAAAAATTAATAAAAAAGGGCATAGGCATTAGGGTGATAATAAAAATGTTTGTTACCACAATACAATAGAATTGTCTGTTTTAAATTGATTTTTTGACTCAAAATTTTTCAACCCTCTTTTGAGGATACAATAATAAGTAATTAAGTAATATATTAGCAATCAGCAAAATTCCATTCTAAACAAAAATTAAGATCGGTAACTTCACTTGAATGTCAGTGAAGTGGGCATATATATATTTATATAATCTAATGTTCCAATATTTTTTTTATATTCAGGTGTTTATGAGTACTAAATCTATTTTCACTATGTTAGTGCTTTCTTACAACTATTGATCTACTGTGAGTACAATAAAGCCTTCTTACCATGCTCTAAATTGCTCAACCATTTTCTTAGATATATACGGGCTCCATATGAACTCAGCGGAAAGGCGAAGCTTCGTGTCTACATATGTGAGATTGGAGTGGTTGTTTCTCTTCTCAATGGAAGAATTAGTTACGTCTACATCATCTTTAACTTTAATATGTGCTGGAAAAATAATATTCATATGATAAATCTTGTGAAAATTAAATTTAAAATAACATACAAATATTTAACAAAATAATAAAATGTAAAACATTACAAAAAAAGAACTATGATTAATTTATCTATCTATTTATCTATTCTTGTTCTCTCTACTCCACAAGAATGAATAATAAACCTAAAAATATGAGAGCTACATACACAAAAATAAGTCTCACTTAAGGAATAAAGATAAATGTTTTATTTTATAAGGTCATATATAAACTCTTTAGCATTGTAGACGGGCTTTAATGCAGAACTGACAAAATAATCTCTAATTTTACTGTTTGATGATAAAATATATGTATGGCCCTTACAAGTATTTACATAGCCTTGAAGACTACATTATATTATATCTATAGATTTTAACTGCATTAATTTCAACATTCACCGGGATTGAGCGGTCATAAAAGATAGTGAGTTTTATTATTTAAAATATTTCATATATTTTTTTATGTGTTCTGATTGTATGAACAGGTTAATGGGTTGTATATGAAATTACTAATTACATAAAAATAGAACATTAGGTTATGACTCAATGATTAAATAACTGAGTATGTCCGTAGGTTTTGGCAGCTGTTGTTATTAAATGACTTGGTTTCTTGGTGTTGAGGTGCTTGAAGTCTTGACATTTTCAGCGGGGACCGAAATATTGGAGGACAGAAAACTTCAAGCACCTCAATCCCCAAGAAACCAAATCGTTTGAACAATTTTTAATATTTAAAATAAATAATATTAAGCAGATTCTTGGCCTTGATATACCACTTATTACTACAGTAAATTATGAAGTAGATGCTAAGTATGCTCAGTTGAAGACGGTAGAATGGTGGCATTATACTTTTAAATTCTGAGATATGCAATGACACTTGCAGACTTTAAAATACCCTGATCAATCTATGTATTATTCAAACTATACAAAATCAATCATGGTAATATTTTACATTGAGGTTATTGATTGATTAAACATTAACCAATCAATTACAAACATGAACACATCCAAAATAATAATTTAACTTATAAACTACATGATCTCAAAAACACTTCATTGTGAGCTGCATGTATTGTGATTAATGTTTTTTACATTAGCTTAGCAAGTAAATTAAAGGTAAAGGTAATGTGTGTGTATAGATCACAAGACCATTCATTAACGTAATTACCTTATAATACTAATGGATCAATATTGGACCTTGATTAATTTTATAAAACATTGATTCCATACAAGTATTCTTGGTATTCATAGAAACTTCTCAAAGAGTGAGTGTTCAACTTTTTTTTATTTTGATTGACAAATATGGTCACATTTGACTCATTTATAGTTTTTTGATTTCTGTAACAATTGTGTTCTGTAGAATTTGACAATATTTTTTTACAGTCACACCAATAATAGTTTATTATAATCTTACTTATGGTAATAAACAAAGATGTAACTCGATGTTTGTGGCCTGTTAGTATCAGATCTCATAAATCAATTGTCAATTCAAAATTATCATAATTGACCACATTAAAAGTACTACATGGTGCTTAAAATAGTTATAAATGAAGATAGTTCTATAAATTTAATATATTAAAATTCATTTATTTTTATAAAGTGAAATTCATATCCTGACCGAACCTAATTAACCATTTAAGTATTATACTCACCAATAAAGGATTGATAAAGCTGTTGTATCCGATGATCACCTATGAAAACAAATCGATTGTGTCTTCCCCAAAATGCCAAGTATCGGAAGCAATGCCTCGTATCCCTAAAACCCATTAAAACATTTAAATATTTCTAGTAAAATGTTCAATGGCGATGGTTCTTTATAATAAATATTATAACGAAGACAAGTTACAAGAGATCTCGGTTTCTTTGTTAACTTACGTTTGCGAGTAATGGTGTAACATACACCCATACGGCTGCCATTCATGATTCCCCTTGTATCTTCCAGCAGACAAAAGCCAAGTGCAAGAATCTGGTCCTAAAATATAAAAAATACCATTAAAAGCTATGAACTGTCATGTAAGACCGGCAAATTGTGCAAATTGAAAAATCATGAAGGGAAGGCACAAATACCATATCTTAGGTGTAAAATTCCGTGATATGCTATAAATCCAAGTACTAAAATTAAAGCAAGTTTCTTTGAGTTAGCAGCATTCAATTGATCTATAAACTTTTCAGTAGTGGACCGCTTTGACATTTCAACGACCATTTTTTTATTTTGGAATTTAGTGCTGCCACATAGAAAATCTTATGTGTGTAAGGTTTTTTTTAGAAGACAGTGAAAATAAGATCTAGTAGAGAGCTCTGTACACAAATTAACTATTGGCGAATTAAGCTTCCTAGATTTTGATTAAATCGTGAATAAACTATTCACCACAAAAAATACAACTGGTTAATAATAATAGACAGTAGTAATTCACAAAAAACTTTTTTATTTTCAAAATTTATCAAATGTGAGAGATTTTAACTTTTGAATATAACTGTAATAAAGCTTAATTTATGGAAGTATGTCTCAAATTTTATTTTCTGAGTTATATTCACAAAAATTTGAACAATAAGTATTTAGCAGCAGTTCATATTTTAATTACGAATAACGATCTGATCGCATTTATATTCAATTTTTTATAATTAAAAATTCAATGTTAAAACCAGGCTGATAACAATATTGAAAAATAAATAGAAATATTTTCAAACAAAAGAGACTGAACATAAACAATGACCAAATGTTATGTACTTTTGACTCTGTGGTACTGATTCCATGGCTGTTAAGTTTCCTCACTGTGTGAAGTAACCATGGCCGCTGTATCACCGTCTGAGGTTTGTATATATAAATATATTTTTTATATTCAGTTGAATTGTAATTTTTCATTGTTATTTAAATGTCGAAATTGTTTTTAATAATTTGGATTATGCTTTTATTTTTAAAATGATAATTTGTTCAGTATATGTCACAATAAAGTTTCACTATAGCTGCTGATCGATCATCTCTGTTAGATAAAAATATATGCTTATGCTTATTGCTTACATGTTTCTTTGTTATTATATGAGTTTGTTTTTACATCTTGTAAAAACTTGGTTATTTATATTTTTAGCGACGATTGCAAAAAGAGCTGATGTCGTTAATGAAGGAACCTCCACCTGGTGTAAATGTCGACGAGGATCAAGCGAGTCAAAACCTTACATTGTGAGCGTATTTTTATTTATCTTTAACTTTCTTTGTATTCTAATATATTAAAATTTATTCACTGTGCATTTTTATTATTTAGGAATATGATATAATTTTACAGGAAGTGAACGGTTAACACATTATTTATTATGATGCTATACAGTGATGCAATATTAAATTAGGCATACAAATGAGTATTCACGACCTTTCGTCTTTCTTGTTTGCGTGTTTATTATTTATGTAAAATAGCTTCTATAGATTATGAAAGTGCTTAGTTTTATTACTGAATTGATCTTATTATCGATAATTGTAATTTGCTATGTTTCTACTAATACAGCAAATACCCATAAAAATAACATATAATCTTTTTTGAGTTAACCGATTTTATTTTATGAATGATTTAAAATATATGTTAATATCATTTTAGGTGGATAGTTCACATGGAGGGTGTTTCGGGGACTCTGTATGAAGGAGAAAACTTCCTTTTGCAGTTTAAATTTACCCATAAGTATCCGTTTGACTCACCTGAGGTAATCAAATATTTTTATCTATTAGTAATTCCTGCTTTACAATTACAAAAATTATCTGTTAAGGAAAATATAATTTAATGTAATAATGTTCATGTTTTTTCCACGCATACATACATTTGTAGGTTTTCTTATTTATAATATATGTTCAACTTGAAATGGCGACATTATTTTATACTTTTAGCTAAATTACACTTTTCTGGTAAAATTTGTGCTATGTTATAATATTTTTGATTAATCTCTGTATGAGAGCACAAGCATACCAAATATTAATTGTAATTATGTATTAGTTGTCATATATTTTTCAAAAAATTTGGTTATTCACAATGCACTAGTTTAATTTGTAACTCCAGATTTATCATAAATCTAACTAACCAAACGGCTAGATATACAGAAATAATTTGATTTTCACTCTAGGGAGGTTATTATAACCAAATTATTTTCTTAAATGTTTAAAGCATTTGACTAATCATATTTGAACATGGTTAAGCATTTGATCCACATTAGATTCACATTGAGTAAGTTCGTTTTACCTTTAATTTGAAGATTAAATTTCTCTAAAGACACCTATCTTACCTTAATGTAGTAATCTTGTTGTTTTTGGAAGTTTATCTTGGCCCAATTTGTGAACAAAATAGTCTTGCATTTTTCAATCAATCAACAGTTTTTTTTCTTCCAAATCTTTTGAATCTAATGTACTCAAATTGATAATTTGATGTTTTATACTTATATATGTTTATTTTGTGGATTGAATGTCAATCAAATGCGTTTAATTACCTTTACAGGCTTATATTACTTACTAATATGATTAGGCATATTTTTTCACATATTGAAAATGATTCAAAGAAACTCTCAGAAAAATATCATTGTGACTTGTGTAGGATTTGAACCTACATCTCCAAGCTTACATGGTCGGTGTACGGACCCTTGTACTAACAAGTCTCTTGTATTATCTTAATGGTATTAGATATTATAATGTGCCGCATTTATCTTAGACAAGAAATTCTTAAGTAGTTTGAAAGGGAGATAACAATCTTTGTAAAAGTATATAGGCAGTGTTAAGGAAGGAACTTTAAAGAACAAGATCACATAAACATAAACAAGATATCACCATAAATAGTTATCACCACACATTGAATTTCTGCACCAAACAAAGTGGTGACCGAGACGCACCTCTCGAGTGCAAAGAGTTATACTAGAAAGAGCTACCAGCAGGGAAGCCTAAGCTCTCTCAGTTCTGTTATAAAAAAAAACAAAAACCACTAGCATGTAATTAATTTGAGAGGAAAGGATTTTCATATTACTAGATACTGCACTTCTTATATGCTAGCTTTTACTAGTTTTTAAAAATGGTTTGTATTTTCAAAGGTGACATTTATTGGCAACAACATCCCAGTTCACCCACACATATACTCCAACGGACACATCTGCCTGTCCATCTTGACTGATGACTGGTCTCCTGCTCTGTCTGTGCGCTCCGTTTGTCTCTCTATTGTATCTATGCTTAGCAGCTGCAAAGAAAAGGTAATTCTTATTATTTATACAATTATTCTACTAAGATTGATGTGTGGTTTTTTTTGCTTGCATTTTGTTGTGATGATAACTTTAAACATGTAGTTGTACTTGAGCAAATAATTTGAACTTCAAATTTTGAAACCTAATTAATTAATTTTTAAATATAATATAGATATAACGAGCACAGAAATGTCTGAACTTCCAGTGTTCATTGTATTTTCTTTGTAAATATTACAAACACTTAAACATGGTGTCTTTCGTTACTATTCACTTGTAAAGCAAAAGAACAGTTTTTTTTTTCTTTTAATTTTACATTTACAAATTAGTTAAACTAATCACATGGTAAAAAAGTACCCTTCCACTTTTTTAACATCTCATATTAGAGATTTAAACATTTGTCTTTATATAAATATCTTATAATTTGAATAAGTGTCATGGCCAATTAAATTACACCATGATGTAGATTTTGGAAATTAGGCTTTTGTTTATAGTCATAATGATGTTTTGTTGATATTTATAATCTATAATTGTTCAGTTATTACTAGGACTTGTAGACTACACTTTTTAATTTAATCATTTACAAAACTTCGTTGTCATTTGAAGATTAATGTGTGTTTTTGTCACAACTTTGTTGTGTATGCAATGTGTCAAGCTGACTAAGAAGCCATAATCAATAATGTTTGCTAACAAGATTTTTACTTACTATAATCTGTTCAAAAACTTGAGTTTTATATTCACACAATATTAACTATGTATTAATATTGTGACCAAGAAAGAAATGATTCGGCACTTCCCAGGGGACGGTGTCTCCTACTGTTTATACATGTATTCTATTATGAACTTACTATTTGTGTAAATATATCAAATGCGATAAAGACAATATGACCTTTCAACTTTGTAAACTACTGACAATTTTAAATGAGCTTTGCTTTCAGTTTGTTTAAACTCAACAAAATTATTAATTATATTTTATCAAGCTAATATTTTAAATAAGTAAAATACTTGAGTGATTTTTCCACATATATAGACTTTTATTGGTGACCGGTTTCGCCAACCTTTCGCGAAACCGGTCACCAATAAAAATCTATATGTGGAAAAATCACTCAAGTATTTTACTTATTTAAAATATTTAAATGGAATTCCACCAAGTACTCTCTGTCAAAAATATTAAATTTTTATCAAGCTCTCAACTTTGCAATTACAGCCTGACGAGCTCACATTGTATTCTTTACATGTCTAAATCAACATTAAGTAAGCAGACCCAGTGGTAGAGCCTATGTACTCACTACTCATTAATTCATATTCAATTTTTATTTTTATTTTCAGAAAAGACCCGCAGACAATGCATTTTATGTTAAAACATGCAATAAAAACCCAAAAAAGACAAACTGGTGGTATCATGGTAAGTAAACTGCACCTTTATCTTTAACCATTTAAATTAGATGTATGTTAACTGATGCTGAACTTCCCTGACATAATTATTAAATCCATTTTTTTTAATTGTTATTGTAATGTGTTGTATTATACCTTGTAAATAATAAGCGTACATTTAGCAAATCAATTTAAATACATTGTTGGGTAATCAATTTACATTCTCTCTCATTTACCGAGCCACGACGGTCAAAGAACTGAGGCATGGCCACAAGAGTCCAGAGTATAGGTTCTAATCCCACTTCTCTCTTAAAAAATATTTATAATGATTTTTCCATTTTTTTTCTTTTATGAACCGATTATCTAAAATATATTTAATCTTTTATTGTTTTTAACTTGCATATTATACTGTTGAGTATATCCAGTAAAATATGATTAATTATTTCTTAGTAATACTGCCTGTTATATTATTTATCAATGTGTACATTAATAGATCGTATTACAAAAATCCCAGTACCATAATGAACCAAGATTTAATCTCTATTGTAAATCTCTATAAATTATTTTCAGATGACTCGGTGTAGCAAGTATAACAGTGTACTTTGTGATTTAAGACAATTATTAAATTTGATGAGTCGATAGTCAATAGTGTCGCATTCTCACTGCGCATCAAGCGAGTGTACGGCGGACCTTACCGTTGTAACTATTGTACTTCTAATACACAGGCTGAGGGAAGCTCAGCATTTGAACCCGCCGCAGTGCAGAGATGTACTCCCTTTTGGGATCAGAGATAACATGTAGGTTCACCTGTTCTGCGGATTCACTCCTTACTTGGTTTTTAAAGTGCTTATTTTAATAAATTATTTGAAATATCAATAGCTTACTGAATGACACTTCAACCGGTATTTATGAATTTGATGTGTTCTCGCATTTACAAACTCTGCAGAGTCCTTGTATTATAAATGTGCTGCACTAGTCTGGTGTGCGGATTCTACGTAGCCTCAGGTTGTCCACCTAGGTAATGTTTAATAAAATTTATATTTGTTGTACAAAATACATCAGTGTACTAGCATTCATGAAGTTTGGAAAAATCTTTCTTTATGTTTGCTAATTTTCCTTCTAAGACAAATATTATTATGGAGAATAAATAATGTTTTGTATTCCAATTATTGTTAGCAAAGAGTACTTCCTTATCTTCTAGATTGCAGTGTTTCCTTTATAATCGCACCTTCATAAATCCACCAATATCAGATGACACAACTCGGCTCGTAACATGAAAGGGCAGATCGGCATTGTGAGTAAATGAGTCAGTGCGAGTGGAAGATGTGATGTGTATACTCCGATGATGTTGAATGTAGAGATTATGAAGGTTCTGATTACAAAGGTTGCATTGCAGTCGCATGGTTTGATGTTCTTACCTTTCTTCAGTGTATTTCTCGTATCCAAAAATAAAACATTCCAATTTTAGCAAATCAAAATTATTAGCTGCTTATAATGTTTTTTAGAAATTACGGTACTTAATTGCGTAATTGACAAATGGTATTTCTTTGAAAGAGAGGAGAAATGTAGTTAGTATTTCAATATTATATTTAATTCTTTTGATTTTAATATATTCCATAGATATAACACTCAAAACGAGTGTTGGATAGTTATTTGAAATTATTTTGTGATTAGGCACTTGTAAGTAATTATTGGTTTTTATATGTCCGGTCAATAAAATTGGTAATTGATTGATTTCTGTTTGCATTTTATACTGTTAAACTAGCGGAGTGGATGATAATGATATAAGATGTAATTTTATTGAATAAGATGTGTATTGTGTATTTATCTATCACCTACTCACGCTTCATGTGAAAATGTACATTTAATGAGATTTAGTTACACTGGCATTAATAAGTAGGTAAATGCTGACCATTTAACTCGGCTGGCATAAGTTACTGTAGACTTTTAAATTCCTTCAAACATGAAATAACTTTTTACTCTTTGGTGTATAACATTTGGCTATATTATAATCTTGGTTACAACCTCTTCTCAGCATTCACATAACATTTATTTTGTTTTTAAATTCAAGATTTGAACACGTCTTGTAGTTATTGTGTTCTTTCAAAACAATATTTTTATAATTCTATTGTACTAAAAATGTATCCACTTTATGCTGATTTTGTTTTAAAAATAAATATGGTTATGCATTTTAAAACATCAACAGTTCATATTTATTATTCCCTCCACGCGATCCATATACTTCCAAAGATATCAGACTATCATAAAGAAAGTTTACTTTTTTAATCATTACTTTTTCTTTTCAAGAATCTTAACAAAAGAGTAATATGTGTGTATGTTCATCGTAATGAAAGATTGTAATGTGTGAATTACTAGAATATACTGTAGTTTTCTTCAGTATATCAAGGAACAATAAAACAAAAATTTTATACAAATTTCTTGAAATGTTTGTAAAGAATAACTTATATCTTTTCTTGTCTTTCGAGTATTCACAAACACGCTTGTATTCATTAAAAAAACCAATCCCAGCAGACCTGCATGCTTCCTTCACATTTGAGTATTAGGATCAGGGACTATCGAGTCAGGTATTTTTTTTACTTCACACTTCGACTCTGAGGTTAGTATTTGATGAATTTAAGTGACAGTTACGTTATGCTTTTATGTCGGGATACATGCTTGTTGCTGTTCGCTTCGACATTGAGGTCAGTAATTTTTGCTTGTAACAGATTCATATATTTGTTGTAACAGATTCATATATTTCTAAAAGGACTAGTTTTTTTCCCCCACCATACAGTAATTCTGTTGTTATATTGAGAGTGATTTGCAAACCACAAAAAAATTACGCAACATACCCATGTGTATAGCATACTCTGTAGTTTGGAATATTATAACCCATATTATGCCAATATGGATATATTCCTGCGAATCGGAGCTTCATTATCTAAGGGGGTTTTACTATATAAACATACACAATCTTACAAAGGAAAAAAAGTTTATTCAAAATACTTTTTGAGATTTCTATAATATGTGTAGTCTGTTACTTATATTTAATTTTGTAATGACTGGTGACTATGAATGTAACAATTTCGCTTTATCTATGTAATAATTATGATTTTTTATTGAGGTTAGCAGACCGTTCTTATTTAATTCATCACTGTCAAATGAGTAGTCCAAAGTAACATTATCTAATGTGGTCATTCGTCCTCCAAGAGACTTGACAATAGCATCTCCTGCACAAATGTCCCATTTCTTGATGTTAGTGGTGTGGATGTAGACATCTGCTTTGTCGTGAGCTAATTCTAATACTTTGTAACCGGCTCCCGCTGCTGAGGTTATGGTTACTCCTTCGCCGAAAGCTTCTTTTCCGAATTTCTCTACACTTCCTTTGTGGGACATTGAAACAATCACTCGGGGAGCATTCTTGGATTCATCGGTCTGCAAAAGATAATTTAATTATTTTTGTTAATTATGTAACATTTCTCAGTAATTCAATAGTTGTCAAATCTACAGGGATCAGAAAATGTTTTATGAGATCTATTACCTCACAAAACACAGAAAGATAACTAACTTTCCAACTAGACACAGTTGGAAACTTTGTGAGCAGTAGAAGTATTACACTTGAGAATCAAAGAAGAAAGAGAATCTAATTGTTAGGTGGCAAACTGAAGGTCCTTGATCAAACTCAGTAAAGTATAATGTAGTAAGATAAACTTGGAAACAATCAGTGGTTTTTAGATCCTCAATTTAATGAATTCATATGAAGTGATAGGTTAGCAGATGCACCATACTGAATGTTAGCTTGAATAAAAAAATAAACATTACCGCTTTTAGCTGTTGAAGATCTTTTGAAAACCTTTTATTAAACCAAGCCCATGAGGTTTCTTTACTAAAGGGTTTATGAATAACTCCAATGACAGGAACTCCTTTAACAGCCACACATACCATTGTTGTGACATATGTGTGTAATTTTTCTAAAAAATTATAACAATTTATTATAGACTAGCATATCTTATTTAAAAAAAGTAAATGGTTTCTATATATTACTGCTTATCGAGAGTGAAACAGCTCTCATCGATAAAAATAAAATAATATTTTTGAGTAAAATACTTGAGTGATTTTCTACATGTTCGTTTTTATTTGTGACCGGTTTCGCCAACCTTTCACATTGGCATTATCAAACAAACAACTCTATTCAACAGCTCTACTCGGCTCTGATCCCTTTGAACCCATCTTTAACTATAATATGTATTCAGATGATTTGAGTTTGGCTGTCTCCTAAAGTACACAAAAAACCAATATACCTGCATATTCTTTTGTGGCATCTAATGGATCAATCCAAATTGTCACATCATCTGGATTAACTAATTCACTTTCCAAAGTTATGATATCCTCTTGATCTTGTGTGTCCGCCAATGTTAAGTAAGAACTATCAGGACAGCTATTCTTTGCTGAATGCTCTTCTGACTTTATGTGAACCCCGGGAAAAGCCTTCAATAAGCCGTAGTACATTTCACAATGTGAAGCATAGTCAGCATCTGTTACGGGATCGTTGACTCCTTCCATTGTTTTTCCTTTGCTTTTTACATTCAAAGCACCTTTAGCACTCTCTATTACTTTTTTCCCACCTAATTTGGATGCTTCAATAGCACCTTTTAAAAGTAATTTGATGTCGACATCGTTTGTTTGTGGATTTTTTTCTGATTGTTTACTTCTGCTAAAGTGTACAAATAAAATAAGTAAAAAAATTACCAAAACCATAAGCCAACCGGTTCGGTTTAATCTAACTGTGCCACCAAAATTCATGTTGTCATTCCGATCCTGATCATTCGTTAAAAGAATCTTAGAGTTTAATTTCAATTGTACAACAATCTACATTTTTTTCACACACTGTATAAATATTAACGAAATTGCAAATGATGTATATTAAGTAATTTGTGTACTTTTATACATAAACTGGATATGTCAATCGATGATAACGTATCAACGTAAATGTCAATGTGTCAAAACCATATCTATGGTCAAAACTCAAAACATTACTCGACATTTTGATATATTGCTTTGAATAGCTAGTAAATGCTAAAGCTACATGTACACTTATATGTTTTAAAAATCATCTATCAAGAGATCAACCGACTAAAACAGTACTGAATAATTTTTAAATTGTTATTTTTATCAAAATTTCTTGATTTTATTTGATAAAGTACATTTTATTCTATTTAGTAAAAATATATGTACATTTTGGAAATAATGGTGCAGGAAAGTGGCAATATTTATAAAATTGTGTTGGTGAAACTGTTTTTTTTAAATGTAGCTAAGTTCAGAAGAATGTCCAATATGTCAATAAAATAATGTGGAATTCTAAGGAGGTGGTTCTTAATATGTCAGACTTGGATTAAAAAGGGCACGATGTGTGACCACCAGTGGGAACCCTTGGCTGAGGTGCATTTTAATTTGGGCCCGACTAAGAACGATGCTAATTACATTTATTGCCTTTGTAGTCGCGTTTTTTTAAGGTATATAATGATGTTTTATTATGATAGCCTTTGCAATGTTTTACGTTTTCTTGTATCTTAAATCAAAATGTTTTGTTTTTTTTTTAGGAATGGTTATGAAGTTTATGCTTCAGTATTTACTGATAAGGAAGAACTGAGTCATAGTGACGTAGAAGAGATTAAAAATAAGCAATTCGATTGGGATTCCACTATCCATGTGCACTTTTCTAATGAGACATCACACAGGGAGGTAAGATGTAGTTTTTACTTTAAACGAATTGTTTATAATTGAATATAAATATATTTATATATATATAGACTGTATTTACCAGCATCCATTATGATATGCATATCGATAACCGCTAAACCCGTACCGCATTCATAGATGAAAACAGATCATAAAAATACACTTAATTTTTTACTATATATTCTAAAGTTATGGTTGTTTGTTTTGGTCTTAACGGCGATTGGTTTTTGTCTCTTAATATTTTATTTGCAACTTTATCATTTTTAATTCATAATTATTATCTTATTTTGGGTAAAATATCTAATTTATTTACCCAAGTTTTATAATTTATTTCTAGAACTTAAATATAGTACTTGTTCCAGTCAAAATAAGCTGAATCTTCTCTATTTGAATAATATTTTTACAAGTTGCTTGAATACCCTGAAGTTAATTTATTGTCAATTCGGACCAAATGGTAACAAACTTGACAGAACGTACGTACAAATGGCGTTCTGTCCACACAAGCAACAAATTCTTTTTAAAAGTTTGAAAAGTAATTAAAACTCCAAATATATTTTCCATTTACAAGTGGAAATGTTTTGAATTTAGTAAATAAATATATTTTGAAAGTAACTCACTGCTTTTCTGCTTGTATAAACTCCGTTCACCTGGTACTAACAAATAATCAAAATGATATTTTCACTATAGAAAGATGAAAGTGCAAGTTGCTACTGCAGTGCATCACATACTGACAATAATTACTCCACTGATGAACACGATGTGGCAAGTGGCCCCCAGCATTTATTGTCATCTCTCAAAGGGCTTCAGGCAAGCGACAGTGGCGCAGACCTCACGTACCTGGATGGCCTCAGTGAAGCGCACGTTTCCAAGGAGAACCTCAACCCTCCCGTCACTGAAAGTGACTCTTACTGCGAGATTGGCAAATGCTATGACCCGTCCGAGGAACCCGTCTCAGAACCTAATTCAAAAATGTATGAATCAAATGAACTATTACAATTGATCGGTTCTAATAGCAATTCATTAGATATTACAAATTCTTTGGAAGATTATTATTCTGAAGAATCTTGGGAGAGGTTCTGGTCCGTTAACGGCGAACGACTCATCTGGGCTTCGTGGATCGAAAAATACAGCGACTATATAAATCCATCGTACTTAAATGAAAACAATGGTGAAAAATGCGAAAATTCTGCAAATAACTTTACTAACCATAATTTTGATACAGAAACTCAAATAGCTAGTAGTGATTCAGATGCTCAACGAAACAAAAATCCCAAAAGAGGTGGAAAGTTTTCATTTGAGTTTGGCGAAAATGATCCCAATTCAAAAAATCCTGAATGCTTAGAGAAAGAAAGAGAAAATCTATCTGATCCCGGTAGGTCCAAAGAAACGAACTATGAAATGTCTATCAGCGAAGGATGGAACCCGCTCTCTCCGGCCAGTGTTGACGAAACCTGGAGTCAAGGACATCACAAGCATCGCTCATATTCAGAAAACGATCAACTCATTAGCCCCCGCTGTGACTCCGTAGTGAGCGGTCCTCAGACCATCGGTACTTCTGACTCTATGACCAATGTCACAAAGATTACAAGTTATGATATCAATTCTAGCCATCTTCCTACGGATTCTTCAGAATCAAACATGAGTCTGTTTTCTTCAGTGGAATCTTCAGAAGAAAGCGGCTTGAGTTCTACGAGTTCTTCAGATAAGGAGAATCTGTTTGCCGATGCCAATGGTCCTCAGACAGAGGACGGCTGCTCCGCCATGGACGTTGATCAATACTGGCAGGTATTGTGGAAGAAACATTTCAACGAGCAATACTCAGTGCATTACGATAATTATTTGACTACTCATCCAGAAACTAGTAATAAAAGTAAACTTTTAAATAGACGTAAAAAATCTGATAGTGACAATAAATTAAGAATCGTAAAAAGTAATATATCAGAAGATAACATGGATCTGAGCGAAAGCAATTCTCAAGAGTACCCGTCTGTTATAGAAGCGTGTCTCGATGAGGAAAAAAAACCTAAAAAATCTAATCAATTTTATAGTGATAAGAAAAATTCTTCCAAACCTCGTTCCAGTTTTCCAAAAAGATATTTAGATTCTGTCGGATATCTTCTTCAAAATCTTAATATTGATTCTAATGAATGTAAGCCAGATACCGATGATCATAAAAATAATATAGAAATGTGTAGTGAAGTTTCTCTCGTTTCCGATACAACTTCAACTGATTCTCCAAGAGACGGTAATGAAACCAACTCCAATTCAAATAATGGAAATAAGCCAACTACAAATAAACAAAGTGGAAAAACTAAAAATTTCTCAAACCAAAATTCACAAATCTCTCAGAGAATTGGAGCAAGTGATGGAAACGGAGACAAGCCACCTGATGAAAATAATCGACAAACAACATTAAAGAGAAGGTAAATAAGCACTACACTTTATTCATATTGATTATTCATAAAAATGGTATGTTAAATACACCCATACCTTGCTTTACGGCCTAGATACGTTCCACGAAACTTGGCCGCTAAGCGAAAAGCCGTATAAGGGATCAATTATTCTAATACAAATTCATACAAATTCAATGTGATCCGTTCCAAATTTGTTAAATATGTAACACTTTTTACACATTCTGGCCATATTTTTTTCCAAACATGGTTCATTGTTGTTAATTTTAATTCCTTCCATGATTCACTGATGCTGTCAACAGCATCCTTGATGTTATAGTTTTTCCAAAATGTTTTAATTGAAGCTTTACGGCGTAGGTAATATGCCTTAAAAGTGGCTATTGCACCCTGATCCATTGGTTGGATCAGAGCTGTTGTATTTTTCGGAAGGTACTCAATCATGACATCTTCAGATAGCTCGGATAAATTAGTAGGATGCCCTGGTGCATTATCCAAAATTAGCAAAGCCTTGTTGGTTAAATTATTGTCTCGCAAATATTTTTTCACTTCTGTACAAAAAAGATTTTTGAACCAATCCTCAAAAGTAGCTTTAGTCATCCAAGCTTTCTTGTTGGATTTCCATATGACGGGTAATTGATTTTTATTTAGTCCTTTAAGAGGCCTCGGATTTTCGGACAAATATATTAAAAGTGGTTTTAGCTTAAAATCACCTGCGGCATTTGCACCAAGTAGCAAAGTTAATCGTTCTTTAGACACCTTATAACCAGGCGCAGATTTTTCGGTTTTTAAAATGTACGTGCGATCAGACATTCGCTTCCAATAAAGCCCTGTTTCGTCTACGTTAAACACTTATTCAGGTTTATAACCACCTCTTTCAATAATTCCCCTTAAAATTTTGGGATATTCCTTAAATGCGGCCTCATCGGCGCTAGCTGCTTCACCTTTCATTTTCAAATTATGAAAATTAAATCTATTTATAAATTTTTCAAACCATCCTCGGCTTGCTTGGAATGTGACATCTTCAGCAGATTCATCGGTATCTCCATTCTTCAAATTTTCGAAAATACCTAAAGCTTTTTCCTGGATAGTCATTTGACTCATTGGCATTCTCCGTTTTTTATTGTCCTCAATCCATATAATCAATAGTTAAAATAAGTTTTGTAAAAAAATACATACATATTAAAAAAAAAAATTATACATATGTACTTACGTACCAAAAATGCCCCTAATTATTTCCAATTTTTCCAGTTAATGTGTAACAATCAGTAATAAATATGTACATAAAACACTCACAGACGAGTCTAAACCAGCCGCTCTATGAGCACACACTGAATAACGCTCGTAAACAAAATAACATTGAAAAAAAGTTTTTTTTGGCCGTTATAGCGAAACATTTTAGGCCGTATATCGAAAACGTGCCTTAATTGAAAAGGGCCGTTATAGCGAAAGGCCGTATAAAGAGTGACCGTATAGCGAGGTATGGGTGTATCTCATTGTGTGCAAGATTAATTCATTCATCTTGGCTCTTTAAATCCCATTGATATCATATTAATGATTAATTTATTTTTTGCCTAGGTTTATACCAGTACACAGCAGTGCCTTGTTGTATTATGATGTTTATCACTAACCTAATTACAGTAAATAAGTTATTATTTTAAATAGTAAAATTAACCATTTTTTTTAGATAAAAAATGTTGATAAATCTGTATTGACTATTTTCTAAATTTGATCCAATTTAAAATAAATCTTGCATAAAGTTCAATATTGCTGATTCGGAAATGTCTGTAGTGGCACTATGAGTGTTAACTTTAATCTGTGGTTTCTTGCATTTTCAGCCATGAGAGTGATACTGAAGAATCAAACTTAGAAAAGGTAAAGGCGGCATTCTCATTGATGGGGTACTCATTTACAGAGCAATGCTCCAATCGGCCTCAATTAGTTGGAGAAGTTGTATATCGCAAAAGACACATCAGGCAACAAAACAGACAGCTCAAACTCAAACTTCCTCGTCCCAAATCATCTAAACATATTTACTTTGACGAGGATGGAAATCCTATCACTAGTACAATCGAAAAGGTTTGTAAATTTATTGTCAGTTCAATCCTTTATTTGAAAATATGGCACAGCTGCTATGGAAGGACCTGACTGGACTCAGGCCCATTATTCTAGCTATCAGTGCCTTAGGACTAGTGGAGTCCAGAGATTTACACCCCTGGTATCATTTTATTCAGTTTTAATGGTTTAATAATCTTGCTCTACTGTATTAAAAAATATATATCACGCCAGCTGTTCACTTATCTATCTCCATCCAAGTCATTGTTACTTTTATACTTTGTATAGCCATAGATAATCGGCGCAGCGGTCAAACCTTGTTTGATTCTTTACTGAGATTTTCCTGGTTCAACCCCTGTCCTGAAATGTGAATCCCAAACTGTTCTGATTCTGGCAAGTCTACTTCAGTTTGAAGAAATTTTTATTGACATGACAATATGTCAGAGCAAATGTTTTACTACTTAAACTACCCGTAACTACTTAAAGTTGCAACTGTTTTTTTAAAACGGCATAAATTTTTATATTAGTTTATTTACTGACACTCATTAGTTTGGTGTTCCTGTTTTTAGGTAAAACAATTTTTGAAGAATGCAGATGAAATTGCAGAAGGGCAACAGAACATGAGTGATAGTTCAGATGATGATTCTCACTGCTTGCCAATCTCAAAACCACTACCAAAATCACTCACTAACATTGACAACTTACCTTGCTCTGATAAAGCTGATGATTTTGATGCACAAGACAATATGTCAGATTTAGTCATGGCAGAAGACAAAATATTAATTGAAAAACTTTACAATGACCAAATCGATAAGAATCACAGCAAATCCGAATCTGATAAGATCAACGATGATGCTGGGACAGGAGAATTAACAGATGCAAATAGTTTTGATAACACCATCGCTAAAGGAAGAAGAGAAAGAAAGAAGCGCAAAAAGGGAGCAAAGAAACTACCCTCAGGCCTGCCTGAAGAATTGGCCTTGGACCCCAGCTTGGCCAAGTTCTGGTACAAGCGATATTCATTGTTTTCTAAATTCGATCAAGGCATTAAACTGGATAAAGAGAGTTGGTTCAGCGTCACACCTGAGAAAGTAGCAGAGCACTTAGCAGAGCGATGCCGATGTGATTTGATTATTGATGGATTTTGTGGAGCTGGAGGAAACTCAATTCAATTCTCTTATACTTGCGAAAGAGGTAAAGATTAATTATTATCAGTGTCTATTTCTACTAAATGCACTGTGCTCTAAAGACTACATGTTCATGCATTTGAAAATTGACTGATCTAATAGATGTTTTCCAATTGATAATAATTTTGATGTTTTTATTAGTAATTTCGATAGATATTGATCCAGCAAAGATAGAACTCGCTCGTCACAATGCTGAAGTGTACGGGGTAGCTGACCGGATAGAATTTGTTGTGGGAGATTTCTTCCAACTTGCACCGACTTTCAAAGCTGATGTTGTTTTTCTCAGTCCACCGTGGGGCGGACCTCAATATTCCAAGGTTTGTACCAACATACCTCAAGTGAGAGTAGGCTATGCTCAGCTTGCATCTGTGTTGTCCGATTTATTTATGACTAAGTTTGTAAGATGTTATATTCTGTCATACTGCATTCTATAAAATCAGGTATTTGCTTGCTACTTTAAAAATGATTGTGCTTTTTGCCAATATTCTAAGTATAGAATCTTCCTTTTCTTTTATTGACAATTTCAATAAAGAAGATTTGCAATTTCTGTAATTTTCATAAAGTTACTAGTTCTTACATCATCAGCAAACTTCTGGGATCTTTTAATAAAAATAAAAAATAAATTATTATATCCAGTTGCAGTAACAAAAATGGTGCTGTTTTGAATTATTTGATAATAATCAAGTTAATATTTAGAGATTCACTGATAAATATTTTAAAATTAATATTTAAGGTCGAGAGCTACAACCTGGAGACCATGCTGGTGCCTTTACCGGGATCAGAACTTATAGCAGCAGCACAACAAATTTCTAACAATATTGCTATATTTTTACCAAGGAACACAGATACAAATCAGGTAATAATATATAAAAGCTCTTTTTATTAAAATATTTTTTTATTTAAAATTACATTCTGATGTCAAAATTCTCACTTGAATGTTTTGAAATTATTGGGTTTGGTTTTGGATTGCAATGGTTTGCACTTGCGCCGATTGGCCTGGTTATCCTCAAAAGCTCCATTGCAGAACCACATTGTCTTTGGGTGAATAAATTGATAATATTTGTGATAATTCCAAATATTGTTTATACTTTCAAATTAATTATGAGACTACAAAGCTAAATCACAAACAAGTTACTTCAAGTAATATTTCAAAGAATACCTTATAATTATTGCCACCCAAAAACCTGTCTTCTTTTACAGTTGGTTACAATGGCGGGTCCGGGAAACGCTGTCGAGATTGAACAAAATTTCCTGGATAAGAAATTAATTGCATTAACAGCTTATTATGGAGAGCTCTTAAATGAATGATCTAAAATATATTTATGATGGCGGTATGTGTCTTGTGGGCAATTGTATGTAGGTTTCCCCATATTTTTTTAACAAGTAAAACAATAACGTGTTTGAAGTGCATTTTTTAATATTTACAATTCCATACTATTATTGTATATTTTTCTCTCCAGTATTATCGTGTAATATTTTAGTACTATGTGCAGCATTTTTAATATTAAGGGAAAATAATTCAGATTTGAACTTATATAATATTTGCTGACTGTTTTACGGGTCTTCTTTATTATTTGTGATTGCAGTCTATATTTTATCCTATCATAAACAAATGGTAACACAGAATAAATAGATTACACATTTTCGTTATCTTGTCATCATATAATGAATAATTTTCACAATAAATAAATATCCTACATATTTTTTTTATAAAGGGAGCACATCAAGAACACTTACAATTGATATTATATGTAGGTTTTGTTTCTTAATATGGTTATTCCCTTTTGTAAATCACCATTTTGCAAGCAACACCGATACACCTATTACCTGAATTGGAACAACTTTTTTCACAGCTGAGTTGACATGAAGCGAACTTCTCAGTATTTGCGAGTTTTACTAAATGATTGCTTACTGTGCTCCCGTTATCATATTGCTTCAATTAAAAACTCTATTTTTGTCCAATTTAAAAGCAAATTCCTTAAAAGTTATCTCTTACGAAATGACTTATCGAATAATAAATATGAGTATAGATTAACTGTGTTAGTGGTAGAATTTGTTAATAAATAATATAATGTAAATAAATGCAGGCAGACAAGTCGGTTGTGCATTTGGACTGTTATACCATTTAATTCTCACAATCCTGACTTCAACTCTCGTGACTGATAGTCGGGAAATAAGAAATAGCAATGGAATAGTAAGAGTATTGACGCATAAGCGATAAAAACTCGCAATAATAATCCCACGTGCACATCATATATACGCACTGTGCATATAAACTACATGAATATTGTAAATTTTATAAGACAAATATTAAGACAGTTTCAATGTTCATCTCTCGTATTGGTAAGTTTAGCATTGTCATAAGCCAATTGAGATTACAGTGTTTGTAACATAGGTAATTTACATTGAAACTATTCTTTTCCGTGCTTATGGGCGTTATCTCTATGACATTTAAATGAAGAAATGAACTGTTAACTTCAAGCAAGTTAAATGTTACAAAAGGTTGTTAAGGGAAATGATGATTTTATAGATTTTAATCTCTCTTGTCAACTCCATGGTAATGAAAGCACAAAATTTCAGTATTCAATATTTTTGCCAGAGTACTTGGTGGAATTTCATTTTAATATTTTAAATAAAATATTTATGTAAATTTTTCCACATCACATTGGCATTATCATACTAATTTTAGTTTAGTTCGATAATGCCAACGTGAAAGGTTGGCGAAACCGGTCATCGATAAAATTAAACACGTGGAAAAATCAGAAAACTATTTTATTTGAAACACAAAAGTTCACTTAAGTTATTAATTTCTTTGAACTATAAAAGCATATCAACAACCCAGACTAATTCGCTTAAATTTTGTACAAAAGTTCTTTTAGTATTATTGTTGTAAACACTGGAGAGCTTTTGATCAAAATTAAATCTACGTCTTATGAATTCATCAAACTATTACGGACACTGATGGTTGACACCATTTATTTTAGTTAAATGATCTAAGATACTAATAATTTGAGTTCTCTAGATTTTTTACTAGTTACACTAATATCTAAAATGTATTTAGTTTAGATACTCAATTACTGGAAAAGACTATCGGATATTTCCAGGTTAATTTAATAAAATAAAAAAGTAATTATCATTGATATAAAAAAAAATTGTCAACCCATGCAAAGAGAATGTATTTTCACTGAATAAATTAATACAGATACCACTTTAACAAGGCCAATCACACATATAGTCTGACTGATTATCTTAACATTTTGCTGTTCCCAATAAATTGAGTGTTGTCATTTTATAAATTTGTGTAGATTTTCATGACCATGGTTTTATGTTAGCTTTTGGGATGTTGTCTTATAGTTTTTTTTCTGATGTTATTGTCAAAGAAGATGAAAAAGTGTGTTACATCCCAAAAATCACCATAATCTACCATTTATAATTTTGATATATCCGTCATCTCGACTATATTTTGTTATTTTTTTACTTATGTTCTAGGATTGTTAGTATAGTTGTTAGTGTCGAATCATTAAAACTGCTTCACTTATGGCAAATGTGATGTGATTGTAATTTATAGATTTGGATTAAGTTCCATATATGTTCGTAGGTCTTGTTGTTTCAATATATTTTTATGAAATGATTGATGTTAACTCTACTTCCACAGAATTAATGCAAGCACTTGAGTAACTTTCAAACAGTATTATTGAGAGCTCAGCAAAAATCTTTGGAATGAGAGATAGGTGATAACATTAAAATGACAATTATCTCCGCCATATTTCCCAGTTATCTTTATAAAATAAAAAAACAAACATTCAATCATGAAATTCATAGAATTTTTTATGTATATTTTTATTATTGTTTTGATCATTATATTTATTTTTTTGTCAAAACAGGGCATACAAATAAATACACATATTTTACATGTTTTATGTAGTTTTATTGAGAATCTTAAAATAAACTTACAATTAAATTTGTACAAATACTTTTAATCTTTCATTTCCCCTTCTTCATCTTCATCCTCTGCCCCCCGTATGTATAGAACGTTGTTACATCTGATAAGTACTTCACCGAGGTTTCCTGAAATAAAAAATAAATTGTCATTAATTAAAATATAAAAGTTATATGTTGGCTTGTATATTTATTCAACTATATCTGTCAAAAAGAAAATTTTAATTAAGGTCTGCAGAGATAATAATCATAGCAAATTGTTTTACACGGTGACATTTATCTATGTAAACTAAGCCAATGGGATCATATAATGACCTATAGTTGCATGTTCAGTGCCCTTTAACATATTGTGATATATATTTTATTTAGAATTACAATCTATATAATGGAGAGATAATATTTTACATGCCTGTACAATTCCCATCAACATGCTCCTCTGTGTTTGCCAACTGCAAATTCATGTACCCATCAACGGACACTAAGTATCCTTTATATTCATGTCCCCATTTGAGTTTTACCAATACAGCTTTACCTGTAAGACTATTGAGAAAAGGTTTTGGGTTTATCGGCATAGCAGCAGACATGATGAGTATTAGTTTATGCCTAAAACAAAATAATCACTATTAGAATAGAGTGAGGTTATAATTGTAATTTGATTGTTGTAAAAATGATGGATGGTTCTCTTGTTTTTCTAATAATTATTATTTAAGTACCTTTTTGTACAATAAAACGAATCTAGTCTTTAGCTAGAAGTATAAAAGGTTAGTATAATAAACCAACGCTTCCTTTGAACGACTGTCAACGACAATAGCAAATGCGACCGGTGGGATGAGTGTTATCAACCCAAAAAAGTTGTTTATACTACTTCATTCTTAGTGCCTCACTACACTAGCCAACATAAAAACTTACGAAAGTTAAATGTAAAAAAAAACAGTAATAATGAAAGAGAATTTATATAGTTAGATATATTTAAATCAATACAGTTCATAAGAATCTGAGAGACCATAATGATTTTCTTTTTACACTCGAAAAATTAATTTTCCTTCAGATACATATACCGAATAGCTAAACTATAAATATTAGTTTGTCACAAATGCGACGCATTGTTTTTTATTATTATTTACTAGGAAATTTGTATTCATATAAAAAAAAACAATCGTATTTCACTGATAAAAACGGAGATTTAAATCAATCAATTTAAAACCATTATTTGTTTGTTTTTATTTAAGGATATCTATAGGAGTAAGGAAATAGTTCGTTTTACTGAAACTTTATAGATGTGTATTTATATGACGGGATTTTGATAAAAATATTAGTTGATGATAAACATAAAACTCCATTATCTATTATCGTATTGTCAAATTGACAGCCAAGAACTGCAATCAGTGTTATTGGTGTCCATCTATGTGTGTCAATGTGTCTTGTTCAATATTTGCATAGTAATATTAGTTTGATAGAATACGGAACCAGAAATAAAAAATGATATTAATTGTACCACATTGATGATATGTGCGAGACGTCAAAGCCGTATCGTCATCTCCCATAAAAATGGAAATAATAACCATCGAAGACCACCCAGAACCGCTAGTAAATCGTAATAAACGAAGTCTTTGTTCTAAATTTATTAACAGGACTACATACGGGTATCTGTTTAATATTTCAATCTCACTATGTCTCGTAGCACTTTTTATATTAGTGATATATTTTTTTAAAGATTATTTAAAGGCTGTTCTGTTTTGGGTCGAAACTCAAAATCCGTGGCTGGTGTTTGTATTATTCATTTTCCTATTTACCGTCGTGAGTTTTCCTGTAACTATCGGCTATCTGGTGCTAATTATCACTAGTGGATATTTATTTGGGATCCTTCGCGGGCTGGGGACAGTGCTAATAAGTGCTAATGTGGGGGTGGCTGTGGCGCACTACACGCTGAGGGCACTCAGCACCAGACTCCCCATAAATCAGATGGTGAAGAACGAGACTGCCAAAGCAATGCTCCGGGTTATCTCTGGACCTCAGGCCTTCAAAATTGTCCTTTTTGCACGACTGACACCAATTCCGTTTGGTCTCCAAAATACCATATTCGCAGTGAGTATGTTCTTTTTAATTTGACATTAAACTGTCTTTTAGGTAATTTTAAAAGAAGATGACACAAAAAATACAGATCTTATGTTTTACAATTACATTAATGGAATATTTTGTTGGAAAAGTATCTACATGTTTATATTAACACCTGGTTATTATCAAGTATGACTCAGTTTTTAACTGAAGGCGAAGATGTTGTTTATTTACTGTGTTTGAATAAGTGCTAATAATGAATATGTCTATTTATTTTGATAAGCAAAATTTTTGTTTCATATCAAGAAAATTTTGTTTGTCAATCATCAAAATAGGTTTTAGTGAAAGACATCATCAGCATTCAGACTTGTTATTTACAGGTGAGTAATGTGAGCGGTATTCGCTACCACACGGCGTCCTGTATGGGCTTATTCCCGGCACAAATCATCAACGTGTACCTTGGTTCTACTCTCCGCTCAATGCACGATGTCCTTCAGGAGTCTCATGTCACAGGGTATACAGTCTTCGCTTTTCAGGTAAATGTACTTCAAATTACGTATATAAACAAAATCATCAATACTATGCCCTGTCATTATGTTCGTTATATCATGTTTTCTTGTAGTATTTGCATAACCTTATTTATATCCGAAATCAATAGGTTATTTTCAAATATATTTTATGTGATTATGAAATTCAATATTTTTAACACACTAAAGGCGGGGCGAGTACTAGTACCCGTTTCGCGGACTGCTGTCTAAAATCGGGGCGCGTATTAATACCTTTTGAATGTGTTTACTCTAAAAGCGGCAGAAGGTCATTTTACTCTTTAGGTTTACAGCTCGTAATGTTTGTTTAGACTCATCAACGTTACTTCTACCAATACTGTCCAGTGATTCTGAACCAAGTGACGCCCCGCCCCGCCTTAAATGTGTTAATAACAGGGATAAGCTTGTTTTTTAGCCTTGATAAATTTTTCTTTCATATTAGATAACTGAATATATATTTTTTTTAATATTTGTAATAAAGGTGATTAATAAATGAAGAATTTTACCACATTTACCTTATTGCTTGGGTTGTCACATTAATGTTAAGTATGGAGTACCATAGTACTAAGTTAACATGCAAATTTCCCTCACAGTCTACGTCAATCTTCTCAGATATACCTTCCAACCTAAAATTATTATTTTTGATTATTTCTTTTATACCTACTTTATTTTTTTCAAAATGTAAAAATAATTGTCAAATAGTGGAACTAGTTTTTATATCTTTATTGCTTTTACTAATTATTATTTTAAAAATTTAAAAATCGCTGTTGGCATTATCAAACTGAGCTTAGTTTGACAACGCAAAAAGTTGGCAAAACCAATCACCAATAAAATTAAATGTGTGGAAAAATCATAAAAGTATTAAAATGGAATTCTACCAAGCACACACTTGATTGCGACAACTGCGCTTGTCAATATATTTTATTTGAATGAAGAAATATTTCTATTTATTTATTGATAAAAATTATACCTTTTCCTTTCGCTAAGTGTATAATGAATTATCAATATAGCATTGTATTTTTAAGACTTAGGCATCGAGTAATCTTAGTCTGTCGACATTTTTTTTAGTTTTAGAATTTTCATTATTAAATAATTTCTACTACAAATTATTTGTTTGACAAATAATCTCACATAATGTGCACGAATTACTTAAACTGAATTGAATTTCATTGGTTTTTTTTAAATATTTCAACTTTTTTTATTTTTCTTAAAAATACTTTTTATGGCCATACCCTTATCAGGGCATTATTTATGTTTGCATGTTCAGACATAAACTATCGATGTGGCAATTAAAAAAATAATCAAGATTAATTCCTTGATTAAAATAATAACGCAAAAAAAATACTAAACATTTTTACTGCCCAAGTTACTCTTTTGAATAGTCAATTTACCTAATGAGATTACAGATTTGACTGATAACTTACATATTTGGCTTCATTATTAAGCCAATTATTTTCATGAACTAGTTCATTGGAAGACTAATCGCTTGCTTTTATATTGGTTTTTACTGAATTCACTGGTCTTTAGAAATGAATAGGCGATTTGCTTAAATGGTTGCAATGGTATGCATTTGACTAACTGTTCTTCTGTAACGCCCCTGCCTGGTGAGAGGTGAGAGATTTTCTCAGGACTCATTTAAACTGTGTCTTAAATACTTTAAATCTTTAAATTTTTGCTATTTTAAATAAACATATTCATTTGTATATTGCCACATAATATTTTTTTTTTCCATGACAACTAAAGTGAGGTATTGTAAAAAACAATCATGGTTGTTTTTTGTTGTTGTTATTTTTTTTAATATGTTCAGAATATTAGCTTGTGAAAATATAATATGAAATGTTTTTTTTTTTAATTTTAGATACAATTTAAACAAAAAGTCTTGAGATACTTGAATAGCAGAAATTTCATAAAATATTTACATTCTTTAGTTAAAATTAGTTGCATCTTACTTAAATCACCATTGGCATTACAATCTCCGTCTTGGTCTTGGTTTCGCTCTTGCTGCAATCTTGCATCTAACCACTGCTACTCAGGACTTTTAGCTCTTCCGTATGGTATCTTACATAATTTTCTTAGGTAGGGTATTTTTTATTAATGCGCTGGTCAGACCACCTCAACCTCCCGAACATTACTTGCTTACTTATGCGTCAAAAATAAATAATTAAATAGGAGTATATTTTGATCCCTTTGAAGGTTTGTCGATTTAGTTTTAGATTGCAATTATTATTGAACAATTCCGACACATTTGCTCCCTGGGTATTTGTGTGGTGATTCAATCATGCTAAAAATCTACCTTTTGTTTCGTCAAGCTAAATTAATCTATTGAAGTTTTTGAATGTGACTTCTTATCATTTAGATATATTTTTGCTGATTTATAGATAATATTTAAACAAGATTTAGATAAGATTTGATCATTTGCTATTTTTTTTATGACACATCACGATCAGCAAAAACACATTTCAACATATTTATTGTAACAAATTAAAAAAATAATTTATTATCATACACTGCTATGTTTTCAGAGCTAAAGTACTTTGAATTGTAATAAATTTTTACTTTGTTTAATTTTTTATTTAATAATTGATATAGTCTTAGAATGTACATTTACTAAATATAGCTTAAACATGTATTATATAACCTACACCTACAACCTACACTAGAAAATGTCACATGAGGCTTATCTAGCCAATATTTATATTTAATCAACTACTACAAACTAGTGATGGAATATCATTACAAATTTACACTGTTTAGATAATTTCTTCACTTTGTTGATTTGTCAATTTAATTTCCAGATTATGATAGGCATAACATTGATGGTTTGGGTGGTGCAGAAAGCACGCAAGGAACTGACACTTGCCCTTTTGGAGGCAGAGATGAGCCGCGACGGGATGCTATCTTCCTCCAGCAGTTCAGTATCGTTGAGCTAGCCCGCTGTCTCCGCCGCTGCTTGTCTCCTGCCCTGCGGCTCTCCTGAACCTTGCAGCAGACTCACCGAGACACCTACCAGCGTGTAAACTGACAGACCTTATTACCTGGACTGGAATCCACTACCAACAATCAGTTCCCAGCAAGCAACTGCTTTTTTGCCTTTTTCAGCCACTGTCTTTTGTTTTCTACAACAGGCATAGTAGCTACGAAATTGATATTTTACGCAGTTAGTGTAGTGCGCAGACCGAAGGAATGTTTGTGTTTGCACAGAGCAGATTGTTTGCAGTTAGATAGGCGCCAGTTGGGTGTGGGTTGAGCTCAAATTGGCTGATCTAATAATAATGAGTGCTGTGAATATTGTATGTAAGTATGTTGTTTAACTACAGGTTTTGGAAATTATGCGACTATCTAAAAGGCATATTATAATGTGTAATTTATTTTGTAACATTTTTAATGTATTTCTAATAACTTTTTGATTGCTGCAGTGGAATCTCGATGTTTCAAACCAATCAGGAAGAGAGGTCAACTCAATTACTTGGTTTTAATGAAAAAAAAATTATAGTTCCTTTATGTTTGTCCACTAGCCATTACTTTCCGAGAGGCGCAGTAAGGAACATGTTCTTCCTTTGTTTTATTTAATCCCAGTTGACCTTTTCCAGATGAATGAGGTTCTACTTCAGTGAAATCATTCATTATACTGGAAATAGACCTGTTGGACGAGGATAACTTTGTGATTATAATTTAAATAATGTAGTGTACTATTTTTTAGTCAACCTGATATTTGCTACCAGAACTGAAAAGCACCAATGGATCAAAAATCCTGGTTCTAAATATCCATACTCAAAAGTAGCATTAACCTATTTAGGTTAATTATCCGTTTGATAATATTTATTATCAAACAGATAATTAACCATCATTTGTACAAATCCGGTTGAAGTTCATCTTAAATAAGTTTAAAGAAAGATTTTACATTTAATTTATGCAAACATAACTAAAGAAAATTTTGTTTACCATTATAACATATTGTACCTAATAATATAATAAAGTTATTTTTTTATATCTACTATTATGCTATGATGTTCTTAGCGAAAGAGTCGTATTTAATTTTCCTGTAGTAATGAATTTATTAATACACTAATAATCTATTATTTAGGGTAATTTCAAGGTCTGGTTTTTTATACTAGTTAATTTATATGTTAGTATTTAGTTTATCATAACCACGGTGTTCTTCATTGGTAAATAGCTAACATTAAAAAATGTTGGAATAGTATTATATTTTTCTTTAAAAAATGCTTAGTTTTTTCAATGATGTCAATGGTGACAGTTTTGACTGCTGAAGGTATCTTCACATGTATCTGTCAATGTAGGTCTAACATCTAAAAACATTTTCTGAGCTGCCTTTAATTTGGCGCTTGCACATACAACGGTGCTCGAAGTATGTGAAAGGAATGTAGTTGATAGTTACACATTGTTACGTTTTGATGGGTTAGCGATAGCTATAAAGCTACATTTCGTTTCAAAATTAAGTCGTCTGTTATGCTAGCGACGCCATATGCAGGCTTAAAAAAATTATGAGCTTGATAATTAATTAATTTGAGTTTTATTCCAACTGCATACCTGTGGTCTATGTTTTATTAAAACTATCTAACTTAACTTTTTGATTATGAGTCTAGACATGATCCTAATAATCTCAACTTAACAAACGAAAGTGTTTTCTTTTAATTTTTACTATACTTTTTCTATGCTAATATACAACTAATTGTTTTACTTTTTTACAATCTTCAAATAACAAGCATAATACATGAGATTTGATATTCAGGGCCATGAAATGTATACGTGTGGAATTGGTGTTTTGGGTAATTAGTACTTGTGTGTTTAATATCATTAGAATTGCCAATATTTGACATGTATTGCTGCAAACCTTCCTTAAGACTAATGGTTTTATGTGAGACTTTATATTCGTGAGGCTCTTCCTCAAAGGATGAACGTACTTTTCGAAAGGCAAGTTATTTTTTTGTGATTTGCACATTACCTCTCCGTCTGTGGTAATTCATCTGTTTAGATACCAGAAATAGTACTAAAGCGTATGCCTTTATTTCCAGTTGATGTTTGTATGATTTCTAAAAAAGATTCCAGTTATAAAAGTAGTTTTTTTTTTGTATAATTTTTTATTTGATATTTTTAAAAAACCATTTCATGTTTTTATTAAGTCAAACATAATTTTTCAATGGCAAAAAAACTTCTCTCATTCCTTTAATAAATAAATACATAATTTTTTTTATATATAATAAAAAATTATGATAAATAAAATCAGGTCACAATTTTCCCTCACTGAGACTCTGCTGCATTATCAATAATTACTTAATAATTTAATAAAAAATTAAATATACGGCACTGATTATACAAAAGACCAATAAATTATATGTGTATCTTTTCACATTAGTTCTAGTAATCTAACAATTTTTACACTAATACATGTAATAAATTAAATATTATTCAATGTAATTTATGATATTTGGACCATAAAGATCTATTAAAAACAGATCATCTAAATTAAATTAAATTAAGTCCCTCTATGTTATAAATGTATTCACCAAGTTTGCCTAAACCGTGTTCACAATAAATTAAGGGCAAATATTGTGCATGATGTTGATATCAGTCACCTCCATTTTTGTAGAAATAGTTACCATTTTATGATCTTAGGTTATCGCTTGCAAGGCCAACATAACACAAATGTTATGATTTTGATTACTGAAAGTCAAATCTCCGCCCAAAATATTCTAAGAATTATAAAATTGCTCAGTAAATTTAATTTAATTAATCGGAATATGCACAATCATCAAATTTGAGTGCACACACGTCTCCAAACTTTAGGTGAGTATTTCTCAAACATTTTTTGTGGCAAAAGAATTTCTCATTAAAAAAATCTCAAGCATTGAATATTATGTTGTCCACATCATCTTCACAAAGTAATACTGCTTGATAAGTTACTGCATAATTCCTAAATTAATCTGGTCACTTGCAAAGTTAAGACTAATTTTTTTTCGCTTACTTCGAAAAACGCTTGACAAGTATTTTATTCAACTCTGAATTTATAAATTATTTGTTTTTTAATACATAATAAGCTAAGTTTAGTGATTATTACCGGCCACTTTAAACTTCTAAGGGATAAAAGTCTCTCTAGTTTACTTTTGACAAGTCATTTTTGCTACTTTGGCGATCTCATCCATCCAACGAATAATAAATATGAGTTAACTGATATTTCTTTTAAGGAAGGTATATAATACCTGCAAGTCAATAAATCATTCCATCTTACTAATGATAGTGGCACATGTTATACCTTGCACAAAGGGTTTTATGATTACCCAATGACCTCAGAGTCTACGTGTAGCTGAGTATTCAACTAACTCGCTTAAAAATTCCAGTATTTCTTATCACAGGTATAATTTTGTGTTATTGGTAAAACAGATTGTGTTTGCTATGTGAAAGTGATGTCACAGTATCTGATTAGATATATATTGCAAAATTTATATATAGTCCCGATAAAATTGCTACGGCAAGAAAAAAATATATTTAAAATCTTTTGATTTATTTTAAGATTTTTTCGGTTCTTCGTAGCTTTTCATTAAAATCTTATACCGCTTGGATTTGAACGGTGAACCTTAGATTAGTCAAATGTCTATGAAATTGAATAATTAGTGAGTATTATATTATTGTACTATTAATAATAACAAATGCTTCCTGCAATAATAAATTCCTTGTGTGTTAGCTAATCATAGTGCTAGGGATTGCAAAATTATAAAATAATCAAATATTGAGGTTATTTTAAATTGATATCTGTTGTTTTAAAATGTTCATCTTTAATTATTATTTGGTCTTTTTATCTAGAATATAAATGTTACGTTTGTTCACTAAGAGAACTTTCAATGTTTTGTTTTAATGAATTTAAAATTTGAATACTATAAATTAACACTGAACAGTAAATATAACATTTTCTAGCTTTAAGTAACAAATGATGTTTATTTTATTCGATGATTACAGTGCAAATGTGGTTTAAGTTTTTCCAGCGGTTATTTTGTTACGATTTAATTGGAAAATATATCAAGCTTGCCATTAAATTAAATTTCCTAATGCTGTTGTAGTGCATTTCTTATTATCATGACATAATCTAATTTATGTAATCCATAATTATCATAGTAGATATCGGCCATTGTCTGTCCGTCACCGAACCGAGACCACCTGAAGATGTCTATAACATAGTAGGTAGAAAATTATCATAAGTAAACAAACCGGCTCAAATGTAGCAAACTATTTTTGTGTATGTGTCTGTGGTGTCACGCAGTAAGCCCGGCACACTTACTTAAATATTATACTATTTTTTCAAAATGATTCTTATGTCCTCACTCAAGTAGCCAAAATTACACTGAATGCTCAAAGTACTGATGGTATTTAGTGAAATGAAAAATTTTCAGATTATTCTGTGTACTTTAATTGTTATTGAAAAACTTTCAGATTATTCTGTATACTTTAATTGTTATTGAGAAACTTTCGGTCTTTAAAATCACCATGTTATGAACTTACAATTTAGAAGCTAATTTTGATCATATTTTGAATATTGTTATAGATGTATGTACCTTAGTATAGTGCCAAACGTAAAACACAAATAATTTTGTATACTAGTGGTTGTTATGTAAAGTATTTAATATTGGATTTACTTATTTGTTTCAATCTGATATTATTTTTTCTCTTAATAGTGAGCTTCCTTCCTTAAATGATAATGCAACAAATTCTGAAAATAACTTGCGAGGAGAAAATTCTTCTGCAAGACTTCCAATCAACTTTATAGCGTGTCTTATAAAGAAAACATTGAATGTTACTATTAATTAAATCTTCAATTCTAAATTGTAAAAATGCCTTAAATGCTCAATTGATATTGTGTTTATGACTGAACTGGTCCGAGCCTTCTTTTTCCACATTAGTTGCTGCTGATGCATTTATCTTAAAATTCCCAAATCATGTTGGTTTTTATCTTACTTTTGGTGAATAAATTGACTGTTAGGATTTAAAAAAAATATATTTTATGAAAATTATAATTTTGAAAGAAAAGCAAAGGTCTGTTCAAACTGAACATAAATTCTGTCATCCATTCACTGGCTTCTTCAAGCATAAAAATTCAACTAAAAATATTAATTTTCAAATAACACCGGGAAAAGAAATGAAATTCGGATGAATATCTTTTTAACATGTAATCAAATTTTAGACAATTCATCTGTTCCTCGCAAAACTTATTTTATTATCTTAAAAATACTCTACTCGAAAATCAGTTACTTCCTCTTTATATTTTTTAGATTATATTGTTGTCAATAGAACAGAAGAGAAATACTGTTATCTGTGCAAATTAATTAATGAAAGATCTAATTTATCTATGAATACAATTAAGTTTATTACATTAAAATTTCTTATATAATTGATATGAAATACTCCATACACCATTGTTTGTTCAAGCCTCGGTATCTTTAAAATGGTGAGGTATAGTGTTCATACTATACACAATAGTTATATATTATATTGAAGTTTTCTAAATATTCACTATGGGGCAAACAACACTTAACTCACAAAAGTGGAACGTAATTTTTTCTCAAGCACTACAGGTAAGGTAAATATAATATATACTATGTATTATTGTGAAGATTCGTCACCTGAGAATTCTGAGCGAGTAATCAAAGGCAGTCTCGAAATGCTTTTTATATTTCCAGATAATCCTAATAGTGAATATTGATAGAATGCTTCCACTTTACTTTTAACTATCAAAATTCATCACATGTTTCAATAGCTCTAAACATTTGAGGTAGATGCAATATTGTTATTTACTAACCTGTACATTGTTAGTGATGCTGTCCGGGGCATAACTTAATGGCATCTCTAGAACTGAATTGTATTAATTCAATAGTAAGTAATGTAGGAGGCACATTAAATCAAATACACTTTACGTTTGAACGTTTTCATAATGTTCATAAATATTTTTTAAAGAATTGTCACAAGTCCTGTATGGTGCGAAAGTGGTTTCCAATTGTTAATAATTTTTCTGAAAATATTTTGTATTAAATTTTACACACACGGTTCGAAAAGAATGGTGTGTGTTTCTCATAATGTTGCATTTCTTTTTTGAACGTATCATGTAATTTTATTTTGACTGATTTTGATAAAATAGTTGACTTAGGGAATCATCTGTGGAGAGTTTGTTACGATTTTTATCCATACACTTATTTATGTATGTATTGAATCTCATTTGTAATTTAAATAACGTGTACTTTATGTTATTCGGCTACTAACATGTTTTTTTTTCAACTAATATAATTTATGCATGAAAAATTACTGTTGAATATTTTGTAAAAATAAATTTTATGACTTATGTTGACTTTTATTTTTTTAAATAAATGCATACACTTGAACCTTACTTTTTTATTTACATCATTTAAAAGTAATAGTGATGAAGTTGGATAAGATGTAGTATTTTTGCTATAACTAGTTTCGGTCAAAATAAATATTTAATTATAATAAAATGGAGTATTACAAAATAAATACCAGTTCCATTAAATAAATATTTAATTTTGCCCTTCAAACGAAATACAATCAATTTAATACCTGAATCATTTGAGCGTGTATATTTTTTAAAAATATTTAATTAATTACATGTATCAAATTTTTTACAACTAACATATTTTATCAAAGTAAATACTCATATTCCGCTTAGAAATACATATTCGGGGTTATCCTTCTTGATATTCTCACTGTAGACTTGGAGCGCCTTCTCTATCACCTTCACAGTGAAGTCTGCATCATCTTTTGTGATGCACATTGGTGGCTTGATACGCAAAACCTGAACACAATTATTTATCAAATTAGGACCGCTGTCAAAATTATAATATCGGCTCCACAGAGAAAGAATAATTATTCCGTCATTTAATTCTACTAAGAAGATTAATGTTTGTAAAATAAAACACTTAAATGGAAAACAGGTAAGTATAAGTATCCATTAAATATCAAAATCCCCTGTGTTAAAATCATTTTTATGTTCTTATCTGTGATCTTTGCATCATATCTTATCTTAAAAAATCTATTTATTAATCTTTTAGAAAAATCAGTTTAAATATTTTATTTATCAGCACTTATTTATTTGATGTAAAAAGATATCGGCTTTAATCGGGGAAGATTCAAATCTTTTTTTACACCACATATAATAAAATATAGGCGGTTAAACAATACTTGTGTCAATTTGAACCAAATGGAAAACAGCATATATTTGTATTATTTTTGATACTTAGCTATGTTAATAAACCAACTCGTCATTTTACATTATTACTTACGTTTCCATTCATTCCTCCTCTACCAATAAGCAGTCCCATATCCTTGCAGTGCTCGATAATGTTGAGCATGTACGGAGCAGCCAATGGAGTTTTGTCTTTTCCTTGGATAAGCTCCACACCGATCATAAGCCCTTTACCCCTCACATCCCCGATTTCAGACCTTGTCTCCTTCAGTCTGGCCAGTTTCTGTATGAGATATGTTCCCACATCTTTGGAGAGCTCTTGAGTTTTCTCTTCTTCGATGACCTGTTTTTCATATTGGGAATCATTTTTAAAAGATTTCAGCCTGATCGCTGACAACTTTGAATAAAAACTTAAACCCAAAAATTTTCTAATGGAAATTAGCATAATTCCTTGACATTTAATGGTTTTAATAATTTGTGATCAAAAGAACAATATTTTGGTATGTTTATTGTTTTATGAGAACAATTGAAACTAAACAAATTCAAAAATAGAGCTAACTAGGACGGAGGTATTTCAATGCTAAACTAAAACTTACTTCCAAAACAGATTTTCCGATAGCACATGCCACTGGGTTTCCTCCAAAGGTATTGAAATGAAGCGCTCTGGTTAAGCATTCTGATATTTTTGGTGTTGTGACGACAGCTGCCAGTGGAAAACCATTGCCAATTCCCTTGGCCATGGTCACTATTTCTGGAATAATACCATGGGATTCAAAACCCCAGAAATGATCACCTGTTCTACCAAAACCCGTCTGAACCTGAAATAAGATTTATGTCATGACCAATCAGGGCAGATAACATTTCGTTTTGAGAAATGAAGACCTTTGAGATGTTTTGCAGTTTTTATTTCGCATTTAAGTAATTTTAAAACCATTTTTCATTAAAAAAATCATAGCACAAGCTATGTATTTTCCAAATTACCTCGTCAGCTATGAAGATACCTCCATTGGAATGCATCAACTCTTGAGCCCTTTTAAGATAGCCACGAGGAAATTGCACTGTCCCACCCACGCCTTGGATGGACTCTGCAAACATACCCGCTACACGACCTCGGGGTAGTGAATATTTGAAGATCTAAAAGTTCCAAAAGATAGTTTATCACATGAAAAGAAAGATTAAAATTTACTCCTGTCATTAACACACATAAGTTAACATATTTTTTTAAATTTAAGTAAAGCTGTCATACTTCTTCCAACTGGTTGTAATACATATCTGATGCTTGGCACTGGCTTTCGCTGCAGCTGCAATCACGCTCAACTTGCACAGGAGAATCTCTGCAATTCTTCCCACCCCAAAGACCTTTGTAAGGATCTGGATTCATGGCCTAAAAAAATCAATAGAGTATATCAATTAAATATTATTTGCGTTCTAATTTTCATAGGCCAATTTTTGTTATTGCATATTTTTTTGGTAATAATATGTAGCTGGAGAGATATTAGTCAAATTTAAAATTATATATTATGATATACAGTCCAACCTTCAAAATATCATTCTGATAAAAATTATCAGTAAATTTATTATGTTTATATCTATTTTAATAAGCTAGACTTGCTACAAATTAAATATGTATTTTCAAAGAGCAAACATTTTACTTTGTCAAAATAAACTTACATGGTGGATTCCATTATTTGAAGGAACGTGATATCTCCATGTAGACTGTGCGGTAACTCCCATAGTATGATTAGTCATGCCGTGGTAACCATTCCGCAATGAAATTATATCAAAATTTCCAGTGTGAAGCCGAGCAATCAACATAGCAAGATCATTCGCTTCAGAGCCACTGTTTACAAAGTATACCACCTACAACCAATTATTAATAAATGCATTTTTAATTTTTTTTTTCTTTTATCTTACTAGGCAGGAGATCAAAACATCATGGAAAATCTCCATAATCCTATATCTCATTTTGGTTTATATAAGGGAAGAAGTCAATCACTGTATGCAGTTTTAGCTAAACAGAAGTGTTTTTATAACAAAACAAAAATTACAAAAGCAGTTGCAATTGGCATGACGAAAGATTTTGAAATCCTCTTCCGTAATGAGGGTACACGTTTACTATTTACGAAAAAAACTTTATTTCGGTAATAAACTAGAGTTTAACGAAGTTTAAAGCCATTTTTATAATATTTTTTCAATAGCGCGCGAAAAAGCTCGCGGGTGTCATGGCGTCCGCTTTGACGTCACGCCTCATCTCAACTGTCATGCATGTCATTGTGTTTGCATCGAAGTTTGTTTACAATTTGAGTTGTATATTGAGGCGTGACGTCATGCGCTGTCATTGGTGTTTCAGTCAAAATGGCCGATTGCAGTATTTTAGTCTTTTAATTTATTGAAAATCTTATTAATCTCAGATTTTTAAATAAAACTAAATTAGTCTTTTAAATCCTTTTAATATGTATTTTCCCATAAAATAATTATTTCTTTGATTATTTGATACTGTCGTCACGCCAATTGCAGAATTTATTTTAATACACTAAAGAGATTGCAGCGGGAAATTTGCCATGTAGCAGAATTCTCCATCTTTAAAAGATATTTATAAATATGGTCATTCTCATTAAATTTACATCAATAGAAGAGTTATAAAAATACCAACAATAAATTTGATTTTACTTTGTGTGATAATTATTGAAATAAAAGACTGATAAAAAAATTAGGTCTTTGGCAAGTTCAAGATGACGTCACACTCAAGGCTCTCTAAACTCACAAATCAAATATAAATAGTATGACATAACAAAAAAAAATTGTTCAATGTACATTCTGTCTTTTGAATTAATTTATGTTAATTAAATTAATCTCTAGTATTAACAAGACCTTTAAATCTCCTGGAAGTTTGGACGTCAGTTTTTCGGCATATTCATGAATATTATGATGCAAATAAATGTTGGAAGTATGCCACAATTTATTTAACTGTTTGGTAGCGGCTTCAACCACTTTACTGAAAATATATACAAATAATGATACATTAATTAATGCTTTTAAATTTTAAAATAGGGTCCTTTGAAATTTTATAGAATTTCTTTAATAGGTCAACAATCAAGCAAGCAATTACAAGGAATATATAAAACTTAATAATCAGGTTCTAAAAGGTATATTATTAAGTGTATCGATTCCTTAATTTGCATAAGGTTTTTTTATGTGATTTGTTTTATGTTCTTCAACAGAATTTAACTAATTAGTGTTTTGGGTACTTGTCTTTTATCCGACCACCAAAAAACATTGTCCTATTATTTTGCTTTTTTTTATTGGCAACAGTGTCTATTTTTTGCTTCTTTTGTTGGCAACAGCGAGTCTCGTCATAGAAATGAAAGTTTTTTTTCAATTTTGTATCATATATTTTACAAACAATGAAAAAACGGTTATCTTTGACGGTTAGGTTAGGTTAGGTTAGGTTAATACTTTAAATTAAATAAATAAACAATACGTGTTTTCTCGCCAATAGACACTGTTGCCAACAAAAGAAGCAAAAAATAGACACTGTTGCCAATAAAAAAAAACAAAATAATAGGACAATGTTTTTTGGTGGTCGGATAAAAAACAAGTACCGTGTTTTGCATAGTTTAATTATGTTTCTTTTTTTTTTTAATTAAATATAGTTTGAAATACAAAATTAAATATTAGGACATTAGGCAATGATAAAAAATAATATTTTGTGTAAAAACTTACTACAAGTAGTTATTTTAAGAATACAATGTAAATAATTTATAGCATGTAACTTTTTCTGGATTTCATTAAATCGATTCATTAGTTTAAGGAGTTGGTTTTTTTCATATAATATTTGATAATAATGATTGACGGCGGCTTACTCACGGATGGCAATGTCCAACTGACACTGTCACTATTCCACCAAACATATCGAGATATCTTTTCCCTTTGTAATCAAAAAGCCATTGCATGTGTCCCTGATGGATGAGGAGCGGTTTCTTGTACATGGCAGTGATACACGGTGCCAAATGATTGTTTCTCAATTCCTGTATTTTTGCATAGTCTTTTCCCTGTAATCCGATGCGTTAACATTTTATGATGTAATTTTTGAAAAAAATATTCAATGCACACATTTACAACTGCATATTTTCGCATGTGGAAAATATGTCACACTCTGTCAAGGGTGTTAACAACAAACGCTCATAAGAGATTTTAAAGATTTTTTTATGCCACTGGATGCATTTTAGTTTGAGGTTTACTAATTTGGACTGTTTTTAACACTCACAAAAAAAATTGCTTATTGATATTTTGTAATAAAATAAAAAAGGATGGCTTTCCAAGCGAAGTTATCAAAACATTAAAAAAATTAATATTATAAAAAAAAACAAACCTTAAATTCAAAATAATATCGATACATAATACGAAAATATTTGTTTTTTTTTAAGGTATACACTCAAAATACCCAAAAAAAAACACGATATTTCACATATGAATTTATCTAAGAGTTGATTAATTTTTGAAGTATTGTCACAAGTCCGGTGGCATAATTTGCACGCCGAATTCCGCGTCATTCGAACTCGAAATATTATCAATTATTTGTCCGCATACAGACCTCATACTTCTCAGGTTGAAATTTGCAGGATGGCATTTCTGGCGCAGCAGAGTGAAGCCTTCGGTAAAATTTATTTCCATCGTGTCCGAGTACTAAATCAAACATTCACAATAGTTGTAATACAAATTGGAAGTAGCTTCGTTGCGCAAAAAACTCAAATACAATAATCGATACATTTACGTAAAAAAGGATCGATAGTATAATGTGACGATGGACCCGATAAGTTTAAAACTTCCCAGTTGTGTGTGCATAAACGCAATTCGACGTAATATTTCAAAGAAGATAAATCAATATTGTATCCGAGAAATACGTTATAATGTTTAGCACTCACACAATTTTCTCAACATGTTTTGTTTACTTATCTGTCGGACGCGACTGCCCTGCAAAGAAAATATTCCGATAAGCTGACTCGCTCGCGGAAACACGCCAGTGAACTTTCACACGACCAAAATAATGCCGTCAACTATTCCACTGCCTCAAATTTTCTTATGTGATACTTACTATTCAAAATCACTACGTGCCAGAAGTTTTCAACATTTACGTGGACTAGTATGTTTAGATTTTTTTTTAAAATATAAGTTTCCGTTATAAATTATTATTTTAGAGTTTAAGTTTTCCGTATTTCCGTATTCCGTATACGCTTTTCAAACAACTTAGAAATTGTAAAATCGAGTTGGTCGAGCGCACGAGACGGCAATTCGAGAGACGAAGGTATTTTTATTTCGCAATGCGCCTGCCTAAGGTATACTTTCTATTGCCGTGAATGTGTGTATGTTGATTGATAATTTATTAGATATTTGGTATAGATTTCGGTTTATAAAAATCCATTACCAGTTGTGAGCCAATTGTGATTGCGCAACTGTAAGAGCATATTTTTACAAAAGACAAGTAAAAAGGAAGAAAAATAAACAAATGTTTAAAAACCTCTAACGATTTAATCAATCTTCCGACAAGTATACAGGTCAAGCGTCAAATAAATAATACTTGACCGTGTGTATTTTGATAACAATTAAAGACCATCTGGAATATATTTAGAATTTTATGAACAAGTAAGTACCTATATTACTTGCGAAAGGAAATCGACAAAAAATACTTTATTCGTTATGTTTAGATACTGAAAACGTGTGCATAAGTTTAACATATATTTGAATTGAATTTTATAAGCTTTGAATGTTAAATTATTTTGATGAATACCTGAATAGTAAATAAAATCTTTATAATCCAGATTCTATATTTGGTTGAATACATTGTAGTTAAAAAAAATATGAGAAAGTAAAGCGGATATAAAAGGTTCATCGTCTGTTTAAAAATATATAAATTATTTTCTGTCTTTTATTAACTGTCTCTATATTATGTTTAATTAGTAATTAGTAAGAATATAATTTGAAAAAGTTTTAACTCACAGTGGTTACTTTAAACATTATTTTATAATATTTTGAATATTTTGATGATTGAATTTCTAACCAATCAAATGATAATAAATAAGAATGGTCTGTGGGCCATGGCGGAATGCGGGCCGAGCCGGTGGGCCAACATCACAAGGACTCGGACAGTGACATCACAATTACTGTTTTATTAGTAAAACAGTTCATTTCACCCAGGCAGACGATTGTTTTTAAACCTTGTGGTATTATATTTAGATTAAAATATATTATTTTCAATTTATTTATTTTGTTTCAAATGTAGTGCGTGATAATTTTTATTTGAATAGTTCCTTCTAATTTTAAATATTTACTTCCATATTGAACTTTGAGCATACGTTAAGCGGTAGATAATTATATGCGGCTTTACAAAAGACACGATGCAAATGGTGTAGTAACGCTTTTCACACGGCAGTGTATCTTAAACGCTCTAGAATTTTTTGTTGGAAAAAAATGTTGAAAATATTGTGTGGAGAAGTGTCTAAAATTTTACTGTTTGAATGTCGTTTTAATTGAATTTTATTAGCTCGGTTCGGTGCGCACGAGTTTGACCGATTAGATCAGAGCAAATTGAGTATGGAATCTGCACCGTGTTGATGATTTGATTTTTAGCACCAGTGATATAATACGGTTCAATACTTTTTTGGTTTATGACATGAAAATAAAAGAACAGGGAAGATTATATTTTGCGGTAGTCGGCCGCGAGAGGTTTTTCTTTGTTATTTGTATCATTTGTCTATGGCAATATTTTTTGTGGAAGAAACGTCAAAAATGCGAAACGTATAGATATGGCGCAAGAAAAAGAAGGCTTTTCAAATAAAAATTCTCCAAATAACAATTCCGATTCAGAAGACAACGGCTTAAGCAATGGAAATAATTCTGTTAAGCCAGATTTAGGATTTGAAAATGTAAATTATTCAAATACACCAGACCAAGGTGCCAGCACATCTGAGAAAAATACTGGTTTAAGTGCGTATTTATCAAACCACTTTCCCAAAACCTACCCATATCCAAAGTCTATTCTCGGTAGGCTCTGTTTTTGTTATATTACATAAAATTTAATGAATTCGTGTTTATTTGCAGAAACATCTACGCAACCCCGAAAAGAAGAAAGCCCATTTTCATTTAAACATTTTCTAAAGCGAGACTTATCGCTTCCGAGTACATCTCCAAGTTACGAGAGTACAGGAGCTAAGCCAAAGATATACACGAACACAGTCCATCCGTCACTCGCCAAGGCTAATTTACACCAAGAAAGTCGCAAAGATGTTAGTAAGAGTAACTCTCGGGAAACCTGGACAGCCAGTAATGCCTCCTCAGACAGCTCCATAGAATTAATACTTAACTCAAACAATTCAGATTCTAAAAATAATTTATTAGAAGTAGACAATGACATTTCTTACACGAGACGCCAGCAAGTCTCCAATGATTCTCTTGGTCTCCCTTCATTGCCAGACTTTGTGCAGGATCACTTACTTGTGGAGCAAGCATATCTCGGGGGGTCTAATGCGTCATTGAGTGTCGATTTTGACAATCTTCCAGACTTCACATTTAATTCTCACTCTAATTTGACTCACGGAAGTGATAGTAAACAGTCCCAGGGAAAGTTAAGAGAGTTCTATGATGTCGGACCTGCTAATGGACCGGGCGGATCGCGACGGCCTGAAGGTTGTCGTAACTCACCATTAGATCTGCCCAGCCATCTCTCTCTGGACCTAACGGACTCCCTCCATCGTCCGCATCCTTTTCCTTTGGATCTCCCCACAAATTCCACAGGTAAACACAATTTAATTTAAAATAACTTGAATTAAAATATAATGACAGATATACATGTTGAATGCACGGTAAATGGTCCTACTATAAATTTCAAGATAAAAAATTGCATATTGAGTAGAGATAACATTTTTATTCAACAAAAAATTAACAGTTCATTGTTGAAAAAGTAATTGTCATTAGTTGGATTGATGTGTCTACAAGTCAAATGCAGTTGAATGTTCAACATTTAACTGCCTTTAAATTAAAGGTATATGATAGTTGTATTATAAATTCAAATATTTGAGTATATTTTTGATATATTTTTGATATATCCGTGAGAGATATTCATTAGTATTTCACATATAGTATTTATACTATACTTTGTGTACTGAAAAACTTGTCACAATTTTAGCAATTAATGTTTGATATATTTCAATTTTACCACACCATTTAAAACTGCACTCCTGAAAGAATACTTGTTCTTTAAGGTTGTGAATCATTGAGACTGCCAGACTTCCTTCCGGCACAGGCAGGTGCCTCTGGAGGGACAGGCGGTGGATCTTCAGGGAGGAATGAGTTAGCTGAGGAAAGGCGACTGCGCACTACAGCTGAGAGAGAGTTACGAGCAGCTTTACAGGTATAAATATTTTAAATAAAATACTTTTGTGATTTTTTCGCATGTTTAAATTTTATTGGTGGCCGGTTTTGCCAGCCTTTCACGTTTGCATTATCAAACTGAGTTTGATGATAAACTCAAACAAAGCTTTTGAAAAAAAAGCTAATTTTAGCTAGCTGAATTATTGCAAATATTTTTGTTCTGTGTTAAATGTCAATTTTATTAAAATGAAAAAAATATATTTTTTACAACTAATTATTACAACCCAAAAAGCACAGTGAGTCATCACATATTTGGCCCAATTTATTCCCATAAAAACATAGACATATAACATAAGGTATGTATGTTTCCTCTTCAACAAATAACGTTCTATTTTTTTTTTAAGAATGATGTATATAAGTACATGTTTACACATAAATAATGGCCTTTTTCAATAAAATTTAGATAAGAAATTGTTTTTAGGTTCGTCATCAGGTAATATTTATTTTATTAAAATGTATTTCAAGATCAACAAAACTTACAACTCAATATGTTTTAATCTTTATAATTTGGTTCATGGTAGTAATAAGAAGTGATTTGATTGCAGAATGCAGCTCAGCTGCGGAGGGAAGCACAAGAGGCTCGCTCAGGAGAGCAGCAAGCACGACGAGAGCTCACCGAGGCACGAGCTTCAGCAGCGCGCCTGGCCCGAGAGCTTCGTGGCGCCGGTCGAGTTGCCCAGCCAGGAGATGATGACGAAGCCACTGTATGTGTGGCACACAATATTTCTTATTATGTTATTCCTGAGCATTAAATCAGTTATATATGAAATATATTTTGCTAAAAATGCACAGTAGATATATCTTGAATTTTTTTTACGTATTAACTGGTTGTATCATTTGAAAAAAGCATATGATAGTAATGCATGAGATGAAGGTAAGCATAAAATTTAATAAAACCCTTCATCACATAAATATACAAGGATAATATTTTGTCAGCCATAAATAGAAAACAACCAATTTATATAATATTTATTTCTATTTTGATTTACAGAAACGAAATCCTGCTGACGACAATCAAGTTACAAAATTGAAATGCCAGGTTAACCAGTTGAAGGTAATTTAAATTAAATCTATAGTTTTACTATTTTATTATGTAAGACAAAATAATTTAGTAGACCCATAATATCAATACATTTTTCCCATTTTAATAGCAGTTATGGAACTGCTTATTCTGGTAAATGGAAATTGACAAACTCATTAAGGGAAGTTGCCTCTGTCTCATTTCATGTAACATAGTAATTCCTCTTGCCTGATTGTCTTACTTAGGAAGAACTGGCGGCGGCACAGGCCGAGCTAGAGGAGCTGCGCAGCGGCCGGCGAGGAGCCGCTCGCTCCCTCGTCATGGCTACCAACACTGCTGAAGCTTCTCTCAGGTGATTACTCACTCTGTCATCTTAAATCTTGCATTGAAAATGTACATCTATAATATACTAATCACGAACCAGGGCGCAAAACGAGTGTCGTATGGCACAGTTATGAAAAGGTTATAAGTTTAAGTGTCATGTTGAAAGTCATTCTTTTGGATGCATCAAATTGAAATTAATTGAATATCTGTTTCAGGGAGCTACTGTCAGGCCTGGCGCAGCTGCGAGGGCTGGCATCCTCGCTGGACCCGCCGTGATGAGGCGAGACAAGGACAGCTCGTGGAGTGCTCAGTGCCTAGTGTTGTGACTGTGTACCTTACTTGTAATTTATTAACCACTACCGCAAGGTGCCTCCCGAGTCACAGATGGACTGTAAAAATTATTAATTCCTTCGGTTCATTCTTCTAGAAATCTCGTAATGTTTATCAGTATGATCAATACTCGTGTTAAAATAAAACTCTTCAATCATCCGGAATATTGTGCAATGCAAAGGCTTCCGTACCCTCTAATTAAAAAAAATACCTTAACTGAGAAACTGTACAATGAGTTACTTTAAAAAAGATTACTCCCAATGTGCAAATGCTTGTGAGACTATCGAGAGGCGACAGCTCAGAGGTCTATTCCAGAGTGTACATCAAATAACAGAATGTAGTAATGTCTCAAGTGTTATTTTTGACTTCCATAATTTTAAAAATTTTATTGTAAATTAATGTTATCACTCAATGTGTGCATAACTAGTTGTTATTTTTACCCGTAAGAACACATTTTAAAACTTCTCTCGTGAAGAATTTCATTAAAAAAATTGGATTATGTTTTTAAAACTTTAATTTAAAAACTTGACAAAAAAATTAAGTTGATTAATTGTTTCTTTGTGAACTCGCAAAAAATGCAATGTTACAATCGATTTAAAGAGCATGAAGTCAAATATGACATTTTAAAGTTATTGCATTCTATCTAAACCTTTGGATATGCACTAGAGTATAAACAAAAGCATTGTCAGTTGTGTTGCCAGATTGTATGAACGCTTTGAACATGACAATTGCTCAAATTTTCAGATAATAATTTTGTGACTCAGAATTGTTTGTGTATTCGGCTGGCAGTCAATACTCTTGAATACCAAATTATTTTTATTAAATTTTAAACAAATCAAGTGGTCCCTGTATATTTATATATTGTGTTTATTGGGTGCTGAAGAATGTTAGACAAGTATCAAGAAAAGCATGTTTTTTTTAAACAAACATGTTGTGAATAAACAAACATCTCAAAATAAAATTGTTTTTATTTTCTTTTCTTTAAGATACCCCGATTTCTTTCTATTTACTGTGTGCGTGTACTTACATCTCATAAAATCTGCAGTAAAAGGAATGATTAAAAATACTGATATGTTGTATCTAAAAAGAGAATGCAAGTTGTTACTGGCAAGTAACGCATTACACAATGACTCTGGCGTATGATTGGTTGAGAGCATCATACTTCCGACTCCAAATAAAACAATAGAATCATAAGATTTTGTACACAAGTACAATTTTTTTTAAAATCAAATGTAATTAGTACACTGAACTACTGTGTTTGTATTACTATTTGTTCAACTTCTCAAACTCCAATTTATATCCAACTGGTTGTGATGAATTACTAGTACTTAATTAAGAATGAGAAACCTCTTAGTTACAATTTTTATAGTATTATTCATTAATTAACAAGCATTCACAGAATTTGAAAACAATAATAAAAAAATGTGCACATTGTTGATGATAATTTCTCCTCAATTTAAAAATTCTCCACCAACGTGTACTTTTATTTTCCATTGGTAAAAATTTGTACTTAAAAGTATTACATGCTTTTAAAAATAATAATCTTCATATATCTATATTGCGTGATGGTAAATAATAAAATAATCATAAATTAATAGAAAATAATAGTATAAAATAAATTGCAGTTCGTGTTTAAAAAAAGTTAAAAGAATAAATATTGCAGGTGATTCAATCAATGTTTTTTCATTTTCTTATTCCTTCGTACACTTAAAGCGGTGACTATTAAATGTCAATCCAGACTACAAATGTACACACTCATTAGATAAAGGTAATTCTTTATCAATCAGTATTTAAATACCTATGGGTAGATAATAATAAAAATAAAGTGATTTACCAAAGGTACGTAATATATCACCACCGTGGTACAACACCATCTATCACAATATGATTAATTTTTAAAGGACTGCAGCAAACTTGCGGTTTTAAATTTGGCCAGACCAGAAGCAGAACATCTACATAAATTTTTATTTTACACAGCCTGAATAGAACAAAGAGAAAATAGAACCAAAACCATTTAAACAATAAAAACCAGATATTTCCACATCAAGAAAACCTACTTATAAAAAGATAAATTTATTTGATAAGAATTTTTTTAAAGTTTAATCCAAATCAAAAATCGGTGGATTGTTTTGGTCATTTGTCCTTGTACATAAGTGGATTTAGTAGCAACATCTTTCCGATGTAAAATGTGAGTATTGTCATTTTCAGATCAGTTGATATCAGCAATAAGTCCTCGGTCAAGGTCCTCCCACTGATTGGGGCTTTGCAAGAAGTACTTCTTCATGGCGTTGCAAAAGCGAGCCTTGTACTGCTCAGGGGACACGATGGTGGGCAGACCAGACCCCAGGCCCTTCTTCACTATGTGCTCAAGTTTCTTGTCCCATGTGAACGTTCGAATGTAATCTGGTAGCAAGAAAATAAAATATAAATTTAATTTAGCAACTTCCATTCCAAAAAATTTTATTAGACATAATGGAAATTTAAAAAAGAATATGAAATTACAAAGCAGCATAATAAATATCCTAAAACAACCACAACTTTAGATGACCGAGAAATCAAGAAAATACAATTTATGAAAATTAATTTCTAACGAGAAAATGATGTTGATAAAAAAGATACATCAATTAAAAATTATACCTATAATTCCCAGAACCAGCTCCTCACGTTCCTCATCCAGTCCCACAAGTAAGGAATAGTCCATGACATGATGAGCTGCCAGGAAGGCCGTATCACGCTGCACTGCTGCCCACAGCACTCCTGCCGAGTGGGACTGCAGGAACAGTGGACTCTCCCAGCGCACTGCAAGCACAGGCAATGACAAAAAAATTATATGATTAAATTGATTTCCAAGTGTGTATTTATTTATGGTTTTTAGTAGTTTAGACTGACATTTGAGGAGGTTCTCATCTAGCAGTACAACATCGGGAGATCCGTGCTCGGCCAGTCGATTTCTCTCTGCTCCCTTGAGATCGAAGCGCCCGGCCAACTCGGCCCGACTGTGCCACAAGTTTTCCATGACCAATACTCCACCGCCCACTCCTCCCACTCCATCGACTCGGTACACCCCCACAATGCGACCTATCAAGAACAAGATCTTAATTAGGTAATAGCCCGTCTGTCACCAATAGTGCAGTTAGTTAAAAGCTTATCATTTGTGTTATTAATTTGATAGCCTCAAAATAATAAATTTATATTAATCATGTTTCTTTACCAATTAGTGTTGGATATTTATTCTGGTGACAGTGAGTTATGTAGTTAAAGTAGTGCGGAGCCAAGTCCACAAAAAGTTGCACTTCTAACTTAGACATTTCCTTAAGTATAAATCTATCATCTGAAATAAATGAAAAACGAAATACAAATTACACAATTTAAATAAATTTCAACTGTCCCTGGGGTTTTCACAAATTAATTTTAAGGAAAGACCCCAGGCGAAAATTACAGCACTCATCTTTTCTTGCTTCTAATGAAGCTGAGATCTAATTCTGATATAAGTCTCCTTAATGTTGTAAATATTTGGTATTCTAGAATTATCACATATAAATCATCAAAAAAATATTTTCAATAATTTATGATAAATAGAATACATAATCCACAAACCTCTCGTTTTGCAGAAAGTAGAACCAGATTTCCCACCTCTAGCCGCCCAGGGCACACATCGTGACAGAGATCTAATGAAGGACTCTTCAATTTCACTGAGAGATTCGGTAGCCAATTTTCCATGAATCATCTTCTTGGCTTTGTCATCAGACACTTTCTTAGCCCCCAGTATGGGTGACGATTCAACATTTACACTTGTATCTCTATCACAATTTACGGCTAAAGGGTTTTGTATAATGGTGTGATCAACTTCACTGTCTTTGCAAGTATTTATTTGATCGGTAAGAAGGTTTGGAATAATATCAGACTTTTTCTCTTCTTTGTTGGTGTTTTCTGAATCATTTGTATCGGGAGCTTTGAAAACAAAGTCATTTACTATGTGCGGGTTTAATTGCAGAGGACAGAGGAGCATTGCACGCAGCTTGAGAAATTGGACTGCATTGTAAACTCGACAGAATAGACCATCCTAGAATAAACATGTGAATGTAAATAATGAAATATTTATCAATAATATATCTCTTTGGGTATCATTAACTGACCTGCAGCTGCACATCGATGTCATCAGTATTCTTGGAGCTTTTGGATTTTCCTTCGCTCTCAGTTTTATCTTTGTTCGTTGGAGTTCCATTCTCCTTTTCTTCAGATTCCACAGCAGCACTATCAATTAAAATATATTTTACTACTAATGAAATGTTATATAGATGAATAGATGCTTGATTATTCATTTTAGAATTATAATTGTGAAATAACAGGGAAAATAATGAACTATGAATACACCTTTAAGATAGTCTTTAAGATAGAAAATATGGATCAATGGGACAAAGGAGTATTTAGAGTAAATGAAGAAATAAAGCTGTTTTTAATTGCAACAGAGCTATTCATTCTTTTTGACAGAGAGTACACTGTGGAATTCCATTTTAAATAAAATACTTGATTTTTCCACGTGTTCAATTTTATTGGTGACCATGTTGGCATTATCAAATGAAACCGCTCACCAATAAAATTGAACACGTGGAAAAATAAAGTATTTTATTTAAAATATTGTAACAGAGGCCTAAACATTGATATATTATCATGTCAATTATATTCCGATACAATACTATTAGGATATAAAATATTAAGTAAATTAAAGCAATTACCCCTTGGTGTTGGGAGCTGCCTGTAGCTGATGGTGGTATTGGAGGGATGCAAGTGCCGCAGCCGCCAGGGAACTCACTTCTCCAGGCAACACCACTACAGGAACTACTCCACCACACAGAACCACGCCACTCTGTACAAAAAATAAAGCAATTGATAGGTAGTATCGTAATAAATCATTTCAGTGGAAGTTAATATACCTACGAGTATTAAATTCTTTACCTGGTGGGCGGGCTGTGAATTGCTAAGAAGTTGGGAGAGCATTGCTCGAAGTCCCTTTTTATCCCCTTTATCTTCTTCTTCTTCTCCTACGATTATGCAACAATGTGTACATTTTGATTAAATATGACAACAACAAAAACATCAAATTATAAAAAATATATAAAAGTATTGTAAATACCCAGATGCTCGACTTCAAGTGAACTTGTAGAGAGTCCTCTGTTATCTGTAAAAGAATGTAATGAGCATAGTTGTATAAACAAAACGTATATAAAGTCAACAGTCTGTTGGATGCAATACCAGCAGCGCAATCAACAGCATTGAAGTCCGGTTGAGTGCTGTCGTCAGAGTCAACTTTTCCATCAACTGAAATAATAATAAAACCCACAATAAGTTCAACATATAATTCAATTATATGTGAGAATAATGATTCTATTATTTGGACCAATACAAACTCTGACCTATTTCTTGGGGCATCTTGAAGACAGTTTTGGCTGGAGTCTGCGTGGTCCAGTTCTCGAGAGATTCTTGCAGCATCTTCTCTCCAACAACCAGAGCATCAGATATGTTCCACAGCCAGCGTACGACTCCTTAATCAAAATAAATAAATATACTCTTCACGTTTTCTCTAAACTTCAGCTTGTATATACAATGGAAAATTTAAATCCAAATTCAAAACACTTGGAGAATTTTGCTTACCGGCGCCGCTGGACTGACTTTGAATTATGGAAGATGTGAGGTTAAGCTGAATTTGTTCTACATGTTGTTTGAACGACGCTTGCTCTTTTTCAGCATCTCCTTCGCCAATACTAAGAAAGACTTCATGTCCTATAAAAAAAAAATATAAGTATTAGCAACTACAAAAACAAATATCTTAACCTGTAATGGTTAGGTCAGGTTGTTAATTTTTTCTTCTTTCCTTATCTAAATAAGATGTCCATAATTACCCGACAAAAAAATAGAGATGAACAAACAATTGGAAGTGATAAGAAACAATTCAGAATTTACTAAATTACTTTTAAGAAGTATATCACCCATATATCACCTTTATAAACAAGATCGTTCACTTGGTTAATGAGAGCATCTCTTATAGCTCGTGTGTTATACTGAGTCGCAATATTGGCAGGAGGAAGGCAGATGTCCCAAGACTTTATTTTACTATACCTGAAATAGAAAAATATCGTTAGTTTTTAACTAACAAGGTAAACATCAGTTAATCCTGAAAAAATTTCATAAGCTGAGTTTGCAGTCTCTTGCCAAATCCCTGGAAGACTGTCAGCTGTATGGCCATATACCTGAATAGTCCAGTGTACTGACACTTACAATTCCATATATATAGTACAGGTTGTCTGCTGTATAATAATGTTGGTTTCAGGATCTTTGGAATCAAGTTTGAGTGGCTTCAAGCAGTGTAAGTACTGGCTACTTGTTGCCTTTATCTTAGTCTTTAATTTTGAGTTGAACAGAGTCCTGAATATGTCTTTCACATTATTCTATTGAAATGTTTTTTTATAAAATCTTTAGAATATATCATGTGCAGCTTACTTAAAACAGGCTGTAGTGTTGCCGCTAGCAAAATAATGCGAGTGATGTTGATGCAGCGAGTGCCCACAAGCTCGCGTGCGAGTATACCGCGAAGCGTGAAAGCGTAATTCCAAGTACTTGGCCAACGACAAGGCCAGTGAAGGCGCGCGCAATCCTCCACCCCCGCTACCTCCCCCACCCTCCCCGCCTTCCCTGCAAAGCATGCACCGACACCACCACATCACGCTCTGTAATTTAACCAAATAGATAACATTACAAAACAAATTTATGAATATTCGAACACAGGTTATAATATCTCTAAAATACAGCACAATTTCTGATATGTCTGTTTACTTTTTGAAAAAAAATTATTATTATTAAACATCTTTGTAGTAAAGTCACCACCCATTAGAATTGCAGCCTAAAATAATTAAACATTATGTCAAAACCACATTGAATTTTAAAGGTACCTCAAGCTAATTTCCAATTGCACAAGACACCACGCGGCTTATAACTACTCCACATAGTAGTGGTACATCAAAATAAGACAATCAAAACTCTCCAAGAGTTAATAAATAATTAAAATATAAAACCAATATTTTTGGGTGTCTACCTGTTTTCCTTCATATTCAGTAGGCAGGCGCTGAGTAGTTCCTAGCGTGCTGCTACTATCCACAGTTCCACAGGTCACTGTTATGCATCCGTCTCCATGAACAAATCTGAAATATTACAAACAGGAATAAAGATACTGAACCTCATCCCCTCATCTACCGTAAAACAGTTTTATAGATTTATTTAATATTTTTGACAGAGAGTACTTGATGGAATTCTATTTTAATACTATAAATAAAATACTTTTGCTTTAGACTGATTTCAAAATCTTTTTTGTGGATTTTATACTCGAGAAGAATTCAAATGTCCAACAACTTCTGATAATTCTTTATTTTTCTTTTGCTGATAGCAATTATCCATTAGCTATTATATTGAATAACTTACTTTCTGACATGGTTCATGAGAGGTATCTGACAATTGGGAGACGAGCAGCTGTATTGGGTGAAGCAATGCCTCTCTAAGAACTGACCCAGTGAAATATCATTAGGTCCATACATCTCCATACGGACGATCCTATCAACATAAAATCCAACTAAACCAACGTAGTGATATAATCATTCTTCTCATTCTTTATCGGCTATTTGTAAAAAATAAAGTCAACAATAGTTCTTGTCTATTCTAACTTAATTTTCCGAAATCAAAGCTGCTACAGTAGAGATTGTTTTAAAGTTTTGCAATGGTGGGTTGGTAATATATAGATAATGTAAACAACAGAAACATCCCACTTCAAATTAATATCTTGAGAGTTATCATAACCAGAAGTCACAGAATCAATTGTTGTATAATTACCATGGATTGACACAAAAGTCTGGGGCATTAGTAGACCTAGAGCTATAGCTGTAATAGAGCAGGTACATGCGCTGATGTTGCTCAGGGTCAAGCGGATCTTTTGTCCCCTTGGCCACCTTTAGTATTTCACTTGGTCCTTCCCCAACCTTCTTGGGCTCCTCGCTTACTTCGCGGTTCATTTTTAGCACATAACTTTCTGAAAAATAATAAGATTATTTTATTCGGAAGAGTTGCCAATGAAATAATTGTACAAAAACAGACTCCAGGATTTTTTTAGTAATTTTTACCGTTTTTATGACCTCCTACAGCGCGATAATGAGCAAGTAGTGCTCTTACAGGGGTGTCTTCTGCGGTATTTACTAGAGCCTTGCTAATGAAAGGATGAACTTTCTAAAACAAAAAAGATAGTAAATAGTGCAGTATTCAAAAGAAATAAGTAGAAACGCAGACACATCTCAATTTTATTACATTCATTAAATTATTTATCCCTATCCATAAATACTAAGAAACGCATCAAGGTTCAATTTTGTCAAAAATAAATACGTAAATAGCTTAGTAGATTAAATCACTGTCTTGGCTTTCTGAGCCGGATCAACCAATCACATACAGATATAGAGTGACTCACTACGTGCTGCAAGTGTTGGGGTCCAGGGTGGAAGCTATGGCGGCGCACGCGGTGGAGGGGCCGAGGTGTCGGTGGGGCAGGGCGGCGGGGGAACAGGGGAGAACAGAAGTAGTGTCGCAGATTGCAGCGTCTGCCTGCCTCGCTCTCTAGGTAGGGAGCGCAGATTCTGACATGAGGTGACATTGAGAGTACTGACTCATCAGAACTCCACCTAAAATTCATTGAAAATAATAATTATGACTTATTCACATGGTAGAGGAATTATATCATACAATAAGACTCATATAAGGAATCATCTTTCATAGGCGAGCTTACTAACCGGTTACCACTGTTATCACGAGTCTAACAGTAATAAGTATCAGGACAACAATGTAGAAAAAAGACACAATAATGTTTATCTCTTATCAAATCTATACAAAAATACTTTTACCTATTTCTTAACGTGTCTAGCTCTTCAAGATCCTGAGTGTCATGGTCTTTTTCTGCTTGTATATGCGGAAGAAAGACTTCATCATCAATAGAGAGCTGGCGAGAACGGAGAGGATCACTGAAGTCGTTGACCGTAATGCCACAACTCAGAGATGGCCCCTCCAGCTTTCGTGAATTTGGTCGCAGGAATGTATCAGTGGTGAGTGGATCAGTCATAGCTATACATCTGAAATTAAATAAATTATCAAAGTGACTTTTGAATTTATCTTTAAAAGAGTGAATATCTTTAAAAGAATAATTCTATAAGTACTAAATTTAAATACAACCAATATCTGTCATATAGACTAAAAGTATTTGTTTGATGGTTCAGAAATTTGATCTTGACCTAATAGACAGTAACTTTTAAAATTACTGAACGATACAGTTTGATAAGTCTTATTCTCAGAAATCTGGGAGACTTAAAAAAAAACATAAACAAACTGTCAAAAAAATTACGAAATATTCATAGAAAATATTTTTTATCATGTTGGATTTATATTTTCTTACAATTTAGTCTCCTTGCACCCCTGATCGGCGGTCTCTTCTTCCTTCTTTTCGGTGGTATTCACCTTTTCCAAAGCAGGCAAGTTTTCTTGTTTCTTTTCAAAGTCTTCAAAGAACTTTTCTTCGATAGGCACTTCGTCATCCTGTTCAGGTGAACTATCTTTGGAATTGTCGGTGAACATGAGCTGAGTGTGAGACACTGGTAAGGTAGCCCCCAAGTCCCCTAAGAAAGAAGACTCCAGCCTCCAGTTGTAGGCAGCCAAGAGAATGAGGCTTGTCACCTGTTTCACTCGCCCTAATTCTTCCAAAGGAGCACCACGTAATATTATACTGCAACCTTTCAAATCACTACCGTAGCCCTCCAGTACCATTAACGTTTTACTGTCATCTGAAAAAGGCTTTCATGAGAAATATAGTGTAACTGTCTTTGGCTCAATAGGTTTCTTGCTTGCTTATTTCCTTGTTTACAATAAGGCAAATGCCAGAGACTTATCAAGCTTGACACAACTGGAATTTCTTCTGAATGCTTTCAACTACTTGGCTCCTGCCATTTTCCTTTGCAACCTTCTACTCTTAAAGAGTAGTGTGGTTATAGACTCCACATTCTCAGATTATCTGAGCTTAGATGTTTCCCACTCATAGAATAAAAAGAAAAGAGCAAAAAGAACTGCACGCAATGATCATAAGCTCATTGCAGTAGGTATGTATACCGTAAAACCTATAGATTGTACCATAAATTATTTTTATATAACAAAATCATTCAGTGTGAAATAGTTTTAGCTTGAATCAAGTCTTTGGTAAAAATAATTTAAGAAAAAATAATCTAGTTACACTTTAAAAAGTCCCTGTTCCGCTCAGTCCTGAGCTGTACAGTACAAAAATTGGCCCCATCTACTTGGTTTACCCACGCCCCACTATCCTGCCCACTGCCTTACTCAGAATGAGATCATACAGGGCTGACAACTAATGTTATACTAAATTTAAAGATTATCAAATAAACGCCACCGATATTCAATTATCTAAGAAGTTTTAAAACAAATTTTAAAAACAATATTCAAGGGAGAAATCAGCTTCCAAAACTTTTTGTAATTTTAACTCACAGTTTAGTAAGTAAAAAGACTTGCAAAGTCCCAATTTAGGCCTGCCGATGTGCGCATCCACACTTGTGACAATGTCCGCCCCCGTAGCCCTTGCCACTCGCTGCATGACAGAGGCACGCACATTCAAGACCAGCGTGACTCCTCGCAGCCGAAGTTCATCCTGTGCCAGCCGCGACACTGAGCCTTGCACTAGAACCACCTCCGGCTGTAAGGCCAGCACCCGTGCGCAGCAGTGTCGCAAATAATCTTTCTCCTGCAAGCAAAAAGTTTGTTAGCTGTGGAAAATTGGATACTGTTTATTTAAGACCACTTGTAATCTCCATCGAGCTCACCTGCATTATGACAGGTTCGAGTGATACGAGCTTGCCTTCCACCCTCTGGTACACAATGGAACAACGCAGCAGTAAAAGACGGGGGGCGTTGAGACGAGCGGGCATACCACGGTGGGCTACATTCTTGGAGAACACCACTCCGCCCACTGTGCGTGATTCCCGCATACACCCACCAGACACCCGCTTCACTCGCACACAAGAACGAATGTCCCATTCGCTACCAGTTATATCTAGAGTAGAGAAATAGAGAGATATTAAGAGCTTTATGCCATGGTAGTCTCATGTCCACTATGAGATTCACCGACTGGTGCCTTTAGACAAGTGGAATCCAGGGATATGCAACCCTTAGCTATTCATATTTGTTGTTGTTATACTATTATTTTGAGGTTGAAAATACAATCACATTTCTTCTCATCTCATTGTTAGAGACTTGACTTAAGTTGCAAAAGTAACTGTGCATATGAAATTATCTGCACCTTGAATGTGCTAAATTATGGACTATACCTGGTGTTACCATGTGAGCTGCTTGTTGGCACAGGGGCAGAAGTATAGGGGCCCAAGTGAGGGACAGCGAGGCACGGGCAAGACCCTGTTCAAGCAACAACCGCAAATGCTCCGCCCCGGCCCCCTCTACCAAGGTACAGCAAGTGGGGATCTCTTCTGTAGCTGCAATAAACCAAATACGAATTGAGTCTATCAATAGCAACTGCAGGGTAATGATCCTATTGACGCTCAGCTGTGCAGCATCTGCTATCAGAGTTTTCTATATAAAAATAATAGTAAAAAATTTGCATTTGTGTGACAATTATTGGTAATAAAATCTTGGAGATTGTATTTTTACAGAGTAGAACAACGATGAATATATTTAGAAAAATAAAATTTCAATTGAGTGCAATCTGCCTTAGTGAAACAACTATCACATATTAATTTATCAGAGATTTATCAAGGTATGTAGCATATTAAACTTTCTAATTGTAGTATCCACAAAATAAGTAAGGTTTTGAATTAAATCAAATTAGATCTAAGTTTTGATAATACTTACTTTCTGAATCCAATGGAAGAGAACTTTCCTTTTCGTTTTCTACAGCATTTGTGACAACTTTAGAATCTGTGAAACAGTAACAAATGAGAATATTGGTTTATTATTTTAATACATTGATAAATTTAACCTTACAATCCACCAGCTATTTTTTTACCTTTGCGATGACCTTTCACTAATCGAGCTGACGATTCAGATACATTAAGATTTAAGCAATATGAGGATGTGCTTCCACTCATGGGATCTTGTTCTCGACCTAAAAAGAATAGCCAAATTAAAGATTAGGCATAATAAGGGAGCTTATGTATATGGTTTCTGAAGTAAAACTTGTATACTTGTTTCATTTGTCCCCTGCACAGAAGTAGTTACTGACTTGTAGAGAGCGTAGTCTATGAACGTTTGCTGTTCTGTCACACATTCTAACAAACCCTCACTGAGCATCGACTGGCAGATCTCAGTTGCTTGTATTCTAAAAATAAACAAATATAATAGAGGTTATGAAATGCACAGTATGTTATTTAAGTATAAGAAATTCAATATTTTTGACAGAGAGTACTTGGTGGAATTCCATTTTAATATTTTGAATAAAAATACTTGAGTGATTTTCCACATTTTTGTTTTTATTAGTGACCGGTTTCGCCAACCTTTCACGTTGGCATTATCAAACAGACAAACAACTCTGTTTGATAATGCCAACGTGAAAGGTTGGCGAAACCGGTCACTAATAAAAACAAAAATGTGGAAAATCACTCAAGTATTTTTATTCAAAATATTATTTAAGTATAAGTCTTGGCAACAAAAGCATACCTTGTTTGAACATTGCGATGGTCTATCAACCATTGTATGATCTCACCTCCTCTCCAAACACCTGGATATCTGACTAATCGATACCTGTCACAGAATATTGTTTTATAAGTGCTATATATATTTAATTAGATTAGTTACGTGCAATCGTTTTACAGTCACTTATGATTTCATTTTACATTTGATGTATAAAATTTTTAACGAGTTGTAGTTTATGCATCATTAAATTAGAAAGTAATTAATAATGTCTAGTAATATTTATGCTGTTCACCTGTGCTGCTGGAAGGGCAATGAAGCGCACAGTAGCCTAAATGTGTCTTGAAGTGTATCCAATCTAGAAAGAGATGAATCTCCATCATTTCCGGGACCTCCATCTCTTGTCCCACCTAAAAAACCTTGTTCTGGACTCAGGTCTGGCTCTTTGGGGATATGATCCTGTGATAAAAATGTTTTGAAATTAAAATAGTTAAGATATTATTTATTACTTATACAAAGACCGGCACAACATACTAAGACAAAGAGAGGTGCGACAAACTGATGAAATCATTGTGGAATGCAATCTGGATAAGCAGAAGGTGCGACTGATGCAGGACAGCCGGCAGTGGAAAACCTTCACCCAGCAAATAGAATCCATAAGCCAGTATCAAAGCAGAAAAAGTAAGTGATAATAAACCAGCTTCTTTAATAAATAATGTTATTTTACATATGCATGATAATAATGACTCTCCTAGATAATTGGTTTCCTTGATACAATTAATCACAATAATATAATATAAATATTACATTTCAATAATTACTACTAATACTACACACAGTGAAAAAAAACAAATCCAAGGTTTTTTTATGTTATTATGACATGGTAATGTATTATTTTTATCTCCTAATTTTTTAGTGACCCCAGGTATGCATGATCATACATCTAACAAGACATCTTATTTTTCCAAATATATCTATATTTATTTTTAGCCTCAAAACCGAATTAAAACATCAAAAGACATTATTCATAATAAAATACTACAGCAAAATAACATCTCGAACCTTTAAAATCAAATATAAAATGTCAAGTTACACAAAAATACCTTTAAATTATCCTGGAAAGCCTTCAAATCGGCAGAGAGTGGAGCTCCACCCTCCACAGACTGCAAATAGCTGAGAACAACACGACAGCAGTATGTGCAGACACGCAACCCCCCTGCACATCCACATACATGTCCTGGCACACGGTGTGAGCAACATCGGGCGCAGAAAATCTGGCCGCACACGCGGCAGTGGTGGCGTCGACGAAATGCACTGAACCTCGCGCCGCAGTCATAGCACTCACGTGACACGCTGTCCGGCATCCAATAGCGTGCCCGCTCAGTGTCCGCATAACGTGTGCCACTCTATTCAAACACGCAGCGTTAGAATGTGTGAACATGCTCACTTTGTCATGCCTATAAGATATTGGTTTTGACATCTATTTAAATTTCATCTGGTTAATATTTTGAAAATAAATTTAATTGAAAATAATAGGTTATTGATTTTCATTTTGCTTTACGCACTTCCTGTTGATAAAAATAACATTTCAGAAATTGACGTATAGTCTATGCAAGCAAAAAATCATTGCTTATGGAATTTAAGATCAATTTCTTGTGTTTTAGTACCACTTATATTTATAATTTTTTACCAGAAGGATACACAAAATATTTGTGATTATATTTCACACCATCTTTTTTCAACAATAAAATATGTGATTTATTTTAATATAACAGCTTGCTTAGTTGTTGATCTCACTACTTCGCTGATTTCTACATCTAGACAATAATCAAACTGTGTTCAAATCAAAGTGACCCAGCATGCAACAAGTTCTTTTTTTTATGTTACTGTCCATATTGTTAAATTAGAACTTAGGTGAGGAAATATAGTCACATAATAGGATTTTATAAATAATTTTCTTCAATAAATATATTCATTTCTAATATAAAATATAATTACATAAAATTTTCTATGCTGCATGCTAGTAAATAATAATTTGATAAAATAGGTATTTTATTACAAAAAAACAAGGCTCATTATCAAAACTCAGCACTAATACTATCTATCGGCACAATTTTTCCAAGGAAAATATAATTTTATAACATTGATTTTACATTACAGAGCATAAGCATAAGTAATGGATAACAAAAAAAATGGACTGGTGGAGTACAGGAGACTTGAAGATTCTAGGAGTGAACGTCTCCAGGTTGCTTTTGATAGAAAAAAGGCAAGAAGACAAAGTTGAGAGAGAGACCCCAACCCACCAGAGATACAAGCTCAAAAGCTACACACCACTAGTATAAATCAAGCATAGCAATGGAAATTAAAAATATCAATTTATTTAAAATTTATTAAGTAATTCAAAAGACTTCATAATAATTAATCAATCTTATTTTAGAGATGAATCTGATTTAGACTGTCAAAATCGTATAATCTGCATGAAAGGGAGTCATCAAAATTCAAACAATATGAGTGAGAAGCCTATTGTCAGCCAGTTCTGAAGAGTTGGGGCACATAGGTGAGAAATGGACCAGCAGACAAGTCGTTAGTAGTGATTACATTATGTCAAAATTTTAACTTCTATTTACTATGTTATATGAAGAGAAATTCAATATTTTTGACAGAGAGTACTTGGTGGAATTTCATTTTAATATTTTAAATAATAAGTAAAATACTTGAGTGATTTTTCCACATATAGATTTTTCATTGGTAACCAGTTTCGCCAACGTGGAAGGTTGGCGAAACCGGTCACCAATAAAAAATCTCTATGTGGAAAATTCACTCAAGTATTATACTTGTTATTTAAAATATTAGTATGAAGAGAAATCATTACTGTACTAGAGAGCACCTGTATTAGAGAGATTTTTTATTGTAAGGTTTTTCTATTTTTATATTCAATGGGAAAAAAACATCCATATTCTAAAACTATTTATAAGTTGAATGAAAGCATTTTAAATCAAAAATCAAGATCGAAATTCCTATTTAAAATGTTAATTCAATCTGTCTTTCAAATGTTGAATATTCAATTCAACCATAAAGGCTTGCTCTTTTAACAATCTGTTTGGACGCATAGTATACACATAAATTGATGAAATATAATTTAAAAAAAACAAATATTTTTCTCATCTTTTCCCATGTACACATAGTATGTAATTTGATTGACCTAATTACTTAATTTATTGAGTATAAATCACCATTAAAATTTTGTTAATCTGTATTATTATTTTTTTTAATAATAAATTACTCAATTTAAGTCCAACGCCTAAACAAAAATATACAATCAATGGACGGTTAATAGGATAGGACAGTTTGTGTTACTTTTAAACGATATTTATAATATATATTTTATTATCAACGCATGCACAACCTCAAAATTCATACAAATATTAATGAGTGCAAATGAGCATTCAATAAATATATTTTTAAAAACATTCTAATCGATTGAATGAGTAAGCCAACGATGCGTCAATTCAAATGAAATAAAAAAAACAACATTTTATGTGGCAAAATGAAACATTTTGGAACATAAAGTTCTCAGATACTGAGTTTTACAGGACACTAATTGAGAAACGTGGCTTCTGATCAATAAATATATATAACTATGATAAAATTAAATTCAAAAGCAAAAACAGATGCAAATAGTAGTATTGTTGTAAGTAATGTTAATATTACAAACCGAGCTCTTTAAGGCAACCAAGCTACTTATTCTTCTCAGTACATTCTGTAAGCTGCGGCCTTCAGCGTAGTCCTCGGAATATTGTCCTGAGGCCAAGTTCTCAGTTGTCTCTTTATTTTCATCCCGGGAAATGTCCTTCCAGCCGACATCCTGGGCTGTCCCATCGGCAGGCACGGTGTTCTGACTCTCTGTCGACTCGGTCGGGGAACTTCTTGCAAACTTAAAAAACTTTGAAAATAAAACCGAAACTCCCGATTCATTCGTTTCCGGACTCAGGGGGGGAAAGTTGGTGATTTGGGAAACATATTCCGTTTTTTTATCCATTTTGATTAATAATTGATTACAATAAATTCATTGGGTGTTTTATTTAACATTCCGTTTATTTTTTTTTTTTCAACTTTAATTTTTTTCACATTTTAAAAACTACACCTCTAAATAATGAAACAATATTATTATTGTGTGACAACCGACTCATGACAGAGATGACATTTGTTTAAGTATTGCCATTGGATATGGGCACAGTTTCCAACCAGCTGTTCGCTTCCAAATATTTTACTATGCATTTTTAATTTCCTTGAACACAGTTTTAACCAACCATAAAAACCATGAGTAAAATTAAATTTTTAATTTGAAAATTTGGAAATTTGCTGTCTATTTGGAAATTTTAGAGCAAATATCTTGTTTAAAAATATGTTCACGGTTTTATATAAATAGTCATAACCTGATGATATTTTTATACAATGAGATACTCTTAGAGTTTTTTTTTTAATAGTTCTATTTTATATTTTGCATTGATAGCTCACCCTTTTTTGTTTGTTGGGTGGCAGCACCAGTTTTGTTAACCTAAAAAAGGAGGAAAGGCTCTGAGTTGGAGGTTTGATCTTCAATATTTAAAACCATTGTTGGCATAATTGAACAATATATTTATAAATTGTGCAACATTTTGTGAAAATATATTCAAATTATTTTACAATAAGTGCTGTTCACATTTTTCAGGAAAGGCTTTCTCGGTAGCTACATCACCATGCCACCGAAAAAAGTTTCGGCCCCGAGCAAGAAGACTGAAATAAAGAAAAAGGAGAAAGTAATAGAGGTAATTTCATTATGATGTTGTTTTATTTTCCGTTTTACATATTGTCAATATTGTGCATTTAGTAAACAATTGTACCGACCGTGTAATGTCACTTTCAATGACACAAGTCATAAGCGACCGGACCGACTTGTGCAAATTCTGTACACCTACCTATTTTTAATTATATGAAATTTTACTCAGGATAAAACCTTCGGGTTGAAGAATAAAAAAGGGGCAAAGCAGCAGAAGTTTATCCAACAGGTTGAAAAACAAGTCAAAAGTGGAGGTGTTCACCCCTTAGGACCTGCCGACCCGTTAATCAAGAAACTTGAAAAGGAAAAAAAATTGAAAGAAGCGCGAGAACTTAGCTTGATAGCAAAGCCTGTCGCTACGCAAAAAGTAGAAAAAGGTTTGATTTTTTTTTATCACACCTAGAACACAATATCATTTTACTATTATATGTGTGTGTGTGTGAAATCGAATTAAATATTTTCAGTATTTATTCTTTTATAAAACAATTTTAATGACTGACAATGATGACAGTTTTATAAAATAAACTAACTATCCTCATGAAAACACTTATGCTATTTTGAGATAACCTCTCTATCAGTTTTTGTATATTACTATTTACGCTTCTATTTCGGTTTGGTTTGGTTATAAAAAATCCAATGTATGTACATTTATAACTTATATAAAGTACCTTTTTTTTTTTTAGGATAAATAGTGATTTATATAGTAATTACAGAGTTGATTTATCCAGGAGAAAATAAGATTCACAAAAAATATATAAATTATTTCAGGTACTGATCCCAAGTCGGTAGTATGTGCGTTCTTCAAGCAGGGCATCTGCACCAAGGGAGACCGGTGCAAGTTCTCTCACGACCTGACCATAGAAAGGAAGGCCGAGAAGAGGTCCCTCTATGTAGACATGAGAGATGAAGATGGAGACACCATGGACAACTGGAATGAAGAGAAACTGGCCGAAGTTGTGGAGAAGAAACAGGGAACCAGTAAATCAGTACCCACTACTGATATAGTGAGATATTTTATTTTACTAAAAAAAATATATATTTACAGATTTTATATCCTTGATACATTAGATTTTATACACTTACATTTTTATTAACGTAAGATAAATTTGCCAGCTTAAAGCTAAAGAATATTAAGTGATGCTAATGAAAATTTACCTACTCATAAAAAAATATGCTCAATAACAAATAAATACCAAAAGATATCAAAATTTTTATTAATCAATGTTGTGTTCAAGTTATATCCGTTCCCTGTGAAAATAATAAATTTCTTCATGACAATGCTTATTGTGATTATTTTTATTGATGTTGTTTATTACTTTAGTATTGGGAATTAATTTTCCTCCATGTTTGTGCTATTTTCTATTACATTATAATTATTTAATGATAGTCTTTATTCTCAGATTTGCAAGCACTTCTTAGAAGCCGTTGAAAAATCCAAATATGGGTGGTTTTGGGAGTGTCCAGCCAGTACAAAGTGTATCTACCGACATGCCCTGCCCCCTGGCTTTGTGCTGAAGAAAGACAAAAAGAAGATGGATGAAACCAACAAGAAGAATGAGATCTCCCTGGTGGACCTTATAGAGAGAGAGCGAGCAGCCTTAGGGCCCAAGCAAACTAAAATCACCCTCGAGACCTTTGTTGCATGGAAGAAACGCAAACTTCAAGATAAAAAGGTAATCTTTAAAAAAATTATGTTATACAGGTGTCATATTAATAAACAATAATGGTTCCCTGTTAAAAAAGAAAAAATAACTTCTTTTTTTTAATTTACTATATTACTTAAAGCTTCTTATATAAAATATTATACAGATTTATTGTATTAAAAAATAACACTATTTATTTCAGGACCAAGTATCGAAGAATGAAGAACAGAAACGTTCTGAATTCCGTGCCGGTCGCCACGTTGGTCTTTCTGGTCGTGAGATGTTCAGCTTCAATCCTAACCTGGCGGTGGAGGATGATGATGATGAAGAAGGAGGTCAGACGCTGGACTCCTCGCGTTTGCGTCGGGAGGACCAGGAAGAAGACGATCAGTACAAAGAATTACAACTGGACCTCATAACACTGGAGGCTACAGAGGTAACAAATCCATATTATCATTTCCATACACACTTCTTCATAACTGATTCCTTATCTACTCTGGCTTCTCCAAAAACCATCTATGTGTGAAGGAAACCTTTTACAATAAATATTACACCTGATTGGTTGAAATTTAAAATCCAAATTATATTTTTTGATCAAATTTGTGCAACTTCTGGCATCATTTTTTTAACAAATAACATTTTTAATCAATCAAATTATTCACATTAATATTTATTTTCTTTGTATAAAATAAATCATTTACAACATGTTTTGCTTGATAATAATTCTGAATATATTTCCAGGCGGATGGTTCTGGCACAATAGCCGGCGAGAGACAAAAAGGCACTGGTGGGTTAACGAATGGCCAGGCCCCCTCGCCCCCGCCTGACTCCTCTCCTACCGACACGGGCCCTATCAATGAAAACCTCTTCCTGGACGACGACCTGGATGAAGAACTGCAGAATCTGGATTTGGATCAGTGACGCGCCTCCCACCTTGTGCATCCGCTCACTCGCACAGCTTAATTACTATACAGATTCCACACACGTGGCTGGCCAATTATTTTATTTTATTTGTAGGGATAGTCAGCATATTGTCGCAGATGGTCAGTTCTTGCCAAGTTGAAATGGCAAAATTTATGGTTATGTATTATACATAACTGATATTGCCTGAAATTGAATGGTAGCAAACACTTGTGTTATTTGTTCTATCTAATATCTGTATATTATTGCTGCTGATGTGTGTCTGAAGTTGAAAGTTTGCGACAATATGTTTAAATACACAAGTATTTCTAAGTGAGAATTCACTTAATTCACATTTATTTGCAGGTGTATTTTGACTTTCAGAATTACATAAAATGTTATGATAATTTTTTGCTTTACCACTTATTAATTTTATGTGCTTTTTGTAAATTTCAATATGCACTTGTTAAAATAATTATTCAAAATACTTCCAATTCTCGTACTGTGTAGATATTTCGTCCAGTTAAAATAATATTAACTGTAGTCCTTAACGTTACTAGACTTTCAGATCAGATGTGGCCAGACACAAATTGCATAATAATTAATCTATTTCAAAATGTTAACATTATCCAATAATTTTATTTATTAGTTGATTTGTATATCAATTAACATTTATTCAATTCAATCAAATAATCTAGATTGTGTAGTATACACTTTTGGTTATAATATGTAAATGTTGTAAATTATAAGAAGCATGAAGATGATAAAAATTTGAAGCGATAATTAAAATTTCGATTTCCCCGTGGTAAAGTATATTTTGAAATATATAGTTAATTGACTCACTATTGAAAATTTATGCTTTCTCTTTTTATTTTCAAGTTTATGAAAATAAACTATCATTGATTTTGATACATAATTCATTGTTTTTATTTCCATATAAGGTTTTGTTATTTTAAATAAAATAAAATACTCGAGTGATTTTTCCACATGCTAATTTTTATTGGTGACCAGTTTTACCAACATTTCACGTTGGTGAAACCGGTCACCAATAATAATTAACATGTGGAAAAATCACTCGAGTATTTTATTTTATTCAAAATATTAAAATGGAATTCCACCAAATACTCTCTGTCAAAAATATTGATTATTTAAATTTTTTTGTTGTAAAAATATTTTACAATATTTTATTTTAAATCATATGCAAGCCATGTTCCCGGATTCTTTATTGTGATTTGGTCAATAATTTCCTCAGATATTTCTCGTGATTTCAGTTTAGGAATAATGTTATTTATTATGTGAGAATAGCCATGGCCACCAAAGTCAATCTGAAAAAATCAAATAATTGTGTTCATGTCAACAAAAATATGGTTTTACTTGTAAGATATGGAAATATTTATATAGTAGACTTGAAACGCATAGTTATTATTAAGTATAATTGTTCTGTTAAACAATAGAATAATTATACTAAAAGTAAAAAGTTCCAACCATGGAGTACCATGAATAGTTTAGCAGTGAAATTATTTACCAAACGATGGCGTGTGTGTATATCATGTGATAGCAGTATTCGGTCTGCCTTTCCATTGGTCACCATCATCTTGACTTTTTCCACTCGCTGAGCATCTGATGGCATGTCTATCGGCTCGTGCAGTTGATAGTGAGACACTTCTATTCCAAAAAGGTCCCACTGACAGTAACTTCCTAACTCGCTGAATTCCAAAACACTGGAATCATCCAGCAATGTTCCTGTATGTTTTCAATTTGAATTTTAAAATAGATAAATTATTTTAATTCTTTATCTAAATTGCAATTAACATCGGGTAATCTGTGATCACTTTCCATAAGAGAAATGTAAATCGCATCAGAAAGTACGTTTTATTGTATAAAATGTAAGTCAAATAAGATGTTTTGTTCTTACGATCTAAGTGTGACATGACTGCTTTGTCAGCGTGGCCTCCGGCTTCCAAGTACAGCCTCATGATCTCAAAAGGTGCTGAAGGCTCTCGATGAGGATGGAAGCTTACCCCGCAGCGTAAGTGCTCTTGAAGGCCACCTGCTGCCCTTATCACTCTCTTCTCAAAATCTGTGATTCAGAAATATATACTTACAGCAAATCAAATTATTAACTTAAGTATGCTAGGCTATGGAGTATATGTCATTTTTATTTAACTGTAGATAGCTAGAAAAATAATAAAATTGATCACATAAAACTCAAAAAGTGTTTAATAACCAAAAAGTAGAATATTACCCGTAATTGGCCAAACGCTGGCTAATTCACCCATGAAGCCAGCTTTGACGGTCAGATCACTTTTGAATCCAACAGTCATGTCACTCAGCATGTGGTTGTAGATATTTTCTTCAGTCATGGACAGAGTGGCATCGTTTTGCATGCCTCCAATATAAAAACCCGCTCCAGCGACAATGTGCACTCCGGTTGCAAAAGAAATGTCCTTTAGTAACTTCAGATCTAGTCCTAAACCTACTGTTGTATTTTCAACTATGGTTCCTGAATAATAATTTTTAAAATTCTCATTGTCATTAAAAAAAAAAACTTTATTTTACAAGCTAATTTGAATAAGGTAGCTTTGGCGGTCATTTCTGAATTTGGTACTTTCTGGAATATTCATTTAAAACTAACGCTTAACTGAAAAGGTTATTGACTGATCTCAATTTAAAAATAATATGTATTGAATAGATGTGTACATTACCTCCTCCATATTTTTTATAAGCAATGACATCATTAAGAACAGCAGTGTTGACTTCATCTCCGTTGAAATGCAAGTTGTTCTCGTGTGAGTACGGCATCTGCCTGATATAACCGACATTTTGGAGTGTGATCTTGTCCGTAAACCTGTCCTGGAGGTGATTCGGCGGAGGCTTGTAAAAATATGAGAAGTCCAGAGCAAGATGCTCATGGGTCAACGTCCGTCCGAGTCGATCCTGGTCCACAGGACCCAGCACTGATGCAGGAAAACGATAGAGGAGATTGAATAATACAATGTCATAATTATTATATTTACATTGTTATTTTATTTTCAAGTTATTTTCCTTATTTCAGTAATTTAACTGCAACAAAAATAATTTTAACACGTCATAAAAATCAACAAATGTAATACAATTTACGAATTGTATTTACTTACATTGTGATTTAGAATCTGATAGACTGATTGGATTCTGGTTGTAATACTAAATATCCCGGCAGAGATTTTTTTTTTTTTTTAATTATGCGTTTTCTTTTACTTATAATGTATCAGTATTGATTACAAATTAAAGAAAATAACACAAAAAAAACCAACTAACATTACAATCCCACCGCAATAAACATATTTTTACTTACGCGATCCTCCCGCAGTATCAGTCAGATAAGGCGGTGATTTTCCATTACGATACGAACTACTTAAATAAGTTAGTACTCGTGATTTCTAAAAATAGCATCTCAATCTCTGGCATAGCAGATTATTTTTACTGTACCGTAACATGACAATTTTTGCACTATTTTAAAAACTTAAAGTGTATAATTTAGCTGTCGATACTCGCATGTACACGTATTTAGTTCCCCCCGCCGATGCGCTCGTCCGCTGCTGTCACACTGCATCGTGCAACATTTATCATGTTTGTGATATTGTAGATTGACTGATTCATAAATGGCGACTTACCGGTTTGCACTTTCATCCTAGGTGATACTTTTTACCGGGCAATTGAATCGCTTCTGGTTTAAAACAAGCTATTTCATTCGGATTGACAATGACACCGCGCTCTGTAGACTCGAGTAAACTTCAGACTTGTTGATATGAATTTTTAAGTAAACACCGCGCGATCTCACCTCACCGAGACAATTATCTTTTCATTATCTCGAAAACGACATATGTTAAATTAGTTTATTTAACTATTTTTTTTATGCAGTAAAATTAATATGACTAACTCCAGCGTTCGCGAGTCCGTTTCAATCGAATATTTTCATGTACTACAAAAACAAAATGTATTTTTTTACCTATCCTATTCTCGTTTTCGTACAAATATTGCCAATATTTTTATTTTTTAGGATCGTGAACTTATCCGAAATAAATTATCCGCCCCAGAAAACTCGATTAGTGTGAAAACGAGAATGGAAAACTTAAAAAGAGTCAACACGCAGTCAAATTTACCTTTGTAATAATTTACGAGTGAATATGGACAATTCTAGGTAAACAGACTCAACTGTGCGATCGGTGTGTAAGTTTTGAGAATGAATTACTCATTGTTCCGGATAGTAGTCCCGCTTGGTTATTATGGTCCACGAGCCCGCGCTCGCTCGGTTCGCGGTTGCGCCCTGCCGCCTGAGTCATTGTTATTCTGACAACTCCAGGCATAGCCAGAGATATACATCGAAGCGGTGAGCGGAGTCTTCTTCATCAAGTGCCTCTCCTCAGAGGAGAGAAACCCTCCCGCCTCGACAAGGTACTTCCAGAGCACATCCCTTCACAATCATTCCAGGTCCACTACTTCATTGCCGATCCTTTACACACGCTCGAGCAACAGAACGGGAAGAGCGGGGAGGAGTGAGTGGAGTAAGATGTATAAAATAACTTAGCTCCTCGAGCGGGAGGCGTCGACGCCCAGGGAGTGTCGGGGGCCGCGAGCTGAAGGTAAATAGTAAATAGGTGATCACAAGTTTATTGCGATTGCGTCTCTGTCCTTCTCCTCCGCTTGTTGCGAACGAGGATCACCAAAAGCGTGCGAGAGGTTTATTTTATATTCAATGCTGGTCGGCATTAAAAAAGAGAGATGCATTGAGTGAGATAATATGTATAATTTGTATGGGTAAGTAGATACTCATAGTCGTAGTGATTATTAATTTACTAGTTCCCCAGCGCTCACTGGATTGCGAAGCGTATGGAAGTCGGGCTTGCGATGCGCGATGCGGCCATACATTTGGAGTACGCACTAATTACAATAACAAAAGGTGTCAATCGCGGTACCTGTGTTGACTTTCTTTTTTTTCCATACAGTTCGTGACTATCGTGGATTCTGAGTCATATTTAAAAAAAAAGTATAATTTTGTATTTAACAATTAATTGTTTTTATTTTTCAAATAAAAAATTAGTATATTTAAGGAATAGACATAGTATCGTGGCCGGCTTAGAAAATGCAAAAAATTATTTGGAGATTCGGGTTCTCAGAAGTCATTGCATGTATTGAATGAATACTGCAAAAAATTATATCAGCATAGTGGATAGAGAATCCTTTTTTTTGCTTTTCATGCTGAGACTACGCTTTGATACATGCTGGCAGATTTTTTAATTTGTCATACCTAATTACTCAGCTATATCTCATTTGAACAATTTACACAAACGTATGCAATGTATAGCTTCCGCGGCTTCGGGTCACAATCGTACTGTAGAGCGATAACGCTTCCGATTCCTCGCAAGCCGCGAAATACATCCCGATTGAGATTTCAATCGAAAGTCAATTTGAGTCATCCTCACAATCATCAGATAATATAAAATATATATTTAATAATTTTCGTGTTTTTTTTTTAATGCTAAGTTTTGTACTCTCCGGTATCAGTCCAGAGAACAACCGAGCCACTAAGCTGTCGTTAAAATTCATTCATCGGACTCTCGGAGGCCAAAAATTCTGACCTGTCAAACGACAGTATTTTATTTCCCATCTTTGTGCGCGCAAAAATCTGGCAAATTAGATTTAGAGTTTTGTTTTGACGGTTTGATTTTGTAACAGCGTTGTGGAGAAACGGCCGAAAAGGAATGGCCGCCGGTCCTGCGCGAGGACAAGGAACTCTCCCGGGCCGGCCGCTGCGGGTGTATATTTAGAGGCAACGAGTAACCGCTTTTGTCCAACAGGGACTATTGCGTCGCACTTGACCGCACGCTGAGATGTCCTTTATGCCCGCGAATCCTCGCTCGAAGAATTCTCATTGTATGCAAAATGGATGCGCTCACAGGAATATATTGTTGGAATCGAACGATACTGCTGCGATCGAGAGAGCCTGACAGAGAGATGCCGACAATAAAGTACTAATTTGTTTTCAGAAATAAAATATGAATAATAATAACAATAATACCTACTGACCGACCGTGTGTGGATTCGAAACACGCAAATAGGTAACCTGAATTACGAAACGTCATCCCCGATAAGCACGCGGACGATAAATTGAATCGTAAAATCTTCCGGAGTCGAAAATATCATTATGTCGTTTCTCTTTTATCTATACGAATGAAGTATTTATTTTCTAATTCTTTCGCCGCTAGTAAACATAGCTAAAGCTTAAATCCAAAAGGCTCAGAATCTAAGTTTGTTTACGCATTCGTTCTACCCCACTCGAGTCGAGCCCGCGAAACCACAAAAAAAAACAGAAAATGAAGAACACTCGTACATATTAGTAAGCGACTCCAAATAAGTCGGATAAAAACTTGTACAGGTTATTTATCAGCACGACAATTTTATCAACTCTCGATCGATAGTCTGTTTCTTCGATCTGTTCCGTTTTTCCGACTCGAATTCAGAGATGCGCCCGTGTCGGGTCGTTGGAAGCTTGAAAGCTCCCTCGAAGCAGCCTGAACGTGAAACTTTTGCGTTCTTATTGTTTACTTTCATTGTGATCTCTGCTCGAGGTCAGATCTACCCGCATAAAAAATCAAACACGGCAACAATCACATTCCCGACAGCCGTGCGCATACATTTGAGTCGGAATGAATATTCCGTTCCCGGGATGGCTTCACTGCGCATTAGAATCGTACTTTTAATGTCTGATATCGTGACATCTCTCCATTAGGATTCATGAATAGGACTCTGCAATGATGACGGGCATAATCGATCATAAATAATCGAATAATAATATTTTCAAATATGATAAACTAATCGAAAACATTATCGAGAAAAAACCCAACCCCATAGAATAAGTTTGCTTCTGAGACAATGAAAAGCGAATTAATTCTTATTAAACTCAAATTCGCTAAATCAAAGTCTCCGCAAAGCATTTTTACGCGAAACAAACATTGCAATATGCTCAATATGAAATGGTTTATTTTGTGTGCTAGGCCGCGTAACTTTTTTAATTAATATTTCAGATCTGGAAGTGATGAGATATGAATATAAAATTGACGCGACTCAACATTCAAGAAAATAAACCCATTAAAAACGATCTAGAAACAAATTTGGTTGGCGTTCTTCGCTGTGGGTTTTCTGCATGTATAGTATTATGCGAAATGTTGAATTTTGAACGAATCGATACTTCATCAAGTGCCTCTCCTCAGAGGAGGTTGAGCATATTATCATACTGAACCAGCGTTCATGGTGTAAAATAGTGTAGTGAGTCCCCGAGTCCTTTTACACCGCAGTTTTATTTTATTAGAAGGAAAAGTCTGCGTATTGCTGCTGCCCAACAGCATTATTATATAATTCTTTCCTCTAGCGTTTAGATCTGATACTCCTTTTGCAGCAAGCTACAGAAACAATAGCAAGAGCCCCCCCACCTCGACAAGGTACTTCCAGAGCACCAGAATAATTTCAAGTCAACTACTCCATTACCGATCCTTTACACACGCTCAGGGTACAGAATGGCAGAAATTGGGGAGAGCGGGGAATCGATAAGATATTCGAATTGAGTCGATTTTCCGAGTGACCGACGCGGCCGTCGCTGCTCTGTAGTGATGCGCACATCGACGCTGGAATGATTTGTATTCGGGCGCCATCGCGGCTTTTCACGGGGCAGATGAGTAATCGGGAACTTTATTGTTTTAGTAGCAACACCAAAATTGTATTCAGATGAACGGGACATCGGAAGGACGCGGCCGGGAGAGCCGCTCGTGCGCAAACACCTGCACCGAAAAATGTCGCATGCTGGGTTTTTTCTTCAACATGAAATTATTTAAAGTAGTATAACTTAAATAATTGATTTATATTTGATATTCGAGATGTCTCATTGTTTCTGAATTTTGATAGCTTAACGCACGGGTCCCCAACCTTTTAGGACCCAAGAGCACAAATGGCGCCCGCCGGTCGGGCGGCGGGCGCCATTTATTTTTTCAAGGTATTTTTCTGCTCCCGAAAGAAGTTCCAAAAAAAAAAAAAAAGAAAAATAGATTTTTTAGAAGCGCTATTAAGTTTTTGGCTTTCACATATAGATGGCGCTAACTACATATTAAACGCAATAAATTTTTTTTATAATATATTATGGATTGGCTGGGCTACACTTGGCCAAAAAGTGTAAAATTGGTGGGATGAATGGTTTCGGTCCGACGGTCATTTTATTGTCACGGTATTCGTGTACTGACAGAGACATGGCAAAAATGTGTAGCTAGCGAGGGACGATACTTTGAATAAACTATTTTTATTATTGTATTTTTTTTGAAATTATCCACTTTTCATTGTAAAAAAAAACCAGAAACTTGTGGCTCACCTAGTTGGACATTTAATTAATTTAATTGTCACTTTATTTTGCTATATCGAAAGTTGATTTTTTTACAGAGAATTGAAAAAACTATAAATTATATTTATCTATTTTTTATTATTTAATTAACGTCCATTTTAAGGGTAAAATAAAATCTTGAAGATGTTGAAAAATTGGATAAAATGACGACTTTTCAAAACCAAAGTTTGTTAAAGATTTTTTTTAATTTTTTTAATAATACTGCGCACACGTTATATATTTAATATTTTAATTTCAATTGAAAAAAAACTTTTAAATGTTTAGGACTCTTGGAAAAGGGACATAACGAATCTCCAAATTCCTACACTTCAATCGGAAAAACACATATTTATCATATTAATAGTAAATTTATAAGAAATAAAAATATATTTTATTCGAAAGAAGGAATGTATCAAACTTTTTGCATTTAAATTTTTTCGATTAGTACAGTGGATTTTTCGCAAAACGGACTAGAAAATGATCAAAAAAACTCGATTATGCAGACTAGGCCCTTAAGCTCCAAAAGGTACGTCGGTGTGATTTTGTTTATTTCATAAACATGTTAAAATGCATAAATATAATGAATATTAAAAGTTTATTTCATAAACATTGGCCCGCTCAGGTAACTAGCCGCCCTAAACCAGACGCTGATTTGTAAATCCAATTAAGATTATTGTCCCATCGGCGCTCGGCAAAAATACTTTTATTGCCCGTCGGTACCTGTCCTAAACCGAAAATATTTTCAAAACCCACAAACTCCAATGGCGTTCTAAATTTTCGCCCACTGTTTAATTAATTTTTTTTTTAACATAAATATTTTTTTAATTGTGGTCGGAAAGCGGCGGGCGCACGTAAAATCGTCGACGGGCGCCATGGCGCCCGCGGGCACAGGGTTGGGGACCACCGGCTTAACGCATCAAAAATGCATTTTTTTAATTGTTCAATTATAATCATCGGTAACCCGACCTAACCTAAAATTTCTCGTTTCGGGGGAAGAAGGGAATCCGGAAAACTTAATAAGTACAGATATTGTAAAAACTTAAATTTAAAAAATAAATGTTTTAAATATTTTGATTAATAATTTATAAAAGAATGCACGTTATATATGCAATACACAAATTGCGTGTTTAGTTTTATCGAATATTTTTCCTCAAGCACCAAAACGTAAAGTGATTTTAAAAACTAACGATTTGCTTTTTATCTTTATTAAATATTAAATTGTCAGATAAGGGCTGTACAAAAGTACGCATGCCCATTTTATATAATAAATGTATAGTAGAATTTGTTACTGGATTCTTATAAGAAAATGGCAACTGCTGTAAGATGCAGTGGACAAAGGGATTCATTGAATAAAATGGCAACACGAGTTTAGAGCTACTTACCGTTATATACGGGGCGTGACAGCATCGTAGCCCGTTTTTTTTATAGGTTCACTATATTATTTAAATATAATTTAAATTGAAACCAGGGAGGAGCAGTAGAAGCATTCGGAGGCTACCGCGGTCGCACTCGGCTCGGTACGTCTCCCATCCTGCACAGAAAAATGAGTACCAAACCATCTTCACCAAAAGGGGCTTCTCAGCTTTCGAGACATTACGAAATAATAATATTTGTGCTCGAGGGGAAGTTACTTGCCGTGATAATATTTTCCTAACAGGTTGATGTCACATAACCGTCCGCCGGCCCCGCAGGTCGCAGGGCGGGATGTACGCTATGTCACAATTACCATCGTTGTCGAGACGATCATATTAGAGAACAATCGCGGCCGCCGTTAGATGCAAAGCTCGTTTGTTTATTGCTCCAATAGCCTTGATGGGCTGCACTTACTTCAACAAAATGTTTTCGGCCTAGATCTGACTGTCGACCCGCTCGATGCGTCATTCATTTATGAATTAAAATAAATCGTCTGTCGAATGGTGTGACAGGGTAAAATCCCAGGCGTGCGCTTGCTTGGACAGGCCCGTCCGAGGTATTTTTCACATCTGCATAATTACGAGTACCTGTAGTGCCATGGCGGCAATCCGTCCGCGCACACCCCCGCACTGTTTGATGGTGGTAATGGTAATGGCGAGGCGCAGTGACGCGCAGTAGTTTCCTGACCAGAACACTCAACTTAAGGTCCCAGACCAAAATATATCTGGGACTCAACGGTCATAGAAATCATCACATATATAGACTGCCGTAAATGGTATCGATTTCTTGGCTTTCACGTCAATAATAAATAATTTAGCGATATTTTTTAAACTATAAATTGTCTAGAGATTTCTCTGAATACAACAAAGAAGAAAACCCAGATTCCAGACTTTTAACGAGTAGTGTGGTTTATAGACTCTTCATTCGGATTATCTAAGCTTAGGTGTGCTCCGCTTGTCCAATAAACATCAACATAATCATTAAACATACTTTTCAATTAATTAAAAGATATTTAAGGGCGTGTACCGCGTGCCGCTGGCGAGCACTGGGCGGCCATGATTGCCGAAACACTGTACAAATGTACAATTAATACAATAAATGTCAATATTTATGTTTGACGAGGTATAAAGTAGCTGCTACTTTGATAAAGAAGAAACGAATATATCAGTTTTGGACATTTATCCAAAACGCCCCTTGCTGCTGCTTGTACAGCACACAACAATAAATCATCATAATTAGACTCATAATTGTAATAATCAATAACCACTCAATGGCGATTACGTCATCTCTCGGCCTAACGTTTCAAAATAGTAGCTGGCGAGAACGGTCTCGTACCTGCCGGTAGAAATAATTAATTTTCCTCGTAACGAGTACTTACACGAATAGCGCAGTGGAGTACTCGTAAATAAATCAGCTCTCGGCGAGGATAATCGGCCGGTCGGGGGACCGACCTTCTGTGAAATGTAATCTCATTTAAATTTACGGCCTGGCGCCACCGTTGTGCCTCCTCTTCACACTTGAGGAGTGCTCGACCACCAGGGCTTCTCCAACCGACCCAGCCTGGGAACCGTCTGGGATTGTTTGCAGACGAACACCACGGTCTATCTATCAATTTAACTACATTTGATAGACTAACAGCTTTCATTGGGTTTTTAAAGAATGAACATATATATGTGTTGTTTGGGACGGCTGTTGCCATGTATTCGTTTTAAATGATATATAGAGGCTAGAGCGGATGTGTGCATTTTAATTATTCCCGAACCCGCGTTTCTGTAAACGAATGAACAAAAAAAACACTGCGATATTGAAAGAACCGTACAGGTGTTAAGCAAGTGCATACAATAATCATTATACACTCGTACCTTTTGATGACGATGAATGCTGAGCCATGAAGGCAGAAACAGGTTAAGGAGTTTATACATTTGAGTCAATAAAAAGATAATGCTGCAGCGTCATCGGACACTTGTTTGTTTTTGACTTTAACGTTTTTAAGCCCTTCAATACCGTGGGATTTGCGTAAGCAAGCTGTGACGTCAAAAACAACACTCGGATCCGCTTTAGTGAACGGCGGATTGTGATTCTTTGTATTTACGCTAGTGGGTGGTGCTTACACTCCGCGAAACACGGCTTAGTGTGCAGTGCGGCGTGATTCGAGTGCCCGTGTAGCAGGGGACAGGGAGAAAGCTCTCGGCTGTGAAGCCGGACATTCGTGGGCAATTTTTTTAATATTCACGCTTTCCAATAGATTGCGTCAATCTTACTTATCTATTGTATATTTATCGTCTTATAGGCGTCAACAAACATTTCACAACTACAATAGTTTCCCTACTTGGTTGTCTAGTTATTAAAACAGTTTTTTGTCTACCGAATTCCGACTAAGAATCCGGGTGAAATACAAGCTTTTTATTTGTATTTTCCATTTATTTATAGTATGAGGAGAAAGACCTTCCCAAAAGCGAGTTTACTAGCTATTTCTGCGTATTGAGCAAGTTGAATTCCGGAGATGGAACGAACCGGATAGAGCCGCAGTTGCCTCTAGTCACTTGGAAAACCGACAAACTCACTCAGATTTTAAAGCGTGCATTATGGATTGTACTCCACTGCCTCGTTTAGATTTACTTTGATAATACATAACGTGATTTAAACCAAAAATTGAAAAAACCTGCCAAAAGGAGTATTTTATGTACTTGAAATAAAAAATTTGTAGTTTTGGACATATACAAAACCAGTAATGAAACGTCGGAGATTCAAGGTATAATGCAGCAAAACAGCCGAGAGTAAGAACGAATGACATATATATTCTTCTAAAATTTTAGAAATAAATATTCAAAAGTATATCCAAAAACTCCCCAAATCCCCATAAAAATTGTTTAAAACAATCAAAGGTACGGTAAGTATAAAATAGTGTAAGAAATATAGAGCTTTTCTTACCTAGTCCCTTTTTTAAAACTCAAAATTGAAGTTTATAAAAAACCAAGGCGCTACTCAATAATGTGTACCTTCCAAAAGTAACAAATATTATTTATATTTAGTCACTAGCATATTACATTTGAAAGGAATCCACTCTCCGCCATGTGTAGGGATCGGCCTACAAAAAACAGGTCTGGAACCTGCACGGCAAAAAAAACACAATCGTAGTAAAATAGTAGGAGTAGTGCCTGGCGGGACTACTACAAAAACCACCTCTACCTGACAGCGGCGCCCAACCTGCTGGCTCGCGTCACTCTCCAGGCAACAGCCCGTTGTGCTTCATGCGCGGGCCCGAGGGACGCGCTGAGGCCGCGTGCAATCCGCTCAAGCGACAAAGCATTGCTTTTTCCAAAACTTGCCATCAGTATTTTAAAAATACATAAAAAATTATTTAAATATTATTTCATAGTCAAATAATACAACAGGATGCTAAGTATTTACACTCTTTGCGACCTGAACTATGAAATAATGTGACGTGTACCATAATTATTTTATGTTCAACAAAACTGCTGGCTCATATCGAATAGTTAATTAACTAAAAATTGATTTGTCAAGAGTGATTTAGATTTGAAAAAATATAATTATTGGTTTTAAAAATAAATATACAATATAAAATTAATTAAAATGCGGAATTATTATTGTGTTGCGCCAAAACAAATTAACACTCAATAAATTAAGCATTCTAAATTATTGGATGTGAATCAGCTCCATCTTTTCAAGTGCGAGTTTTGTTTAAATTCAATAGCCATTTGTAAAGTCTTTATCTTAATAAAACTAAGTTTTGGTTTCATTGCTATGAATTTATAGATCTTTTATCCTTGAAGACCTGTAAAACCACAGTGTAAAAAGTGGAATATTACGTAGCAAAGTCACGATTTAAGAGAGCTAAAATCCCAGCTCCGGGTGCTTCCCTCACGGTAAGGGCGGAGCTTTTCTTTATGGTGTAATCAGAACTTATTTAGCTTTATTATAATGAAACCAATAAAACGCCTTGTTCTCTAATTAATTGATTAATTAATGCCTCTCTGTAGTCTTTAAATTGTGGATGTAGTTTTTAAAACTTTATATAGCGATCCCATCGGTGGGTTTGAAATCTTTGAGCAGTATCCAAAGTTGCTCCAACAACGACTACACGGAGTGCCGGGGCTTTACCGCGCTTCCTATTCCAAAGAGCCTTCGGCTTTAACTCCATCCTTTTACTAATATACACACATATTTATAAATTATTATTGGTTGAACACACAATTCCATAATAAGTACATGCAGTATAATGCTGTATATTTACTATGGAAGATAATGTATTTTAAAGACATTTTATTTTTGTTGCTTGCATAGGCTAGTAACTTGCTGCAAATGGCTGAGCTTTTTTAGAAGTGTTTCGACAGTTTTCTCCGTCAATGCTTAGACTTTTGGCAGTCGATCGTTCTAGAATTTCGGCCACAAATAGCTGTTGGTTATTAAACGGGTAAAAAGGGCCCCGAGTTTGAGAAGCCCGGCGGGACACTCGGCTGGCGGCGGGTCGCCCCCTCCCCCTCCCCCTCCCCCTGGCCCCGAGCCGCGTGTCTCCAGCCCGGCCGAGGTATTTGTGGACCGATGATGATAGCCGCAGACCACTCTTCATACTAACCTGCATGATATTTACTCTCAAAAATATATTCATCGTTAAAAACCAATATCAATGACGATGGTTAATAATTTACTAAAAATGTTAGATATTTTTCAAGTTAAACTTAATTCAATAAATAAGTAGTCTTGATTATTTTCTAATGATATGTAGACTAGATTTTAACAAGTCAGACTCGAGCAGAACCCGTGTGCAGGAAGGAGCACCGCTCCCGCGTCAGTCGACTCCAAGAACCCCAACGTCCCCCCGACCGAGATAATCACATTTCAGAAGTTCATTACGGCCCAAGTCAAGATCTTGCAGTTTTAAAATAATAGTGAGACATTTAACTTTAGAAAATGCATCAGTCAAACGAATCATTCACTAAGCATTTGGAAATCTCCAACCGGGCGCGGTTCTATAAATAATGGAATCACTATGCTAATTCTCCATCACGGGACAATCGGTGGATGCATCTTAGTTTTCTAGCATATTTCTTTTTGTTTGACACGACGTTTATTATCCATCATTGCTCATTCAGGTATTTCAAAATCCATTGCATCATCGCCATGCTGTTTGTGCGTTAATTCATCTCGTGTCGTACACTAAAAAAATTGACTTGTAAATTGTCATTTTCTTTTTTATCCCACGGCACAACAACCCAGCAAAAAAAAGAACTCCAACAATCGCATAAAAAAATATATTCCTAATTAAAAAAATGAAATTATTAATAATTAAGTGTAAGTGTGTACACTTACCGTTCTACATAATAATCTCCGCGTTACCTGAACTTCTATAATATCTTACTAGCTTAGTTTAGGCAAAAGTTTCTCTTGAAATTTGACTCATCGCCCTGACTGCAGCTCCCGTCGTCGAGCAGTGCCAGCGGTCAGATTAAAATTACAACACTTCACCGAAATCAGCACCGGACTTCGGCACGTTTAGGGTTAACTGGAGTGCTGAAGTGCTGGGGTGCTGGGGTGCTGGAGTACTGGAGTGCTGGAGTGGTTCTCATTGTGCCATTGTCCGGGCCGGGGCTTCCCAGAAGCGGCCGAGGCGCCAGCCGCCCGCTCCGGGAAGGGCCGAACAATACCGGCTTCCAAAGCTTTATGGCCACTTCGAAAAGCCATATTTCTACCCTTAAAGCGACACAAAGTATTTACTTTCTTTGTTTCGGTCCTGATGGGCTAATAGGCGTTTACGGTTTGCCTTATTCTAAATAAATTAAATATAATGAAACTTCATGCTTACTGTAAACGTATTGTAAGACGAGTTTACTAGTGACTCGTGTTATAAAAATATCTGATTCATCCGACAATAACTTTTAAATTGACTACTGTTATTGCATCTTAGTACGCGTTTTAGTAATACGGAAGGGAGGTACCTTTCCATAAAACAATTCGAGGGTTTGCCCTTTTAAATTAGGGAATTAATTTTATTAAAACTATTCCTACTGTAAGAACTAACGGGACGAGGCTCTAAACCGCGAGGCGGCTTCAGTTACGGTTCAAGTCACCGTTGCTTATGGAACCGGAACGATTTATTTACTTAGTGAAATCCTTTTATTCAAACAAGTAAGTTCGATGATTTACTTTTCGGAATGTCCAAGGATGACATGATTTTTTATTTTATAGATAATCAGGAGTGAGGGCTACAAAGTCATAAAATAAAAGACGGGATGTGGAGTATGACGTCGACGAACTGTACTTATCATGTGAACAAAAGCCTCCGGTCAATACGACACGAGCCTATCTCGGTGTGTACATGGATCGGAATTCTCGTTTTTAAAAATTAAAAGAGTTGTATATCTACGGAAAGACCGAAAAGTTCTGCAAAATTACAAATGTAAGTGTTACAATTTCCCGAATAAATCACAACCCCCTAGATAGAGCCTTCCCGAGGGAGTCGAGCGAGGCAGGTTCCGCATTCACGGCCCGGGCTGCTCGGACAATGGCCGACCGTCGGAAAGCACCGAGGAGTTTATTAAACGGCCATTCGGTTCCTTTGTGGGGCTCCGGTGACAAAGCCGCTCCCCGGCCAGGAGCCCCGAGGGACTCGCGAGAGGCAAGGTCGACTGCCCGGCTACAAGTGGTTTTTTATACATTCGTGTTAGTTCTGGTTTGTAAGATTAGGGAAATGGCTTCACGAAAGTGTTGAAGTGCAAATACAATACCTAATAACAACACGATTCTATAATATAGATATAATACATACACACCCACAATTATATGTGTATGTGTGTATATATATATATATATATATATATATATATATATATATACACACATACACATAGTGTGTGTCGCTAAGCTAATCGTAATTTATTTTGTCTGACAAGTGCAATAACACTAAAGCAATACAACACAGTAGCATTCATCGTTTACTTTTATTTTATTTATATAAACTGTGAATTAATCAAATGAGCGCAAGCGCCACGGCCTGCCGGCCTCATCCGAGCCGAGGCTTCTTCTCCCACACCCGCGATGGTGATTCCTTTTGTGTGCTCGGCCATGGCCAATGTCTCCAGGAATCGCCAGATCGATCCTCTCCGTGGGAAGCTCCGGCGGCGGCTCTACCTGCGCGGCTCGAGAGTGTGCGAGAGTATTTCTTAAGTATTATAAACTTTTTTTCTGTGAATTACCAACTTCGTATAATTTCAAACAAAACCGACAAGTATCAAGAAAATTAAGAAATCAATAAATATTAGTACTAGGTGCTTTAATTGTACTGGTAAAGTATTTTATTGAGTGATTCTGTAGGTTTGTTGGATGACGAAAGAGTTGTCATTCAATGTTATATAATATGTAAACTAAAATAATTTGTTTTTATATTCAACTTAATATATACTTGTATGATATATATATATATATATAAACTATACCGTGGGAAAATCTCTTTAATGCCACTTTTGAAGCAGACTGAGTTCATCGCAACACAGGTCGATATCACGCACTGGCAGTTCATCGCGATAATTCATCGAAATCAATTCACCGCGCCGTGGCGCCGAGATAGTCCGAGCCGAATCTCGAGTAATTTATGAATCTATTCGCAAACTGGTTTGTGCAATTTGTACGAATCGACAAGTAGATAAGCGCTCAGTCCCGACTCGCATTCGACCGGTACTCGATGATTCCGCACTGCGAGTTTTACAATGCTATCCTAAAATTATATGCCTTTTGGCTTTCTGCCCTTCGAAATGAAATCTCAACCCGAGCGGCCCGTCCGGCGTCCCTCTGCTCGCCGACGAGAACCCGCGAAACCCTCGTGACCTCCCGCCATTGTTGAGTTATGATTGTCAATTTTGAATTATTGTCGGATGAGTTCGATCTCATCTTTACTCGTAGCCGCGCAATACGATATCCGCAACAGTTCTAAAAATATTTTCAAGTACCAATTCGGCGAGTGCAAAATCGAAGCTAAATTTTTTTCATATTAAATTTATTCACGAATTGCTTGTCGCCTACGAAAAATAAAAAAAAAAGATTTCAAGAAAATTGTATACTTTCGTTGTTTGTTTAGAAATTTCTTCTCGGTAATTGTGGCTCGCGCCGACGTGCCCGTCGAGGGCCGTCCGGCCTGGCGGGCGACGGGCGCGGGGGCGGGCGAGAGGGAGGCGGGCGCGGGAGGCGGGCGCGGGAGGCGGGCGAGAGGGAGACGGGCGCGGGAGGCGGGCGAGAGGGAGCGGGCGCGGACTGCAGGCGACGGGCGGCCGCGCGCTCGCTCCCGCACGCGGCCGCGTAGTACTCCCGGCGACTTCGTAGTAAAGCTCGGTCTCGCTCGCGCCGCTAGCCGCGTCCCGCCCGCACGCCCGTCGAGCTGCGGCGGCGGCTCGGGTCGCGCGCTAATTGCGAGGTCGCTCGCGCTCGAACCGCGCTAATTGCGATCGTTTCGTTTCGCAATCGGTTATCGTCGCCCGTCTTCATTTTGGCTGCGCGATTTTGAGAAATCGAGAGCGGAGACGATCCGGCCGGGAGACGCTCGCGCCCGCTTCGACGATTCCCCAGCGAGGATCCGCCCGATTCGACGAGGAGCGTCTCGAGCGCGCGCGATCGGAGAGCCCGAACGCCTGAGGGGTCGCGCGATCCTCGGAGTCGGTCGCCCGAGCGCCCGTCGGTTCCGGCGGTATCGAGATCTCCGACCGATGACCGCCCGCAAACGCGAAACGAAAAGCGCTCTACCCCCGTATACCGGGAAATATTGGCGAAGTCTCACAAACACTACTACCAAAAAATTCTCCACCCGGATCGCAACTCTCGAAAAAAAAGAGCACCGACCCGGCCTCCGTCGTCTCCGGTCCCGAAACGACGTCGGGAGAGTTGCTCGCGATTCCGTCGAGTCGCGACGCTCGCTGTCCCGCGACGCGACCGCGGACCGCCGTCGGTCGCCGGTCGCCGGTCACCGGTCACCGCGAGCAGCGATCAGCGACCAGCGAGCCGGGAAGCCGTCGGTGCCGCTCGGCGTCGGGCGTCGGGCGCCGCGAGATGTCATCGGGCCTCCGCTTGCGGCCCCTCCCGCCCGCGCCCCTCCCCCCCGCGGCCGCGACCGCCAGCGTCAGTCGGAGACCTGTTGCTTCCGCGGTCGGGCGTGCCGCGCTGTCCGACGAGAACTCGGTTCGGGCGCACGGCTCTCGCGATACGGCTCGACGGGCTCTCGACCCGACTCTCCGTCCGACTCTCCGCGCTCGGGACTCGACGTTTCCGCCGAGTCGGGCGACCGGAAACCGCAGCGAGTCTGCCTCGCCGTCGCCCCTCGGACTTGCCGAACTTCCCCCGGCGACGTCTTCCGGACCGAACGGCGGCAGTCGCCGGCGAGGGTGCCGGACGGGCGACCCGGAGCGCGTCGCGAATCGCGGTCGACAGTTTTGAACGTCTTTCGTCGCCGAGAGACATCCTCGGGAAGCGAACTCGGCGAGGGTGAACGGATACCGTCAAAATAAAATTAATCCCATCGGGGAACGGATGCGATCGTCTCGCGACCGTCGCCGGCGGAGCTCGCCTTTCACCGCGGAATGACCGGGTCGGGACTCGCCGGCGCGGGCTCGCGCGGCCCGTGACGCCGCGCGCCGATGTCATCGAGAAGGACCCCCTGACCGCTGCGAAGAGGAGCCGACATCTCTTTTGCGATTTACGAGGTAAATGCGATCGACGTCTCGTCGATATGTACGAAACCGTTCTCCCCCAGCGGCTCCGCGATACTTCAATCGACCCTCTCCCGCCGTGACGATTGGCAAAACGGAGGAGACCGGGCAGGATTCGCGCTAGTCGTTCATCGGCCGAGGTTGTCCCGCTATTTTGTTACCGCGTTTGCGGAAGGGTATTCCGTCTTGCGATGTGACAAAAATGCGAGAGAAATTTTGTCCGGAGTGATCGTAACTTGCGGATTCGGAGGAATGAAAAAAAAAAAAACTTTCGAGTTTCGTCTATTGGATAAATGATATGTTCCAATACTTCTTCCGGCTATGTCTCACAATACGGTATAGTTCTATCCCCTGATCCTGCGCGGAGGTTATGGGGCTTACGATGATGTGTCTTAGGTGTAGCGTACATGAGTTTCTTAGTTTACGGTTGTCTTGTATAAGAGAAAATATGTGTGAAAAACTTTTTTTTGTATGAATTTAAATAAGCTAAATAAATAGATAAGTATCAAAACTAGTTAATAGGGGGGGGGGGACAAGGATCTGAACAGGAACATAATCTTAGTGATTTTACTGAGTTTATATAATTCATGACCTAGGTATTATAAAGGAACGATAGCTGCTTTAATTGTAAATTACAACACATTTTATTAGGTCTTAAGAATTCGGAAATACAATATTTTATAGGTTTTGATATATTTTCGGATATGCGTCCAAAAAGTATCCCCTCGACTCTGCGAGCGTTCGGTGGAGCCGATAAAAATACAGTAGATGAGTACGGTATCCGAATGACCGCCGAGTGCGTGCATACTCTGCGTTTTTATTTTAACTTCGCAATGAATGTGCGATTTCCGTTTTTACAATAGATTGCTCAATTCCATTGTCGCGCTTCGGAGGTAGTAATTTACATAAATAATGAGCATCTCCGCAACGAGCGGTTCGGCCCGCTCGGCTGCGGGAACATTTTCGAAATGACTCATTACTTGACATTCTCCCGCCGAGATTTCGGCTGGCCGATAGCGTCCTCCGTTGCATTGCTTACTCGGGCAACACTATAAAAAAAAAACATTCAAAACAAAGGGACGCCATTGGCTGATAGCAAATCAGTTGCATTCGACATTTTTTACAGACTTCTAATTTACAAACCCGTAAATAATATTTGAATGCTCCCAATTAAAATTTACGCCTCCCCATTCTGTCGCTTGTGCATGGCTGCCATTCTGTACCCTGAGTGTGTGTAAAGGATCTGTAGTGGAGTAGTTGACTTTGAATGATTGTGGAGGGATGTGCTCTGGAAGTACCTTGTCGAGGTGGGGGGCTCCTGATATTGTTTATTTAGCTTGCTGCACGAAGAGTATCAGAACTAAACGCCAGAGTTTTGGGAAGAAAGGATTTATAATAATGCTATTGGGCAGCAGCAATACAAAGACTTTTCCTTCCAATATAAAACTGCTGTGTGAAGGACCCGGGGACCTTCTACACTATTTTCATCTTAGAAAACCACGAACGCTGGATCAGTATTAGTATATGCTTAGTGAAATGGTCGCCAACCTCCTCTGAGAAGAGGCACTCGACGAAGAAGAATTTTATTTACAAGTTTGGAGAGAATTTTTCCGAAACGACCGCCATGTTCCACCGAATACTGTACCCGATTCAGAGCATTTACCCAAATGATAGGTTCCCAAAACGTTTCGAAAGGAAACAAATTTAACAGTATTTTTGTCATCAATAAATTGAAGCAAAATTTGCAAGACCCGTTTGCAACTATCCGGTCAATTGTGATTATCGGACTATTTATTTTCCTAATTATATGTTCAAAACGAGTTCCGATGTCTGCGCGCGCTTCACCCCGAACTTATTTCATTCGGCATATTGAAGGCTCGAAAACAACCCTATGAAACAAACAATGGACCGTTTTGATCAGAGAGACGCATCGAAAGCGTGTGCGCATTCGTCGGATTGAAACTGCAGGGTAATTTGACAATGTATTCAATTTACCCGTGATTGATTGACTTCGGCCAAAGAAGTTCAATGGAGGCAGAAGCGCTTCTATTTTGAAACATCGAGTGCCAAAAGCAGTTTCACCGTCTGAATTCGTAACAATAGACTCAACCGAAGTCCCGAAAAACCACGGATCCCGGAGAAGTGCTTTAGAGAACGATTTTGAATAAAGCTTTGTGATACTTAGTTTTTAAGGTTGAGGTCGTCGATTCTCAATCTAAAGTTTGAAACCCGGATATCTATCTAAAACCGCTTGCACGGGACGTAGTTTTGGAAAAGGTCGAAGAAAAGAAATATATCAATCTTTGTACAGTATCGGATGGAGATTTTATTCGTCCCCTGCCTGCCCGGCGACCCGACTGACGACCGAACGGTGGTAGCCAAAGGCGTCCTGTTGTACATTATTTTTTTATTTTTCATAGTTCTCTCCAAAAAAACAACGCAAAAGGAGGGTACGCTATCGGCTAGTTCCGTGCGGTTGTAGATTGTGTCCCAGCGGGTGCGGTTAGCTCGGAGGTGTCCGCAGCCGTCGGGACCCAACCGACAACCCAATAGTAATTGTGCAATAGCGGCTCTCTTGCTGGATTTTCAAAATGGTCGGACTCCTAGCGCTCTGCCGCCGAGCCGAGTCGCTCCTGACGATTTCCACGTCCGAGTCAATCGACATCTATATTAGCATGTCCCTTTACTATTATTAAAGCTAACTGAATTTGATTACATTCTCAATCACCCGTGATTTATTCAAACCGGTGAAATTGGATACCGCTAATATCGAGTGGCACGTGTTTTAAAACAATCTCTCAGTGTGACACATAATCTTTTGTAGTTCAATGTTAATTACCTCAGTGACCTATTATATAAATTCAGGCAATACGACCAAACAAACGACGTGCAAAAAGCAGCAAAGTGTTGACTCACCAAGTAGGTTTGCCTTTTTGGTGTTAATGTAATGCAAACATTCTGCTGAGCATGGATGACTTCACCGAATCTTCTCGGGAGCCGCGAGGAGAGACGCCGGTGCAGGCCATCTGGGCTCGAGGACCGGTCAATTCGCGCGATGAGCAATGTTTTGCGTTTTTAATAGGCATTACGCAAAATGATGTCACTTGGTGCGGATCGGGTGGCAACAATGGCAACAATGGCACTCGATCCCCAGAAGCGTTAACCCTGCGAGTGACACAGCTGCAGCACTGCATCCTGCGACTCGTTGTTCATTATTATGCAAGAGGTTACATTTTTACTGTCAGTTTAGTGCTTTTGATATAGTTTGTTTGATTTCGCCTGAAATTGACTTTTCCCACCGAAGAGTGATAATAATAATTATTAACCTGGGTTTTTTGCTCAGTAAAATTATCTGCCGTAATCGATTCGTCTTTACCGTCTCTACGTTTGATGGAATAATTTTTTTTTAGTTAATTTTTTTTTCACGTTGCAAGAATTTATTCAATTCTTCAACGTCGCGTTGATGAATAATGTTTCTATTCCAAAGCCTAACTTATCGTTTAAAATTTTTTGAACATGTTTTCTTCTGTTTTTTGGGTAAAATATACTTACCGATCAGCTCTTTCCGTTTCGTCTTGAATTGTCTTTCAATTAAATTTTTATTTTTTAATGAGATCCTTTTTAACTATGATAACATTTTATTTGGCTGCATGTTTCTTGCTCTGATATTTTCAAGCAGATCCGAGGAGTTAATTAATATTCTAGATTATTACTGCAAAAACCACTAAACTGGAAACGCCGTGCGCAGGAGGCGTTGGTTTTCTGCCCCACGCAGGATACTTTTTAGTACTTTTCCTTACAATTTATTATAATTTGCCTCGACTCCTTGGTATATTAGTCCAACAATTCTTTATTTGCATAAAGGGTTGCTACACTACTTTGAATATAATTTTTTTGGCGATAGTTTAGCAAGCTAGCGGGGATATGACACACAACTTGTTTGTTTTGTTTCTATTCTTCCTTGCAAAAGGATTGATTGAAAATCCACCACTTAAAAGCAACCGCACTCGTTGCCAAAGCTTTACTCCCGTGACACATTTAGACAATGCGAGATCGACCTGTATATTGTACATCTTTTATATTACATATTTTCTTTCCGCAGTTTTTGGAGCTAATTTCTATGGATTATTTAAAAACGATAGTAAATAGGTCATTGAATTGTCCAACTGAGTGTAATTGTTTATTTGTTTACGCGTGTGCTCGTCGCGATGCTATACGGTAGTGTAATTATCTGGTGGTAGGGATTATTCTTACAACCGGAGAGTCACGTGTCATAGAGTAGAGATAATGACGTCTGGGCGCGCACTTGTGTGACATTTGATACGTCTTCGGACATTATCTGGACGGAATGCTCGGAATCGTGTCATATCGGATGTCACGACATGACAGGAGGTCGGCTGCCAGATGGGCTCCTCGCGGGAGACTCTTTTAGGGTCTCCACGGACCAACTCTCGACACCCGATTGTCCATTCCCGGGAACTGTTCTATAAGAATGGATTAAAGTATTTAACTGATTACAAATTGTAGCAAAATGTTCACCGAGATGCTGCAACCAGAATTATCAAGAGAAAAAAAAATGCATTTATTGCAACATTTCATGAAACTTTTTTTTTCATTGTGTGTCTCTGTCGGCTTCGCTCTTTTCCTGGTAGATAAAAGTGCTTAATTAGGTTTTAAATTATGCTATTAGTAAAATGTTGGCTGAAGGCTTCTCATTTGAAAAGGCTACGGATTAACATTGTTCTGATCTGTGTCGTGATTCCGGGTTTGCCTGGCTGACATTGCGAATTGTAGAAGTTATTTCAATAAGTTATCCGAACATCGATGGTGTTGGATACTCGGAAGCACTGGCAGTTAATAACGAAAAACTGCTGGTTTACAGTATTCTTTGCTGTAGTGTTGCGATTAACTAAAGTATTCCTGATAAGCCAATTTACTCGTGTACTACCATTTATTTTGCGAGTTAGTGTACATTTTATTAATTTTATTTCGATAATTATCAAGTGTATTTTTGTTTAATTTAACTTCAATATTTTTTGATTTAATATGTAACTCTTTATACATGAAAAACTATTATAATAAGTACTGATTAAATAATTTTATAATATTTATGATAATACTTTTTATTAACGTTACCCTCATTTTCTAATATTTGGTTCATCGCGATAACGAGTAAAGTATTTATCTTATTGTCCATTTTTACTTTAATTATAACAATTATGAAGTATTTTCAATAGTCGCTTGTAATAAAAAATCTGTATACATTGTGTTCGTCAACAACACTGTCCGTAGATAATTTTAATTTTGTAATGTTAGATATGCTTCAATGTAATTTACGCAAGTTGTAAAATTGTACATAAATAAATAATTAGTGGCAAGTTGTGACAATTCGTTATCTGATTGTGGTTTAACGCGTTCTGACTTGCCGACATTATCGGCGCTTTAATTTTAAATACCTCAATAAAAGATCCACGGGTATCATTATTTTTAGACATTATCGTCGCAATTAACTTATCATATTTTAAAAATAAAATTGCAATTTTTTTATTAACCTATTATATAATTTAAATTCATCTGTCAGTGACTTTTCCATGAATTTTTCAGTGCTTTTATCTGGTCCAGATTAAAAGGTACGACGGTAAACTTTGTCATCTCTGTGAAGATGCTAGGGTAGCAAGGTTCGTGAAAAACTAGTAGACTGAAAGTTGGGGCACGCATATTCTGGCGTATACGTTTTTTTATACTTCATATAATTTAATTACTAAATGTGATTTGTATGTGACTTCTGGATAAAAAAAATACGTGTATGCATGTCAATAAAAATAAGAAAGCATAGCTTACACTGGTCCATCTTTTAAGCAATTTAACTGTTGTTACACCATTCTGTAATCATTTTTAATTATCTCAAAACCATATAATTTGTTTTATAGTTAATAATCTATTACGTAAATTAATTTAAGTTATTTTATATTCAAATTCAATACAACTGCTTGCTAAGATTTTGAATCAAACTTCGCCGTCGGTCTTGAAATTTTAAAAAATTATACAAATAATGTAAATTTTCAAGTTGCATATAAAGTATAAATTTGAAAGTAAACGAAAGTTTTCCTAGACGATTTTTCACCTTATATTCTTGAATAAATCAATAATTAAACACTTTTTAGCGTGCAGTCTGCAGTCGTGCAGAAATGAAGCCTCGATTAACTGACATTATTTATGAACGATTGTATGATCACCGAGAAAACCATGAAAACCCTGACGATATTCTTCTGGAAGATGTCTTAAGATTTTACTTTTGAACTAACTTTAATTATCATTCATGGAGTTTATTGAATTTCAATGAAATCTGTAAAAAACTTCGTAGCTTTATACTTTGCAATATAAATAAAACCGAACGGCTAACGAGGCCGCAGACGTTTTTTATTTGAAAAGTACGACGATGCCTCCATAGGGCAAAGGAAATTTACTCGCTGGAAAATGTTAGCGATCTTGTAAAAATGCGTTAAGATGTGAAAGTTCGTGTTTTTAATTTTGAGGATATGTTGCTACCATCGGTTTGATTGTATTATATCCCGGGAAGCTCATTCCCAGCATTATGCAAAGCAAAATAGCTCAGGTAACGAGCGGCCCTCGAAGGTGGCGGCTCTCCAGGCGGCGCCGTCTCCATCTCGGTGGCTTTGTGCTGCTGAAGGATTATCGGCTTCCGGTAGCTGAGCGCTAGATTACCTGAGAGAAACCGGCTAATCTCTGTGACGTCATACTGCGGATAAGTATATCAAATAATTATCCTGATAAAGCTTCACCGGTTAGATATCTACTGATCGATCGCGAGGTTCCGTGCTCAAATCCGGTTAGAACAATTTATAGCAAGAGTTTACCTTTGCTTGTAAATTTTTAATTACCTTACATTTCCAAGAAAAATAATTTACAAAATAACACAACGTTATTTATCTCTTACAAAATGTACTACTCTCGATGCGAGTTCTCTCGCTCTTCGTAAAAAAAAAAAACAAGCTTTTCTTGCCGCTGAAGTTTCACTACGTAATTAATTCGAAGAAGAGCAAACTATTGTCGTTCCTTCTTTTTCTTGGCGTAAAGGTCATTGTCGAAACGACAGCGGGAATGTCGATAGGTCGGTTTGATTTTACAACCTGCAGAATGCCAACTAATGGTAAACGATGCAAACAAAAATAGGCTCTATGGGTCTTGGTGCAGGAGTGCATCGAGAAAAATATATGCGGGCTCAATTTGCGCTAAGAAAGTTTGTGCCATTCTGTACTCTTACGTCATTATTCTTCTGAGCAAAAGACACGCCAGTGCACAGGGATGCCGCGTGCGTAGACATCGTGTCGTTGATTAGCGTGAATGTAGATAAACTGACCCCATTATAGGCAATTTGCAACATCGTGTGTGCCGAGTCAACATTATTTGTTGTCTTTATTTAAATAATTCAGAGATATTTATTATTCACATAAACTCAATGACACTAGTGAAGCTATATTGACAGTAGAAAAGCTTTATTGAATATAATTCCGAATTAATTTCTTCGCAGAACTAGAAATGCTCCCGCAGAGTTTGGATGTTTTCAAATTGCTTATTTTCTAAATGTTAAATATTGTAGTATTTTTCTATTACGAAATTAAGGATAGGAGTATCCTCACATTTTGTAGAGGTGCATTCTTAAATTTTATTCAAGTTCTAGAACTGTATTATATACGTACCGCCTTTTAAACTATCTTTTTACCATCTAAAATTGTTGAGAGTTGCCTTGACATAAGACACAAAATTGGCATAATTTTTTTTAGTATGAATTTACTGAAGGTAAGATTAGGTTGACGTAAATTTTCTGTACTGCGGTTTTAAGGACATTTTTGTAGTCCTGGAAGCACTTTGAAAAGTTAACGATCCTAGAAAATATTCAGGAGTCGGCGCAGATTCAACGATCTCACCTGGCAAGGTGAACAGGATGCCATCCAAATGTGGATTCTTAGCACTTAACGATCGCAATCATCAGTATTGAAGATTACGATTGGGAAAAAGGAACACTCGTTGCGCGTTTTAGTTCACCGAGTTCACTTAATTAAATAATTAGAGTCGATCGTTTCGATTCAGTTCACAGTGACTATAATTTATCGTTGTGTCTGTCAACCTTGAAAGGTCTAGCTTATCGCCTTTGCTTTTTAAGTAAATTGCTCATTAACACGATTCATTATTTTTACAACATGTACAGGGTAAAGGGAGGGGTGGAATTTGATATGTCCCTCAACCGTAAAGTTCACTATGCACATCAAAAACGGTTTTGAGAGTAAATACTTGAATGTTTATTTATTTATTTACATAGTTTTCAAGTTACAAGTGGTCTCTCAATCTATATTAAATCTCAAGAGTTTGTATTGTAACGAATGTCGCAACGCACTATTGAAAATTCTGCGTATTATGTAAGCGTTAATAACAAACTGAATTCACAAATAACGCGCCATTATTGTAATGACGCGACTGTCCGATGTCCGCTTGGCGAGTTGACGCCTGCCCCCCTCGCGAGGCGGCTGGGGACCTAGGGACCCACGAGACCCAGGGGACCAGCTGGGAGGTCCAGGAGAGCCCAGACTGCCTCGCCTTCTTCCCCAGCCGACCCTGCCTCGTGCCCCCGAGTGCTGGCGCGCAGTGGCTAAATTAATTTAAGCCTTCCGCAGAGTTTCGTTTTAATGTTCTTCCGTGCCACTTGTCAATGAACATCTGCGGCTGCTTGAATGAACTGCATTATAAAAAAAATCCAAATAAAAGGCAAATGCTTCTGAGACAGAATTTTTTTTTCATTTGAACAGTGATTCGGTTTTACATTCTTTTTTTTTAATAATAAGTAAAATACTGAGTGATTTTTCCACATATAGATTTTTATTGGTGATCGATTTCGCCAACCTTTCACGTTGGCATTATCAAACAGAATCTCCATATCAAATGTCCAAGTATTTTACTTATTATTTAAAATATTAAAATGGAATTCCACCAAGTACTCTCTTTCAAAAAATATTGAATTTCTATATTTTTGTAGTCATACTGAAAGTTTGTCGAGGGTTTAGTCGGTATCTAGTTTTTAAAAAAAAATAGTGTTAAACATTAATGCCATGAACAAATTTATAATAAATATTGCTAGTAGTGATAATTTTCTTGTCGAGTGACGTGCGACTGAAACTGCGCCCAGAGTACAGCGTCGCGAGTGTTTCAATACGGTGCGGTTAGCCTTTGTGCAAAGTTGAGTCATATTGTCTGCTGCAGCTCTCAAAGCGGAGGGAGCGGCAGCCGAGCACGGGAGCTGGTCCTCGCCGGGAGGTCGCAGTCGCGGACGTCTGTCCTGTGGGAGGCTGGAGCCACACACGACAAATACAACTTGGAGAGCTTCTGCACGGTACAATGTCAAGAGTCAAGTAAATTTGTTTGACTACAGCTCGTATTTTGCCTGATAATTATATATTCGGGTAAATATATTTTGCTTGTTGCCCATTAAAAAACAATACCCAAAATCTGATACTCAAAATAATTTCTTAGTATACGTTCGCATAAAGCGAAGAAAATCTTTTTTGCGTCCTTGAGTGGACATATGTAATAATAAATATTGAAAGCTCAATTTTTATAAAACGATTTCTTTTCTTTAAATAATCGCTATGCAATGAAGCCATTAGTGTTGTATTTAATAATTGCCCGCTGTCGGTTCGTTTCCAACCTCCTCACGCTAGTTTTCTCGTTTAGTTTAAGGATAAGAGAAATTGTATACTCGTAGCCAAAAGTCCACTAGGATAATATTGCTCAACTCTTTTATTTGTACAACGTTGCGTAAGCGTCTAAAACTGGACTCGGCGCAGTGGAGCCTCCGCCTGCGCGAATCACCAAACGCGAGCTTATTGAGTAATGAAATACGCTCATTGTGAAAAAACAAGCAAGGCGAACGTCATCAAATCGCATTGCTGGACCTCCGAGAGGATGCTGCCTGCGCGTGCCTCCGAGAGGGCTCGCGGCCGGCCGTTAGGCATTTATCTCCGATCCATTCGATTGAAAATTAATGTAACGTATAAACTCAAGACTAGAAATCGGTTACAACTAAATCTATTACACAAACCCGGATTCGAGAGTTTTTTTTAAGTATCTGGTTTGGATATATTACCGAATTATTCTGACCGCGAGCACGCCCAGGGTTGGCAGTGTTACTCCCAAAAAAGACAAGGATAAATTTGAGAAACTGCATATTTTTTTTTATGAAATCATCTAGTGAGTAGATTATATATATGTATTTGTATGTATGTATATATATATATATATATATATATATATGTGTGTGTATTTAAATTTTACTGTCTTTTAGAAAATTAGGAAGCTACTGACTTATTAGTTATTCCTTGTTTTATTGATTTATTCTTATCAATTGTGTGTGCCTAACTAGCCCCTGCACTTATCGCCGTATAAGTGTTCTAACTCATTATTATTTGTCTTGTCACGGTAAACGCCCACTTATTGTTCATCAGCTACCTTTATGCCATACAAAAGCATTGCTCTTTGTTTGTGAAATCTGTTTCGCACAAAAGGAGCTCAGTCCGAGCCCGCCGGAGGCAGCCCCGGCCGGTCCTTCCCCGCGAGACGCCGCCGTTTGTTTGCGAGAAGTCGCTCGGATGGAGGAAGGTGAGTTGCCCAATGAGGTCATTGTCTCGAGACGGGCCGTCAGTCACGCGGCCATCGACGGCCGAGACCTCCTCGGTCCTTTCTGGACCAAACGGACAAATTCTGCATACAATTATTTGAATTACCGGGTCGGCTGCACTTCACCATACGTCACTCGCGAGACTACAGCTCTCCGCCATCCGCCTCGTGATTGTCACTTTATGTCGTGCCACTGTCAAGAATTGAAAACCTTTTCAAATACACACCGCCTTCATAATCCTCACCTGTCCTAACCTCACCCCTGTAATTAAAACTCCGTATCACCACGTTTTTTTTTTTTTTTAATATATATAGTTTTGGTACCTTGCTTGTTATATACAAGGTATTTCGTCACAATCACCACGTTGCATTACCCTGCATCACTTGGAAAACTGTTTAGTTTACGCTTTTGAACCAAATGAATTCATAACCCTCAATTACAAAAGGGCGCGAGTGATATTATTTTAAATTAAATTTCATAATTCTTTATTTTCTTTAATGTTCATTTACAATAGTTCTTATGGCTATGCTGACAATACAGTGTGTGACTGTCCCATGCTCCTGCGCGTAGGTTGTGGGGCTTACAAGGTGCGGATCGGGTGCTAGCGTACACGTGTAGAAAAAAATATATGCAAACAATCCTGTTTGTATCGCTTCGAATTTTATCGCTTATATATAGTTAATAGTACAGAGTAAACTGTGTTTCCAGCGCCGATGCTGCCCGCGAGGAATCCGCGTGACGGCGTCGTGAATCTTGGTGGGCGCCGACTACATTTTGATGACAGATTTTGCACACGAAATTGAGACACAAGCGTGACGACCTGCAGTTGTGGTTTTGAAACCTGAAAGCTCTCGGAAGCCGCCATCCCGGCGCTGACGAATGCTTCCGAGAAGCCAGCACTGGCTCGCCCCGACTCCGCCGGTTTTTCGCTGATTTTTTTTAATGACGAGATTGATTCATTCTTACTCTGTAATATTATACCGGTTGTGCAAAATTACGTGCAGTGTTATTATTCAATAAATTGTTTACTATTTCATTAATGGTACATCAAGGTCTTCGGAATACGCTCGAGGCGGTTTGTTATAAATATAATAAAATACACACAGGCTTGAATGCAATCATAAACATTCCGAGATTTTCCATACTGTAAAATGCCAAATATGCATGCATTTTTTAACTCTACAATCTTATATAATTATTAATTGTAAAACGGGAACTTATTTACTACAGAATGTTATAAATAGGATTATTTAAAAAAAATACATTAAATAAATATACTGCGGGTACTCTTTATCAAATTATGTCCACTGATGGTATTACGGTGGCGAGACCTAAAATATTTTTAATGTTATTAAATTTCGAAGTTAATATACATTTATAAATTTTAATGATTCGTATGTTTTTATCGAATTTAACTCGTATTAACTCGCATTGCAAGTTTGAAATTAATGAAAGTAAGATTGCAAAACATAACTAATTCAAAAATGATCTCTCTGTTGCTTTACATATGTATAATATTATTTGTATCTCAAGAAGGACATGTACTGAGCTTTATCGTTGACCTTTTGTAGGGAGTTACTTATCAATATTTTTTTAATTAATTTTCGTCATAAGCACTCGTTCTCAATCAAACATAAATTAATAATAATTAAAAAGTGAACTGCGCAGTAGTCACTCGACAAGTCAACCACCGTCGTCCGACAGGCGACAGGCCGGGAGGCTTACTATATTTACCCTAATTGTAACATGAAAATGATTGTTCATACAATTAAATATTTAGATTGCCTAGATTCATCTTTATTTTCTATTTAAATTTAAAAAAAAACCTTAAGGTACAAAGAAAAACCCGATAAAATAAACCTCTTGCACGTTTTCGGTGATCCTCGCCTGCAATAAGCGGTGGCGAAAGACAGAGACGCAATTGTAAGAAACTTGTGATTGCTTCTCGCTTCTTAATACAAACAAACGTCGGTAAAACTTGTCATTCTGGTATATCCACTTTTGGTTAAAATTAGATTTTAATAGTATGAAAAAATAGATATCACATCTAAAGGTTAAGGATGACTCGTCGGGTCAGCGGTTGGATAGTTGACTCGTCTTCGAAAGGTCCCCTTTCCGATCCCCGTCTTGGTAGGTGAATACCAAACCGATGTAATTAGGCGCTCACCGATTCGTATTGACACTGCATATGTAGATACAAATTGTAATCACATTTAGATTTTAATTTATGTAGGGAATTAAAAAAAAAAAAATACTTTAGCGTGTTTACAATCTTGTGTTTGTAGATTGTGACAATATGATTATAATAGTAAAATTTGATATGAATAAGTGCATTATGTTATATTAACGTTTATTGTCTCTCTTGTCGTGGATGGAAATACAGCGGGCGCAGACAGAATTAGAAAGTATGTGTTATTTGTTTTCCTACTCCACATTGAATAGATTGATTGTATTGTTACGTATCCAGTGCCAATGAAAATAAAACCGGCACGTGTGATCTTAATACCGGCGTGTATCTTTTTTAGAATTCAACCACTCGGAGATCAAAGCGGCTGATGTGCCAAGACAAACAGACTCTGTCTGCTTAGACAGATTACTCCGCACCCCGTGAGTACGGCTCTGGCCAGGCGATTCCAACCGGTGGTTTCTGTGGTGAATGTGCACAATCGAACATTCACATTAAGATAGTTAATTTAATAAAACCACCGAACCTTAAGATACAACGGTGTAAGAGTTATTATTCTACGAACGGAAGACATCTAAGCTCGAGATAATATGAGAACGAGAATTAGGAGGCTGGAAGAAAATAAGTATGCAAGCAGTGGAAATCATTCAGAGGTTGTTTCGGTTAATTTATTCAGGAAATCACAGAAATCCTGTCAGGATTTTTTTCTCTAATTCATCTTTAGAACTTTTTATCTATCTTATAATGTAGAAAACGAAGAACATAAAAATTTCAACCTCAAAAACAATACAATGTTATTTAAACACTATGAAAACAAAAGCTTCATAAACCTTGGAGCATATTGCGAACATATGGAACTAATTAAAATAAATATAAACACCAGGAGTATTAATCATTAATTAGTAATTGATTAAATATATATAAAGCCGATTTATATTATATTTAATGTCAACATAATTGTAAATAAAGAAAGGTCAAAGTCATGATCTCATAATTTAAATATCAATGGCATGTGTAGTTTTGGCTTTATATATACAGGATTAATGTAAATATACAGTCCGATGTTATAAATATATTTATATTTTGAATAAAATATATATTATATATTGATTTAAAACATCTTGTAACTAAAAATATTTGGATTTTCTTTGTTACAACATCTCGTACGCTTAGTGTTGAAAATCTATTTACAGGCACGGCGAGAATGCCCTTTCTACGTTCACCAAAGTCAAAGGTTACGCATTACATAAAAAACTAAAGCTCGCATTACTTAAATAATTGAGTTAGGGGTTTAAATACCCCTTAGAAGAGTTGGGGCAGCAGAGGGAGAAATTGTGGCTTTAAAATTTATATATATATAATGAATAATAAGTTAAAATAACAGCTAAGCCGCGTACGTTTATTTTACTTTTAATTGCTTGAGTTTAACAAACAATGTATTATTTTTATAAAAAAATCAATTATAGACGATACAGCAAATAAGACAGGATGTGTTTTAATGTGTTGGTTTTCATGAATCCGTTTAAATTAATGGGTAGGGTGAATTATCTCCGCAGATTTTTAATGGGTTTGCCCTAGAATACTACTCGCGGGAACGAGGCTGGATGTACTATACAGAAGCAAAATGATACGTAATCAATCCAGCGAAAAGTTCTTAATATAGAACTTATTCATAGATATTTGTATTTGAGCCTATTCAAACTAATTACAGCAGTCAAATGTAACGGAATTTGATATCTGCTAATTATTATCATTTTTAAACACGAACCCGATTCCCTAGATCTACTAACTAATTTCTTGGACCGTAACATTTGCAATAGTTAACAATGGATTAAAAAAGGGGGAGACATAGTAATTTTTTTATTATCACAAAATGACTACAGAGAACTGAAATATTGTGAAAAATATTACCTAGAGATATTTATTTTTGTCAAATAAAGGATAGTCTGCGTAAGCACGCTGAGTAAACTGTCATCGGAACAAAATTGTATAAAACAAGGTTCGGGCACTATTATTTTTTACTGAAAAACCTTTATGAATAAAGATACACACACATGCACAGAAAAGTACTCGGCTAAAGTTACTTAAGTGTACTTAAGAAACGTACACCAAATTAACTGAATAAAAATATCAGTTAAAAATTGGATAACACAACGCTTTGAACAATAGAAACAAAAATATAAAAACCAAAGACGAACAAGTTTAGCATACAAGCTCGACGACGTGAATTAATTGAAGGAAATAACATATCACGTGCGTGACCGGTGCACTCGCAGGTCGCGCAGCTCCACGCAGCTCCACGCAGCTCCACGCAGCTCCACGCTCGTGCTGGCTTCCCAGGAGAAGCGAGCTTCAGTTTAATTCAAATCTGACCAGAATAGAGCCATTGCAATGTTTACGTATCTATAATGATTAAGTATTGACTTGTTAATTCTTTTAAAATTAGTTTTGATAATCGATTATAGAACTTATTATAGAAGATTAAAAAGACCTTTAATCACATTTAACAAAATATGTTAAGTGATTTTTTTTTTTATTTCATAAATATTAAGCAATTGTACAGGCGCTCCGTGCAATCCAAAAACGATGCCCAACTCATTTAGATTTGATCATTCAAATACTTGCTCTCGAAAAATTCTGACCTTTCTTACAAAACTTGACGTTGCTTTCCAAGAGCTTTTGCATTGCTTAAAATGTTTTTCTTCGACAGGACGGGTTAGGTTCGGTCAGGTTTAGGAATGGTAAATTTTACCGAGAAACCATACAATCGGTATGTACTTGTAAGGTTATGTTAGTTTATGCCACCGGTGCTGGATCTATTCGACGAGCACTGCAAGTGCCAAACAAACGTAACACTCACTTGCAGTCGGAGAACAAAGCCCACTTCCGGCCCGACAGCGGAGTAATCCTCCGCCGCCGCACAATCAATACGATCGAGTCCCAGGAAGTCCGCACGCACACTGTAGCGAACTGTTGTCATCTGGCGGTTGCCTAGCGACGGCCGGCGTCCCGTCGCCTGGCAACCGCCAGCTGACGTCACGCCCGCGCCTGCCTGGCAACGCCGGCGGCGTCTCGTTGCTACGCAGCCATCCTTTTTATTTATTTAAAATTTAAATTCAGCATCGAGTGTGTCAAATCCACCGAGCGCGGCCGAGGCGCTCGTCGATTCGGCGTGGATCTCCGCGATTCGTTACTTTTTGTTGTTAAACACCGCCTTGCGATGGGGGGGCAAAGTTTTTCATGACTACACACTGGAATTATATTTTTACTGTGGCTTTATATTATGGTTATAGCCGATGAAGAAGTTATACTTAAATTGACCATTGTTTCAGCGTTAATTATGTCCGCGTTGTTTTCGTCTGATGAAATTATTGCTTTTTATATAAATATTTCCAAATTCTGCTCCGATATACCGATACTAAACGATTTCATCGGAAATAATCTTGTATACGATCAGCTCGTTCCGTCTTCATTGTGTGTCGATTGTTGAAAATTTATTATTATCCAGAAATTTATCTACCCCAGTTTAAATCTCACAAAGGAAGGTCACTGTTGACAATATAAATTTACAATTTGCTCAATAAATGCCTCACGTCATATTCATTTTTCTCTGTTACCGGCAACCGACCATCATAGAATTTAGAATATGCCCACCCTCCGATTACCTAAGAGTTTTATTTGTTCTTTGTTCTTTTTCGATCTGTCTGTAGGTTCTCAGAGTAAAATATTCTGTGCCCATCCATTATGCACAATCACTGTTGAGTTTGATCGAGAAGAACAGCCCTGCGAAGGTGCTAGATTCGGCTCAGAAGGCCGGAAAACAGCACATAGATATACCTGAATATTTTAAATCTGTTTTTAAAATATGCTTTTAAAATATAAAAGGATGCTGCAGTACAGATGCGCATACTTTTTATGCTATTTTAACTACGACGTAAAGAAAACGTCTGCAAAAAATATAAATTAATACATAGATAAGCACGTGTTATTATTCAACGAGTATATATTGCAGGGAAGATAGTTCGGATTGCTCGCTTGCATCGCATCGTCACGGATGCGCGTGCAATCTCCGGCACCATAGTGGAGTAGTACTACTCGGTAACAGGTTTTATCGGTCGGTGGAGGCGGAGGCTGCGGCGGCCGGTGCAGACGGAGGTATTCCCTTCGATCCCTTCCGGCGGACCTCCATCCGTCTTCGCTCCGTCCCCGCGCCGGGCGCTGGACAATGCTCGTGTCATAATATTTCCTACTTTTTCAGAACGGGTGCGCTCTGTCAAACACGCAGAGTCATCGGAATCGATGGGAACCGAAAACGACTATACCCACCGACTCGGTGAAGTGTCGTATACTTTATGCCGTACAACGAGTTTATTTTAATGTCATAAAGGTGTAACGATTTTTAATTTTCAGATGTGCGCAATGGTAAATCCGAATTAAGCAAATGAAATAGAAAAATGGGTATTACCGCGCGACACTTCCCGGGGCCCCCGAGCCGGGCGCGGGAGCCCTCGGAGGTCCTCCGAGATAGTCATCGGGAATGGCGCGCCTCCTCGGCCGGCGCGCATTCCTGCGGGGCCACAAAAACCTCCGGAGGGTACGGCCCCGCTCCTTTTTCAGAAGTCGTCCCGCCACTCATTAAGGAGACGAGGCCTGGACGGCGATTGTTCTCTTTTCTTCAGATGTCTGTTCTTTCTTTTGAAATGGCGACATCTTCGATTAGGGCTCCATTCGAAAAAAGTCGCGTGATTACTATTCGCCGTATTTCAATGTCTGTTGAAATCAAATATACCGTCACCGGTCAGTGATCGCCGTTTCCTCCCTGCGTTGTGTAATATTTACCCAATTTACTTTTTTGTGTTTTGCTCAGAAGGAGCCTTTTGCAAAAAAACCTGATTAAAAATGGGTTTCTCGTTCTTTGAAACTCATACTAGATTATTTATCGCTGCGTTCTCGGGTGTCAGGGTCCGTTGCCCGGTACGGGGCCGCAAATTCCTGAAGATGGCAAACGTCGGAAATTTCCAGAAGAAATACGCAAAACGCAAGATTTCACTCAAGCCTACGGCCGGGTGTGGTCCTCTATCTTGGTTTCTTTTTCACGTTTTGCGAAAATGTTCGAAGAGCTCGTTAAGCGGGAACCGTCTTGCCGCACAATGGGCCCTGACAGCCCTGACAGCCCCGCCAGTCCTGACAGCCCTGCGAGGAGCCGCGGAGCCCTCGAGATTCATTCAACCAGGTTTTTGTCGGCGCAGCGCGCGCCGCGGCCGCTCCTTGGATGGTCATGCGTCGTTGTTTTTCTTTTCACTAGTTGCGTCGCTGAATGAATAAATTGTTTCGCGTCGCCCTTCGTAATGCCCGACTCTGCGCGGAAATATCCATACAAAGAGTTTGCTTCGATTTTTGAGTTCATTGAATTTCATTCGCTGTGACAACGTTTCGCTGAAACGACACACAATACAAAGGTAATAAAAATTTTACTTTCGTATTACTTTACCGAGCTTACAGATCGCATTTGATATTGCAGAGTGGGGCCGGCCTATCTGTTCGCAAGACTGTTTCTGTGACACGATACGCAGTCCTGCACTTGATGTACCATATTTATGATATTGTTATGATAGTCTTAAGATTTATTGTAATATTGCTATCAGAAAAATAAAGACATACTTGTACCATATTTTTAAATTCGACGATGTATTTATTGGGTTTATGTTTCAGTAAAAATAATGCAAAACTTTTTTTAAACTAAAAGCGTGCATAAAATCTTTCTTCTCTGTGTTTTCGGTCCGAGACCGTGTATTTGAATGTTTCTTTTACCGTAAATATTTCATGTTCCATGTTTTTTTCGGCAAAAGTACTCAACGACTTGTCACCTACACGTACACTAAATATCGACTCTGAAAATGACATCATTGTATTCAAAACCGATTACTAATATCGTACCTTCCTGTATTTTTCAATAGCATATCGACACTAGATTTCTATGTACATGTTTTAGATTTTTTAAAATCTCTTTTCCACGAGCGACGCATTCGAGTTCAGATATTTCGAACGAGAAGTCCGTAACCGCCCATCTCCATCCGAGGAGGAGGTCACGAGACAAACCGCAGGGGAGCGTCTAGAGTCGATCGCGACTCCGTCCGGCTTCAAGCGTCTCCCGCATTTGCTCCGTTATGGAGGAAAATCACAAAGACAGTGTATAACAGAAACAGAACTGATGAAAAAAGCTAACCGCTTTTTCCGGATTCGATACCGAGACCCTGCGGTCGGCGAGCGAGTGCCATTCGAGTCGCAAGACGCCACCGTCAGCGATCCGGACGCGAAGCGATCTCGCGGTGTACTCGGCCAAAGCATCTCGCTAGAATAATTTCGTTCCGGAGCAGAGGTGCAGACATTAGTGTCGGAATATAAAAGTTAGTTTGCGATGCCGAAGGACGGGAATAATTAGAATAAACAATTTCCCCCGCGCTTCCGTCTCGGCGCCGGCCTCTGCGGAACACGGGCTGGGGCTCCGGGACGAATTGTAGTTCCAGTTAGTGCGCTTTGGAATTTCACTGCATTTGATATCACGGCTAAAACTATTCTAGCGGTGTAGTAATTAAAGCATGCGCCAACAAAGCCCGATGCTCAAAAATAAATATATAAGAAACCTACATATTAACTTGCACAGCATAACTTGGAGATATATGCCAAACTTTACACGATGACAAATACCGTTTGTTCAATTGATGCGAAAAAAGAATATCTTAGAGTATTGTTAATTGTTCTCAACTATTATGGTAGACTTGTAATCTCTTGTATTAAAACTATCGCGGAAGATTACCTGGCATAGCGAGTCACAGTGTAAAGTCGGCAGCGCTAGGCACGAGTGTGCATACTTGAGTTGCTTCTAGAATTTGTTGGCGAGCTTGTATTATTTACCGAGTAAAATGCTTCCGGCCGGATGCTAATTCTGCTGCTGAGAGTTTATCCTCCCCCTCCTTATTTCAAGTACAGTAATTTGTTCATAAAATTACTATTTATGCACTATAATTTCTTACGCTTTTAATATGTTTTGATTCCTGCCTAGGGGATCAGCTAAATTTTAAAAATTCTTGATTTTGAGTGAAAATAACAGTTCATTTGTTTAAGGATAACATATTTTTTTAATTTTCTGTATATATTATTGTATTTGCCTTGGAATAGGTCGTCTCTGTGGAGCTCGCTGTCTCCAACTCTTACAAAAATAGTGTGATTTACGGACTCCTTACATATGTTATCTGAGATTGAAAGTTTCCCGCTTTTATAATATTTATTAAAAAAATAATCTTATAGCTCTCTTGTAGTTTTTGAGATTGGATTGTAAGCAAGGTTTTATACATAGTGAGTCGCGAATTTAAATTTTATCATGTATTATTTTATATTTCTATTAGGCTCGATGGTTTACGTAAAATAATGCTAGAGTTTTTGGGCCACATCCCTTTTGTTCGTCTTGAATAACTTTTAAGTCGCAGCGTACGTCGGATTCCAGACATCAGCTATTTGCGTACAGTTAACAGATGTCAACATTTTATAATATATGAAGGGAAGCATCGTATCGTATCTCACTTATCTCTCTACCTCGCGTATCGTACTTCTCGTACCCAATCTCATCTATTTTCTTTAAAATCTAAATGTAAATTGAATGGCCAATTCTAACATATGCCATTCCAAGCGAAGTAATAAATGAGCAGCGCTCTTTTTGTGCGTTCATTATTATCCCATAACTATAGTGAGGCCATGAGAGAATTCCAAGATGAAGCGGCTGGCAATTCAGGATCAAAAACCCCTTCCATCAATCGTGAAGTCCGGAGTCGGCGTCCACTCCCGATACGGAGGCCCCCATTGAGCATTCTGGCTCCGTACATGGCAGCTGGCGGAGGACTCGCCCGCCTTTTTGTCCTGCTCCGATATTTATCGCCGCCGGACCTCACGAGACGGGGCGCGCCTTGTTTACTTCTCTCCGTCGCTTGGAAGCATTCCAGCTTTCAGCGCACATAAATTAACGCACCGTCGCGGCACGATGAGGTGACCACAAGCCGGTGGCGTGCGGCAACTCCGAAATCAAGACAACCAGTTTTGGGAGCCGTTGTTATTCGATGATTTTGGTTTTTGAATGTTTAACTGTTTGAAGAGTTCTGTTCTTCGAAAAAATGAAAACACTTTTTACGTATTTTGTTTTTTTTTATTTATTGTAAACAGAGATCTTATAGAAAATCTGTAACAGATGGTGTTTTTCTCAGACGGTTTCCTCCTCTTTTCCACTTGTGGAAACTTAATTTTATTTTTAAATTGAATTTTTTTAACTCGATTTCAATAAATATTTATCATTTTACAATAAAAAATACGATACTTAAGTTTGTATAAAATAATTAAATGGGTGTTTGTAATTAACAATTTTTTAATAAGCGTAAAAAATGACCCTTCAAATTCTGTATCTACTTTTTTTGTCCTTACTAAAAAACAAGAAACACCAAAATCTTCATAAGTTTTAGTCTCATAAATTTCCCATCGACAAAAGGGAATTTAATCAAATTCGGCATGTCTCATTGAAGCAAAAATTCGCGGTCGCCGCATACTCCCGCGGTACTATGTCCGCGACATAATTACACTCCGAGCAGTTCTCTGAATGAGGCGTGTGTTTATTTATCTCGAGGAGAGATTTATACACGTTTCCCGGAATCGCCGTCTGCGATACGATACGATACGATATTTCGGAGACTTGCGCTAAATATTTCCGGTGTATGCCTCCGCCCCGCCCCCGCGTAATCCTCGACCTAGCAGACGCCCAAAGGATTCTCCAAATAGACACCACCGTGCTTATTTACACTTCATCGACTGAGCGTTCTGCGATTGAAGCTATCCCTCCTCCATATTACATGACGATGTTAATGAACAAGGGAAACAGAGATGGCAATATCAGGTAGACGGTTCACGCGTGAATATCCCGCGTCTATGCGTAATATGTCTCGAAAAAAAGGGGCATGGGTGAATCGATCACACATAAAAACATATTTGAAATATTATAAACTTGTTCGGAACAAAATATCGAAAATATTATTAAATATCTACATGGTATTTTCATACCCGTTTTGCCAAGCATTTCGATATGGATTATTACAAAGCAAATCAATCTGCGGTTGAAGCCTCTTAAGTTCAAAATCTCAGTAAATTAATACAAAACAATACTGAACTAAATCGTAATCACTAATATTTGAAGGCTACATTTGCTTCGGTCACTTATTCTCTATCTAACTTTTTACTTTGAGTAAAATTATCATCATGCCTAAAATACAACTGTATGACTCTATTTCGCTCAGTTGTCAAATTAAAAATTATTTTTTCTAGACTTTAGATTACAATTCTTTGAAAAAAATAATTTTGTACTCTTCATCACATTTCGCAGAAAGATGGTTACGTCAATTTGCCTCTCTGCGGTCTCTACTCACCCGGCCCAGGTGTACTTCTCGCTTGAAGAATCGCGGCACCTGTCTGGAGTGTTTGTTTAGCGCGCGCGATGACCTCAGCTCCACCCCGCGGCTCCGGCTGAGCTCCAGATGCTAATACTACGCGTAAATATGACGAAGGCGTGAAGATTATCCAAAGTTGTTATTGTCGGAGCAGACTAGTCTGGCGCCCGATGTTGGAAGCGTGGAATTTGCGGAGGAGGACCGGTAAGCAATGGTACGGAGCGGTAACGCGCCCGGCGCCTAAAGGTGCGGCTTGACCGAAGCCGATGGGAGTCGAGACTATGCGGTTAGAACGACGAGCGATGATAATATCGGAGTGAGGGAGCTCGTTTCCAATCGCAACTCTCGATGATTTACAGGGAATATTCCGAAATTGCTGTTTTCACGAGTGGTGTAAAATATGTTATCGTGTACTGATGTATAAATTGATTGAACATATTTACTACTGACGATTTGTTGTTGCGATTTGTCAGTTGTCAGTTGCTTCGCGGAGGGCTCATCGCGCCCGCCCGCGCCGCCCACGAGGCATCCATCTCTTCTGTGAGGACTGTGGCCTTTCTGTTAGGATTTACTTGTTCTTACTGCACTCCGAGCTGGCGCCGATCGCGCGGACTAATCTGGCGGGGAAAGTTCTGAATAAAACACATTTCTTATTTTTAAAGGCCACTTGCGGGAGACACAAACAGCACTCGACGCGACTCGGGGCCCGGTCGCGAAGGCGGCCGATCCAAACAATGTGTATATTTGAATGCTTCCGAAAAACGTTTATCCCATAGAGCTAGTGCCGTTCGGTTCTAGCTCTTATATTCCTTTCTTTATTCTTTCCCCGGTTGCACTGTCAACATGCTTGTGGATGCGCCCTCGTGTATCGTGCACTCGAAGGGCTATCGATGCAAAATTCCGATTCGCCGCAAAAACAAATAAATTACGCAGGTCAAAATTGGTCGAAATGGAACGATTCGCCAATTTACCAAACGGATTGTTACTCCGATCCATTACGGTCACACATATCTCCCATTTTTTTTATTTGATATATCAACAGTTTATTTTATGTCACCCCTGATGGCTTTAATGTCCATGGACCCAATTTTCGAGATCTATGTAACGTGGATTTATAGACTCTAAAAAAACTACGAATGATTTATTCATTTACTGTCTCGCTCTAACACATATCTGGCATATACGGCTTATTAACCAGATAATTGGTCCGCTCATTCGAGCGATGCATCCGAATGTGTTTCATTGTACGATGGTCGGCAGCCACATTGACAATTCTCAAAGCTCGCGATCTCGGATCGGAAGAAAACAAACAACATTTTATAAAAACAATACGAATTGGTTTTCTAATTAGTATTCAGTTCGCAGAGCGGAGTTAAGCGTTAGACGATGACCGCCGGTGTATCGCCGTCGCTGTCTCGCGCGCCCGCTCGACGCGGGTGCGAGGGGGACCCCGGTATAAGCAATGCCTCCCCAGACCAGATCTCCTTACATGGATTTGAAGGATGGGCTCACTCCTTGTGGCCGCTGAGCTGCGCCAGGGCTGAATCGAAATAAGGCAAACAAACAAATCAAGAAAAATACTTAAACAATATATTTTTCGCTCACGGGTGTTTGTTTTATCGAATATTCAACAAATTAATGTTCCGGAAATAATGTCTAATATAAACTGCTAAAATTCCTGTGATCAGTCGCTTCTTATTGTATTTAATTTAAACGATTCGTGTAATGTTTCTAAAAAACCTTTTTGTCAAATACATCACCCACGGGTTGGATAAGCATCGGCTTTTCGTTGACGGAGTATCTGGGATCAAGACAAATGATTGATAAAAATACACCTATTGATGAAATTAGCATTGCGCCAGCCACGTTCCAGATAGCTGAGCTGAATCCGACCCCCGTGACGGACTGCAGGTTGGAAACCGACCTTTCAGAAACCACGCATTATTGTATTAAATAAATCAAGTCTCCGAGCGCGCGCAACAATTATTTTAAGAACACGCGAATTGTTATTCAAAGTTACCCGACCGAAAATAACAGAATTCCTGCGTTTCCGGCGACATGTTTTTGTAACGCGTATTTAAGAAGATCCGTAGCCTCTGCATTTGCACAGAATGTTCCTACAAACCGCATCATCATACCGATTAATAAATCGATTATTGCTGCGTAAAAAAATATATGTGTCCAGTCAAACACTCGCTTTTGTAACATATTTTTGTCTAGTATTGATTTGTATTGTGAACGCGTTTTAAAATATAATAAAGATACAGGATTATACATATGCGTATATTCGATAAAATTACCGTTACATTGCGGCTCTTGGAAAATGTTTTTAATAATGTCTTTTCACACATTAATATGTGTATGCAGCTTCTAAATATAGACCGGATTGGCTAGGAGCAATCTGACCACAATGCCATGTCAATTAACGCGGTGCAGTGCATCGGACAGGCGAGCTGTCATGTCCCGGGACGCGCTGCTAATGCACTGATAAGTGCCTCCTGTAGCATACCGATACGAATACACGAATACATAGAACGTGTGTACACACTCCGAGAATGTCCCTATTAAATATATATATTAAAACATGAAATTTACTCCATCAGCTGTGAGTTGGAAAACAACCGGATGATCTTATTTATCGGTGTATGGTATGTATGGTTTTTTGGCGTCAGGTATGTCCGTAGGATTTACCGGCCGTTCTTAAGCCGTCTACACCCGTAGCGACAAATCGCGCTACCGACTTGCAGCTATCCGATAGCGTTCTACACATCTTATGCAAAACCATAAAAAAAAAACACCCAAAATAAAGGGACGCTATTGACTATCTGCAAGTTTGTGGCGCAATTTGTTGCTACAGGTGTAGCGGGCTCGATTACAGCCGGCTACACCCGGAGCGACACAACTTGTGACCGATTTCCAATCAGTCAATAGCTTCCCCTTAATTTTGGGTGTTTTTTGAGGCTTGGACTAAGTAATCAACACAAAAGAGAACGCTATTGGCTAATAGCGAGTCGGTTGAAAGTTGAGTCGCGACGCGGGTAAATGGCTTTAGGTGTAACCTAATATTTTATATTTATATGATCTCAAAATATAGATTTTAATTTTTAACGGTAGGAACAAAATAATTTTAAAAAGGCTCTCCGGCTCGCGTCGCGAGACAGCCAGAACGGGTGATCACCGATCACGACACGATCGTCGTCCAAAAGTAAGGTAAATACGCGATTATGTTTTGTTCCATATCGTTATTCACGAGACCGTCTTCCATTCGCGAGGCAGGCAGACGAAGGCATCGAGTCGCCGTACGGAATCTCGAAGCGTTTCGTACACTTTCCACGTCCACGATCTTTCTAGAATTTTGTCAAGGGCAGCTCTCTCCCTCGCACACCCTCGCGACGGACGCGCGGGCCAGAAGAAGACGGCAGACCGCGTGGCCGGCGCGGCGTCCTTCGGCCAGATCACTGCCGAGGTAACCCGAACGTGAGGCGAATGCACGCGAGACTTGAATTCAAACACAACGCGGCGGCCGCGCGTCACGGGCTCTCCTCCTCTCTCACCTCTCTCCTCTCACCTCTCCTCTCATCTCTCCTCTCACTGGCGACTATCGGTGCTAGAGTTTTCGCTAGGGCGCGACCTAATAAAATATTGGAGATGTAGTATTTATGCTTGCCTATTTATTTCCATTTTTGTCATGTCAATGTGGCACAAAACTACCGGGAAGAGGACCCGACGAGTAAGAGTGAAATAAAGGGGTCGAATTTTATTTTATTTTATTTCTTCAGCCCTAACTGCAAATAAAAACTAGTACTCTAAATGGAAGGGTAAAAAAAAAAAACTTTTTATCACTATCGTTTGAGAAGCAGTTAATTTACAAAAATATTGTTACAATTGTCTCGGTATTTCTCGAAAAAACACGGGTCACTCAACTATATCGGCAGAAATCGTTTTTCGAATTGAAAACTCAATCTCAAAAAGTTTATCTGCCCGACATACAATCTGAAAGCTCAAATAACAAAGGTGTGATTCGGTTTCATGATTTTAAATGTTTTTTCGTCCGACTCAGACTCACCTGGATAGATAAAAGAGCACATTGATTGCGTGGACGCGTACTCGTGTCTCTCCCGGTTTTCATAGATACAAAGCGATCATTATATGCGATTCAATATTTTTGCCTTTCAATGCACTCTGCCGCTCGTTATTCGCGAGTGCCAACAGAGCAGTGCAAATTAATATACAAATAAAGCCCAGGCGAGTCACCGACACGCTTAAACGAATTCAGGAAGTTACGTAATTGGAAATTATAATAAATTCAATCAGCACTTACCGTTTATAACTGTGCATGTAATTAACAGTGTGCCCACCGCGGACTAAACTACAAAAAACAACTATCGAGTAAGTGCACATTTGATCACCATTGCGTAGACTTTATGTCTACAAAACGTATTTAAATAATGCGGAATTTACGCTCGGATGCTAAAAAATGTCACATCGAAAGAGATAGCGAATATTGGGTACGCAAGCCGATCGGGTCATCTGGACTGCCTCACGTTTTGTTGACGATGTTGCAGTATCTAGACCCAGACTCGATCACAATGAGAAGAAAAAAACTAGTTTTCCTCTAATCTGTATCCGATTCGTTACATTAATAAATATATATATGTGTGTGTGTATATATATATATATATATATATATATATATATATATATATATATATAAATATGTTTGCCAAATTTCACCCATCAGCCTTATGAATAAGGACAAGTAACTGAGAGAAAAATTACATTTATTGATACATACAAACATCGCCCATTACTCTAGGATCTTGCAGATCTTGTCAGGCTGCGCGGCTGCTGGGCGCCCCGCCCCGCCCCGCCCCGCCTCGCCCCGCCTCGCCCCGCCTCGCCCCGCCTCGCCCCGCCTCGCCCCGCCTCGCCCCGCCTCGCCTCGCCTCGCCTCGCCTCGCCTCGCCTCGCCTCACCTGCGCGCCAGCGATGCCCGCCGCTCGGCTATATTTACCAAGCGCAGGCGCGTCCGTCGCAATCCACTGGACATTTCAAGTCATCGCAGCGCGCAAATTAGCTTCTATTTATTTAGATTCATGATTAAATATTGTATCAAAGCTCACCCGCATGCAAAGAGGAAAACCTATTTTTTCAAACTCAATAAACACGTGTTTAAAATAAGCCACTATGAGTTTTAACAATAATAATAAATAATATTTTTTTTTTACTTTGGATAATACCGTAAGATTGAAACGACCGTTCTCTCAAAAAGTACTTTTTGTGAAAAAGCATTCCGCTAGGACGACCGGTCGACAAAGCTGGATTTCAATACTCCAATCGCTTTATTTTGAATTCGATTTAAGCCGTGCGGTTTTTCACTCATTAATCTTTCTCAAACGGACGCCCCTCCAGCTCGACTGAAGACTTTTATCCCATCGGCTTATTCCCCCAGAGCTCACTGTATCCTATCTCATAATCACACTCATCTGGCTATGGAAGCCTATTTTTTCTCCCCAGTCTTTGGGAAACTTGGAATTTTAGAGAACTTCGACTGAATTCGACTCCTTACGGAGACCACTCTCCGAGTCGCCGAGTCCCGATCGTCGGGTGGTCGATATTTTGATCAGTTTATTTTTGACTCGGTGACATATAGAAGATGTTAATGCGCCAGTCGAAAGGTTGACAAAGAGAAACCGGCAAGAAGAGTGCCTTTCGACTACTCGAAATGATGAAGAAGCCTAGGGGCTGAGAATTAAGCGAATCGATGATACCGCCGGTGACTGCCATTCTGGGCGAGAAAATTGAAAGGCAACTACATCAGCGAGGAAACGATGACGAATTTTCACAGAGGCAGTCATTTCACTATTTAAAATATATATACCTATAGTATCTATCTACTAAAACCATACATATGATTTCAAATCTATTGGTGCAGTTTTGTGTACTGAATGCAACATATTTTGATTTGCTTTCTTATAAGTAACGTATAATTAAAAGCCAATACTACATACTAAACAATGTATTTGTTATAAAATATATTAACCGTTTATTGCTTATTTGAATATACTCCCTAAATGCATCTATATTTTTCACTTATTTCATGCGTACAAATTATTTTTAATTCTACAACAAAGTCCAAGTCTTTCTCTAATGATTTATTACATATGTTAATTTTTATCGGTCCAAACTTCATAAACTTTCACCAAGTAAAATGTATTTGAGTTATAACATGTCTGATTCGTATTTCATATAAACAAAATGTAAATTACGCAAAATACTAAAGGTAAATTTGTGAGTGGATGATTTCATGCAGTCAATTTAACATGTTTTAAAATATATTCTCATGGTTAAAAGTACCTTTGATAATATTAATCTTAGTTTGTTAGTTTAGTTCAAGAAAATATGGAAACGTATTAGAGTCCGACAAAAGCTGTCACTTCAGCTGATTACTAATTCACAATAAATTACAATTTATTAATAGTCACTCTGATTTTCATGGATAATTTACTTTAATTTAAAATTATAATCGATACTAATGGCGCCGTAGCTCTGCTGAACAATACTAGGATCGGGAACAAAAACATCTTCCGACCGATAAACTACTCTCGGTCCGTCAGCATATATTTCCCTTTTAAATTACATCGTTTGAATCGATGAATTCAATTTACACCGTTTATCATACTCGATTACCTGGCTTCAGGTCAGTGCTGCTGCATGCTGGCCGGTCTGGTGCCGAGCTCGTGGTGTAATCTCAGCTCCCACGACTAGCACCACCATAGCACCACCATAGCACAACCATAGCACCACCATAGCACCACCGAGGCCACCTCTCGCCTCGCCGGATAGCAAGCCAATCGGAAAAGTGACTCGATTCTAGCGTCCAAGTTCTGCAAGACTAATTTCTTCATCAAGTGCCTCTCCTCAGAGGAGGTTGGCGACTCATGCTGTGCCAGTGGTCTTGACTTTCTAAGGGAAAAATAGTGTAGTGGGTCCCCGGGTCCTTCTACACCACAGTTTTATATTGGAATAACATTATTTTATAATCTTTTCTCTGGCGTTTAGATCTGATACTCTTTCTGCAGCAAGCTAAAGAAACAATAGTAGGAGCCCCTCCACCTTGACAAGGTACTTCCAGAGCACATCCTTCCACAATCGTTCCAAGTCCACTACTATATTACCGATCCTTCACATTCGCTCAGGGTACAGAATGGCAGCCATGCACAAGCAACATAATGGGGACAGCGGAGAGGACTAGACTAATAATAACTGTCAAACCTATTTATTTAAAACCTATCTATTTAGCTAAAAATGAAATGATGTGATTTAAATGAAAAAATGTATAAGAGAAATAGCGTGTTATTGAATAGTGTGATTTATTTAACAAATTGATAATCAGTTTTTCAAGTGTAAGTCTAACTGAGTAGGTACTACGGGCAGTATATTTTGGCATCCTTTATGGTACATCTAACTGTAGACAAGTATCAGGAGAGTGGACTTCCTGGGTCTGTATTCCGCTGTACGGTCATTTTGTCATTTTTACTCTGATTGCATCCGGATATCTTTATGGCATCATTTAGTTGTCACATATAGTGGTAAAAGGAAATTCGTCATTTTAGTGGGAATGTGGCGAGGCCCTCGCAATCGAGTCGGTTGTGTATTTGATACGAGTATAAGCGGATTCGTTCTGATCGAGTACGCAAAAATATACACGCTTACTCTACCGCGAATACTGTCACGCGTGGCGGCTGCTCTGAGAGAATCGTCCAAAGCTGCGGGCGATTCTCTCAGAGCGTGAGATTTATTATAATTTCACATAGAATGGTCGCCCGTATGGCAGCTCCATACGGGGACCGTAGTTACATAGCGCGCTGGCGCCGATCGTTACCGACGCCGCTGCCGACTGTGTGGCTCTCGGACGTGATTATAGCAGGCAGGGGCGGGCGGGCACGGGCGGGCACGGGCGGGCACGGGCGGGCACGGGCGGGCACGGGCGGGCAGGGGCGGGCACGGGCGGGCGCCGCTCTAGTCCGAGCTCGATTCATCCGGCCGAGAGTCTCGCGCCCCGGCCGGCTGAATGAGCCGCGCTCGCGTAATCTCCCGCCCACGACCACATTCTAGTAAACACAGCCGAGCCGTGGGATATTTTTTCTCTCGTAATTTCTCCCGAGTCGCTATTTGCGTTCCGGGGCTACATTTGAAATAACTCACTTGGATTAGCGCTGGGTTGCGATTACTCGTCTCCGGCCATCGTTTCGCTCGCGTAGAGCTGTGCGACCCTGCTGAGACTTCCCGTACACTTCCACCGTGTTATTTGACAAGATCTGGCCCTTTTTGGGTTCATACCGATATTTCTTATTACAATATTACACTACTGCATTACGTCTTATGAATAATTTGAAGAAATATTCAACCTTGGGAGTATATCCCAATTATATAAATATATAAGTGTTATCTTTATCGTTAAGTACAAGTGTCCGAGTTCAATTTGATATATTTGCTTGTTTGATTGAGAATTTAAGCCTTCAAAGGGGAGCCCCCAAACCCTACGAAGAGATTATATCAGCGCATGTCAAAGAGGCTGGACAAAATACCGCGAGGATCATAACGCTTACGGAGCGCCTTTTATCTGCTAACTTGCTAAAAGACTAAACGTCATTTTACACTTTGCATTCTAAATACTGTACTTATGTTCTTCGTTTGAGAGTGAAAAATCGTTGATCTCTGTCTATCTCGGCTCAGACATCTAGCGCGCCGCACAACAAACAAAGCCGTTGCAATTCTTAGTTGTGGACAATAGAGATTATAGTATTCTACCGATTTAAAGTGCCTGCCGTACAACCATCAATTAAAGAGCACGTTGTCGTCAATCAGTCCACCTGTCGCGGTCGTGAATCACAATGCGAATGTCTTGGCACGAGTCACGGAACTATTGCTACTACCCGCAGCGCTTCACTGAGACCGTTAAGATCCCATCATTCAATTCTGACTCAACGACATTCTATTTATTTATTATTAGATATTCTCACACGAGACGGGAACGTCCAAACTACTCGTGCCAAATAGCATTTATTGTCTATTGATTACCAGACGGTGAGTATTTTGGGTTCATTCTAAAATGCGCCAGTTTTTTCAGCCTCAATATAAGCTGCTAAATTCTCTGCACTCTTGGACTTGGCTTGGGTTTTATCATGTTATATCAATGCAATCAGACAATAACTAGATCTGATCTTCACATTCGATTTTGCACGAATCTTATCGTTGTCTTCTACTAGTACCGGAGCCACGATTATCACTAATCGCTCTACGGCTGAAGCACAATCGAGCGATGTTGTATATTAGCGCGCCTGCAGCAGACGGTGCTGTCCAACTGCCAATATTGCTCCACAGCAGAAGCACCACCGAGAGACGTTGTTTCGTTGACGCACGCTTTCAGCAGACGGTGCTTTCCAAATTGGTTGCATAAACTGTGTTTAATACCTTCCCTCGTCATCGAAGCGTCCGGAATTGCCGCTATTAAGAGAGCAGTGCGCCTTGAAGCGTCCCGAGTGCTGCCTAATTGCACCTCGCTTGATTCGGAGAGCCCGTCCAGCTCGCGGCTGTCGTTCAGCAGACGGCTTGCTGTCAATGGCATTTCGAGTGATTGTTGTTTGCTCCCGAGTGGAAATACACTTGGAGTGCGCGGAGCGGATCAGGGGCGAGGAACCGGTGGCTCCAGAAGCTTTTCTTCACATTTCTTACACGAGGGCTAATCTTTTTTGATTTAGCGCAAATTTCTCTTTCCATCTCGTTGAATAGTCCCACGACAGACTGGCTTAATTAAAAACACTTGATATTTAATAAACATTAATATTCGTAATCTCCCAGCCAATATACCATTCACATTTTTTGCCATAGGCAAGCATTAGTTAAGTATCTTTAGACATATTTATATTAAATTAGTATCAAACGGTGTATATTAGAATTAAGTTATAAGATATTTTCGTAGCTGTACGCGATTCCTCGCGTGTAGACCGCTTAATGGTCTAGTAAAAAGTACAGTGGCTCGCTGACCGGAGGGTCCCGAGTTCGAATTCGAACCTAATAATAAGTTTTTCTGCATTCAAATAAAACTTATAAAAGGTAATCCTTCGTGAAAAAAAATGTTCTCTTTGTACAGCTTTTGATCAGTTTCAGTTTGGATAGCAAACAAGTAAATAGTAAAAACGTGACAAGCTGGACGCCGTCTAATAAATTAAGAATATTCTCGGTCGCCTGTTTATCTTCTGCTTGCGGCCCACGGCTCTCTTAGAAAGTCTAAAAAATGGTCAAAAACGAAATATGATGGTCGTTAGGCTAATCCATCGACACCTTTGAGAAACCTTCCCTCGGTCGGTCCAGGTCGGCGTCTCCTGCCGGCGTCTATTTCCATCCTGGCAGGCGCTGCAGTCTGGGGCGGCGTCGCGCGATGAATGAATTCTTACGTCCCGGCGGCGCGGACTTCTGACCGGGCCCGTTATATAAACGCTCACCGAGCGAAAACACATTCCGGCGACCGCATACTTTGTAGGCACCGTATTTGTCAACAAAATACTATTTATCACCCACTGAGAAATCTGTCTCTGCCTCTGCCTCTGTTGCGGAAAACGCAGACATTCGGTTTTAGAAGATGTCGAGTCGAAACATCTCTGGCGCGCTCGAGGAGCATTTCATTATCTATTCATTTCCGAAATAGAGAAAAAATATGCACCGGTTTCTTTTGGCCCCCGAAAACGCAACAAATTCCATTGTACTTTAGGCTGTGCGACGTATATTTCTCAAAGTAATATTTCTTACTTAATAATAAGTCTTTTTTTTTCCAGATTGTCAAAATAAAGTTGAAGCGTAAGCGGTTCGTGGTGTTTCTGATTCGGTTCCCCCTTTTGATAATAAAAATCACTAACCAATAGCGTAAGTGCTACGGCCTTAGATAATTTTACTGACACGGTAATTATTATAACTGTTTACACTTATAACAGCCTAGAAAATACTATTAATATTAATTTCTAATTAAGCAACATGATGCAATTGATAATTATATTGTATTTGTTGGTGTTTTTATAATATTTGCAATAATCGGTACTTTCTCTAGAGGAAACGAGACGAGAATGCCTCGGATGATGGACTCGGAGTATTCCAAATATTCAGACCCTTTGATTCAACAAATCTAATAACGTATCTTTCTGTTCTTTTCAGGTAAATAGATTTATCTACCGACTCACTACGCCGGAGATACACTCGCGCGACCCGCTGGCCCTTTCTCTGGGGGTATTGCCACGGTAGGTTTTTTTCCCATAATACTACACATATCGTAGGAGCGATATCGACGGCTGGCAACTTGACAGACCTTGTTATCATATAATCAGATACAATGCTGTGGGTCTTCAAATACTTTTCCCTAGCCTGCACGCAATCAAAAATGTATAGAATCCACTCCGGCCCGCGCACATCTCACGGCGCGGTCCGGCTCCGCGTTTGTTATGTTTTTGTTTAAATTGTTAAAATGTCTGGGCAGCCGAGGTTGTAATCTATTAACTATTCAACTGGCTTAATTTGCGAGAGTTCAAACGCCGCCAGGAGAACAATCGCGGCGTTGCTGAGTTAGTCAGCGCTCTTTCAACATGCGTTTTGCATTTCGTCAGTTGCGTGCGACGGTTTTATCGAATAGGCCAGCATTTTCATCTGTCACAACAATATACAACATGTCAGAAAGGCACATGTTAAACCTACTGGTACTTTTAATTATATTTTCGTTGTTATGAATAATATTCTTACAGATTTTTGTCTTAAAGAATTTTAAATAATGATTTTGAAGAGCTAATTACATTTACTTGCTGTAAAAAAAATATTTATTTTTCTAACATCTGTTTATATAACGAACAAGTTTTAATTTTACTTTGTGGAAAGCGATCATTTAATTACTCGTGTGGATATACGTACAATTTATACAAGCGCAAAGTATCAATTGCAAGGAGCGCTAAATCTGCTGCCATCGAGTTATTACTATATTAGTTATCGCGGCGCCTCCAGAGTTGCCAGTTTCTCTCTGTTTGTGATGCGGTAACTCGGGGTGTAATGCCTCTTTAAGCAACATTCAAAATATTCATTTTCACAGATCACACGAGTTACTCTTATAGCAAATAATTGTGAATTCCCTTGATACGGCATGAATCATCACGCAGTAATAATTATAGTACTGGGCTGGGGTCATTTTGGGAGCCGCGATATCATCGTGTCTATTTTCAAGTCATGCTATATTACAGGAGTAGAATAAGATTAACACCGACCTAACGATGTGTAAGTATTGTAAAAAATAAAATGAATTTTATTTACCGACGGTTGTACCCCGATGTTACGTCCTTATCAAAATCTGAACGAGCGTCGAGTGTGATTATGAAATTATTCACTCGAGAAAAAAAAACAAATTTTAAAATAAACACCAGTCACCGCATAACAAAAATACACAGAAGGTACCCGCGAAAGCTATTCGCGGGTTACATTTTATTTTGGTGCAAAAGTGTGACAGGAATATATTGCAAATAATAAAATATCCACGCCCTAGTATTCTCAAAAGAGCGCGTCTCGTTCGTTCGAGGAAACTCTTTTTTACTCTCGCAGCTCTCCAAACATATTCCTGTCTCCGGGCAGCAGGAACAGCAGCAGACGAGCAGAGCGCAGCGTTTATTTAGACTCGATACGCGGACAGTGGCCGTGTCCGGGTCTTCCATCGAACTTCTGGAACTATCTCCCAGAAAAACTTATTACTCGACGGACAAAACGCGACTCTGATGCTCACGTCTTATGGCTGGGTTGAGTCCCCGCCGGGAGCGGTAATAATATATCAAAATCAGTTTAATTGCATTCTCAATTGTTTCTGTTGATTACAACACGATTATGCAATTAAAATCAAAAATATTTGTAAAATACTGCCCCGAAATATGTGCAGCTTTGAAATATGGGTGCGCTACTGCAGTGTTGAATTCAGCAAAGAAAGAAAAAACAAACCCGATGACTGTGAATACTTACGCACCGGACTTCATATGATATTTTACAATGCATATTGCAAGTACATTGACATGTAATCTCGAATTTTTCAACTTTAGGCGAACTTATGTATTCACACATCTGCGTTTATTTTATTTGCAAAAAAATGGCAATTCATAAGCCCACATTTGAAGTTTGATTATGAATAACCATGTTTATAAAAAACCCGTTCGTTTTTTTTTTAACAAGTGTTTAGTCTGACGTCTGTTGATAGTGATATAATTGTAATAAATAGACGTTTATTTTACTATAAAAAAATAACGTGAATTGAACAACTACCGTTTTTTAAGAATGATTACAGTAGATGAAATCCGAAAACCAGTGACGATGTTAATTCAATTTAGTTAACAACACAAGGACCCCCACTCACTGGCGATCTTGCAAATTTGTAACATGTGTATATCTATTGTTCAGTAAAAATGATCAGCCAAGCGGTTAGGAGATAACTAAATATTTGGAATTGCGTGCGCTATCACCTTTTGAGAGCTTTGTCCGATTAAAATATCCGAAGATTTTTGATGGTTTAAATATTCGATGTTGATAGTGCTCTGTTTTTTTAGTCTGACGAAGACTTTAAAATGCAAAAGTGCTCACGAAAATAAATATTTAGTAATTTATTTATCATTTGACTGATTGTATTGGTTTTAAATATGGGTATTACTAATTAAAACGGTGTGTCTCGAATGAACATCTATTGTCGTACAAAGTAGTACTTTTTCTAGTTATGAATGAAAACAGGCTTGACAAGTTCCCAGCGTGTAGTGATAATTATTAAGTCATTATATAATTAATAGCTGTGATGCTTATCAAGCGGCCAGGTCTGCTGCAAACGAGATGCGAGACGTGTCCCGCCATTGTCTCGGCGTGGCGTGTGTGGCGTGTGTGGCGTGCGTGGCGTAGCGCGTGTACCGTAGCGTGTGTGACACGTCCGACGTGGCGCGACAGGAGTCCGAGAATAGTCGGCGATGCGTCAGGCCGCATACTCGTACACACGACGCCCGGCGGCTTCCGAGAAGCCGCGATTGATGACCACGCCGGGTCTCGCAGCCGAGAGGTCTCCTTCTTCATCAAGTGCCTCTCCTCAGAGAAGGTTGGCGACCATTTCACTGAGCTTATACTCATACTGAACCAGTAGTGTAGAGATCTCCGATAGACCCAAATCTTCATTTACTCTTTAAAAAATTTTCCTTGACCCGTCTTACTTTTAAGATACTTGCAGATGACTAATTTTTTTAATTTATCGAATCTCCTGAGCTTGTGTACAAAACTGTGCCGCTTTTGAACCAACAAAGCTCAATCGTTTACTCTGAGATAAGACTCAGCGAGGACTCGGGAAGGTCCTGGAGTTTCACACATACACGCTTGAAATTCCAGGACCTCGCTTTAAACACATATTCACGTATTTAAAGCAAACACAGATAAAATTATTGATCAAAGAACAAAAGAAAAAAAATCTAACGTTGAAAATTATAGTTAAACTCTTTGACATTAGATATGACAAAAGAAAATGTGAAGTGATATTCAAATTATTTAAAAATAAGAGGACTCCTAGTACTCTCTGTTAAAAATATTGATAACTTTAATAATTAAGCTGTGAAAATAAATTTATTTTCTTTAATTAAGAAAATTTTATTTCATTATTAAGAAAATTTCTAAGATTTAAACTAAGTGAAATCTCTGATATAAAACACGGACGTATAACGCACCGTGCATGGGTATTTTTAGACTGACAGTGATTTTTTTAATAATTGATATTTATCTTAGTTGACATGCTTTCTTTCCGTGGCAAAAGCAATAATATCGGTTATGAATACAGCAAAAAAGTCTCGACTTCAAATTGAACTGTCGATCAATTTTACTCAGCCAGATAATAAATCACTGCGTACTATGTCAGGGATTCCCAATAAATCGGCTACCATGGAATGTTGGTCGACTTGATATGAACAAAAACTAAACTAAACATGACTATTCTATTCATTATTATATATTTTGTAATACTAATATTCACCGAAATTTTTTTTTGCGAACATGTCCCATAAAGAATCCTTCGCGTGAAAAATATATATATAAATAAAATTATCAAATTAAGTGTGTACAGTTTACACTATTTACAAACATCATAATTATGATACGGGGAGTATAAATAATATAAAAACATTTGTTCGGGGCTCCCCTCCCCCCTGGGGGACTCCCCCCCTCCCCTGGGGGCTCCATCCTTCCCCCGAACAGCATTCGAGTCGCTCGCACCGCGGCTTGCTGACCGCCAAGATATTATTTTTTATTATCATTAGAAAACCATTTTTTAAATTTCACGGTTTTCCGTGCAGTTATTTATTCGATTGTGATTTCAGTCGAAGCGAATGACTAATGAAGTTTGCAAAACTCTTTCACGGTCGATGTTTTCATTTATAAACTTATAAGAAATACGATTTAAGATAAATCAATTTTTTTACCTCGCATTTTTTGCTGTAAAAGCCAAAGACCGACTTAATACACGCTATTTGGAATATTTCAAAAGTAAGCAAGACATCAATTCATTTGATTTAAATATAAAAAGTACATTTTATTTAAATTAAATAATAGTTAAATATGCTTTTAAAAAATAAATCAAATAATCGTTTCATTTTGGTCTCTTTCCCGAGAACCCACAACCATCTACCTATTCTCAAGGTCATGACGCGCTTTCATTGTTATATCGTGATTAATTGTAATACATCTTATTGTCCCAGAAATCTTTTCATCACTGACGCAAAGACGAAACGTTTAGTTAAAAAAATAATAAATATTAAGAAAGTAAATAATAAATAAATAGATAAGAAGTCTTAAAGAATCACAGAAAACTGAATAATTTGATTTGGTTATTTTATCATACTTCTTGGGTTTCCTCGCAGGCATTAAACGTGACCGGTATTTTGGGTGTTTTTCCGTGGCTAATTAATTTAATAGAATGACTTCTAAAATCATATGTTGTCATAATTTTCAATGACTCGGTTAATACTAACTATAAATAATATCCTCGTGAAGGACCTCGCCTAGTGGCGTAAAACCCTGCGCTAATATTAAAATAAAAACGTGGAGGAAATACTAAGCAGTGTTACATTTGTATGAAAATCATTATCGCGTAAGTTTTTACGCTCTACCGAATATACAGCAGTAATAAATACCCTTGAAATTCCATTAATGTTTTCTAGTAATCATACATTTGTGTTTTTGTATAGTACTATTTCTACTTTTGCACCCGTTTAAAATCAAAGTTCAAATATATAACACACAAGAAACCAAACCGTCAGATAAAGCCCTCTACACACGTAGTAACAAATCGCGTCACCAATAGCGTCCTTTTATTTTAGGTAATTTTTTTTTATGGTTTTGCCTAAAATGTAGGACGCTATTGGCTAGCTGCAAATTGGTGGCGTGATTGTCGCTACTTGTGTAGAGGGCCCGGTAAATCCTAGGGACATACCTGCCGGTAAAAAACCATACATACTATACACTGACAAAAAAGATTATCCAGTTGTTTTCCAACTCACAGCTGATGGAGTAAATCTAATGTTTTAATATTTTTTAAAGGGACATTCTCGAACCTCGAGAGCTGTGCGCGGGCCTTCCGATATTGAATGTTTTGAAATGAACTCCAGTCGGACTGAGCTGTAATTCGGTAGCCGGCTTCTTCCACAGTTTTTTTCGTTTCTTTACAGTCCGGTATAAAAGGTCGAGGCAGGGTTGCCACATCAATTTTTTGAGAAAAAACTTGCAAAATTGTCAGTCCTATGTTGATATCTACATGATAAAAAGTGAATAAAAGAGTTTTGTTTAAAGAATTGGAGATAGAGAGAGGGAGGGAACACAATACTCTCGAGATCTGGTGACTCATAGATGAGGAGGAGGGGGTTAGGAATGAACGCTTAAGGTTGATAAAAGAAATAAAATTATTATAAAGGATTCATATGGTAGTACTCGATATTTCTTACTATTGATATAAATTATTATTATTAAATAGAATACTCTCTTTCCCTGTGTATAACGATCGATGTTCTCTTTTTCCTTATTCCGTCGCTTTATCGAGGGTGCCCGGTTGACTTATGGCCGTGAATAAAAGTTTGAAATCAAATTTTCGATCTGTAACATTAAAATTTTTTTTTAAATAAAATAGACGCTATTAAAATAGTAAGAAAAAAATTCGGAGGTCCCGTAGGTCGCGCGACAAGGACGGCGCTCGCTCAGACTGCGTCAACGCTACAAGAATATAAAAAACCTTTTCCCGGGAGCCTTCTTACTTCTGGATACAAACAGATGACATTAATCGTTATAATTCAACCAAATTCCATGGATATATTCGAGCGCTCCCGCGGTACCGAAATACTATTTTTTTGTTTATGCGGGCTACACGCGTTGCAGGACAATCGACCTGTGAGTTAGCCAATATCGTCCTCTATTTTTTTTGTGCCAAAACTGTACAAATCATAACAATAAAAGAGAACGGCTACTTGTCGTTCAGTTGTAACGTATGTAGGCCACTTTCCTTTCGTGCATATCCAGTAAGAGCACGGTAGAACTGTGGTGGATCTTATAAGGTTTTTTTTACCTGTTGTGTGTGTGGGGGGAGGGGGGGGTATATTCCCAAATACCACTGATTGTAGATTTGAATTTCACTATTTGAATTAAACTGAAAGTGGGCACCGGAGCGGGCGCAGGCAGCCCTCGGGGGCGGTGGAGGTGCTCATGGCCCGCGCCTTCTCGTTACCCAATTCGATTTGAGTACAGGTTGTGGCCGCTAATGGTGTCGGCGTAGCGCGGGAGTGCCGCTCATGAGGTTTCACTATTCCATTCCTCGAGATTGATGCCCGCGGAGGATCGTTATTAGCCGGCGGAGACGGACGTTTCGGAGGACGATCGCGAACGGCTACATCTGCCTCTCTCACTTCTAGCTAGCGACTGTTTTTGCTGCGTAGTAAATCCGATTTTAAATTTTCTCAATTTTGAAACACCGGTGTGGAGACGCTTAAAGTTTTCAGTCCTCCGACGTTTCGGTCCCCGAGATGGGACGGTCTTCGGAAAATACATTTTTACAATTTAAAAGAAAAATGCATCGAAAATATTAAAAAAATATAAACTGCACCTATGGCCCATCACTCGATTTCAAATGGACGAAATCGTCCTACCTGAACGTATGAATTTTAAATAAAATACTTTGATTTTTTTTAATTTTTGAAGTTGGCATTATTGAATGATTTCGTTTGATAATACCAACGCAACAGGTTGGCGAAACTGATCACCGATAAAGAAAAACACGTGGAATAATTTCAAAAGTATTTTATTAAAATTATTAAAATAGAACTCCGTCTTGTACTCTCTGCAATAAATCTTAAATATATGGATACATATGTACTTAGTTATTTTTTAATTAATGCATTATTTTAGCAGACATTTTTCCGCGTGGGAAAAAAAGTTTGTAAGATTTGTTTTGTATTTGTAACTCGAGATGTGAGCTCACCTGGTGGCTTTGATATTGCAAGACGGGTGGGTGGTGGGTAGTGGGTGGTGCCCAGAGTTGTGCCGGTCTGTGGCCACCCCCGCATACATTACACGGTCGTGGGATTTCTCGCTGCGTAGTGATCGTGTCATACCTTCATTTCGGTCCCGGTTCCTGAAAAGCAAATCATACCAATAAACAATTTTAACACTTGTCCCAAGATCGCCGTGTGGTATGCTTTTCCGTGCATAGGGATATTCTAGCAATCCCACGTATACTGCGTCGTGAATTTGAATATACTGCCAGTCAATTTATTACTTTTAGATGCCTCAAAATGTAGAAATAATTGCAAATTATTGTTTTTCGTTTTGACTGAGCAGTATCTATTATTAGCTTTTATTAAATTAGTGTGTTGCAAATGATGACTGTATTTTACCTATTTTGTTTTATCGACGCCAATCTATGGTTAATTTCGATCATTTGGTTAAAAAAACATACAAACGCGTTTTTATTGATTTTAAACTGTTGTAATCTATCATGCTAGAACAAGCTCGTTTATATTCTGTGTGCGGTTTGTATATTTGCTCTGAGCCGAGAGTGTGACGCCTTCCTTCCTACAGTCTACGGACTGTTATATTGAACACGGCGATGTAAGCGCCGGCCAAAAAAACCCCGGAATGTTGTTATTTAACTTCTCATATAAAACGATTGCGCAATCAACGGATCCAGTGGCTTCTGAACGAACTCGCGCCCGCTCGATGCTATTCCACGCATTACCTTTTCTTTGAAGCGGATTTCAGAAAGTATAGGAGCTTGTGTATCGCTTTGCTAGTGAGACGTGAAATTATTTTTAAAAAATCCAAATACATATAATACGTGTAACGTGCAAATAACCATGTAGCATAAAACACATGCTGCAACACAACCGACAATCGAACGGTAACGTCTTTGTTCGCGATGTTTTTATTTTTTGTTATAGACATTGTATCGCAGCGTATGATGGCAGCTTAAGTATTTTATAGGCAATGAATACTATTTGCCTATAAAGCTGATGAAGTATATTTTTTTGTTAATTATATATTTTTTAATAGGTGAAAGGTGATTATCTCTTGTTATTTTGAGAAAAGTTGTCGTTTTGTGTTTGTAATCTAGAAGAGCAACAGGTGCCTTTAATTTCACGTAAGTTATTTCGAGTTTATTGTAAAATACAAAATATTGATTGTAAAATTGAAGTCACACCTTGTGTTCAAATCATCGCCTAACCTTATTTTAAGTTAATGTTTGAAAATATAAATTTTCTTTAAAAATCTTAAGACGACAAGCACACGACGTTCTAAAGTCCTAACTTAAGAAAAAAATATTGTCGAAGCACTTTGGTTCGCATCAAAGCCTAGTCAGTTTGTATTTCAAATTTGCATTTTTTTAAAATAATATATTGCCCATTAGTTCATTAGGATTTTATTTTAAATTGTGGTAATATCTTGTACAAAAGCGACACTTTATCTTGGAGAATACTAAATGTTTTTAAATGATCGTTTCACATACGAAAGTAAGTTCAAAAATCCACATCAAAATCTATATTCAACAATCGCCCCGGGGCAATCTAATTTTTATTTAGCTCTACTAGCTTATATGAGAGTGTGAGATAAATGTACCTAGTTTGCAAAATAAATATATGTGATTCACAAGCACTTTGCGCGAATGCAGTATCAGTTTCTTTTGGGGGATATATTATAAAGCGGTTTAAATTGTATACATCGATCCTACTACCGGGTGCAGTGCAGTAATTTTTTTTCTCAATATTTAAAAATATATATATATATATTATACTTCACAAAGGTTAAATAAATTTTACCAAGTCGAATCTTGGATAAATTATACTAAACAAACCGTAAAAAAATTTGGAAGTTATGTTTTTGGGCATGGCGAATAATAGTCGATCGTTTGTGCGCACTCGGCAGAGACTCTCCCCGTGGGTGTATTTTGTATTTGATGGGTCATAAAATAGCCAGTGTCAACTCACAAACTAGCTTTATTTGCTACCGTTAATATTTGTACAGCGATCGATTTATTTAAATAAAAAGTTATCCTGGGACTTGAACCTTATCGACTCGTCCCGATAAGTTTTCAATAGATATTTTTTAAATACGCAATATTATCCGAATGGATATCAAAGTCCACTTTTAGCGTTTAGCATTATCCGTTATGGATTTTAATAACGCGAGTCGATATCACAGTCCTGTGAAGTCTACGTTGTTGCCGATACGGTTTCGCACTCTGTAGCGAAACGTTTTTTAGAGTGCACGAAATGAGTCAATCGATGTTAATCGAAAGAATGAATTGCTATTTTAATAGCTCTATAATTTTTATCAGGGGCGATTTTTTCACCGGGTTCAATATAAACTAATAAATGAAGAAACGTATCAAAATTATTTTGTTGGTAGAAAACAGTAACAAAATTTAAAAAAAAAACATTTTTATATTTAAGAAAATTTCAAGGCACGCGTGTCTCTGGAAAAATGGTCGAACTATACTGATATTTATTATAATAACATTCGTTTTGCGAGACACGTAAAGTTTCATTGAAGTAATCGATAATATATTTAAAAGTATTTTATAAGCAGGTTAGCCTGGGAGAGCAGCTCGTCCGAAAAGGATAAGGTTAATAGATCGATCGATGTCAAGAATGCAGAAGTTCGGCCTCCAGAAGCTGAGAAGAAATCAAAAGCTCCTGGCTCGGCCGGCCGAGTTATGTTCTGGAAGATATTAAATTGAACAGTGATTACTTAGTTCGTGGGGATTTAATTAAAAGCTTGACACTTAGATCAAACTATTAAAAGCAGTTAATGTATCTTCTTCATCAGTGCCTCTCCTCAGAGGAGGTTGGCGACCATTTCACTGAGCATATATTCAAGCTGAATATATGCTCTGTGATATATGGCCCTTTAAATAGGAAGGAAAAGTCTGCGTATTGCTGCTGCCCAATATAAAGTATATTATATGATCCTTTTCTTGCAAAACACTGGCGTTTAACTTGGCGAATCAATAGCAGGAGCCCCCCCCACCTCGACAAGTATTTCCAGAGCACATCCCTCCGATCCATTACCGATCCTCGACACACGCTCAGGGTACAGAATGGCAGCCATGCACAAAAAGTATATTATTAAACAGTCGAATCACACGCAATTAATGAGGGAAATAACATTTTATGCGACGCATTTAACAGTTTATTGTTATTTAGTTTAGTCGCTCATAATTGATGCACCAAATAACTCTTTAAATTACATGAAGTTGCACAAAACTGACATCGATTTCTCTGTGTCCAATTTTTATTATTCAACTTTTTGGGGGAATTTAGTGTATTTAAGTCGAATAATATCTTACTTTGGTACCGGTCTGCGAAGATTCTATCAGGCTTCGTGGAGATAGTCACAGTACTTGAACGCTAAGCTTACAGGCCGTCCGTGAACTCGGCCGGCGCCGCTGCACAGCCGCCAAGGCCGCCACCGGGAGCCTCGCTCATCTAACCTCAACCGTGCAAATCATGGACTGTGATACCGATGCGAGTCGATCTGTCCCGCGCTTTTGTCAATTTTTATTATGCAATCGATGAATAAATATTTTTATTTTTAAAGTGTTTATGCATTCGCTTGCCGGTAGAAAATTTTTAAACTACATAAATTTACATGTTTTGCACGTAATCAAATTTACCAATTCAAAAGCAATGCCCAATGATTCATCGGTGACAAGTAGAATTGAAATTATTTACTATAATCATTCGCTTAGCAATTTATTTCAAAACAAACGTAAGTTCAGTCATCTTATAAATTTCAAATTGTTAATTGACTGTCTTATTCCTTTGCAATTGCAATGTGCGTTTCTATTGTAACGTTAGTCAGACGGTTTGTCTGCTACGTCGAAGTATCGGGACTATCGGGTGACGCCTGTTTGGGTGGGGCGCGGGGCTGTCCAGGGTGCAGGGTGCAGGGTGCAGGGTGCAGGGTGCGTGGCTTGACTCTGCTGTTGAACCGTCTCCGATTGGGGCAGTTTGGACGTATTGGCCGCATTCCTGCGCTAATGTCCCGGCACTCCGACAGTGCCGCGAGAGCTGCTTGCGCAAATCCACTTCAGCATTCGGAAGCGCTCAACAGTGGAGGTCTCGACCGTCTCGACCGTCTCGACCGTCTCGGGCTCGCACAGTGCCCGGCTGCGTTTACTCAAGTGTGGGGATCGTGTCGGCGTGAACAGCCGATAACCGCACGCGGGCACATTTCTGCCCGGCCGAGGCGAATCCACACTGGCCCTGAATCAAAATGTCACTCGAAAAGCTCGGTTAGCATCGGACCTAAAGTCCAAGTCCAAAGAATTCTTCTCGACTCTCCCTCGAACCTGGGAGCTATTTAATATTTTCAAATCCTTTTTTTGTATCAATGACTCGTGTTGGAAAGTTTCATCCGGGATTCCTCCCTCGTGGTAATCGCTCTGCCGTCCTGAAAATCATTATTCTTCCCATCGTTTTCCGTTTTAAACGAACCTTTCCGATGACTCGGGTGTTGAGGCGCGGACGGTGTGAATCGGCTTCGGTACTACTGACGGCGGGCTAATTTACCGGCTACGATATGGATCCCAATGCCGTCGTGCATTATATTAATTGGCCGTATTTCTTGCGAGTTATTTGTCTTCGTAACTGTAATTGAGCATTTTAATAATATACAATTGACGCTTGACATTCGTTTCGACGGGACGACGCGTCCGATAACTCAATTATTCGTTCGAATCGCCTAGTTCTCTCGAGTAATTTCATTTTACATCTGCTCGGTTGCATATTTATAGTGCTAGTCATATTTTTATTAGCATTCATTGTAACCCGACAACATAAATGCGTGATTTTTGTAATTGAAAATCAAACCGTATTACATTTTCACTTCTCGCGTGATAAATCAATTTAATAAGACTGATAAACTTTACGCAAATATTTAATTGCGTAATAATTATTTGCAAATTGAATTGTTGGCATTCAGCAGCCCGCGATGGTCCTCCCGCCGAGCCGCGCGGTGCGGTGGGGCGGGGTGCGGGGCGGGGAGGGGAGGGGAGGAGCGGGAGGGGAGGGGAGGGGAGGGGAGCCCGCCTCGGCAGCCGCGCGCCCGCCTCGGCAGTCCACGCGCGGCGGCCGGCGCGGCGAGACGTTCCCCGCATTCGCGTACGCTAGCCACGTCAGCCACGCCGGCCACGCTAGCCCGGCCGTGCGAGCGGCCCGCAGTCGCGCTCGAGCAGTGGATTGTTGTTGTTGTCACAGTTGCGTAATATATCCCCGGTGGACTTGTGATTTATTTGTTACTTTGTTATATTTTTGAACGTTTGAAATTGAATTTATTTATGGGAAGTGACTGATGTGCTTTAATCGCTCCCCGGAGATCTCCAAAACCGTAAGTTTGTTACCTCATTTTGTTTGTTTTCTGATATGAAATTCTGTCTTCGGCTCGTGACTGTCGATGCCCGTTTATCTGCGAGGATACAATTTTCTATCAGATATAATTTTGTGCGACGGCAAATTGACGCGATCGGTTCAGATAAGCGAACCTGAATTGTCACGAGAAATCGCAACCGCGGTTATTACCCAAATTAGATAATCGTGAAATCGATTTCTATATCGAGCTATCGAAAACGAAGCAGTTCTCAGTGATATTTATAATCCTCGATTTCCAAGCGCACAAAGTCATAGAGATTGCTTTTTCTATCGTTGAAACTGATCTTCCAGTTGCGCGTACTTTCGGAGAGCAAACGAAGTGCATACCTTTTTTAATTAAGGTTCTTTGTAATGATATGAATAATCAATTAATTTGTATTTTCCCTCCCAAACTCTTTAAATAACTCCCAATACCTCCGAAATTTATTTCTAGGCTAAATATTTACTGGACAAATTAGTTTTAATTTTACGAATAGTCAGATTTGTTCAAAAATACATTATCTTGGTTTGTCGTAATAATAATTGTTATATATTTTTGTTAGTATGCATATTATACTAACATTTTTTTAAATAATATACATAAGTAATCTTTCCACCTGCTTATTCTATTGGTGACCGGTTTCGTCAACCGGTATCAAACTGAGTATAGTTGGCGAATCGGTCAACAATAAAATTAAACATGTGGAAAAATCACAAAAGAATTTTATTTAAAATATTAAAATGGAATTTCACAGAGTACTCTCTGTCAAAAAATATTATTACTATTATACTAACATGAATATATAGTAGTGCGAAGTATGATGTTTGTGAGTTTTCGTTTATTTATGAATGTTAACCCCGTTGTGTACGAAGGGGACCAAAGTGGATGTATTTGAAATCTAATATATTTTCATTTTATTTATTCGAAATTCAGATGATTGTAGAGATTTTGGTAACCGTTTATTGATATCGAAGATATTTGCCATTTCAAGACGCGTTCCACTAAGCTCGTCTAGTTTTTTATTCGTGATGCTAATATGATAGGTTTATAATTAAGTGTATATGTGTAGTATTGTACGCAAGGCACTCTGGGAACAATTTATATTTACATAATCACAAAATCTGCCAGGATGTCACCCGGCCAGGCAGTGGCGGGGCCGGCTGGCTCTCGAGACCTCTCCGAGTCTGCTACCAATATTATTTATTTATAAAATAACAAAATAAAATATTCAAGTTACAAATAGTTTCGTGCGCCAAGGCAGTTGCATTAATTATTTTAATATGTATTCGATATGTGTATATTTAATGAAGCGTAGTGTATAGTCTTCAGTAGTATTATTAATTGTGTAACTTACTATGGCGTGCAGTCCGTTCGAACAGCAAAGCAATGCATAATTTACCTGTTTAAAACTTCATGTTTTTTTTCTTGTAACATATCTTCAGAAAATTGTTTTCAAAATTATATTTTATAAATATCCCTTTGTCATTTCTTGTACTTATGCACGTTATTTCAATTGCTAACTGACAATTAACCAACCATTTATCGCTTTTGTTAACCGGCAATATTAACAAAAGTGAACATATATTTTTGGAATTAAAAGAAAAACTTCTGTACCTGTAAGTGTTTCACGTGAAATGCTGGCTTTTACCAATCGAACAAGGAAGAAATCTTTGGTACATTTTATTTGAGTCTTCGTAAAGTGATGTTATATGAACTTTAAAAAAGGACATCAAATGATTCAATGTCCGTACGTAGGTATAAATGTAAAATAAGTAAGTATATACAAATTTATAGTCATCTTTATTTTACGTACATGTTCTATTGTTTATAGCTACATGTTTAATAATCGTTAATAATATCATTATTTTGTATAATCACATTTCACAATTTTAACAGATTTTCTGCATTATAATATTGATATTTTTTAGAATTAATAAAAATATACAGTATATACATAAGATAAACTGTAAAATAGTATATTTTTTCTGATAAAATAAGTTCGGGATGGTAGAAGTACAATTTTCAGTAATAAAATTTGTACATATATCATAATAAACACATAATTATATGTTATATTAAGTCTACGTCAAGCTTTGTCTTCCTACCCATAAAAGCTGCTAGGCATATAGAACCGATCGAAGAGCTCGATGTTACAGAATTTAACTGTTGCAACGCACGTATCAATCAGCCAGGAAAGGTAGGATTGCCATAGCTACGTGTAGGTTTATATTTTCTCGGTTGTCCGGGCTGATTTTATTTGTAGTACTTCGCATTAGTAGAAGCCGCCCCCGCCACGGGCGCCGCTGTGTGCTCGTACCTCGTATTTACATTGTTACTGAGGCCGCGTCGGGCAAACACGCAAATCGAATGTTCATGCCTCGCTTCAATGATTACCTGTTAATTATTTTACCTTTCGCACGGGATTGCGTCGATATCACCCGGCTATGTGACTTGGCAGAACCCTAGCGAGAAACTGTAATAACAGTGTACACGTGTAACCGTTTTAAGCTTATGCCCTATAAAGGGTTAAACCTGCACGCCCAGTTTTTAATACTGAATGTTAATTACACAATTAAAACACCGGAGCCATCTGAATTAATAATAATTCTTTTAATTTAAAAATATAAGCGTGCGAATATAAAACAATACTAATATATCGCGTAACTTTTAAAATATCGTGCAAAAAACAAGTGTTTTTTTTTGTCAAATGCAATATCAAAATATGTATGCTTAGATTTTTTTAAAAACCATTTTAAGGCAAGCAGTTCATAACTGTGCGATGGACCGCACACCACTGACCGTAAATAACTTTAAATATATATATATATTTTTTTATATTTGTATAACTAACCCGAAAATAAAGACTGCATTGACCGCTGTCGTCGGCAACAAAAATGCAACAGGTGTCGACTGACCCCTCAGTGCCGGGGCCACCGGCAGCCCCGGGGTCCAGGGATCCCTGGGTCCCTGGTTCCCGTAGTCCCAGAGTCCCGGAGTCCCGGTGCCCCGGTGCCCGCGTCCTGCAGATGATATTGTGACTGCCATCGGCTCTCGAAGCGGTGGAGTTATTTACGAACTCGACTATATGTGTTTTTTTCGATAACGTATATTTAGATTTTTTTTGACCGCAGATCGTATTAATGCTTATATATTATCCTCATACTATCCAGCCTCGTATTTTTGCTTGTTGATAATTTAATTATTATGTACAACTGAAACTTAAGTAAGTTAAACTTAGTTAAGTGCACAGGATTTGGAGGGCTTTGTTATTGGTTTTTTTTCTTGTCCCATAGAGAATAAGGTACTGGAGCCATTTTCGGGTCTTTTCTATTCCTCGAAGGCGACTCCAGTATTAAAACCGAAACGTCGGAACATTAATCCAAACGGTGACATGATTTCACACCCATTGAATTAGGTTTTATGAAAGTGTAGTCCACATAACCCGTTCATATTGCAAACAAAATTTCCTTATCGGTATGTTTTGCGCCATATAACCAAATAAGATGTTGTAATCTCTAGTTGGAGACGGGGGCGTAGAAGCTTGTTGGGGTTGTTTCTCGAAAATTAATTAATACTCATAATATGTATTCTTGTTATCTATAGCGTAAATCGTAAAAGAACATTGTTTAGCAGAAAAAAATATATTCAATTATAAGGTAAACATAAAATAGGTAATAAATTTGATTTTATAAGCTTAGAAATATATTTAATGAGAAAAGCAGTAAATATTCGGTCCAAATAATATATGAGTGTCGTGCCAGGATTTCTGTTCAATTCAATTTTGATAGTAAAAGAAGCATGCACATTTACTTTTATTTCATTACTCTTTCCTTGAGGCCGAGTCGGAAGGTGTGAGCGTGAAGGTGGATCGGTAACTGCTCGAAGGCGTCATATTTAGCATTTTGAAAATATTGACCTATCACAGTTCGGTTGTCGGCTGTGCCGCAGCGGGTGCAGGCAGTTCGGGAGGAGAGCGGGTAGAGAGCGAGCAGTCGGTCCGCGCCGCCGGCCTCAGCTGTTCCATTCTTATAAACTTGCTATCTATCACTCGCAGGTGATAAGCGTTATCACGATATCGTGCCATTGTTAGTTCACACGAGCTATCTGCGCGCCGTTCGTGGTTTAATCTGTTATCAAACTGAAACGTAATAGTCTACGGCCATTGATGCCTGCGAATAAACGTTATGTCCATATTTTGTAATGATATAATCAATTACTAAGCTGCAATTGCATTCGGTCTCTATTCCTCGAGCGGTAGAGATCCAAGCTAAGATTATATGAGAACGAGAAATCTATAACTGGAAGAGTGGAAGACTGCAAGGAAAGAAGTAGGTATTCGCGGGCAGAGGCAAGCTGACATGATACGTCTCCGGCGTTCGCCCGGAGTTTTCTTCCCATTGAACCTAGTAACAGTAAAAAACTGCTCGTTTCCAATATAACTCCTCCGAAATACGCTTTTAAAATTGGTAGATTTGATGGCCCAATGAAATCGCCGATGCTGTCTTTGCGCGCTCTCGGAGCTTATGTAATGCAGCGCGGTGCTCTATGGCCGGCGGCGCAATCTGTGAGGTTATGTGAACTTGAACTGGAGTAAACCGCGGCCGGGGATCTCGCCTCCGCCCCTCGGCCCCGCCGCCCCCGCCCCGCACCGCTTGACACAATCGGAAACCTGAGATAGCGCTGCCTGTCGCGGCTCGTGTATGATTCACCCGAAATATTCCACTTGGCCATTATTCGGACAGATTTATAAAAAATACTGTTCTGATGTCTGAACTGTCGATTGTAATCATCTTTTCTGTTAATTTTTGCGTGTGATTGCTATATGCGAGGCACTCACACACATACAAGCTCAAAAAATTAAAGCTTGATGTCTTCTTCTCGCGGGACAAATATAAAACGAATCTGGCAGTGATAGCGTACAATTTAAACGAAAAACTATGTTTAAGCTAGTCTTCAAAAATATTTTTAAGTATATTTTCTATATAATAAAGCTTCTCAGCCTCATTTACACCGAAACAGTCTAGACTGGCACCTTCGAGCAGAAGTTCTTTTACACGACAGGATTTCTTGTAGTGTAATTGTAGGGATTGTGCAATTGCTGTTGAAAAAATATGAATTGCTAACCCGCTTATGGATCTTTACAAAGTAATAACTCTATGGTGTTATATTATTTGTAAATTTTATATAATTTGCAAATTTATTTATTTGTTTGGAGAAGCGATTCGGTTATTGTCTCAAGAGTAACTTTATCATTCACGGCGTCTCTGTCTTCTCCGGCAGAGAGAGTCCTCATAACAACAAAGCTCTATAGAAAATTTATAAAAATAGAACTAGATACATTTACATTATTTTACCAGGAAGATGGCGTTATTATCGAGATCTAAGATCCTATCGAACATTTGAACTGGTACTATCTATATCGACCTTGCCCATTTCTTTTATCAATTTCTATCTGCCGGGTGTACATTATTAACTGTTGTCAAGTTAAATTTAGAGATATCGGAGCGCGAACGCGGCGGCTGGGTGCTGGAGCACAGACGAAATCGTGCGGTAAGTTACTACGACTGACAGTTCTTTGATAATTCACATCTATCGTTCGGCAAAATGGTCGCGCAGTCTCGCGGCAGACACGCCAGCCGTCTCGATACAAATGCTCGTTAATAAGCTCGAATATTATCCGACGTTACGTAAGCCCGAGGAGACCCCCAGATAAGCAGCCTTTGTGCCAGGTACCGCCGCAGTCACATCAATTTCCGATAGCTAGTCCAGTGCTCCCCGAGCGGCGGTCCGCAGAGCGCCAGAGTCATCGCTTGTTCCCGAATCTGCGTGCGCTGAGCCGAGCGGATTGGAGAAGAGGGCTTGTCTCGGTACCAGATTTGTATAGTCGGAAATAACAAAATAAATAATCGTCAATTATCACTGTAAGATTGCAACCTTGTTTGTCCTATGTTTGACGAGTCTTCGATTGAGCTCACCAATTCATCGAATGGATTGCCCCAGCGGCTTTATGCCTCGGCTTTCGTCCACCCGTTGTCGCAGCGTTAAGTGTATCCCCCCAATTGAAGACATTGAAAGTAGAAAGATTACTTCACGATCGATAAGTAATATTTACAAGATTTTATTTTGCATTCAACTGCGTGCTTCTATTTTAAACCACCCACACGATATCGACTTCATGGCTTATCACCGTTTTGCCAAAACGAAAAGGCGAGGTCTTTGCGCCTTCGTTTCATTCCACAGGCTGTGTTTTATTAAAAACTTAATTTGATTTTCTACAGCACTGGGGCGGGTTATCCGAAAGTAGGTTGGGAGTCTCTGTATTGCCTAATTATTCATAAAAATAAATCACATTGCTACTGAAGCAGCGCAGTGCGGCGCATGTGACGGGCGGATTGTTTGTTTGGCTCTCGCGATAAGTATTCGAATTAAACGAATTAAACGACTTTAACAATAATTGTGGGTCTTTTTAAAAATAATATTCTCTTGTAAAAACGTGACTAGTAAAAATATTCAACACGCATTTTTTACACTTACATTTATATATCCCATCGAACCAGTGAAGCCTCGAATGGACAGAGTAGTCATGTATTTTTCATTGATACATATTAGTTTTTATTTATCAATTGTTTTTTTTTTTTTTTTTTATAAAAAGGAAATATATATATATATATAAATAAAATTTATTACAAACCGTACAATCGGCTCTAATCCAGTTTTGATCATATTTAAATTTAATTCCTAGTATTTTACTATTATCTTTAATGTTTTGTTTAAATTTATTTCTACAGACGTATTGCATTAAATTAAAATAGTAAGAATATAAATAAATTTTATAACCAATTCAAAATTACGAATTAAAATAGTCGTTAATGTTGCACAATCAAGTTATTGTAATTGAAACTGTATGTTTTCGTTTTATTTATACAAAATAGTTATTGCAAAGTAATCACAAACGACCTGTTTATAACTTAAACGATTATAAATTGGTTAAAAACGGTTGCTGGCGTCGGATGACAATCTTTGCGGGTAGGTTTACAGGACAGGAGCAGCACTCGAGCTAAGCACTAAACTGAGTGCTGAAGATTTTGAATTTCATTTCGTGCTTATCAAAAAGAGAAAGTATATATTGCACGCCGATCGAAAAGCGGAAGTATATTATTCACGGGTGTACGGTATTCCGTACTGGGGATGTCCTCTTCCGCTTCGGGGCGTTCTCTGTCGGACGAGTCGAACTACTCCAAGTGTTCGATCTGTTTGTAAAAAATGCTAAATTTTGTAATCGCGTACTCGGAACCGCGAGGGACTAATATTTGATAATGTAATAAAATAATTTATCGCAACAATATCATCCGAGGGTTACCGGTAGGACACCGAACGACGACATTTACACGTCGACAATCTCGAAAAGAGATCCACACAGGGCCAAATTATATCTGTTTTTGTACGAATCGATGAGACACAATGATGTCACGAGCGGACGGTGAGGGCACCGTTCGGCGTGAACTACCCAAACTTGCGGTATCGCGACTGATTTTCTCATGGGCCGATAAAATGTACATATTTTCTCAAACTTAAAACAAAAAGATAATATTAATTAAAGCCAATCTGCGGGACGGCCCGCGGGTCTCAACTCGTGCGGAAATTCGCTTAAATGCCAAGAAAACTTAAAGCGCGTGGGAGGCGCCGCGCGACTCCATCGCGGGGGAAGAGCGACCCGCGACCTTTGCCGGCGCCTGCGGCTCTCGCCCGCCACCCTCCACCCTCCACCCTCCACCCTCCACCCTCCACCCTCCACCCGCCACCCCGCTAGATTGAACATAAATTACTAACGAGTCGCTAACTCACTGCGGCTACAAACACCCGCCTACGGTGAATGCAGCTGTGAGTTCATTTCCTATTACGGGCACTGCGCCGTCTTCATCCGCAGGTATTTAAATTTCACTCTCTTCTTACACTAAAAGTCATTCATTACTTTTAATAGTTATTTACGGAAGTTTGATTCTAAGCACAAAAGTAAATAACCAAAAAAATACATCAGGGAAAGATTAGGAAATTCACGATTATTAAATCTTTTTACTAACAATCGAGTGAGTAAATGTGCGTGCTTATTCTTTTTTTTCCGCCCATTGTACTTGCTACCTGCATTTGCGGCCAAACCGTTGCCAACTTTTTATGCTGCCGCAAAATATAAATTCGAGGACGATCACTACATTGGTTAATCTATAAAATATGATTTTAAGATATTTTAATTATTTTATAATGTTCTACTATATTGTAGCTCAAGTTAAAAAAATCCCAACGATTATTATCTTTGAGCTACGCGTGCGCTTACTAACCTACCTTATGACTATACATAAAAATATATTTATATTTATCATCGCCTACATTGTTTGTAAAACCAAAACGCAACGACCGCAAAGCAGATAGTGTAGCTCAGCGTTGTATAACAACTCAAAATAATTAGGTTTATTGAGGAGTAGCCACGAATTTACACAAAATATTAGTTGAAATTTAAATATGTTGAGTTTTACGATGATTTTAGGAAAGGTAGAACTGTCAAAAAAAAAATAGGTCTCATCCACCAGAACCTGGTTTAACTTGTGAAACTATCTATTTATAACAAATATGCCCATCCAAAAAGCTAGGATATTCCCATATACTTTTTTCAGAGGGAGCGTTTTCGCTCTTAAAGGGCTGAAAATATGTTAATGACATTATCTCAAAGCCAATCGGTTTTGCTTAAAAGTGCACAGAAATACATCCTAACCCTAGCTTTGTTCCCAAAATCTAGAACATATAAACACGATCGATGCTTAATCAATCAATGCATTTTATAAATATTGCACGTATCAGTAATCAACTAGCACGGTTGCTTTAAATATGTTATATTATTACATTTAAAAAATGTTACTTATAAGAACTGATATATTTATTGTACGTATCAAGTCTTCATAGCGTAAATGCTTTGTTTCTTTGACACAATCAAACTGGTTATTTTAATTCTGTCTCTAAAAAGCAATAAGAATGAATGTGTGTTATCTAATAAGCTGGTAAGTGAGTGTGCGCGCTATAAACCGCAGTGCACGAGCGGTCTGCAGCTGAGGCGCGATACGAGCTCGCCTCGTCCCTGAATGAACCTGCTCGCCGCCTCGCCCGCCTCGCCCGCCTCGCCAAATGGACTGACCCGGCATCTATTTTCATTGTTGGCTGATTAATTCATACTTCGGTAGACTTGATCCAATGCCGTATGCCCCTGCACGTAACCGACACCAGTAGCGATGTTTTATTCTGCTTGTAAATGGGCGCGGGCTAATTACTTCTTCCCATACCTAATCACAGCATTGTGAATAATGCTTTAATGGCTGCATTGTTGTTATTATACTACCATTATAATTTTCACACGTAGTTTTCGATAGTGTATGTTTGCCATAGGCCTCCCCAAGCAAACAAAATGCTTCAGCTGCCTTTTTAAAAAATTAAAGTAGAAAAGCAAAGCATCCCCCGCAAATGCTGTCTTTTTGCACAAAACTCGAAATTGTTAGAACAAATATTATTGCGTTGCGATATGTGTTGATATTATGACTGCTTATTGTTGACAGATGTCTAAGCTCTAAAAAAAATACAAGTTTAGTCATGTATGTCGACTACATGTGTCGTTAGCGCCATCTATGTGTGAAACCTAAAGACTTAGTAGCGCACATAATATATATGAAAAAAAAGAAACAGCACTGAAATCGGCTACACACGCAGCGACACCACTTCCAACCGATTCGCAACTAGCCAACGGCGTTTCTATTTTGAGTGTTTTTTTATAGTTTTGCATAAGTAAACAACGCACAAGAGGACGCAATTGGTTAGTTACCGTTCTGGTGCAGGTTTTGACGGTCGTGGTTAAATGATTTATTTTCATGGGTATTTGACTGCGTTAGGTTTTGGTTAGTTTATTCGGCGTTTCAAATATGCAATGCGCGATCACTTGAAGACACCCAGTGAAGTCTTACGATCAACTTTAAACCTAAAAAATAAAACTCATTATTTCATCTCCCGATAATGGCTCCAGCTCCGGAGCTGGTAGATTGGATTCAACTAGACCCAAAAAAATAATCTTTATAAATATATAAATAATGGTTTAAAGAAAATACAATTTTATTATTGTGTACTATCCGTGATTCGACCTAAATTATTATTTTCATATAAAATCAATAAAGTTGATTAAATTTTCAAATCTGCGTGATGAGCGGTAATATCGTCTACTAAACACAACTCTGCGGTCACGGAGGACAACTGTCATATTTTGTTGAAAATGCTATGAACTTATACATTATTTATTGCTTTTCATAATTAACCATGCTCAACTTACTAACCACATCACTGTACATAAACACATTGCTAACATTTATTATTCTTAAGACTCATGAACATTTGTGTAAAGACCACATCATTTTGTAACTATGAATATGTTTCCATTATTTTTTTTTCATTGCCCAAATGTCCAAACTTATAAAAAATCCATCAGCTCTTCGTATGAACTGCTGTTTTTTATTTAACGATATTTTGCAATGTTTGTTTATATGTACAATAGTAAAATCAAGTGTAATCAAGGTACTGTGATGAAAGTGAACCTATGTTGTTAAATATGATAGATTAATTGTGTAGTACTTTTTATCAGCATATATTTATGATCGAGTGCGAATTTCGTGCGCTTACATTACTAACAAAAGCTTTAAAATGAATAGTTTAAATGTTTCTATAGTGTATTATATTAGTATTCTGCGTTTTCATTATTAGTATTTTTAAAGTAAGTTATTAAATTCTTATTCAAATATTTAATTACAATGAACGTTTTAATTCCTCACACTGTTGATATGAAAAAACCGGTTCTAGCGCTCAATATGCGCAAGGCTAGACAGAGCCTGTTCCGCTCACGGGCCCGTGAGGTTTTCGTTCTGCTGTATCAGCAAACGTTTCTGTACTATCCTGATATCTATGAAGAATGAATTGAGAAGAAGAATAAAAGTACGTATTAAGCATTAAAGCCCGCCGTTTTGCCGAATGCATACATACACAGCAACCGATTAAATATTTACTGAAGTTATTTTGCCATCTGCTGTGGATTGACCAAAAGCGAGGAAGTAGCATTGCTGTGTTGTCGTGTCTTCCGATTTTCAGGTCGATTAGTGGGACAGTGAGTCCGCCTGTACTGTTTATTAATATATAAAATACATCAGTTTTTACCAGCTCGAGTACGTTGGGGATTTCTATTTACTTGTAGCATTGCGTTAGATTTCTCGATACGATATAATGTAATCATATTATCTTATTAAAATGGGAAGTAATTTATCCCGTTGTTATGACAAGTATCAACATTCTTAACATTGTATTTACATTTAAAAAATACGACATACTTGTCGTGAATTGACATAAATTAAAATTTTATAGATTGTATGAAAAAATTAACAACCTTCTACTTCCCAAAATAAACGTAGAAGCAATAAAATAAAATATGCGGTTTCATAAATCATCATAATTTTTTTAGTATCATATTTAATTTGACAGAATCTTTACGATTCATGTTTGTTTTTAAATTATCAATGCGTTTTGTATCGATACCGGAAGATTAGAAGTAATAGTTAATTAAAGATCTGTTTCAAATAATATAATTATACCAAATTAATATCGTGTCAATATTGAGTACAGGTTGTAGCCGTTACTATGATGTAATTAATATTTGTAGAATTTCTATTGAAAAGCTGCTCATTTAATAATTTACGTTCAATTAGTAATCTTCTTTGGGAAACGATCGTCAAACCGTTTGCGTCAGTCGTCGAGTTATTTATGGCAAATCTGCACCTCGCAGGCCCGCGTGGGAGTCCCGCGGACCATTTGAAATTACGCAAATACGCTCGCCTAGCCGCGAGATTGTCGCCTCGCCTCGTCTCGTCTCGCCTCGCCCTGCCTCGCCTCGCCTCGCCTCGCCTCGCCTCCTAGCACTCATCGTTCGACGTGATTTATCTGGGTGAGAGAGGCAGTGGACGAATGCTAGCTTTCCGATTTTTTGATAAGTTTTAATACAATGTACTTTTCACGAAATATCATTCTCAGCTGCAGAATGCGCGTTGCGCTTTATCTCATACTTACCGCAGTCAAATTGAACAATATTTTATCGGAAATTTAATCGAGGGAAATCCGATATGAAATTAAATAAGTATCAAATAAAAATAAAGAAAGCTAAATCAAAAAAGTATACTTTCTCCGGTAAAAGGGTGTATTTTCTTCTTCAGGTAGCGAAGGGGAAATAAGCCATCAGTCGTGCGCAGGGGGCGGTCAGATTTTTGAGGGCTTATGGGGGCTGATGGGTCCATTTTTCAGATTTTTGATAACTTTAGAAAATATTTTGCGAAAAATCTGCTGCACCAATAGTAAAAAATTAAATGCCAAAAGTAAGTTGCATTCCTTTTTCAACAGATAAGATTTGTATTTTGTATAATTATATATATAAATAAATGAAGACACGATTTAGCAAAAAAATTGACAAAAGCATGCAGGTAAAAATACACATTTTTTTGTCAGTACGGAGCTGACTCGGAAATCGAAAGCGAAGCGAATCGTGTCATTTCATTTATTTAATTGTCACTTTATTTTACTGTATTAAAAGCTTTTTTTTTTTTAATATTCTGTAAAAAAAAAAGAAGATATTATATTTATCTATTTTTTATTATCGTTCTTTTTCAAGGTCAAATAAAGTCTGAAGATGTTGAAAATTTGATAAAATGACGATTGATCAAAACCAAAGTTTGTTAAAGATTTTTTTTAAATTTTTAAACTAATCCCTTACCATATGAAATCTTCCAATTCCTATTAAAAAAAGGACCCTAAATGCTTACCGTCAGTCATAATAATCTCCAAATGCCTAAACTTCAATCGGTAAAATACATATTTATCATATTAAAAGTAAATTTGTAGGTAATAAAAAAAAATATATCTTTAGAAGAAGGATTGTATCTAACTTTTTTATATTGGTGCAGTAGACTTTTCGCAATATATTTTCTAAAATTATCAATAAACTCGAAAATGGACCCATCAAAGGTCTCAGCCCTCTAATGATCATTCAGACCCATCGCCGATTGTCCGGGGCGGGGCGGGGCGGGGCGGGGCGGGGCGGGGCGGGGCGGGGCGGGGCGGGGCGGGGCGAGGCGGGGCGACGCGACAAGAGACGGCCGGCCTTCGCGGAAAGGCGAACGGAACTATTCCGCGAGAATTTCGGTCCGCTTGCTCTTCGGAACCGCGAAAAACCGCCAACGAGCCGAGCCATCGCCCGGACTACGGCACCGCTCCGCCCGTGACACTCGTTTAAATAAATTACGCTTTTTGCCGACATTTTTTTCAAACTCGAATGTATTCGAATAATTCGAGTTTGTACCCATTTATTATGTCACAGCACTGGAATGAAACGTATATATTAGCGAGTTTTGTCGACCCCGCCGTGTCATTTGATTATATATTTGGAGATGTTTAGATACTCCGACCGCTGATGTTTGATATCGTTTCCAGTATCACCATTTGATATTATGTTTAACATTCGAAAAGGTCACCTTTTCTGCGGATTAATTTGCAGCCTCGTGTGCAAACGCGTCCACTCGCGCTACGTCACGCGCTATTCCAATTCAAGGAACCGTAAATAATTGTGCAAACTGTCACGAGCGAAATAATTCGCACAATTGAAACAATTCAGCGACCCAGCCGCCGCGCGAGTTGTCCCGAGTGCCGCTCCCGAGGCGCTCCCGAGGCGGCGCCCCCGAGGGAGTGCCCCCGAGAGAGTGCCCCCGAGGCGGTGCCCCCGATACGGCGCCCCCCCCGAGACGGTTTCCCCGTGGCAGTGCCCCCGAGGTGGTGCCCCCGAGGCGGTGCCCCCGATACGGCGCCCCCCCCGAGACGGTTTCCCCGTGGCAGTGCCCCCGAGGTGGTGCCCCCGAGGTGGTGCCCCCGAGGTGGTGCCCCCGAGGTGGTGCCCCCGAGGTGGTGCCCCCGAGGTGGTGCCCCCGAGGTGGTGCCCCCGAGGTGGTGCCCCCGAGGTGGTGCCCCCGAGGTGGTGCCCCCGAGGTGGTGCCCCCGAGGTGGTGCCCCCGAGGTGGTGCCCCCGAGGCGGCTCCCCCGTGGCAGTGCCCCGGCGACGAGGACTGCGCGCGGCCCGCACGGAGGAATCACGAAGTGATTATTACTGGGTAGTAAATTAATTAGTCCCGAAAACACATGCAAAACCTGATCTAATTTTGAATATAATCACAAATTTCGAATGAAGTCTTACAAAATGCGTTGCGTTATGAGAACTGCGGTTTCACAGAAACGAAGAAAACTGTCAAACTTATTTTTTCTATTAAAGTGATTGAATTTACGTTTTTCCCAAGATGAGTACAATTTAGAGTACCCTGGTTCGTCGAATACCAAAGAAATGCTGCGTTTTGGCATGCAATCTGGTAACGACGAATTCGAAATGAAGTATAATGGGAAGTAATTTTCAAGCCCGAGTGGAGGGGCCGAACCACCGGCGAGAAGCGACAGGTGAGCAACGGCACGAGCGAAGAGTTGCAACCGACCAGACGTGTAGTGCTCTCTTTGCATTCTAAAAGTGGTATTATCTAATGCGTGCTATAAAACGCAGCGCTCGATTATATAATATAATAAACAATGACTATTTTTGGCGGAATGGTGTCATACGCGGATAATAATGAAATAATTATCGAATGGCAACCGCGGCTCTTTTCTTGGAATAAGGCAGGGTCTGTGTGCCATTGTTCGGCGGCGACGAGTGGTTTCATTGATAAACAAATAATTAACGATTATTTACATGTTTGTTGTGTTCTTATTACCGCCGAGCGCTGTCCGTGAAGGGGAACGATGGAGTTGGCCATGCGTTTTGAGTTTCACGGTTCTGTTTTTACACAGGCATATTATTTTGGGTATTTTATCTATTGTTATAATTAATGATTTTGTCTCTATTTTCTGATTTAAATAAATCTATTTCTCTTTAAAAAAAAAAAAAACGAATTAAAATTGGTTAGGATAGGTTATATTCGAGCCCTGGACCTCAGGTTGAGACTGTATGAAAACAGCACGTTCTATTTGTGGTCGGACCGATCTTATTTATCTCATCAATGCTGCAACTTGTATTTTTTTTTAAAGATAAAGAGGTTGTCCAACTCGAAATTAGCCCTTTGGAGACCTTCCAAAGGGTTAATTTCGAGTCCTTCCCTTCTGGGCGATATTTTGTTACCGGCTTATCATGAACATAAACATCTTCTCGTGCTATAGTGAGTGATGTTGAATCAGTAGGAATGAAACGCCCTCGTCCTTTGCGTTCGGGGGCTCGGGGCCACTGGCGAGGAGAGGCGACACCGCCGACACCCCCTCGAGCGACATATTTATTGTCGTGTATTATTTTTCACAGAACATTTGAGCAGAGACAATCGTTATTTGTGTAGCTTTCGTCCCGTACTACAGTATTATATTAAAATAATTTTATTTAACTCGAGCGGGTCTCGCGGGGCCACCCTGGCACCCAACGTACAATAACCTGGAAGCCTCACAATAAGACATTCCTGGCCGGTTAAAAAAACTACAATGGGCGCGTTCTCGTCCGGCGGCGGTCGCGGCGGTCACGTGGCCCCGCCTCGGGACCTCTCGCGCCAGACCGCAGGCGGCCATGGACACTCCACGTCTGCTATGCAAATATGTACTCCATTCTGCAGGTGACGCGCCGGAGTCCAGTCCGCGAGACACCGGGGCTTATTCCCGATCAGAACGAGCACTCGGGACACTCGGCTGACACTCCGGCTTTCCTTAATTCACCCCAGCTGATGAATAGACCAATTATTGCTTGTGGTCTTTCGTGGAGTGCGGATTTTGACAGATTCATCGTCTCGGAGGGATTCTGGTGATCGAGGGGCTTCCCCGAACTTGCGCGCTCACGGGCGGCGCGGATAGTCAGACTATCAAAATGTTTGGATATGTATTCGGCGGAATTTGGACAAACAATCGCTCGTACAATGCCGAAACATTTAAATTGACAATAATTTTTAAAAGTTGAAAACATAACTCGGGGCCATCGATAGATATCGAATAGAGGCGGTGCTCAAGCAGTAATCGCACGTTCATCGTCGATAAATCGCCACGCGGTCTAATAGTTAGCACACTCTCTCGTGTCTCGGGTTTGGATCGTCGGGGAACGCGTTCAATTCAATTCTATTAAAATTATAAATTGCCTCTATGTTCAAAGAAAATGAAAACCCTTCGGAAGGAGACATTTTAGTTATCTGTTATTTTCCTAAATACAATATAAGGTGAGACGTATCAAAACGAGCATAGATGCTATCGCCTCGAGCGGCTGGCTCACTCGTCTTCTCCCCGTGCAGTGCGGTTTGATTGTTTGAGCACGGATGCTTCCCACTCGTGCGTCTGACGTGATGTAGTGCACGGGTGCAGGCTCGGGTGCAGGCTCGGGTGCAGGCTCGGGTGCAGGCTCGGGGTGCCCGGTGAAGCTTGACGGACGCCATCGGTGCGGCATCGACGAGACGCCGCAGGTGAACGTAGTGCGGAGGCCGCGGCGGTCAAGGCTGCGGGGTCGACCAACGTTCTTGCCCGGGGCGGAACCGCAGCACCGCAGCACCGCAGCACCGCAGCACCGCAGCACCGCAGCACCGCAGCACCGCAGCACCGCAGCACCGCAGCACCGCAGCACCGCAGCACCGCAGCCTCGCAGCCACGCGGGTAGACCTGCCGGTCGAGACTCGGGGAGACCCGCTTCCCCGCCAGTCGAGCTTTGATAATTTGTCCGACGTTTCATCACCGGTACTGGGGCATTTTTCACGGAAAGCTCTATTTTCATTTAAATGTCTCCAGTAACATAACCGTAACATCAAACGAATAATGAAATCTGATCACGGTTGGGAGCAATTAGGACACAATGTGCGTTAGCATCGGTCGTCCAAACTAACGAAAATACCTTGCACTATTGATCCAGCGTTGGACGCAAACGGACCGTTCCAATGATCAATTTCATTGAAATTTTCAATGTAAACAATCGAATAATCCATTAATTTACATTCAAATATGGCCATCACGATCATTGCAAGCGCGTGAAATATTTAGAAGAAAGGTTGCCTTGAACGATGGAAGTGGAACCAGAGACAGAGGCTTTCTAAAACTTCACTATCTTATACATATACAGTACCGATGGGAATTCCCCAAACTTTATAAATTTCCTTTATTTATTTTAATATGTATTTAAGATGTTTGCAAATATTCTTAACATGCGACACCTTTATGTGTTTTATTAACCATATATATTTTCTTTCTTTCAGGTAAGTCTACTTATTAATCTAACGGTTGACCGCATCGATGCGATTTTGACGACATATTGTGAGTACCTCTGGTAGTTTTTATTAATATTGGTGATTTGTAGTACTTCATTTTTTACGATGTAAATTTTGTGAGTCGGTACGCGTGAGACGATAATTCTACATACATTGATTTGTTTTGTTAGAAATGTTATCTACATTTATTTCTTGCAGTCAAGTTTTGTTAAATCGAATGTCCGTTAGCTGTAAATATATTTTTGTTTAAAATAATAACTGTAATAGGAAATAATTACACGTGTATCGAAATTTCGACGAAATATCTAAAAATATATACAAAGTGTCACACTATCATAAAAAGGGAAGCCACACAAAGTTTGTAAGTTGAAAATGCTTTCTATATATATATAAATAAATGGTTTCTTTGGAATTTATTAAACACTATTTTTGTCTTTAATTAGTACTAAATGTGCACCTAGTCACAAAATGTCCGTTATGAACTCTACACATGGCTCTGTCCGAGTTAGAAGTCACTGCTACGTTGGATTCTATCTATATGAAAAAATAAATAGTCACTTTGAAGAGACCGCTGCCTGCGTGCCCGAAAGTCCCGCTCGCTAGTTAGAATTTCACTATCTAGGATCCCGTTGACTCATAGGCATCGGACATTATTAACGATTTGCACATTCAAATGAATATCCGTGTTCATATTATTCATTCAAGAAAAGACTCACATTTTTTAAAGATTTAATTACGTTCATTTTCTAATTCAACTTTGGCGTACGCGGGGTCATTCTGCTGCTGAAGTTCCAATACGCAGCTATCATTTTGTACAGCCTTGAATTATTTCAGTTGGTTATAACTCGTACGTTATAAGCGAACATTACTATTTATACAGCTAATTAAAATACATCATTGAAAGTTCGGTTTCGCCGCACTAGAGTAATCTAGTACTGAGCTTGCAAAATTCACTCACAATTAGCTGGACTTGCCTCGGCTCGGAACGCAGCGTGCGCGGAAGGGATCTGCGATCACTAATTGTCGAACGCCGATTATTATACTGAAGCCGACTCCAGTTTATACATTTCATCTGTCTGAACAAAATAATAAAAGGACGCATTTATGAATCTAAGCTCAAACGTCGCAAAAGCGACGATACCAATGCGGGGAGTGTAACCTCTTTATTAAGGTTATCCGGCACGTACTCCGGTTAAACTGTACCAGGGAGAGTGGGAAGTGTGTGATGAGAGGGAAGAGAGGGAAGAGAGGGAAGAGAGAGCGGGGCAGAGGGTGAAGTCTCCGATGTCGCGCAAACACCGCGGGGTTATTAAGAGAAAACAGACGTCCTCCATAACCCCGCAGCTTTGTAGATTTGTTTATATTTGTATAACATGCCGGTTTGTATTTATTCAGGAAGCGTTACGGTCATAAAAGGACTTCTGATTATTAGCAACCGGTCGAGGAAATGTCAAAGGTAGTTTTAAAATGGTCGCCTTCGCTTTTATGTAATCGCTAGGAGGGATTAGACGATCCGAATCGAATGAAGTGTGAATGGCGCCTGTGAGAAAATTTTCAAATGTAAATAATTTTATGAAATTCAAAGGTGTGTTTAAAGGCTTATTTGTATATTTAGGAAAAGTACATACTACTTCAATATGTCTGCATTTTAAATTTAACTCTTACATAAATGCATATAAGACATCGCACACAGTATAAATAAAAAGGGCGCTAAAGTGCCCCACCTTTTAAGACAGAACCGATCCACACGTTAACACGCTTATTTAATTGTAATAAAAAAAATTATATAGTTATATGTAGTTAGTTTAGCCTTAGACATACAATTTTATTTGAATTAAAGTTACAAACGTATTTCGTCAAATTATCTGTTGATCGGTGTGCCGACTAGATTTGTATATGCCGTGCATGTTTGACTATCAAAAAGCTACAAACTTGAGAAAACCCTACCCAGACAAACTGAGTTAGGAGTCTAAGCACTCCGCTCTAAAAAAGTTGAAGGCCTCAATGTGAGCATGCGTGTAGAAAAATATCCGTAGATAGTTTCTCGGGAAACGTCCAGTCTTAAAGTTAAAGGAAGCACACCCCGAAGACTTCATTTCACAGCTGAATATAAGTAGTTAAGGAGATGCTAAAACCGATGCATAATTTTATTTATAATAATAATAAATATGAAATCAAATTATGTTAACGAGGATCGACCATTTGTATATATTTTTTTAGTTCTTTATTTTTTTATTTCGATAAATGCAAGCGATTCTTCTTGATGTGTACAAAGGCACACAAGTGATTTTCCACTAAATAAATCAAAACAATTGAAAGGCAGAGCGTTGTGGTAGATATTGGAATTCGATGTGACGTTGATGTTGATTTTATAAATTAATACTATATGTATCATAAATATTATTAACGATCAAACGTTAATAGACATTAACCGGTTTTAGCGGCAGTTGTTAAATTGTGTTCATGGGTACTGTTCGCGTAGAGACAATATTAGTTTCAAAAAACTTACGTACCTTCAGATTTTGTCTAAATGCAGACTTAACAGTACTCGAGCACTCTTTGGATACAAGACACGAATTCTCTTTTATGCCCGATACGCTTACCATAACTGAAGTCAACTATGGGCGTTGAGTCAGACAAGCGATCGAGATGCATATGCTCTTGATAAAGTACAAAAGAGGCTGTAGTTGTAGGTCTGTAGCTGAGGAGCGCTGGCTTTCAAACCCCACACATGCTACTAGAGGGGTGCCCAACATACTGGATCTCACAGTTGTGGGCTCGAATTCAAGTGATTCAGCGCGTCGCATTATTACTTCATCCCTTAAACAGAAATATAAACTTACAAAACGAAAAAATAAAAAAATGACAAGAGATATTTATCGGTGAATCGACCTGTAACACCTACACTATCAACATATTTATAAATCGTGGTGTTTTTTTATGAACGGTTCGAAGCTGCAGCTTAATTAGTATGTTCTAACAGCTGGTTAACGGAACAGATTAAAAACTCTTACATTTAATTTTTTCAACTCTATTTTTACGGCTCACAAATTACACTCGAGTTGCCAGCCTAGTGTTGCCATTGTAATTTTAAAATAGCCCACATTTTTTATATAAGGCGAACTCGTCTATCAGGAGCGCGATTGCATCAGTAGCCTCGTTCGACTAAAAAGGTAAAACTGGTAGTACGAGTGCGCCATCGGTCGCGCTAAATGCATCGCTTCTGTTTACTCAACTACTGCAATTATAACACTTATTTCACTGTTAACCCCGTTGCACTATCCTTCACTCTGTACGGACGACCGCCATCTTAGATGTTGACTAATGACGATGAGCATACCGGGGTGATCTATGACATCATTGTTTTCAACGAAAACATAGACGTACTAGTCGAAATAAAGAGTTTTGTAATTTAATTTATGTAGTTTAGCTATGATTATTCCATGATTATTCACATCACCACCCTTGTTGTTTTTTTTTAAATTATCTTTGAATATTTGCGGATAAAATTTGAATGGTTACATCGTAGGCGGGGCCCGCAACTTGCGACGAAACAAGCGGAATTTCTTTAAAGTAGTAATTTAGATAGGATTAGTCGTCTGGTTAGCGCTCATTACGTGTGTACTAATGACACTGGCGCACAACACGCGACGCAGAATGTGTTTATTAAGAACCAGGGGCTTTCGGTGAGTTCTGTGATGGGTAATCACAATAAATATTTTTAGTCACTCGGGTTGAACTACGATTTTTTTATAAATAATTATGAGGTTGAATTATAGTTTTGTATAAAATATGTAACGTTAACCATTACAACAAAATAACATATAATAATAAAAACCACAGTTTATTCGATTGCTTAATTGTGTGCATTTGACGCGTACGAGCACAAACGTACCCAAATTAAATAATTAGTGCCCACAAGATTTCTCGCTTGCGTATTTATCTATCATATTATACTTCCACTGTGTTGTCGTACAAAGAAAAGGTGTGATAATTTCTGGCTGGCTGGCCGCGCGTTGTGTTTTTTTTTTAGTCAAAGAATCGCATGAAACGACAATCGAACCTTTTTTTTTTTTTAATATTGTAAAATTGTTGTGAGGTGATCGGCAAACGATCGGCCGGACCTGCCGTTCTGAGCCGCCGGGACGAGGAAGCGAGGCCGGGCCGGTCCGCCGCTCCGGATTGTTTATTTACACATTGTTAGCGCTGACAGATGTACCCACAGATACTGTGGTTTATCGACCTTACTCGGGTACAAGGTGCACGCAGGGACGCTAACCGGAAAAATACAGATTTTTCTTTATATTTACACATGCTAACAGCGGTGTGCTAAAAAATCGTTCGGTACAAAGAGATCATACAATGAGTTTCCATTTTCAAGAAAACCGTTCCTCGAAAATGGATTCGGTACTGCCTCCGAAACGTTGGAAAGTCAATCGATACTTGACGCGGATAAGCTCCCGAGACGAGAATTCCACAAGCAACGAGTAGCTTTACACAAAACATAAATTTTACTGGGGAATCGACAACAAAAGTACCATGTGGTAAAAAAACCAAGTATAAATACTCGTTTTGATCATTAATTTAAATAAATTATAATAACAATTGATAATTTATTATAAATCAACAATTAAGTTTTATTTGTCACAGCCTAGTGAAAGATGAAATTCCAATTTTACGCGAGGCTCAGAAATCTTTACGAAACGTCGCCAAAGGGTAACCAAAGCTCGATTCTTTCATAAAAATCCTGTATATTTTTATTTCACTTCTTTCAGTCATTTTAGTTTAAAGCTCTTTTAAAATTTTTGGAGAATACAAACCGGCTCGATGATGAAAAAAAAAAAAACAGCTGAACAGCAGGAGGAGGAGTGACTTCGCGGGCGCCCTGTGCGCGCTCGTGGAAAAATACAAGCGAGATAACGTACCCATAAATATGTATATTTACTATCGCGATTTAACGTTTACGCTGCGCGATCGCACGGCGAGGATATTTATAGAATCGTCGCCTCGCCTCGAGTCGACCTCGCGCTACCCCTTTTCGACACCGCGAATTGACATATTCTGAAAAGAAGTAAAACCTCAATACTTAAATAATAAATTGTAGAATACGATTATTACGTGCCAAGGGTTCAACGTACACTACTCTCAAATTAAAAAAAGTATCAATTGTTTCCTCAGACTGCATTTCTCAAAGATAACAAAATTGATTTTTTTAAGACTTTTTGAAATAAAACCAACGTCAAGAGTTCCCTTTCTTTGTGCATTATGTGCAAGATTTTCATTTGTGACGCGGTCAACCCATGGTATTTTAAGGATTCTCCTATACAACCACATTACTGCCGCCTTAATTCTTCGCATAGTAGCTGTCTTGAGTGTCCAAGCTTCGACTCCACAGAGGAGAACTGAGACGACATAACATTTGGCGTATCTCTTGAGCATAGTACTTTCCTCAAATTATCAAATGTACTGCGTGCTGTCTCAACCCTCACTTTATTTTTTTTTAAGTTTACAAAAATAGCTAAAATTACATTTAAAAAAATCAGCAGTTACGTATTTACAAATCATCTTCTACTGACCGTCTCAATATTTGATTTAGATTTATCCGTCAATCGAAAAGCTCACGGTCGAGAGCACGCGGCCGACCCGCCTAGCCGACCGCAGCCACTTTCGTACATCAAAAATTAACAAACATGTTCGTACATCCCAATTCGATCGATGAAAATCACGGGGTTGCGATTTAAGATTTACAGCGACGCTATCAAAACCAAAATCAGGTTATTTATTTTATATGTATCACAAAACATATTAAATACATTTAAATCTTGATTTTTGTCATAAACACATTAATTTGAAGTAATAAAAAAAAAATCTAAAACAAAATAAAAGTATATTTTGGAGAACAGCTCGCCACAGATGAGAAGGTGTCTCGCGTGCGACAGGACGCGACTATTATTTCCATTGGCTAGTCTCCCTGAACGGGCGTGGGTTTCGCGTTGCCTTGTATGAAAAAAAAGTGTTTCAGGAAATTTGCAGGTCACGTGGTGTTTCAGCGCAGGTCTCCCGTCAACCGGAAGTAGGTTAATTTGTGATGTGACGTGACGTGACGTGACGTGACGTGACGTGACGTGTTATGTTGATAGTGCAACTAGAGCACACTACAGTCTGGTCGCGTCTGTGTGAATTCTTCAGTACCGCGGGGGAGAGAGAGAGAGCGGCCGATCGCTGTGTCTGTCTCTTCCCCTCTTCATTTTTCTTCTCCCCCCCCTTGAAATGCGGAGTAAATCAAAGACGGCTGTCTTGAGAATGGACTTGTGTATCCCTGTAGTAAAACAAACATTTGTATTTATTTCTGATGAAGAGCTTTTCATTTATCACAAATGTATATTTTTTTTAATTGTAAATACCGAAAAACCCTGTTTAATTTTTTTTTTTGCGGAAAACTTAGAAGACATTTCTAATACACATTATAATCAACTGAATGCCTACTTTTTTAAAGTTTTTAAATCAGACTGTTATTCTTGAAACTCTTCTCAATTATTATTATTTAAATGATTCGCATGGTGTTTTTTAAATAACTTTTTTATTTCTTAATTTTTCTCAGTTGAGTCTTTTTGCATAACGTATAAGCGATAGTTCTATGACCCTTACTATAGATATGTAAGTTATTTTTTAAGTTGTACGCTTTTCTCTTAAATAATGCATTTTTGAACAGTAATTCAACAAGCAAAGGTCGAGTCGCTACGGATATATTCACAAATGGTAATCTGCGTCGAGGCGCGGAGAGGACCAGAGTGAATGACTGAGGACCAGAACGGATTGCAGATACACTCGGTTTAAAATAATAGAGTAAACATTGTAGAAACAATTTATCTGATATTTTTTGTAAATTTTTGATCGTACCATCGGATGATACTCGTCTTGTAAACTTAATTATAGCCGTATCCCGTGCGAATCTCAACGCACACCTTTCACAACTCAAACGATACAAATACGATACGATAATAACGAAAGGAATTAGATTTACAGAACGCAAAGATAAGATGAAGAAGTACGTTCTTGGATTTATAGATTCGTAGTGTAATTATTGTGGCTTTAAGATACGGGATTATTGTTTATTGAATTAATGTTATCGTTAATTAATGGGCTTTGGAAATTTAGCGATAGCGTAAAAATGGTGACTGTAAAAATACTGATAAAGAAATCAGTTTTTTTTAATATTATCAATTTGTGGGATCGGCAGTCCGTTGCTCGATATGTCTAGAGATGCTTGAGCTCCGGGGCCGGGCAGCTGCATCGAGGACGGAAGTTGAATCCTAATGATAAAATAACTTGTGAATTTGCACATTTCTTACGTTATATATATCACGAGATCATATCTCTGAATACAGGAATCTCAATGGTAGGGCAAACATAATTATCTATACAAATTCATAAGTATCACTCGAGAAATAATAAGAAATCATGAATGTTTTTGAGCATGCAAAATAAAAAAAACAACATCAAAACTTCCGTTTTCAAATGCGATCTATTATTAATTATTTCATAAGGTCACACTCGCACGCACTCAATCGACACACACACCGCCTCGCCGCTTGTCTATGGCTTTAGCTTGTCTATGATAGCTACTAAGTCGCAGCAGGTGTCCCAGGGGTGCCAATGCGCATTCGGCTATGACAGTAATGTCCAAAAATCTTATCCAAGGCTCCCTAAAAATAACTTATGGCATTTTAATGTTTATATTTACTTTTGAATATTTTTTGCATAAAATTAGAAATATTTTCGAAAATAGTGATCAATGAAATCATAATCTGTCCGTTAGTCGCAAATGTTATTTTCCTTATATAGCGGCTGTACGTATTTTTCACAGAATAATCACTATCTGCTGTCATCGATCTACTATCACTACGTATTAAAGAAATAGATGTGTACAAATATATCAATAATTTTTTTTAGTCCTGCAGTGGTCGTTGCTAACTTATTGATATTGTAGAACCGCATACTATTTTCTTTTTTTAGTGTCCGAGATACGATTCCATATGCAGGGAAATTCATCTTATTTCGTAGTAACCCCGGAACCGGGGTCGGGACGTCTCGAATGAAAGTAGTCCGGAGTAGCCGTCGGCTCCGACGGTTATCGGACGGCTTCCGGACGGCGTCCCCGCGTTCCGGCCAACCCTGGTCGGTGCGACCCGCGCCGGCCGGAGCGTGGGCGCATCGATCGAGCCCCCGGCCGCCTATATATAGCCTCCCGCCCCGCCCCGCCCCTCCCCGCCCCGCCCCGCCCCGCCCACCTGTGGAGCCCCGGGCGCCTCCGCCGAGGTACCCCCTGCGCGTACGCGAGCCCGGCCCTCGCCCCCTGGCGCCCCGCAGCCCCGCAGCCCCGCAGCCCCGCAGCCCCGCAGCCCCGCAGACCCGGGGATCACCCGCGTGACGAGTGAACGGGATAGTGAGAGTAGTTAACTTGTGGGTTTTGAGTGTCACGGCCGATGGATCGATGCAGTATATTCTGGCAAATAGGTCTATGAATGGAGTTGATTATCAACATTTTTTTTTCGTAATCTGGAATTGGCAGTTTGACTTCCAGCTCTGAAGATTCAAAAAAATATTACGATAGTTGATATTAATACATTTGATAAATCTTTGATAACTGCTATTTTTTTTTCTTATTGACAACTTCCTATTATGACAATTATTAAGTTAAATGAGACTCGTAATAGGAATAATAATAACAAAATGATAATGATAATTCTAGGTAGTTAGAAGAAGGGTTGGAAAGTTCTATATAATCGGCAAAACTAAACATAACATAATAATCACAGTGTTTAGAGATAAAATAATAAATAAGCAGTCCTATATCTGTATATTGTATAAAACGTGTTTTAAAATAATTTAAAAATTGTAAATTTATGCTTTTATATTATATTGAAATGCTTATAAAGTATTTATTCTACTTTACAAATATTCCCATTGTATTTACAGATTTTAAAATTTAGGCGATCTTTAAAAATAAAAACTTTTACTGTATGTATTATAATTCTCTATTGAGAAATATAGTATTGGAAATTTACGCAGGCGACTGGAAATATATCAGGCGGGATATACTGCTAGTATATTATAAAACGGATAAAATATTTTAAATAAAGGAAGTTTTTTTAATAGCAGGTTATATTTAGTCCTGGGATTTGACGGTAACTCAAGGACAAGGTTAGTATTTATGCAATGTTGTAACTGGGTCCTGTTTCCGGTGTACTTTGTCATTTGTGAAATCAGTGTGTTTGAAGATAACGCTTTTATCATCGGGGGAGATAGGGCAGATCCGAAACGCCCACCCCTACCGACAAAGAAAATCTAAATATAAATTTTACAATAGCCTTCGCAGGCGGAAGGCTGGGGGAAAGGTTTCCGCCGAAAACCCACCGACAGGGTTGCCTCAATCTGTACGCATAGTTAAACACATTGCCATTATAATATGCTTAAAAAAACAATCCTTTCATAGAAAGCTATAAAAGGAAAGCATTAACGTAGTGCATTGAAAAATCTTTCTCTTTTGCAGATTTTTATTTTGCGATTTGCTTGAATTAAAGAGATTGACTTAAGGTCGAAGTCGAAACGCCGGAAAATACACGAATAATGTTCACGGCACACCTCCTCAGACTGCGCGTGCTTTTTAAATATATCGAAGTTATTGCAAAAATTCTAAAAAAATCTTAAATGTAAGTAATATTTTTAGTTTTTTGAACACTTAGCCAACAAGTTTGTATTATTTGAAAATACACGTGAAATTGTTTTGCTGAAAAATATTGTTCCACGTAAAACTTTGAGTAAATATCATCAACTCGTAACGGTATAGACTCCTGTTAATTTAGGATATGTTAACTTGTTATGTAAATTTGTAGTTCTATAAACAAATCTCTTACGCAACTCCTTTACAAACAACATCACAGCTCAACAATAATGGCAGCCTCGAAAAACAGAAAATACCTGCTAATCATTATTCACTTGCCCGGTGTTTATTATTTTTATTTACTAGAATTAATGGAGTTAATGCTAATATTCCCAAGATATAATGTATTAAACAACGTAAAAACTTGTTAAATCACATTGTTTGTTGACTATGATGTGCATAATATTCTTCTGAGAAAAATATTACATATGTTTTCATTGCCGTTTTGAATGCATTCTAGCCGAAACGTCAGAAAAATATTCACAACACGATGCAGTTTAACGCATAACAATGTTAACCCGTGAAAAATGAGCTAATACTGTATTGAGTGTTTTTCGCGTAATTATTGATTTACATATGACTCAACCGGTGGGCGAGCTGCCGCGAAAGCCTAACGCCATATTTGATGTCATTGATTGTGCATTCAATGTGTGTTAAAACTAGAAGCTTCAGTTTGCAAAACGCGTGAATGAACGGAAGTTTTTTTTAAACAGCATAATATTTACGCGCTCTTTTGACGATGCCAAACCGCGCCGCCGGATACGGCGATTTTAAATTATCGACTGCAGCCCTCGTAATTGAAAATTTCAACAAATTCATTACTTGTACCGTAACCTTTTGCGTTCGATTTTCCAAGGGCCGGGGAACGAAAGCAATCTTGCTAACCTTACGCCGAATCGACTAACGCAATTCATCGAATCGCAGGCAGTCGCTTGTCGACTTGCGTTTATCTTGAGCGATTTGTCCATCAAATTTTCAACAAGCATTCGCAGTAATAATTCGTTTGTCTTATCGCAATCGATATTATAAAATAATCACGGTTACCTTAATTTTAGTCGGGCTTATCTGTATTGTATCGAAAAATCCTGAAAGCGCGGACTCGCCGTGTTATTTCTGCTCAGATTTGGAATTACGCCATGTTTCCAATGCGCGGCATAATTCTTCGCGAACCAGCGTCGGGGGAACGTCGCGGAAGGTCGAGCCTCGCCGGACCGGTCTCGACCGGATCGCGAATATCGATCTCAGCCGCGGCGCACACTCGCCTGGCTGGCGGTGCATCCGAGGGCGCTCCCGGACGCCCCTGGACGTCCTATTCTCTCAAGCATACATTATCACTCTATACAGATCTGTACACAAAACTACTATTATCATTTTCAAAATTCAAATAACTTTAAGTTTTGAATTCACAATCAAATACGAAGAACGTCCAACGTGATTGTTTACATTCCCTAATTATTTTTTTTCAGCAGAACTTCCAAATATTCATTGTTTCCTTTTAATCAAAATGTAGGTTACAAATCAGCATGAAAATAAAAAAAATACACGCATGCTAAAAAAAAACTTCCTCAAACCCTAGTCGAAAAATTCAGCCATCGCGTTCAATCTCACGCGATCGCTTCCGAACCTCGCGCGGAATAACGCAGTCCGCCCGAGTCTACGGGGCGGTCCTGCACGACCGTTTCATTGCGAGCGTTTTAAATGGCAAACTACAAATTGATTATGGCCGCCGTCATTCCCAGCCGACGCTCGGTCGCGGCGGAGGTCGCTCGGAAGTCAATGCCAAGGCCGCCCCGGCTAGCCGATGAACGCGTGCCAGAGTCATCGCCGGGGGAAGCTGCAAGAGTCAACAGCTTTCTGGGAGTAGTAGGCGAGATACTGAACAGGCGGCTGGGGCCAGTTTGCGGAACTGTTCCTTTTTAATAGCGAGGTTAAACGAAATAATAATCAATACAGCTACACTGTTTCAATACGATCTGATGAACCGTAATCGTATTATTGTAAGGGTCAATGAGACTGAAGTAGGCATCTATTATCCGTTATTGAATCGGGGAAACGAAGACGTATGGGGGGGGACATTTATTATTTACAAATATTTACTTTTACCGCCAACGAAAGAATGGACCCTCCCTTCCCCCCCCCCCCCCCCGCCTCGTAAATAATAAATATTATTTTCCGAGAATTTCCTAAACATTCTTGAAGTCGCTTTCGGAAGCGAGCGGCGTATTTCCCCCGGCTCGTACATTTTCAATAAGTCTGAGATATTGCCATCTGGATCTAATCTATATTTTGGAGCTCGTACAGAACCTTTGATCGAATATTCCCCGTTTCCTCGGTCCGAGCTCATTTTATTTAACCATAAATTATCCATGCCAGCTTGTTAATCAGCCCGAACGGTGATATATTTTCTTTGAACCTCGGTTTAACTCGCACTATCCTCGGAATCGGATCGTCGATTTGGAAGCCCTAATCTACGATGCTACTCGTATCGCTCACGCATTTATCGCACGAGGAGCGTTCGCAAAGACCTCGTCGGATACGATACGGTAATCTATCTGATTATTTAATAATCTTATTCGCCCGTCAGGTGCGACTGTGCTCCGTCTTCCACTCGAAAAGCCGTGTTGAAAATCGCACACGAGTCCGACGAAATCCTCCGTCTGCGGCCGACTAGGGCGATGTCCCGGGGAGACGACCGTCTGCTAAATGCCAAAGTCTATTTCGGCGTCGCCGGAAAGGCTGCAACTGTCACAAGTTTAAATGAAAACGGACGGCTACACCGCCCTGCACTCTCCGGTCTCGATAGGGATGATGGACGAAATCCATTACGCCGCAGCGGATTACGTAACCGACGCTCTCTAAATACCGGAATAAACTATTTATCACTCTATTTTGCATGCGCGGAACAAAAACTGCAGGGAATCAGCGATCACTCGAGTCGACTCTGGCTCGATGGAAATCTATGAGAAAGTGTTTTTGGTACTTTGATAAGAACAAAATCTCTAATACTATTGAAATGACATAATAATAATCCGCTCGAGTGCGAAGCCTATAGCCACAATTCTCGTTCGACTAATCGCCAGCTAACGTGTATAAACTTTCATAAACTAGAAAAAATACTATATACTCGTATACGAATATCAGATAGCTTATTCAATATTACAGCACGGCAAACGAAAGATTTCGTTTTTACACTATATCTGTTACTTTTATACTAGGTCACTTAAATATCGGTACAGAAATAACTCGCCAACAGTGGCGCTGGACGGGGCGGGGGTGGTGGTGGGTGGGGGTGGGTGGGGGTGGGTGGGGGTGGGTGGTGGTGGTTGGGGGTGGTTGGGGGTGGGTGGGGGTGGTGGTGGCGGCGGGGCGGGGGTGGGGGGTGCCGCGCCCCCGCCAGCCCGCGTGGCGCGCCCATTCATGAGCGCCGCAGAGGAGCGCACATACATTACTTTTCTTGTGGCCTTTGTGAAAAAATTCTAACCGATCGGCGATTGTTTTTTTTTATATTTAGAATGAAGCGGCGTTTACAAACACGCTGTCGACGATTTTCAAGGTTTTCTGCCCGTAATTGTTTGTGTATTGTTTCATTTGTAATTTTATTCTTTGAAAACGATATATTCATTCGCAGAGAGGAAAACACGGTGTCAATAAATACGCGGAATGATTCCGAACAGTAAATCGGCAGTCGAATGCTTCTTGTTTGATTAGTGTCTGCCCTTCTTTTTTCTTTAATCACCTGCAACTTTATCTATCGTTTTTTAATGTTCGCGTTGTCTAATCGGCTGTCAATCTTGCACATAAATTTATCATTTGAGTATATTTTTTTCGATTACATAACGCAGATATACTTTTTATCGTGACCGGTTTTCATTAAAATAAGCATATTATTTCCGTTAAATGTTCCATTCTAGTTTGAAAACTAAACAAACATCACACGACGTCGCGCTGTCTCCTCTCGGGTCCCTCATCAGCGAGAGTCTCGGTTCCATCCTCGACCGTCCGACTTCTGTCTGCTTCTCGGTCAGGGCTGCTTTTGTCTTCCATTTCCGTATCCGAGCCTTGATCTTTTCAAAAATTCAAAAACGTTTGATAACAAAATTAATCTTTTTTTTCGGATAATAGTATATATTTTGAAGTACCGTATTTAAATGATTTCAATTCTAATTAAAACTTGAGTTTAAAGAATTAACGCAAATAGGACGCTAAACCGTAAAGTTAAATCATTTTCCTAGAACGTGTTTTAAATATGATTTTTTTCCCTATCCAAAACTTCTCCGCGAGAGAATAAGTTTTATTATTATTTTTTCCAACATTGTCGTAATTCTCTACCAGAATCATAGATTAATTGGCTTCCAATACGCGGTGTAATCCGCGCAGTGTGTCGACCGGCAGGGTGTGATTTTCCGTGGCCCGCCACCCGGACGGGGGAGGCGAGGGGGTACCGGACACTCCGGGCACGTGTCCTGGTGCCTGGTACCCGGTGCCTGGTACCCGGTGCCTGGTACCCGGTGCCTGGTACCCGGTGCCTGGTACCCGGTGCCTGGTACCCGGTGCCTGGTACCCGGTGCCTGGTACCCGGTGCCTGGTACCCGGTGCCTGGTACCCGGTGCCTGGTACCCGGTGCCTGGTACCCGGTGCCTGGTACCGGGTACCGGGTGCCTTAGAGGAGTCGCCGGTCAGCTGTGCGGGCCGCAGTCGCCGGCCGCGGCCTTGCGAGGCCGTCGCCCCCCTCCCCCTCCCGCTCCCGCTCCCGCTCCCGCTCTCGCCCCGCTCGTCTAGAACGCAGCGCTTCTCAAATTTCCACGCAGTATTTTTTTAAATTAATTATTACATATTTTTAATATTTATTTGTAGAAATTTTGCGGTGAGAATTTTAAACTTAAATCTTTTTGCTATAAAAATTATTTCAACGTATTGGAAGAGCATTTCTACACATTGGCATGTAATGCAAAAATTGTATTTCGATTTGAATGTAGACACGTGTTAATTTTATATTTAGAAGTGCTAGTACAGAAATGCGTAGAATTTATTCAGTTCGGTAGACAGTTTTAACTATAAAAAAATTACTGACAACATTCACATAATGAATGCAAATATATTTTTGAAAATTCGAATATCCGGGTTCGGTGTCAATTGTACATCATTTTTGGTTAACTCTGTCTTTTCAAATATTTTACAAATACGCCACGCATAGACACAATGCCTCGCTATAATTCTACATCACGAATAATAATAATATAATTCTACATTCTACACTAGGAATCGCTCGCGAGGAGTGGGAATCACCCACTTTCGACTATTTTACTTCAAAAACTTGTCAATATTGTTAAATCAATATATCGATTGTTCTATTAGATAATGTGATTATATTTTTGCACGCGAATATACCTGAGTATTTTTCAACCAATACGAATAATATTTCTTGGTCATCGATTTCAGAAAGTTGTATTAACATAAAGGAAACTAAACGGTTAGCAGGGTTACAAAAATAATTGACTATTAAATTGAGAGTTATTTCGCCACAAAGAGGCACAGTCACACGTGGATTTGACTATGCTTCCGCATGGGTAAAAGCTCTCGCCGTCTCTGTAATAGTTTCAGTAGTCTCGACCGTTTGATTGAATGAATATTTTTATCTTACGGTCGTCGTGTTTTGGGGCTCACAGTCGGAGGAGCTCTGGCACGGCTGACGCGACCGGCGATCACGCGCACCGCGGGCGAGCAGTCTACCCACTCGGAATACGTTACCAGCGGAGGAAGCGGCGAGGAGACGGCGAGGAGACCGGTCCACTATCCGCTATTGGGGTCGTCCGATTTACGTCAATGCCGGAGACGAATCAGTCTGGACACGGGAGCGGCTGCCGTCGGCGACCCGCATCCCTTCACGGGGGTGCTCGTGGACTTCGGATGCGTGTCACCGGTAAAAAACAATATTTCTAACAACTTTTGCCACAACGAAGGGAAAACACAATTCTGATGTAGAAAATTTATTTCGTGGAGTAGTTGCGGTGCTCGTAACGTAAGGCTTGCGTGGCCTCCCCGTGCAATCAGAAAGATTCCGGGAAAATAAATCAAGCACATTCTTCATTGTATTATTTTATTAGATCATGCATTTCCGCGCATCTATCGAGCGTCATCTTCATCTAAAATTTGCGAGCGAGAGACGCGCGAGCTCAGATAACCTGCGAGTCGGCCACCTCACTTTTCTGGAGCGGGAGGTTTTTATCATTTTGATTATTAATTGCGTACGGTAGACCCGATAACGATAACCCGTTTAATTTATTGCTGTTCGTTGTACACAATTTATTTTAGTATTTTCAGCCGATTGGATAGAACGAAAGCTGATTATTTTAAAAACCAATATATTCTTTGGAAACATGGAATTCATTCGCTTTATGTGTGCCCCTAAAACGTTAGGTTTTATGCTATATCGTGTTTTTGGACTGTCTCCGGGGATTTCAAAGGTCCTCGAAGACGGTCGAAGTACAGGGACCGAAAAGTCGGAAAGCGTTATCTAACCAGTATACAATGCGAAAAAGCCCCCAATCGCCCATACGAGTGGCCGCTAAAACCTACGAACGCATTTCACAGTATTTAGTTTGGGAAATTCAAAGGCTTCGTCTTAACGGTACAAGAGATGTAATAAATCGTGTCGCTGTATGTTTTATTCCGCTTCTTTGTGTTTTGGTGTACGAGCTTCTCGTACGTAATAAAGAATTATTACGAGGTCAGGAGATATACGACTGCAGACGATCTCGGCGAAGAAGCTTTCTTATTTTTATTGCCCGGCCTACCGTCGCGATGATTTCAAACCGTGCGGGCTCTACTCGCGAATCGTCGGGAACCTCGTATTCCCACCCGATGACCAAAAATTATATGCTAATGTTTTCAGCCGTCGTGACAAATATTCATATTTCTGAAAAATAGCAGCCCTATAGTATACACTAATTTGTCTTTTAACTAATTTCAATTTCTACTAATTTGATTCGTTACTCACAAATAACGAATAATGCGTGGCGGGCGACACGAGAGAACGAGCTCGGTTATCTGGCGACTGCGGCTGCGTGTCGTTGAATCTCTGCACTTGGTACATTGGCTGGGGGGCTCCGGATGAACGTCCCCTCGACTGCAGAGCCTCGGGAAGCGCAGCCTGCGCCTGCCTCCGCTATGGCCCCCGCAAGCCTGGTCTGCAGAATCTGATGTTTTATCGACCGTCATGTCGTAAACCATTCGCTCATGTCTTTTTTGATAGCGCTGGCGTATCTCGGAGATTGTAGCTTGTAAAAGAGCGATTCAGCAGAGTCCAGATCACTCCAGAGACTATAAAATGTTACGGTTGTTCGGCAACCTGATTGAAAACGACCTGTTTATCACAATTGGAAGAAAACAAAGTTTACCGCACCACTAAACAGAAGTATCGGACTAGGTCTAGAATCACTCTTCCTGTAAGACGAGTTATTTGACACCATACAGTTTACCATCGATCGCACCGCTAAGCCACACCGATCTCGTCGGTCTCTCCTGCAAATATTCTGCCATCTAAACCAAAGCATAAAATGAAGCCATCGATCTTAACCCTTTTTGCTTTTACATATTTGAAAATGCCTGTCACCTTTTTAGGTGTATGAACCTCCGTTCGAGTCCCGCGTACCTGTACCGCAAAAAAGTACATTTTCTGAATTTATCGGGGTTCATAAAAACGAATGCGGTATTTGAAACTTGTTTATAGATTTTGGGAACTGGAGTCGAATTCTTTAAACCATTGCGTAAAAAATACTAATGGTGCTTTTGTAAAAATAAACAGTTGCATAGCAAAGGCGTTTTAATATGTATGAAACAATTATCGTTTATCACGGGGTCCGGGAGCTAGTTCCTGGATTATGATATTGCGTTCGGACTGAGGAGCTATGCGGCGGGGTTGAATAGTGATGGGCACAATCGATCTCGTCGACTTTACGTCTACTGAATGAATTTATTAAAATCCTTAAGAATTTATATATTTTTCGGATTCATTATTTGAATATCTCCTTAACATTTTTCTTGCCGAACGGTGGTATTATTAAATAAACTTTGAGCTTGTATGGATTTAAACTCATTTCTTAACGCTTTATTTTTCTAATTAAATTATACTGAATTCATTGATCCATTCATTAATTCAGTCAGTCATTCATTCATGAGGCTAGTCATTTGAGTCAATCGATTTTTCGAATATCCTCGCTCGGCTGTGTCCACCGCCAGCATCGGGCAGGGCGAGACAGATGCCGCGAGGCCCCGGGCTCTCCGGCTCTCTCCGTCTCTGGAGCCACGCTCCAGGGACAATCAGCTGATTGCTGTTTGTCCGGCCTGGCCCGCTCTGTCCTGTCGTAGCGCTTGATCCGGCTCCAGATACAAAGGCTTTCATTTGGCACGAGAAATGCTTAGATTAGAGCTTTTTGTATAATTGTTTTATCGTAAAATAAACGTAAAAATATTTTTTTATAGTATTGTATATGTGAATATCTTGTTGCTATATGCTGTACATATATATATTTAAAAAAATATGTATATATATAAATTAATAAAGCGAGTTATTTAGAATTATGGTGCGCTCATGTCATCGCCATCCACGCACAAACGAATTATTTTGTTTACATAAAATACCGGCTACATATTGACCCAATAATGGCCATGTAATTTTTATTCCTTCCCCAGAACTGCTTTTCGCATGGTTAACCATAAAAGCACCACTGAGCACATCCGAGTCGTACTTCGCGGGCGCTAATCCTCGGGGGCACCGCATCCGTACAGAATATTCCATCTCCTAATGAGCAGCATAAGTCCTCCGCCTGGGACTAATGCGCCCCCGCCCCGCCCCGCCCCGCCCCTGCCTCCGCCCCCGCCCCGCCCCCGCCCCTGCCCCCGCCCCCGCCCCCGCCCGTCACGTAACGCCGTCTTCTGTCACTTCGCAGATGCTTTCTCCTCTACGCTCACAAGTCGGCCACTAAAAACTTTACGCTCTACAATACGAGTTCACTTTTAGTCGGGGAGTTTCGTCGCGTCCGCAGGAACTCCGCGATGAATACATATTACAGAATGTTTAGAACTGGAGCTCTTTTTGTAAATTCTTAATGCTTAACGCACAACACGAGTATACCTGAATATTATTTGCATCTCGTAAAACATCTATATTTATAGAAGACTACCGATTGAATTTTCTAAACGATGCTACGAATTTGCTTGTTTTAATTACTTTTTGAGAAGATGGTGTAAAAAAACTATCGAGTCAGGAGTACAGCCGTATCGGTGAGACTGGTCCTGGATAAATATACGCTCGAGGAGATGGTCACCGACGGGGGTCTGAGGAGAGGCACTCGGAGAGGATGAAAAAAGATTATCAAATAACATCAAAAATATTTTCAGACCTTCGATTTTTCTCTTTTTTTCTTGCATTGTCCTCCGCCTTGTCATCTTATCTTTATTGTATTGTATTATATTTATGGGGGGTCTGAATTCGTCTGTAGTCGTACTATCTAAACATTGAACCTAATAGATTTGTGTTTATATTTTGAAATCGATATAAATATTATATTCTTCATCAAGTGTCTCTTCTCAGAGGAGGTTGGCGACCATTTCACTGAGCATATTCTCACGCTGAACCAGTGTTTACGGTTTTCTAAGGGGAATGTAGTGTAGGGGTTCCCAGGGTCCTTCTACACCGCGGTTGTATATTGGAAGGAAAAATCTGCTCAAATAGCATTATTGTAAACCCTTTCCTCGCAAAGCTCTGGCACGTTGGCATTTTCAAACTGAGCCAACGTGAAACCGGTCGCCGATGAAAATTAACATGTGGCAATATCACTCGAGTATTTTATTTAAAATATTGAAACTATTGTACATTCTTGATGATACAATAAATGAGACAATTCCCACACTGCCGCAACGCTATCGAGAATCCGAGTCTGCATATTTTGTTTTTTTTAAAGTAAAACTTTCTAACCGTATGACGCGTAGTGCATTTCGTTGACACTGCGCAGTCGATAATTACATAACAACAAGCAACGAATCGACCGGGCCCCTCCCGCGCGGCTTCCTGGCCGCGGGTTTACAACTTCTTGGCATGAATAAGCCCCCCCTCCGATGCGCGGGGCGGGGCGGGGCGGGGGCGATCGATCCGCGGAAGGGCAAGGCCACGAGTGCCCGGAGGAGGAGGGGGACGAGGAGGGGGACGAAGAGGGGGACGAAGAGGGGGACGACTTTGACATTGAAATTTTCCCGTACGCGCGGGAAAACTACGGAGCGGGCGGCGCTGCGAGGCTCATTCTTCCCGGCACCGCCACCATCTTCTGAAACTTATCCCCCCTTGCGCTTCCCCGCAAACAATAAAATATCTCCGAGGCTTTGCGTTTACTTTTCGTTTATTTATGGCCGAATGGCGTGAACTCTCCTCGCACATCGGCCGAGGAGACTCCGAAGCTTTGCGTTTAATGCGAAGCGCCCGAGGCTCCGTTTCGATAAAACGGTTACAATCCATTCGTTGTAATTTTTTTTAAATTTTATTTCTTCAGTACAGTATTTGCAGCGAAGTTCCTCGATTCAACCTCAATGCGCTCATTCGTTTTGCCGAAGCACGTTACGTTCGCAAACGGCTTTCACTCTCCCGACATGGAAATGTCGCCAGTAATATACATTTAAATATTATCATAAGAAAATCTGACTATTTATTGTACTTCTATGTATTGATAAAACGTATACTGTTTCGATCGATTAATACAATGCGCCAAAGTTTTTTCCTAACTTTTGTAATCTACGGTACCGACAATAGCACAGTGGAAAGTCGATTCGAACGGTCGCTCCCGTTTTGCCGGGGACGGCGGGACGATTTTTAGTCAAATTGCACTTCCGCGTTATGTTTTTAAAACTAAACTTTTTTTAATTTCTCAATTAATTTGTAATTTTTTTTTTTACTCAAATGTAGCCGAACTCTCGAGTAGTCATTCTTGGCACTGCGCATAGTAACTTCCAGGGTCAAAAGACATTCGCCCCGGCTGGTGATCGGACAGTGATCACTCCGAGGCCGTCGCTCCCGACGCGGCCTCCGATTCCCGGACTCCAATTTCAATCCTCGTTCCGCGAAAGTCACTCCAGCCGGTGGAATATGCGTGATTATGTATTTTCTGTATGACTCATTTGCAATAAAGTCGCCTTCGCGCGTGAGTCAGTCTCCGTTCTCCGCGCCATTGTCGGAGTCGGCGCGGACACTTGGACTGTTTATCACGACATATGTTCATATTTCACTTTGACTGCGAAATCTCTCGACTGCCCTTTCTATGCAGAGCTTCGGCATATCTCCTCAGCACAGAGGGAATGCGTTACACTATCAGCGAACAGAATATTAGCTAGACTATGGAGATAAACTTTTTAACCTGACTTCTTTATTTTTGTAAATTTATTATAAACTTATGTACATATTATTGTGACCCCGAAAGCGAATCTATCGATTCTGAGTACTCTTTTTTCATTGTATTTTTCACGGGTGCTATGTTTTTAAATTATTGAGCAATGCTCGCTGAATTGTGAAAAACCTACGTTCAGTAGTTTTTTTTTTCTTCCAATTTGGATGCATAGATTATGGTTTTCTAGAGTGTATCGTGTTTTTGCTTTTTACAATTTCGGTTGGAAATATTATTTAGTAATTTTGATTATTTACATTTTCAATCCTAACTTTGGAGATTGCTAACTTGCTTAATTTCAGAATGAATATATTTTAGCAACAAACATTCCATCTGAGAATATTTGTCTCCTCGCGGGGAGGGTGCCGGAGTGTTTCGACCGAGCGGTAACGAGTGGTATGTGTGTTTCCAGTGCAGCAGATGATCTCGGGCGCCGTGGCCGTGGGCGTGGGCGGGGAGGGGCAGGCGCGCGGGTTCGGCGGCGCGCCCATGGCGGAGTTCCTGCGCCCGCCCCCTCGCGCGCCGCCCTACGCGCGCCCCCCGCCGCGCGTGCACGACGAGGACGCGCCCTCCGCCGCGCCCGCCTACCCGCCCGTGCCCGGCGCCTACGCGCGCTTCATGCCGCCCTACCTCGCCTACCACCACTACCACCACCACCACGCGCCGCCCCCGCCCCCGCCCCCGCCGCCCGCGCCGCCCTCGCCGCCCGCGCCGCCCGCGCCCCGCGGCAAGGAGGGCTCCCTCAAGCACAGGTACACCGCGTCACCACATCAGCTCTAGATACCCACCCTGTACACATTACTGTGCAAAAATTGAAACATAATGAGTTATTGTCTTTACTATTATTCTTACGTTTAAACACAGACAATACAATAGTAATGATACCAAACGTATATCGTAATTAAATATATAACACTAAAAATTAAACATAAAAAATAAATTCATTTTACTAGTACGATATTTGTTTATCCACTCTTTCCCTCAGCTTTTGCAAAACGATTTCGATTTGGGTATTTGCATATCGCAATCGGTGTCGCAGGTTAGCGTCATTTTTTTCATTTTTGAAAAAAACTATTCGCAGGTGCGAGTCGAACCGAAAGCGCTGGCAATTTTTTGTGCCATATTTATCAAATTGGAAAATTTATCTTTTGTGACGGAAGTGTTCGAAAAATCTTTTTTTGATTCCGATGTTTCTAAAATGTTTTTTAATTCAATATTGGCCTGCAAGTCGACCGGTCGTTCCTTTTGGAGACGTTCCGGGGCCGACTCGATTTCGACCCGGAAGGGTAATGAATGTATTTTTAAAAACTTGTCGTATTTGTCTGACTATAGATTACCGAATCGGCACAAATAATGCCTTTTTTCGATACATCGGTTTTCACTACTTCGGTCATTATAAGTAAATATATTTTGTAAAAGTGTGATGAATCTCGCGGGCCGAAACGATGCTCAAGGCGGACCGCGGATCGGCCACCCCTGCTCTGGATTGTCTTAAAAAATAGATAATACCCCCCGCGATTGCGCGTTCGGGGGGTGAATAGAAAGTTTTTTCGAATACTCGGTGGAGAAATATTTAAAAGTCACAGCGAGTCGGGCTTCGAATGTCCGCGAAGTGCATCGCCTCGCAGACTGCCTCGCAGACTGCCTCGCAGAGTACCTCGCGCCTCGAGGCAGTCGCGCTGACCGTGTCGTGTCCGCAGGTTGCTGTCGCGAGAGCGAGCCGCGCCGCCCGCGCGCTTCAGCCGCGGGGCCCTCATCCAGCTGAGCGGCGGGGAGTTCCGGCGGGTGGAGGACATGCGCACGGAGGACTTCGTGCAGTCGGCGGACCACAGCCCCGAGCTCCGGCTGGCCGAGAGCGTGGTGGTCCGCCTGCTGCGGCGCCCGGCCACCGACAGCGTGACGCTCACGCTCAGGTACAACTACAACCGGAACAGCGCGCAGGTAAACACCATCCCCCTCTCGAGCGCGGTCTTCCTCCAAACTCCCGGAAAGGAGAGACGGAGGATCCTCTACCCGGCGGCGGGGCGGGAGTTTCGGGACCCGTCACTCGGCAACGTCCCGCAGTAGTTCTCCGAATATCTTGGACAACTTATTTTAATAATTCCCACGGTCCAGAGATGATATTCAGCTTCCTCGTTTCGGGTGATGCCGTTTGAAACGTGCTTGTGCTTTTTTTATGTACATACAGTCTTATCGATATGTTTTCTAATCGTTTTTTTTACTATTTCATAAATATTATAATACCGATCGACAAAGATTGTCCCTTAGGCTAACTAGTATTTATTTTGAACCGCGATCCGCGACAAATTTAATATCAAGTACCCGACGGAAGCGGCTCTCGCTCGTGGCTACTCGCTTTGTTTTGAATTACTCCCGGCGTCATCGTCCGGAGTGCTTCGGGCGGCGATCGATTCGCTCTCCCGACGTCCCGCAGCGTCGGGAATGAAACCGCATTGCAATTGTGACAGGCGGGGTGAAGTATCCCCGCTTACCTCTTTGTAATAATGATTGTGAAATCCGGCCATTTCAGGTGGACATGGAGTCTCCCGTGGAGCACCCGTTCTTCGTGTACGGGCAGGGCTGGGCTTCGTGCTCTCCGGAGCGCACCCTGCAGTACTACGGGCTGGAGGTGAAGCAGCTCCAGGTGGGCGACGTGTGCGTGTCCCTCATCCCCCGCGAGCCCCCGTCCCCGCGGGCGCACCCGCACCCGCACCCGCACCCTCACCCGCACCCGCACCTGCCGCCGCCCGCCTCGTCCACGGTGGTGACCACGGCCACGTCCACCGCCATGACGCCGCGCCCCGCCGAGCAGCGCTACCCGGAGAACCTCAGCCTCCGCGAGGACGCCCGCAAGCGCCGCTCCTCCGCCCCCGACATTATCGCCGAGGACGACCCGCCCAGGCCCAAGGCCGCGCGACACTGAAGCCCGTCTGCCGAGCCCCGCCGCCCGGGGCTGAAGCGCAGCTTCCCTTTTGAGATGCATTCGAGCCACCGGCACCCGAATTAGACTGCTGAAGATCCTCGCAGCGAGACCGAGTAGAGAGAGAAATGTAGAAAAGTTATCGGAACCGACAGCTCGCCGAAGCAGAAGGACGTCGCCGATCGAGGTTGCAGTTTTCAAATATGTGTGCAATAATGTTACAAAAGAAAACGAAACAACATGACCTCGTTTTTATTCAGCATAGATGATAAATTAGGATCAGGATACGATTATCCTTTATGATCCTCGAGGTCGACTCGATTTGAGCGAGACTTGCGGCGAGTGCGGGAGTCGGCGCTCGTGGAGCAAGGCGAGAGATTTGTATTTTTGCAATGTCGGTAACCTCAGAAGGGCTGCGGGACGCGCGCGGCTCAGAGCGGAGCTGCCGGGACCGGCTTTGAAGGATATTTAATGTGATGTAGTCTACTCGGTAGAAATGTGCTTGATAGTTTTTATACATATAGTTTAAAAAAAAACATTACAAATATTGATATTATATTTGATTATTATAGTGATGCAGATGCATTTTCGTATCAAAATGGTTGTGCTGAAAGTCATATTGTTCAACATTTCTGAATTTTCACCTCCCTAACTTCTGTGTAGGAATGACTGAAACTCAGTATCAAGTAAGAAGGCAATGGAGTCCTCTGTTATTTTTCAACTATTTACTAATTTTGATTTTCTTGGAACTCGGATGTATATATTTTTTACTGTTGTTCAAATGTAGAAAACAAAATAGAACTTACGCACTGAAGCGACGACTCTCTCGGACTGAATTCGATGATCTTTGTCCCCTAGTCACCTTTTGTTTCTATGAGATGTGAAATCACTGGAATTATTCAGGAAGTACTGTGTTCCATAGCAGTGCGCAGAGATACATTTTGGATCTCGTCTTCTCTTCATTATCAATGTTTTTATGATATCAAGCAACATGATCGATAATGAGTAACTTGGGTCTTAGTAAATTTTAAAACCGCATTTTAAGACAATAATCTAATATTTAATCCAATATTTTCACTCTCAGAAGTTCATAGATTATTTTATAATGTTAACGATCCTGGATATTTATTCTTATTGAAAATAATTACAGTGTTTAAAACTGACATCTATAAATTTTATACACTATTGTTTGGTATGTACTATTACTATATATATAGGTGTCTTTTATCAGATCTATATTTGTAGAAGTAAATATCCAGTTGGCGAGCGTTTATTGGCTCCGTGCAGATATTCCATATTGTTATAATTATTAAATGTGATTTTCAGTCACTTAAAATATGTTTTCTTGTGCTTACTCTTAAATGAAGGCCACTGTGGAGATACGTATCGTCCTCGTTGCGGTTCACATACATCTTTATACATAGGCACACGTTTTAAGTCCATTGCACAAGTAATAATTAGTGAAAATAGAGTGCTCATCCGTACGACAGGGCACTACCCGAGAGCTTGTTCCGTAGTATGTATGTTAATGTTAAATATTATGATAGCTGCAGTTTTTGATCGAGTCAATCGTTACATGAATGTGTACTGCAATGCGTGTCAGCCACGATGACGTGTTAGTTTGAATGGTTATTTTTTGTTAACGTTTAAGCCTGATCTCTGCCAAGCCAATGATTTTTATAAATATATTCAATATTTTTGACAGAAAGTACTCGGTAGAATTACATTTTGATATTTTTAAGTAAAAAATTATTTTTGTTATTTTTCATTGTTTTTATTTGTTATGTTATTACTAGTTTCGCTAACTTATCACGTTTCCATTTTCAAATGAAGATATTCGAAATTAGTATTTTTTTAAAACTACCAATGAGATAAGTTGACGAAACTTGTCACAATATAAAAAATAAAAACAAGGAAAAATCACAAAAATAATTTTTATTCAAAAATATTTTTATAAATATTTAAAGAGAGAAAATAAATATTTCTCTCTGGTTTATACTCGGATTGAATACGATATTGACATAGTGCGTTCATATAAACATTTTAGGAAGAAACTTAGGCCACGTACCCCTGACAGACGGAATCATTATCTCACAGCGACTGGAGTTACAAAAGGCATGTAGCTATGTGCAATCACCTCTTATGATGGATCCGTCACGTTTGGGCCAGGATTTGATTATGTTTCAAATATAATGCCAGCAAAATATCTGATGATATTTTATCTAAACATCTATTTACAAAATATCTATTTACTGGCAGTTGAGTGGCTAGAAATGAATTTAAGTGCCAAAGTTATTTTTATAACTGAGAATATTTTCAGATCAGGTAAAGAGCTTTAAATAAAACTACAGCCACTGATGTATTTTAGCATCAGGTAGTAAACGGTAACCTGGGCAGTGAAAGATATTTAATGTAAAGCCATATTGAATGCGTCAATGCCATGTCTTACGTACGATCACTAATAATTACCTTCTTTACTGACATGCGCTACATTCAAAGTCACCTAGATCTACCTACAAAGATTAATTGTTGACAAATAATTGTCTGATCAGTCTATATTTTTTCACAAATTCTATTTTGACATAATTAAATTGTATGAACCAAAATTATGAATTCTGTAATGGAGAGCTTTACTGCAAAATATTGCATGAAGTTATGAAGAGTTCTGAAAGCCATGTGTATTTTTATAAGAGCAGATCCTGTGCGGCTTTATGCATGTGATCTAGGTGGTTTGGCTCACAAGAAAATGTTTTCAACGTATTTATTTGAATATTCTGAGGAGGTTTTTTCAAATAACCGAGGATCATGGTATCTTCCAGTATAATCAGAGAAATGAGAATTATTTGTAAATAGCTAACCTCACATTGTTGCGATGATGCAGAGGGAATATTTTGATACATGACAGACCTGTCGAAGACTCCATTCACATGGTCCTCTTTCCCCATGTGGAATATTAGGGTAATTATGTGCAGTAGAACCTTGCCCATCCAGATTTCCTGTAATTTGACAGTTAAAACTCCAGATGTTTTGCCGTATTCAGGAGTTAGTATGTATAAAGAACTACGACATTTAGTAGCAGTTTTACTTTATGATATAAAATTTCTCATATCGATAATCTGATCAAATCGATAATGATTATTTCTATTAATCAATTATTAAGGTTTCTATTGCATCATTTATAATCCATTATTAAATAAAGATCTCATTTATATTGGTATTGTAGCCGAGTGCTATAGTTTATCATGACTTGCCTACCTCACTGATTAAGTTTACCGCTTTTTAAGATCTCAGATGAAACACCCGTGGGGTTCGGTGGTCACAACCGTTTAGGGTCTCTTAACAAACCCCGCGAGCAGCTCTCACTTGAAGGTCCGGTGGCTGGACACCAAGTCATTTATTCCTTCATATTGAAATGTTTTTATATATATATATATATATATATATATATATATATATATATATATATAAATCAACGGAAGCCTCGATTTTTTTTAATTTGTATTTGTTTATTTAAGGATTTGATTTGAACCATCTTCGTTCATTAACAGTAATTAATCCCTTTTTTATTTTATTAGTTTTTTAAAATATAATCATATAAAGTCATGTCAAAACTTTTGCAATTTTCTCACATTATTCTTACCATTAGTTCCCTGTTTAAATTTAGTCTATTGTTAAAGAGCCAGTAATCACAAAGGCTTTCTTGTAGGTGAAAAGTCCCATTTATATTATAAGAACAAAATAGGTTTTCTACATTATGTGTTTATATTATTTTTAATTTTATGCATAATACTATTAGTAGAGAGAACTAGGAGAGTTAGGTTATTTCTCTTTTATCCATCTTGAGGTGCGAAGGAGATAGATTGTATTATATGGCCTGATTCCCTCGTGTAATGTTGTGTGATATGTAAAAGAAATATAAAAAAAATAAATATATACATCTACAATTTACGTAAATGTGGAAAAATGGTATTGAGATTTCTCTGAACTGACTGTTTACTGCAAATTAATGTTCTATTTGAAAAGTATTTTTTAAATATCTGGTCTGATGTGTCCTTATTACGAATGACAACTTGATGAATTACAATTAAGTTTTACATATATAATGTTGATAATTAACCGAGCATTTACTCGTAGACGGTACGCTTGTGTGAATTGATGAGATTGAGTGCCATTTCTGGACTTCTTGCAGTGCATGAATGTTGTTTTGCAACGCTGTCAAGTAAAATAGTCAATGGAGTATTTATAGAGAAGTTGCTGAGTGGAATTTTTTTCCAGCGTCTGAGTTTCAGTCAATTTATTATTGTATAAAACTGATTGAAATATATTTCAGATTCAGAAAGATCATACATTTTTTTTCAAATAAATACTCTTAATCCTTGTATGTAACTAGATTAGATCACAGTAGAGTCTTTTTTGTGAGTGTTATAAATAGTAAGAAATCTGTAATAATGTCTGTTTTTGTAATACTACTTTCCAAAATTCATTTTTAAACGTAGTGTTTGGTAAATTGTTTTGGCTGTGATAAGCATCTATGAATACAATATGACGCAAACCTAACATAAATGCTCTTACAATACACAAAGTGAAAATACAAGGCGACATTACCCTAACCGAGATACTCGGCTCTCAGCTATTTAATATTCAAATTTTTATTACTTTTGCTAGGCTCCAGTTCAAAAATTAGGTTTTGTAAAGTTGTAAACATTTTTTGGGACAGTCACTCAGCATTGCTTAATATTAAAGATATGATTTTTCAATTGTTCAGTTTAAAACTTGTTTAACAACTATAGATGATAAACATGCCTGATACCTGTTGTACCATTATCAACTAATACAATCATGTTCACTGTAACGATGCCCCTCAGATTGTAACACACATGCTCTGCTTGAGCAGCAGGTCTGTCCTAACCCAGGCCGCCAATCAGAATTATAGAGGTAGCAAAATATTAATTCTATTGTACAGCACGTCAGACTGTACACACGAGTCAGACCTTCTGTAATTTGTCTGTCATTTCTTGTATGGCAAGACAGGTGTCTGGAAAACAGATATCTTATAGAATGTTATTTGGCATGTTAACACTCTGAAGATGTAAATAACCTCTAATTATTACATTTTAAAATGATGGCCTCTTTTAGGTAGTTCCTCAGTCATTATTGTTTTGGTTCCCTATCAGACGAAAACCTTACAAACTACTTATTTGTATTTTGATATAATTGATTTTCCAAAATATTAAGAATAAAGACACTCGCTGGATAACTTTATAAAAGTCTACTTTGCATCGAGTAGTAAAAATTAAAAACAATTCTTCTTGACTGCATATTATATAATTGTAACAAGATATAATGGTGCTTGTAGTTTATTGTTTTATTTCTCTTGTGTTGTGGTGATGCGTGTATTATAATTTTGAAGTGTTTTTTTGACAGACTACTGCTAGGAATTGAAGAATCAAATTATCTTTATTGATATGATTTTATATTAAATTATTCATTGTCTTCCCACTGTTAAAATTTGAAAAGTATAACTATTATTAAATAAATTTATTCAATTATTTACTTGATCGTTTTCATCCTGGCTAATTTATAAATAAACTCTCAATACACTCGGATAATTTCACAAAAATTTTAATAGTATTTTTAAATAATTGTTCTGCGTTTATGATATTTTTAAATAATATATTAAATATTAAAAAAATAATATCTTCTCAAAAGAATTTCTATCTTGAATATTTTTGTGCACTTTAACATATGAAAATTGAGAGATTGTAAAATAGCGAGATGAAATTATATATATACATATATATATATGAAAATAACATATTTTGACATTAATAAATGTGTAAATTACATTATGTACATATTATATTATATAAAAGTTGATATGCGCATGTATATTTTATGAGCACACATTTGATATGAATAAGCACAGGTCCAATAGTCGCTATTAGAAATGCTTTAGGTGGTAAATTAATAATGTAAAATATTTACACTACATTTGTTTTGGAATTTAAAAAAATATATATATATTCTTGACAATTACTTGACTTAAATATTCACAGAATCACAAATGATTTTAACATGGTGATGTGGAACCAACTCCATCCGCAGACACGTTGAAATGTTGCTATTTTCTCAAATTATATTTTCTAGTAGAATTGTAAGAAAATTTATAACTATCGCTTATTGGTAATGCATTGTTAATGGATTATACCAAGCAAAATTATTGATCTTGAAAACAGAAAGATGTTGAAAGGTGCTAGAATTTTTTTATGGAATATATTCAAGAAATTTATTTCTCTTTAATTAAAAAAAAATCAGAAACACATTTTGAATATTTAATGGTACCATTTCATGTTTCATTTTACTTTCTATGTACCTGTGTCTACAAATATTACTGTTAATAAGAAAAAATATAAAAGCATAAAGGTACAGAATAAAATTTGTTTCTTCAATTTAGTTCATAATATGTTATAATATTTACAATGAGTTTGTAAGACATTTGTAAATTTTCATAAAAAAATATGAGATTGTAATAAATTTCTATATGAATTGATACATTCACTTAGTTGATCCTTAATACGAGTCACAAATGTCTCGTTTTAGGATGAAGAGTCACACCATCTCACTCCCACAACAAGAGTCTGTCCCTTTTTCCATTTTCTTTATAAATAATATTGGACTATTCGAGAAGTCTAACTTAATACTATTGGAATGAATATATTGACCTGATATTTATTATAAAACAATAGTATCATTTGTGACAGTGGACCCCTAAATAAGATCTCCCGCTTTGTCATTTACAAACCATACAATAGGTGCATAAATCTTGTTAAATGATGTATATATTTATGATTATTTTAATTTCGTTTTGTTTTAAGTTTCAATATTTGGAAAAAACCATATATTGTTAAAAGACCTCATATGTCCGACTTAAATTATGAGTATTGAGAGAATGGTATTCTTATATGTATGAGAAGCATCAAGCGCTTTCTGGTAAAAGCTGCTGCCATGAAGCTGAACATTTCCACTATTGAATTGAGTCCGAGTAACTGCGCACGGATGTAGCTTTAAGTGGGGGTCTACTGTACAATGCTTAGCATGCCTCTTCCGAAACAGGGCAAACATAAGTGCCTTGAGTCAAGTGACAAAATTTAATCGAGAGTTTATATTGTCCAGCAGATCAGAAGGTGATGATATATATATATATATTATTGTATAAGAACTGTGTTATATTTGTTAAATCAGAAGCCACGTGTAAATAAAGAGGAGTGCCATCCACAGTGGAAGGAAAAGTGTCTGACAAACTGTATGTTGTAATGAGCAAGCCAATAATAAAACAGATGTAAATAATATCTACTTTGTTTTCTTTTTAACCATTTTCCTTTTAAAATTTATAAAAAGTAAGAATGAATAAATGTTTAATTAGTAAGATATCGAACAATTAATATACTGAATTACAAGTTTCAAAAAATATCACACTGATTTAGGACATAATTATTTAATCACAGCTTTTGAAATGTTGTAAAATATTAAATATCTATGAAATAAAACAAATATAAGTATATTATGATTTATGTGTGCACAAGAGTTTTTCAAAAGGTTTCTTTAATATTAGAAAATATTATAAATGGTTAAAATATTTAATGTCACCAGAAACAAATATTCAGTGGAGTTCTATTATTAGGCTTTTGTACTCACGACTATTTTATCTAACATTAGCAAAGGCAGGAAGCAACCAAACCAAATGGTTGCCACATGAAACCAAGTAATGCCTGAAACTAAATTATCAAAAGGATATTTTAAATAACGATTATGTTTGTGAATTTAACACGTTTTTGTTTTTATTTGTGTCACCAACCTATTTCGCTGGCATTTTCAAATGAAAAAAATATTTTTCTTCATTTGAAAATGTTAACAAGATGGGTTGGCGAAACCAAAAACATGGAAAAGTCACAAAAATAATTTTTATTTAAAAATATCACAATGGAATTCCACCGAGTACTTTCTGTCAAAAATATTGAATATATCAAAAGAACAATAAAACATGAATTGTCATTTTGTAAAAAAATATATTTTAATACTAATGGCATGTATATAAGTTGGAATACTAAAACATATTGATCTTATAATGTAGTAAGAGTTCATAACCTTTACCTGGTGTTAAAGTTATAAGACATTTCAGAAGAGACACATTTGATAAGAAATTCTGTGATCAAAAACCAGGCTTATTACGTGTATTATTGTAAGCTCCATTTATTTAATACTTGTAACAAATAAATATTGTGAACAGGTGTATTCGATTATATTTAGCCTCCATTATTTGATCAATTTAATTTGATAGTCCGATCATATGTCTGCTTTAAGATCAGCGAGGAGCACCTTCTCTCCTGGCTTGAAGGCCGGCATGCCGAGGTAGGGACATCCTGAGCAGCGAAAAGCATCTCCCAGATAACACTAAAAAGTGCATTTAATACAATTTTAAAATAACACTTGTAAGGCATTGAAATAAATATAAAATTTGCTTATTGAAACATTGGATTCTCTGGTTTTTAATAAGAGTTTAATGTTTAACTCCTGTCCTGACAATATTTTATGAAAGTAGGATCATTTTGTACTGACGTTGCATGTATATTACAGTACAAATTTTTTAATTTAACATACACACATTAGCATATTATACCCAAATAGCACTAGCTAAATATTATAATGTGAAAATAATTATATCAATAAGGTAAAGAGCAGGTTTTGCAGATGTAAGGGTCTGTATGTCTACATGCATGATATACAATTTTCAAAAATCTTGTTTATCACCTCATATATAATAAACTAATGGAATAGAAATAATACATACACTGCCACAGGATGACTTGGGTGCCTCCTTCACCTCTCCTTTCAGTTCTTCGGCCAGACCACAGCTGCAGTCGGCACAGGCTTTACGTTGACCAGTTGTACCGCAAACTAAAACACAAAATTCAAATAAGATAAAATGATTATAATATCTGTAAAAAAAAATTAGTTCATAGAATGCATTAAATATTAAGGATTGATAGTATTTTCTTATGGTACCTCTTAATGTGGCTGGATCAGGTTTCTTCAAGTCATCTTCATCCAATAGCAGGTCTGAATCGATGACATCATCATCTTTGTTCAGGGTCCACGCTTTTTCCACATCGCTATCCAATTTCCATACTTTCTTACCTAGTTTAAGAGAAGAGCCTACCTGAAAAGTGAAAGACAATCATTCCGGGATACATACTATAAATTATGGAAAAATATATATGAATTATACTGTTACAAAGTAAACTCAAAAAAAAAACACAACTCTGGTCTCCATATGGCTGGTGTCTAGCTTCTGAGAATATAACCAATAATTGAACATGTTACTACTGGATTTCTAATAATTCCGAGTTGTTTCACAATAGTTTTTTTTTTTTTAAATAATTCTCAATGAATATTGTATGAATTGCAAATAATAATTATTTAAATATAATTAAATAGATGTAAGAATACAACATTAAAGGAATCGATATAGTAATGAACCAGAATGTAAGCAAACTAAAGTGTGAGAATTTTATAGATTGATTCAGAGAAGTAGCTATATATAAGAGAATAGAAGTTGATTATAATAGCACATCTGGTTAATATTGATTATAAATTTTTTCACACATTACTTACCTCGAATTTTGGCTTTTTGCAGAAGATTTTGTCTTCATTTTTCTGCACGTCTGTAAAGCCATTAAGTTTCAAAGATGTAATTATCTGCTCAGTTTTGTCAAATAGAGTGACAGTTCCTCCAGGTTTTAAAACTTTCAATAAGATTGCTAAGTAGCTGTCAGTATGGAATATGGCTTGGGGTTCAACTAAATTAGAGAGAACCACATCAAACGTCGATGCAGGATGAGAACCTAAAAAGGAAAATAAATATCAGTAAAGTAAACTAAATATAGTAAAGTATTTAACAAGTCTAAGCCGTTTCAAGAGGTACAATGCATTGAAAATATAGGTAAACCACGAAGATATCACAATTTCACCACTGACTTGTTGATAGTATCTCAGAATTTTCGAGAAAGACATTCCCTTCACCGACAATAACCTTCACATCATTGAAAAATTTCTCAATTTGCTCTTGCTTTGATTTATTCCAAACAACCAAAACTTTGTTTCCTTTTTGCAGTTGATCCATATTCTTGTTTAATCTATGCTATTTGTTAAAAAAAACAAATAATAAAAAGTGCAAATCTCCCCAATCTAAATGAGTTGACAGTACAGAATAATAGAAGACTAGTTAAAAATCACGTACGAAAGTTGTTGCCATGTTACCTAGCCTGCTAAGGTTTGCTTTATCGGAAAAAAATAAATAATATGAATATGAAAAAAAAATATGTTTATAAGACTAGTAATCAAATGAAAAATAAACCACAAAAAATATACATTATTAAATATACAAAAATAAATTCGTTATTTATCTCGGCTCGCTATTACAAGAAAACTCGCATTGGGTCTAAACCAGAGACAATAGACAAACCACAGATCAGTGATCATAGAGAGTGACAAGACGTCAATTTAGGAAATTTTTAAATTATTTGCGTACGTAGCTTACTGTAGAAAATGTTGGGAAGTAATGGTTTTGCATTTATAGCCGGGACATGTGGTTCTGGAGCAAGTTTTTTTGGAAAACTTTCAGGCAATTTTGGTTTTAAGGTATCAATTTGACATTTATTCGAATGTGACAGAATGTAAACCGTAGACAATGAAAACCACAAAAATATAGCAGCACACAAAAATACAATCATATAACATTTACACATTAAATACTCAAAAAATCTTAAGACATATTTTATTTAAAATATTAAAATGGAATTCCACCGAGTACTGTCGAAAAAATTTTATATATTTTTATTTAAAAAATTAAATTTCACCAATAATTTTGTTAAAATCTTTTTAATGATTGTAATAATTGAATAATAATACTTAATACATAATTTTTTAGGAAAGTTTTATAATGAGCACCTTTTGCTTGGCTGCAATGATCATATTGAATGGAGTCATGTGGACTTTTTTCTCTAAAGCTTTAAACTCATCGACCACCTCCGTGGGTCCAACTGTAGCTTCAGCCGCGACGAATTATTTATTATCGGTACGTATAATAAAACAACAGTATGAATAACTTTACATAACTTAAAAGATTACTATTTAATATAAAGTGGTTTTTGTTTTAGGGTCTTTTAGGTGTACTAGTTTTTGGAGAGTCAACTTCTTTACTGTGGTGGGCGGGGACGAGCTGCGTCTTATTAGGACTTTTATTAATATCTAGAGGAGCTAAAGAAAATTTATAAAAAATAACTATATTAATAAAAAAAATATATTATACAGTTTGTTGTATCATTTTTTAAGAAAGCAAGTAACCTTCACATTGAATTGGGGAGCTTTTGCCTGCTATATTTTTGCGAGAACTTCACGATACGCACTATCATTATGCAAAGATTACATCAAGCTCCGGGACAATATATGAACCCGGTTTAAACCATGTTGCAGTAAAGGTGAAAATTTGATAAAACCTGACAATAATCACCGCAATAAATAAATTTCAATAACTAAAAGAACCTTCCAAAAATTCCTATATGTTTTCGAAATAGAATAATGCAGACATCTCTCAAAATAATAACAAAAAACGTTATAACTTTTTTTAGCTGCATGTTGTCGTTCGGATTTAGAGGTCTTTTTGCATTACAAACAAAGTTGCGCCCGGGCGGAGCACGACTCGTGATTTTAAAGGTCAAAGGCAAAATTAAACAATTTATTGAAATATATACAATACGAACTCCGAAAAATGCTTTACCATCAATCAGTAAAGTCAATACGGTAAGTAAACTTGGGCAGTATAATTTGTCTTGCCGAATTCTCTAAACTCAATAGAAATTCTATGAAAAGGATGTTCATCAATAACACGTAGGTGAACTGAATAGAAATCATGCTTTGTTTTTCATAAATTTATCAATGAATGAGTTGTTTTGTGTGCGAACGAATGTTAACTGAAAACAAATTATTACTATATGGATGTCGAGTTTACTCACAATTGTTAAATTGTCGTTTTGTTCAAAAAAATCGACCATGTGTGAATTGATTTTTTAATATATTGTAAAGCGGCCAATGTAGCTCTGGTTTTGTGAATTCAGGGAAACCGGCTTTACCAAATATTTCACGAAATAACCTACGTTTCGGTATTTATCTATGTTTTGCTTTGTTAAAAGTAATTATTGAAAAAAAAAACTTTTAAATCTCCTATCCTATCTGACGAATGGACCACCCGATAGATGCTGGTCCATAATTAATTTGAAAAATAGCGAATCGAATCGGCTACCGTACGATTCGAAGCTCGTCACTCGTCACTCGTCACTCGTCACCGGCGGCAAGGTGGCAGTTTAAAAAAACAAGAACCTTGTTCCTCGTTTCTCATTTATTTCGTATGAAGCGAATCGGCCGCTCTTTCTGGATTCCGACGAGAGACGCGACTTCATAACGAATGAACGGCGGTCGTGCCCCTCGCCAGGCCCGAGCGATGCTCCACTGGATCTTAGCTTGGGACTTGGTTCATAATATTTTAAAACTCAGCGCTTTTATATAAAACGGACCCGTCGTGTTTTGCACCAAAAAATGTACTCGTACTGAATATTTTCACTTGTATCAGATCACATTTCCGCCCGCGTTCCGAATGATCGATTCAATCGAACGAACAGTTCAATATGTAATCGTAATATTTGTTTATATCTCGATTATCATGCAGAGCGTCACGCAGGTACAGTGCTCCACTACAATGCCCGTGTTTGAAAAACTGTTGGTGTTTCAACACAGACATCACAATGCGATGCGAAATTATCTATACACTATCGCTTTAGGATAACAAATATATTCCTAGTCGTAATTTATTTAGATTTGTCGATTAGATCTGTAGTAATTCTATATTTTTTTTGTTTTAAAAATCCCGTCTCTCGAATAATACTCGGTTCCAAAATTGACACGTTGCGAGTTGACATTCAGAAAAACCGATCAAAATTGAGGGATCGCTATGTTTTGAAAGCGTCGCAAAAATGCATAAAAAATGATCGCTATATAATTATGCCGATTCGATCGATCGAACACAAAAAAAAAAGAGCGTTTCGGAGAATCCGCGGGAAATACTCCGATTCGATCGGTCCTCGAGAACGTCGGCTCGTAACGGTCGCAATAGATTTCTACAAAATATTCCAGTCGGATAAAATAGTACCGACGAGGGCGCAAATCGTATCTGTCACCGGTCAGGGGTTAAACTGATATCCATAAAATACAAATAAATGCAAAAATTGCACTCAACGGGACACTTCGTGATTCGATCGCCCCATTTGCGCGCACTGCGGCCAACAAAGTATCCAAAAGTAATTCATCAAAGGTTTTGAACGATCACTCCGTCAGTTTGGAGGGAAACGATAACACTTCGGGCGGTTTTCGACGGTGACTCGGTGCGCTGGGGTTGCGCCAGAAGATTCAAAAACTTTGCTGTCGTCCGGGAAGGACCGGAGCTCCCTTCGGCCGAACGACGGGCGGGTCGGCCGCGGCCCGCGCCATCCGCCATCCGCGCCATCCGCCATCCGCACGGCGCGCTCCTCGGCCGTGCGGTTGCCGGCCTGCAGCGCCCCGCGCCCCGCCCCGCCCCGCCCCCGCCCCCCGCTTATCGACCCCGCGCCGCCGGTCGGGGCTGTCAGGGTGTCGCTCACGGAAAATTACTTTTCACCAGCGAAAAAAATTCACAGCGGGTCTTCGGTCGAATGGAGATCTACCCGAAACGAGTCCAAGTCGGGTTTGATTATTAATGCAAAGGAAAATTTGCGCGAGACGAAGTAGGTTTCTAGTTCGATCGCTACGACCGAAAAAAAAAAAAAAACGCCGATTCGATTCGAGCAAGACGAGGAGATAATTTCGACGCGCTCCAGTTTGACTCGAAAAGTTCCGGCTCATCTGCAGGTAGCATTCTGGAGCTCCGGATGGGGCGTTCTTTCGGTTAATGCGTCTCATATTTTTTTGCATTCGATTTGACAAAAATAAAATTTGTAATCAATTCGACAACGCTCAATTCTGCGGGACCGCCCGGATCGTAGTCCGATCGAAAATTCGAAATATGCTTTTTTTCAAGCGCGCCCTTCTCGATCGAATGTCTGCAACGATCCTGCCGTTTTCTTTCGATCCTCCGCGACTCGCATCGAAGATCCTCCCCTTTAGATTTTTTTAAAGAATGCCGAGCTCATAGAATACCAATGCGTCACCCGCGAGGACTACCACCCTCCCGGGAAAGCGGTGCGCTCGGGCCTCGCGGCCGCCGGAGCCGGCCCGCGCGCCGCTCGCCCCCGCCCCCGCCCCCGCCCCGCCCCCGCCCCCCCGTCAGTCAGTGCCGGGCCGCCGCTCGCCGCGCACGCCGCCTCGCCGCCGCGCCGCGCCTCGCGGGTGATCTCGCTCCCCTCTCTCTTCTGAATACCCGCGAAAGTCAGTGTCCCTCCGTCGTCCCCTGAGGTCCCTCGTCCTCGACGACTCCCTCGGCCGGATCAATTCGCGACGGGCCCGCGAGCGGGACGAGCGCGAGACCGTTCGATTGTTGTTGTTTGCGAGTTCGGTGCTAGATTTTTGTCGGCCGCGGGTCGCCCTTCGCCCATCGGTCGACGTCGACGCGGAGACGAGGAGCGATCGCTCCTCCGGTATCGCGTCCCGGACCGGGTCGATCGAGAGACCCGACGTTCTCCCCGAGGCCGGGCGGTCTGACGCGCGACGGGACGGGCGCGGGGTCGTTTTGTAAAGTTTCCTCCGTCCTCCTCCGAGGCCCCGACCCGCGGCGGCCGAGGCGATGCCGCTCCTCGCGAGCGCGGCGAACCCGAAGCGGTGATCGTTCCGTCGTTTCGCTCCGAGCGTCCTCCGCTCGCCGGAAACCGACCCTCTCCTCCCGACCTCCCCGAGGACCTTTCGCCGAGATGGGAAACGGAATGAACAAGGTGAGTTCGCATCGCCCGTCGATCCGGAGGATCTCCATTCGATCGCCCGTTTTCGATATCGTCCGGCTGTCGACCGATTCGACCTCGACCTCGACCTCGACGATTCGCCGCCCGCGTCGAGTCGGAAGCGCTCGAGCGGCGAGCGCGTCCGAAAAGCGGCTCGTCTTTCCGGCGACGTCGTTCCGGCGAATCTGTCAATCCTTCCGCATCCGAACGCTTCGGCGAGCGGAGACGGTATCCTCGAGGAGTTTCCTCGCGACGACGCGGAAAGATCGCCCACCTTCCAGCGTCATCTGTGTCTGTCGCTTCGACCGGGTAGATTCTCTTTTGAAAGTCGTCTCCCTTTTTGGTGGGTGCCGCGGTACGCCTGAACGAATTTCACATTTTGCTACGAAAATTGGGAAACGCGTTTTTCGAAGCTTGCCTTTGGCAGATTGATTTAATACAGGGAACCATCCCGTGTTGATGGTTAATTTGGACTTCTCCGTTTGGCTTCATCGATGCATAGACAATTAATTAAAACTCCGAGTAGGCGCGACGCAGTCGTCGTTCGTTTTTGCCGTGCTATAACTAATTTTAACAACTTTGAGGTCGCATTATTTCAATATGTATTGAATTCGTAAAGAACGCGAAGGGGAGGGGGGGGGGGGGGTTAAATCTCGGCTTGTGCGCCGAGAATTGAATAAAAATTAATATTTTGAATAAAAATACTTGAGTGATTTTCCACATTTTTGTTTTTATTAGTGACCGGTTTCGCCAACCTTTCACGTTGGCATTATCAAAATCACTCAAGTATTTTTATTCAAAATATTAAAATGGAATTCCACCAAGTACTCTCTGTCAAAAATATTGAATTTCTGAATAAAAATTAGTCATCGAGACATTCGTGCGCGCGAAAGTCGAATTCTCCCGAAATGAGAAATTCAGCAATCCAATATTACCAAAATACTCGTATCCTTGGCGATACTGGAGTGGGATCAGCGTTGTTTATACTGCATTTTTAGTTTTCTCTTGTACTCTTGTCGGCAGGTGTTGCCGGGGCTGTACGTGGGGAACTACCGCGACTCCAAGGACCCCCAGCAGCTGGACCGGCACCGCATCACTCACATCCTCGCCATCCACGATGCCGCGCGGCGCCTGCATCCGGTGAGTGCGCCAGTGGACCCTAGACCCGTAGACCCGTAGACCCGTAGACCCGTAGATCCGTGCGGAGTGGACGGCGTTGCATAACGCCGCCGGTGAAGCTCGACCGACCTCGCACCGAACACTTCTGCAGCACGACTCTATCTTTCGTATTGCACGCCTGGTTATTCTCTATCCGGCAGAGAGAGTGATTAGGATTCTTTTGAATCGTTTTTTTTTTTGTTGATGTGAGATCAACAAGGAAGCGAATAAATTAATATAAATTATCAAACCGATGGAAATACATGAAACTAAAAAATAATAGTAAAATATGTAAAGCGATGAAATCTCAATTGTGTTATTATTTTTGTGTTTTGGTCCATCCAATAGTAGCATTAAAATACATAACTGAAACTCCATTCCAAAATTCTAAATGATATTCTAGTTCTTAAAATTTTTGACACAAATACACCCAATACCGACGAACTAGGGCCATGCCAAGAGTTCACAGGGATGCGGTGTAGCCGCCGCCTCGTTGCATGGTTTTTTTTAATCGAAAATGCGCAATCTCTGTAAGTAGGTGTGATTTTGTGGCAGCCCAGTTGCTGACCGGAATGAAAAAATCGGGTCATTTCGGGTAAAATATTATCAAATCGGACCGTTTTATTTGGGCCGGATACCCGAGGCGCGGAGCGCTGATTAGACACTCGCGGAGTTATTGATACAACCCTCATAAAACAGAAGCTTTAGGATTTATTTCCTTATTCGAATTGATGGGAAGATTCTACATTTGAACGTCACAGCTGTGACGTCAATTTCTCTTATGGATTCGAATGATTTTCAAGCAATATTTTTTATGCTTAAAAAATATGAACGATTTTCACCATCGGACATGTGAAAAAAATATATAAATATACAGTTTTCGTGATGATTTCTAAGACGTATTTTTTTTTTTCTACAATTTTTTCTTCAGGTTTTCCAAACATTTGATTGTATTGAGTCTTTCGACCGCCTCGCGGTTGAGTTTGATAACCGATCATAATATCCTGCATTAAAATCCAAATGGTTTATCTAGGTTCAAAGAGAATAAAAAATCCTATTTGAGGGTTATATTCTGTCATTAATCTGTACGCAACGAGTGAATACCAGAAGCGTAAGAAATTGGAAAAAGCAGCATTTACCCTAAAAATATATTTAAATTTCAAGATTCTTGATAATAATTATTTGGGCTATGCTTACAATTTGGTGCGTGGCTGTTCCCTGCTCCTACGCGCAGGTTGTGGGGCTTACAAGGTGTGGGTTAGGTGGTAGCGCACGTGTATTTCTCTATTTTAGTTATTGAGTTTATTATCTAGGGAAAAATTTGTATAAAGAATCCTTTTTACTAGCAATTACCTTAATCGATTTGAACGACCAGCTTGTCTGTCTATTTTTCGCTTTTACCGAGTTGTATATTTTAATCGAGAATTCTCGTTTATATTATTTGAACTCGGATGACTCCCACTCACGGGGTAAATACTCTCCGCGAATGAGATCATCATGAAGCAAATAACATAGAAATCGGAAATAAAGCGGCGTTGTAGAGATCGTAGGGGTGATGCGCTCGTCGGGGTGGAAAACAGAAAACACTGTTTCATTATTCGGGGCGACCCGGACCGACAACAATGGCGTCGGGGAATCACCGGCAGGAATAAAATATATTAGTACCATACCGCGCAATCTTATTGTAACTGTTACAATAATTTCTAATTTTTAAAAAAATATATGGTAAAAACTGGCTGGATAAATTTTCCATTACTTGACAATACAGAATATTACAAACTAATCTAGTTTATCGTTGGTAGCTTTAAGGTGGCAGATAAAGTTGTTAAATTTTGAAAAATATATTTGGTTATTTTTTTAATGTTTTATAGGAATTTCGAAAATCTCGCTTGTCGGATCACTCGCAGAATATTTAACAACAGAAATTGTATACGAGAGTACTTTAGTTTATTTATCGAATTACAAATTTAGCATAATTTTTTTTCGCAATGTTATCGTTTTTGATTTATAATTTATGCTGTAATTTTTATTACAGTAAATAATGTCGCTTATCTGATATTTTCGTTTTTCCTTCAAAATGATGTTTCAATAGCAGAAGTGTTAGATGAACGACCCAGTATTCGCGTGCGTTCATAGTGATAGCACTAACGTGGCTAGATGCCTTCGTACGCAATACGGAGAACTCGGACGTGATTCCGTCCCAGCCGTGTACATTTGCATTGGGAATAAAGGTGTCTCATAATTTTCCATTCAGCACTCCCACCACCCGAGCCAGAGGGAGCGGGGAGGAGGTCAGCTCTACTTTGGCGGTAACAGCATCTTTATGGGTCTTAATAATTTACAATATACTTGTAGCTGGTACTCTCAGTCTAACGACAGTTCTGGGGTTCAGCGAGTAAATCGAGAATATATAAAAGCATTAGAACAAGAACTTATATTTCCGACGTCATGATAAATTTAAATGCCTAGTAATTCAATCGCTAGTTTGACAGTAGAGATACTAGTTTACATTTTACAGAAGCGATTTTTTTCAGTTTTGTATAAAACAAGAAGAAAAAGCTAGTTTATTTGATTTCAGAGTCTAGTTAGACTACGAAGACATTTGATGTTTCGTTAAAAAAATCGATGTATTTACTAGATTTTATGTCTAGGACTCGGAGAGCAGACAGGAAAAGTTATCTTTTCTGAAATGCCTCCTGGAGAATTTATCTGGATATTATATGGAATATTTAGTCACCTGAGTTTTCAGGGATGTAATTAAATTTATACATTAATAATTTTTGTATGAGTGCTTTTCTTTTAAATGTGCGAATATATGTGTGTTTTTATGATAAATATTCTGGTACCGTTCATGGTGTTCAAGATTATTCAGGGTCTATCGACAGCAACCGGAAACGGAAGCGTGCTTCCGGCCAAGTAAAACAATTTGTCAAGTCATACAACATGGCTAGCAACAGCAAGGTTTTATTAGTATAATACAAGGGAGGGTAGCTCCCCGCTGCCGCGGCTTCAAAAATTACAAACTAATGTGGGGTACAACTATAATGTATGCAGGAATGGAATGTTTATCATAAATAAGGATCGCATGCATATATGTATATCAATAATAAAACATCACAAAAATACCATTAAAACGTTAATACACCAATCTTATAATTTATATTATAAAGGACTATACATTTCCATCTTGCGCATGAATTGCAAAAAAATCATTTTATGTCTTGACATATATAATACAATGTTCCAAAACAGGCACTGTTTTAATACACAACCTTCGATGGTATATTATTTCGCTAAGCTCTAGCTTATTTTAATTAAAGCAACAAAATAGTCAAATAGTTAGGAAATAGCAATCACGATCGTAATATCATTGCCATTTAGTTATTCATATTTGTGAATCCAGCTTGTCGCAGGTGATCAGCGCCGTCAAGTCATTTTGAATAACAGAAACTGACTATCAAAGTTTGAACCGGTCGATTATTTAGTGCTTCCTTCATATTTGTACAAACAAATTGTCACGCATCGACAAATGTCGATGTCGCCAGCACAGCAAGCGCATTAGTATATATCTTATTTATTTCAACAATTCATATAGCCGAGAATCCACTTCCTTCCAGCAAAAACCGAATGACTATGATACAGTCCGTCAACTCTGGCATACTTTTGAAGAATTCAAGGCTCGTCGCCCAGTCGTATGCGTTAAAATATTTTATTACTTTTATTTCAATTTCCTAAACCCTCGAGCGTGATCGCCCGGCGGCGGGAATTCTCAAGAATATCTATCCGACCGAAAAATACCCTTGCGGCCGGAAGTCGGTTTTGAAAAAAGTTTTTTTTTAACAACCCCATCCAGGCGTCCAATAGAGAAATAGGAATTTTTAGTGCGTTCGCTGAACTCGGTGGTTTCTACACCGCGGACTCCCTTCGCGGACTGATCTTATCGAAAGCAATTTATTCTTCAAATCGACATATGCCGACTGTTTATGTTGTAACAGTAATTATATGTCAACATTTTATAAAGATAAACCATTTTTTTGTTGTACCGATAAATTAATTCCATAGTTAATTTCAGAGCTGACTAGGGCCCCATTATTAGGAGCATCGACAACAAAAGTAAATGTTATGGCCTCTGATTGTACGTAATATATATTGTTGGACCCCTGTGCGGTATATCTATAGCTTGTAGATTTTGGAGATCGGGTCCATACAAGATGTCAATATTTTCTTCACGTTACGCCTATACTTCTCAATCTATGAAAAAATGTTACCTCTACATTAATCATCACAAAAAAATTTACATGCTTATCATTACACATTATTTCAATATATTATATGTTAAGAAATTCAATATTTTTGACAGAGAGTACTTGGTGGAATTCCATTTTAATATTTTGAATAAAAATACTTGAGTGATTTTCCACATTTTTGTTTTTATTAGTGACCGGTTTCGCCAACCTTTCACGTTGGCATTATCAAACAGAGTGAGATTTTATATAATACTAAGCAATTAGGTAAACAATTGTTAGAGGGAGAGGTTGTTGGAAAGAGAGAGAATGATTTATTCAGATTCATTTATTAGATTTTTGAGTTAATGTTTCCAAGAGCTGGAAGTTTGAAAGAGTGGATAACGACCGGAAGAGCTGTTAGTTTTTATATGTAATAAATCCTAAGCTAAAACGCACTCCAAACACGACCCCCACCCGGCTCGACATTGTAGATAAAGTCAACGACTGAATTATTGCCGATTCCCTGGAGTCTCAGTTATCAGTGACTGAAATCTATCCACTTTAAATGATGACTGAAAAAATTATAACATAGTATCAAAATTATCACATACATTGAAAAGATGTATAAAAAAGTTACATTAGTCAGATATTCGTAATATATTGAAAAACTTTGAATGAGGTTATGTCAAATGCAGAGCCTATGCAAACTTAACGTACTTCGTTAGACGATTATTGCTTTGGATCTAGATCACAATTTTCAGCGAAGTTTGTCCCTCATTTTTTGCTAAGTTTGCTAATCGGGTACATCTCCATGTTAGGCGCTGTAATCTGCTGGAATCGCGTGTTTGCCCTTTCGTAAATTCAAATAATAGTTTTTTTTTCATGTAACCTCAGCAGTTCTAGAAAGCGATGAACGGGAATTATTCTTTCTTGAAAACGGCAAGTGCCAAAATTTGTCTACAATTATTTTATAATTGGATTCAAATAATATTTATAAAGAATAAAATATTGAGAGCCGCGCATAAGTATTCTGTTAGTCAACGTGACTAACTCGCATGGCAAAACCGGTCGCTTTAAAAATATACTTGCAAAAGTAAACTCATGCAAATAAAGGGTTTTTCCACTTATTTTCCCTGCCTAACACAATAATGTAATTAAAGAAATTTATGTATGCTACCACCTTAGTCACACATTACAAGCCCCACAACCCGAGCTTAGGATCAGGGGATAGCCACACACCTTACATTGTTTATTTAATTAATGAAAAATATAAGAATCTTGAAATTATTATTTTTTTTACATGATTTTTTTTATAAAAAGGTTTTTTAAATAGTAATTATTCTTACTGTCTTCTTCAGTAGGTCGAGGAAAGTATAGCTTTTCAATTCGTTCTGGGTGAGGTCGCCGAGACAGTGGCGGGGAGCGTCGAGCGAGCTCCCCCCGGGACCCGGAAACGGAAGCATATTTCCGACCTGAAAAATTTATTTGTCGTGTTGTACGACATCGTTTACTACAGCAAAGTTTTATTGGCGCAACACATTTCCACTGATCTCTTTGCTGCTACAACTTCAAAACATTAGTTTAATTTGTAGTCCTTTGTGAATACAAAGAAACCAAAAAAATTATGTTTATATGATTATATTTTAAATGAATATATAACGACCCTGCCCTTGCCTGTCAAACAGCGCCGTCTCTTGCATAACCCCCGTGATTGACGTGGCGTGTCTCCGCAGGGCTGCGACCTTCATGCCAGCGCTGCCCCTGCAGGGGCACCATCCGTGTCGCCAACAAGACACCATCGATTAATAAAACACCTACTAGACAAGTCACACAACAGAACACCACCGACTCAATGAGACATCCGCTGGACAATTTGCATTATAAGACACCATCGATTCAATAAAACACCTGCTAGATAAATTACATGCAAAATAAACGAGCTTTATCCGTGTACTGGACAATTTAAACCTCTACTGCTTTTGAATATATATTAACCATGATTTTTATTGTTTTGTGGTTTACAACTAGTAGTAAATCAAGTAAATAACCCAAAAGGATGCTATATTATTATATGTATATCTAAAAGTAGCCAATTATGGAGCGACGCAATTCCAATACGAATTGGTATTTGAAATTAATGTTTCGATTATATCGGGACGTTTGGTCACCCTCACCTTTCGGCAAACAAATAAGCAAACACACAAACAAGCAAGTTGAGGCGACCTCGTTATAGTGCCGCGTACTAGAAATGGATTTACTTGCGCGAGCTCCATCACTCTAATCCCTATCTATTGAGATTTCTATTATTTCAAAAAAACTGGTAATCTTTTAATATATATATTTATATAGGAAAAACTATGTGTAAAGTTAATTTATTTTTGAGAACTTCTGGTATTAATCATAGTGAAAAGGAAATAATGTGCCAAAGAAAGAGCACGTGCAATCATCAATATTTAGTTTCATAATATTTATCAATTTTAAAATTTCTTTTGATACTCATTTTAGAATATCACGCGGCTAACTTTTCGGAATTCCATGCGACTGACTGGAAATAAACTGTAAAATTATAAAAAAAAATTGAGTCGGAAACAGTCTTCGAACTGATAATTACTTACCATACGTGAGTTTTCAGTTTTGATATTGACATCTTAAATACGTAAAAAAATAATTACCAATTATTGAGATTTTATCTATATTTATAAATCACTAACAGTCAATTTATTGATTTTTATTACTGTTCGGTTGTTGATAGCATCATCATTTTAAAGGAAAATTATATATACATATATATATATACAATATATATATATATATATATATATATATATATATATATATATATATATATATATATATATATATATATATATATATACTTTCATAAAGCATCGCTACACAAACAACCGCGAAAATCTTCGAACAATTGATTTATTTTGCGAAAAATATATTAAAGTTTAGTATTTATCTGTTACTTTCATCAAAAATGAATTCATTTGACACATCACGATAAAAAACACCATCTATTCAGTCATGGATAGTTTTAATTTATTGTAAGTATATTAAGGTTAGAAAAATATTCAATTCGTTTTATATATAGGTTAGTATTTGATTTGAAAAACCGTATATCACAAGCAATCGATTTAAGGAAAAGAAGTTTTTTCTTAAAAGCTGGTTCATTAGAACTTATTATAATAATCCAATAAAAAATAAAAAAAACACGATTTTCAATCCTAAATCTGACACGAAAAACCATCTAATGTTATTAAAATTATACCTGTTTCCACAATCACGGCAATCTGCGCTGGTTCCGTCGGCTGCGGCTCCTCGGTCCGCTCGTGCGGGGGTTAATTGATTCGGACACGCGATGCTCGCCGAGTGCTGCGGCTGTCGAGTCGCGTGTCGCGTGTCGCGTGTCGCGTGTCGCGTGTCCTCTGACGTCACGGGGCCGGGCCCGTCTCTGGGAACAGCCTAAAAGCTTAAAGGCAGGCGCGGACTGTTCTGAATAGAAGAAAGCATTCCGAAAAATCCCTTGTCTCGCGTCCCTTGCGATGTCGCACGAAGTCAGCAAACTATGGTTAGGAACATCTTAGCATGACCTGTTCCGGATATATGTATCTAATAACTGTACCCGCGTTGCGACAGAACAGACAACCGACTGACAAATCGCAGCAACTAACCGCCATCACCAATTTTTTTTATACCGTTGAACGATTTCACAGAAAAATTGGTATGAGAAACTGTTGCGAAACTTGAAATTTGCTATCGATACGACCGACAATCGACCAGCAAATCGCCACTAGGCTTAATTTTTGCACCGTTTTTTGTGAAATTCCTCCGAAGAAAATGGTACAAACAATTGGTTGTCGAGATTTGTTGCTGCGGGTTTAGGGGGCTTTGTGACTTGGCGGTGATTTAAGTCCACCGCGTGTTCACGCGCCGCCTAAGCTCTGCGACAAAGATTCCGCTGGGTGCTTTGCATGCTTTCCGCACGTAAACACGGAATGATTAACCGAGTATCATGTGCGCAGTCGTGCAATACGATGTGCTAAACTGTTCAAATGAATATATTAATCGGCACAGTTTACCTGACCTGAATTTATGCGTTGATAGAAACCTACAGGTAAATTTAATACAAAAAAACTGGAATTGATTAAAATAGTGCAAACTTGGGTAGCTGCGCATCGGTGGTGGTGGCCTAGTGGTGGTAGTCGTGGTTGATGAGTCCTGAGGAAAATACTACTTTTAAAAAGTCATTCATTTTTGCATAAAAAATCACGAGGGCTGGTACTGTTCTACACAAAAGGTCGCTATTGAAACGAGAAACAAATGCGATCCTCACCGAGTGCATCCGATGTGGAACTTTAAAATCTTTTTATAAGACTTTGGTGCAATTAACTCGGGAACTGAAATAAACCATTCGATGTTTATATATAAATTACAATATTATTAATATCAGTGAAAAATGAAATATGTTTAATATTTTTCGGAGAGCACTTGGTGGAACTCCATTTTAATATTTTAAATAAATTAATTTTGTGATTTTTCCGCATGTTTAATTTTATCTGTGACCGGGTTCGCCAACCTTTCACTTCGTTTGATAATGCCAACGTGAAAGGTTGGCGAAACCGGTCTCAAATGAAATTAAACATGTGGAATAATCACAAAAGTATTTTATTTCAAAAATTTGAATGACATGTATCATATACGCCTTCATGAATTTTTATGACGCATATTTAATGTAAATAAAGTTACTCTAGCAGCATAAAAAAAGTAATATTTGATGTATACTTATTTGTATGTCGCATTTATGTAACATTTATGTCTTCTTGTGAATACACAAGAATCTCGCGTGTGCTTCGACATAAAATACATTTTAACCTGCTTGTATCTTTTTCAGTATGCATAAATCAAAATTAGTTATTTATTAAATATAATGAGGATGAAAAAACCCAACCTTCCTAAAATAATGATAATATAAAGCTTCTGTTATATAAATAAAAATACAGCCTCTTGTTTTAGTGACGTGGGTTTTAAAACCGGTTTATTTGTAAGCCTTATTTTCTTTAAAAAAAATTCCATTAATTCATGTCTCTTAATTTTAAAAGCTAAAGCCATATACTTATTGAAAGGTAATGTGCAGACATGTACTAATTATATCTTTTTTATCTTCGGCTAATACAATATATACAAAATACACAAACTTACTTTCCGTAAAATATAACAAAGTCTATTAAATAGGTTAATCGTGTTTTATAAATAATTCGTCCATGAATAATGACATCAGTAATAAAAAGACGATTTTGGGTAAAAAATATTTGCTTCCATTTATCACTTTTAAATTTTCAAAAGAATGTTTATAGCATTTGCAGGAGCGCAAGTTAGTGAATTTCTGTAATGCATACTAAAAATTCAACGCTTATTACTAAGTTAATTAAAAATATTTTTTAATGATTTTAATTATGCTGTATGTGCTTATTATATAAATAGCAGATATTTGTGATTATTTTAGATAACTTACAAGTTTTTCTTTTGGTATTTTCATATGATATTTTCAAGATGCTTCAACGCTTCATTATGTGTAAATAGTTTTTTTTATTCCTTTGTAGTATTTAATTAATTGATAATAATTTGCAATATTACAAATATTAAGATATCATTTGTTTATTTTTGAATAATATTTTTTAAGACAATCATTGAAATCGGTTTGTGTGAACTGGTAATAACCGAGTGCCACTTCTCCCTTCCCTACTCCACGCTACTCGCTGCGCTCCCGAGACCAGCTTTATAAATCCCACGTGACGTGAGGGAGACTAATATTTTCAATGCATTTATTAATTGTATGGAGTTATTGTAAAAATATGTTAGGTTTAAATGAAGCTACCCGCCTTGGGCGTCTAATGACAGAGTGGTATCGGGTTTGCTGTCTGTTCACGGTTCTGTAGACATGACTAGTTGAAAAATTACCGAGAGTTAGGACATTGCGTGTCTCGTGAAACGCGTGGTGTTTTTACCTGAAAATAATATTTGTAATAAATAATATTTAATAACACTATTTTAGATATAAATAAACCGACATGTTTTGAGGTAATCGATTTAAACACGAAACGATTTGAAAATCCTTTGATTCATTTTTTTATTACAACATGTACGTGCAATACCGATGTTCTTCGTTTTTACCAATTTGTTTGAATCGATTTTAGCGACAAACCGACAAACAATATTTCTGTATTATATTACATAATATATAGTTATTTTAACCTCGCAGCACCAAAAACACGATTATGAAATTATTTTTAGTTTTCATCAATTTATTTCCGAAATCATAAATATATGTTTTAAAAAGTATGCTTATTTTTTTTATTACTTTTTTAATTTCTTCATTTGAAACTTTGAAGTAACTTTTACAACGCTTCTCGAGGAGTTCTAGAAGGTAGCGTGTTTTAAGTATATAAATATGTATATATATATATATATATATATTGGTGCAGCTTTGTGATGCGCTATTTGATATTTATTCTCACATGATACCTTCCACATGTTATCACAAATGAATTAATTATTTTTTATAATAATAAAAGTGTTATACATTATCACCATTCTCTCTCTCATAAACAAACTTCCCCCGCCCCCCGTTTCCGCGCCGAACGAGGGTCGACTTTCCATCCTATAGGATGTTCCATCCTATATCGGATGAACATCCTACAGGATGGACGGCCTCATTAACGCGTAAAAACGTTAATGACTTGAATTTATAATTCACAAACTTCCCTGGCCTCGCTTTGCCTCTCTGGAAATTCTTCCGAATCTTGCGATTTTTAAACTTGAGCTATTTATTTATGAATACCAATTTGAGCCGTCTCGTCAGAGATTTTACTCAATTTATAGCAAAGTTTGACTCGGCCAAGAATTTAAAAATATACTTTTTAACGGCAAATACAAATACAAACCTGATTACTTCATATTGAATATTGAATTTCGTTGGTAATTTGAAAATGTTCTGTGAATTTCAATCCATAATAAATGAGATATTTAGATAATCTAATGTTTAATTTATAAAAAGAAAATAACTTTTTCTGAGGTATTTCCTTTTCGTCTTTAATAAATATTTTCTTTCAATATTTAATTTTAAAATACTTGTACCATCGTACAGTTTGAAAATATTCTGATTTTATGAGATTCTTTTTATGGAGTTTTTTTCACGAATCAAGTTTATTTTTGAAAAAAAATCAATAATTTTTTTCATAAACGATTTTTTGCTGAAAAATTCAAGTTTAATTTTTTACCACGTTGTCTGCAGTCTATTTAGAATGTAGATTTAAAAAATCTCTTAATTTTTTTAAATGTGATTTATACTAAATATATACTTATCGATACTTAAAGGAAACTTTTATAAAATACAAATTGAAAAAGAGTAGTTTTAACATGCACGAAATGTCATTATCGCACTTATTTCATCTAAACTTTATCCAAAGATTTACGATACAAAATGCTCGCTCTCTCTCTATTTAAGGGTAACTTTTTCTGTTGTGAGACAAAAGCCTTCGCTAGAATGTTTATTAGTTTATAAGTTCCTGTTGAGTGTAATTATCGGATAATTTTTTACCTTTTTGTTGTCAATGGAGATTAAGGTATCACTCATAATATTCCATGGTGTAATAACTATGCTACGCCGAGATCTCTAGAACAATTGGATTCACAAGCTCGTGCCTTGCATTTTTGTAATGCAGAAATGGGGATGGAATTTTAACTGTGTTTGAGACGGAATTTCCCTATTTTTATAATTAGACAAAGAGGCGGCCAAGGAACACGTGTTTTATTTCATTTATCGATGTCTTCGTTTTCTTAAGAAAATGGCGTTCTTTTGCACGTACTTAAAAGAACCGTGCATATTTGTTTATTTAAATATAGTATAAGCATGATACAAATATACAATGAGTTACATTTCAAAACATAGATTCCGAGATCAAGTTTGCCACTTTTTCATCTAGTTTTTTTAATTTCGTAAAAAAGAAAACCTTTTGAGAGAGAAACTTGCTCCTATACATGTTTCCAATGACTCTTCCATTCAGTTGTAATGACTCCTAATTACTTGTTTTTTTGTCCAATTTCATCACTCGAAACCCCTGAAGTTTATGAAATAGTAAGATTAACAGATTTTTCGTTTATTTATCTGATATCAGATATTTTTCATTCGTAATGGACTATGAATAACAAAAAGGTACTACATAAAAGTAACTATACAGTTTTATCACCATGCAAACTGTTATCAAAAGAAATAAAGCCGTATTTGTCGCGACCCTGTGACTTTATTCGTTTGTACACCTTTAAATTCAATACAATATGTGTGTACATAGGGTGGTTGAATGTTTATTCACATAAATAATTGACTTCTAAAGTCCAGTTTATATGAAGCGGCACTATGACCGCTCCGGTTTTCCCTCTCGCCTCCCTCCTCATCCCTCAGGTAGATAATTGGTTCTGCAACAGCAATGAGCTCTCAGGGTAAGTGGATCTGCTCCGGGCTTGGCAAGCTCCCTGCGCGCTCGGCAGAAAGCGCTCGGTGTGGGAGACGCGGCCACTTGCCGATATTGAGTCAGTATTTTTTATTTCGACTATCTATCTGTCTACAGAAGACATCGTGGCAGAGTGCCAGCCGATATAGTCCTGACTATTTAGCGAGGCACCCCTGTAATTTGTAACTCTTCAAATTTAAACCACAAAAATGAATTACGACCACACCAAAAACGGATGTATTGTATAATCACAACCATTCGATTGAACGAATAAATGTATTTCTACAATAAATCTGTCTTTTGGTGCTTATACTTCCGAACGTGCTTATTGTTATTTTTTAAAAAATTATATTTGCTCCAATAAGTTCTCGAATCAAATTTTACCTCTTTCACTCTAAAATAGTACGCAAGAATGTAAACTGATGTTTGTCCACTGGTCCACTCTCCCCGTTTGCGTATCTTGATACATACTGGATGGGATGATTCAGACTGTGACATTTTTCCCGAGAAAATATTTGATAATATTTTATCTGCCATTTATTTTTGAACTCAAAAACATATTTTAAGATGAACAAGCCGGGAACCTTCTCAGACCGGTCGGAGTGCACCTCTTCTCACTACTGCGAGATTGATTTATCTGCGTATCTGAGAGCCTTTGTATCTCGCGATTAAAGGGATGGCCTTGCGGAGGGATTCATCTCCCCGGACTTCGAGGACAGGGGAGGGGCAGTGCTGGGGGTCAGAAAAAGACAAAACTCTTTATTTACTCCCGTCTGGTTAAATGAATTAACAGATCCATCATATTCCCATTTCCCCGGGCCTTTTGAAAATTTTAATGTACACGTTTGGAAAGTTATAATTTTTTGCTCGTTTTGATTCATTATTCACGATTCATTGTTCTCTTCGGTTTAGGCGGCCTTTTTTAATATTTATTTTTGTCGCTGTTAACCGATTGACGCGGCTAAACTCGCAAGAAAATAAACCTACCATGAATCATTCTCAGAAAGTGTACTATAAAGTGAATATCTTTATATTTTTATATTATGAATTCAAGTATGTTGAAAGTACATTCTATGATTTATACTTCGACTTTGACGGATGACCTTTGGATAAACTTTTTATATCAAACAAATTTCCAATATATGTTATATTTGATATTCCTCAAATGTTTGCTGAGATATTCCATCTTTGGCCACACGGGCCATCGCCAGACCAGTGTTTGTCTGAGGGAATCTCCCACCGGAGGCTCGAGCCGGAGCCGGCGCCTCCCCCGCTTTCCCTGGTCCACCATGTTCATATGAGATTACATACAGTGTTTGTTCTAACTTACTTTAGCCCCTTCTGATAAAATATGACGGCTCTGTATCGCAGCCGGGGCAGCCGACGTCTGGCCAGGAAAACGTGTTTTTATTAGTTGATATGAAAAGTAACTAAATAAAGTACACAAATTCAAATATTGAAATATTGGTTGTAGTAAACACATCCACACATATAAACATAATCCACAGAGAATTTTTTTTGATTTTCTCCAAGAGCGGGGACATTCAACATCATACAATTTAAGAATAAGGAGTCTATAAGTGTATCACAGTAGGTCTCGAGGGTGGAGAGAAGCAAGCAGTAGAAAGCATCTAGAGGCAAATGCAACTGTATCCGGTTTGAAAAATCTCTGACATCCGGTATGTTGTTTACATATAAATCACAAACACTTTTTAAAGGGTTTTTCTTATTTTTGAACCTCGCGCCGATCAATAACTTTAACGAAATCTGGTAAACTAAAAATACCAATACGGGATTAGACGGTCGAGAAGCAAACCCGCTACCCAATGAAGTACGGGGCGGTTTAAAACTGTATACACAAAAACAATAATGCTGGTCTAATAACAGTACTTATTTTTTCTCCTTTGTCTTTAGATGTTTATTAATATCAAATCAAAATGAACTGTTAGCAAATATACATCAAATAAATAGTTATTCTTGTATATGGCTGTGCGGTGTGGAGTTAATTATCTTTATTGACTTTTTATGACAAAATAATAAACACGTTTGACTTAATTATTTCATGATCTCTTTCTGCTTCGGTTTCGTTATGAGAAATATCCTACAAAATGAAAAGTAAGCGCCGGCGTCTTGAATGCTAATGCTGTTTTTTTATAGTTCTGTCATAACCACGCACGGACTATGAGAGCTTCTGAAAGAAAAGTGCGGCTCTGACGTCGCAAATGAAAATAAAATTTAGTGTGGACATGTTCTCGTTACTGCGCGAATCTTGTTCAAGAAAAGCAAAGCCGAGGGAGGGAAGGGGGTCGCTATCGTGACAATTGATTTTCATCCCTTTTGAATAAATATGGCTCTCAGACAGATTGTCGGATTATCACGTAAATGTGAATTAGAATGTGATTCTCGGAGTCGCACAAACCTCTTGTACCCTTAGTGTAAAATAATTAACGGTGAAATTTTCAGGCGTTGAAAAAAACTAATTTATGTATTTTTAATACATTTATATTTAGTTTTCTGAAAGGCCAATTAGCAAAACAACAATTATAAAAACAGAGACCTCATGTAAGTCGCATTATTTTGATTAAGCAGATATTTTGTGATTTAGTATGTATTTCACAGGCTTATTAATTAATTTATACTATTTTGCCACATTGCGCGACCCCATGTTATGTATGTATTTGGTAGGTTTTTAATTATGATTTATCGGACCAAAACTTAAAAATATTAATAATTATCTGTGAAACAGTCATCTTTAAAATAAGAAATATTTTGATTGTCTGTCGATATTGAGGATCAATTGGAGGCGAAAGGGACTGAAGGAGTGTCATGTTTAGAGGCATTAAAAATTATCAAAGCTTTTCAGTAAAAAATGTCACATTGTAAGAAGCAAGATACTGTTATGGAACCTACAGAAGCGACTCAAGAAAGTATGGCAAGGACTGGTCACTCGCCACCAGTCTCCAGACAACTAGTCACCAAGGAACCGACACGATTTGTAACGACATCGTTATCCTATTCTCTATTAGGTTTCATCTCTTCTGTATAGTTCATATGAGAAATGGTGGTCCTAATCACACTAAAAACATCCAAGGGGTGTTGGGAGCTGCCAATTTTGATTGGAAACGTTCCCCGCAAGTGATATCGCTCGCAGATGTGATAAGCCGGTGTATTTAAAGTGATTGTTCGAATCGTTTATTGATTTAATCCCATTTTTATGCGCCGATCGTGCGAGGCGAGCGCGTGGATTTTATGTCGTTGAATTTACATAAACTCTCATCATAAAAAATAACATTCGTATTAGTTTTTTTATTGTACGAGTTCCACCGCCTCACCATCAGTACAACCAAAAAAATAATTCAGGCAAATCTATTTTTTTGCGTTCTTCCGGCTTAATGCATAATTTATAAACTATCTAAAAAATATCCTGGATTTTCACTAAATATCTACTATAATAATAGCCATTGTGTGTTTATTTGTATGTTTGTATGTATGTTTCATTTTTCCGTTCTGTATAGAATATCTTAAAAGATACAACGCTGATTTTTTGCACATAAGTTAAGTAAATTTTTCCGCAGCTATATGCCGAATTTCAAGACGATAGGATAATATTTTCATTCATAAACTTTAAAATATGCTTTAGCTAAAAATTAATTATATAATTCACTTCTTCGCCGCGAGATGTCGTTCATTTTCAAATTCGTCATTTTGTGACGGGCTACATTACTAGTAATAAATATAAAACACAGGAGCTTACAACCGCAATTTGGTAGTGATCGCTGCCTCTTTTTCACGTTTTTGAAGGCGACACGTGCAGGTCTCATTATTAATAAACACAATTTAACTCAATTATTTCAATATTTTTGAGTAAAATACTTGAGTGATTTTCCACATGTTCGTTTTTATTTGTGCCCGAGGCCGGCTCGGAATAATAAACGGCCTCCTGGCTCAAGCCGTACTCCAAACGATTATTCGAATCTGATATCTAAGAACTCGGATTTCCCCGTCTTCGAGACAGAAAGGATTTTCCAAAAAAACATGAGATATTACTGAGTGCTTTGCGTTTCAACATTTTCTGCTCTGGGTTTGCAAGTTTTTGCTGATGCGTATTTAAAAATGTACAAATGTAAAAAAAAAGACGTTTCAAACAATATATTTTCAAAATAAATCTTTATGGGTTTTAATATTTTAAGTTTCTCTCCAGGTATATGTAGTGTGGTTAATTTTTCTGTATTACAACATGCACCTTATAATTATTTATGTGTATGGAAAATCTGTAATAAATAATAAAAAAATGACTGAGACGTCCCGTTACCCTTGCACCGAGCAGGCGTCCTCTCGCCACACCGAGTTACAATATTTGTGCAGGATTTTTTGTGTTTAACCCCCTAAAACTTACGGCACTCTGCCTCTTTTATGGGTCCCAAATCTTCGGTCCATTAAAGGGTAGTTTTTGGCATCTGAGGCGGCGTCTGGTTACATACGCGGCGCGTGTAGAGCCTTTTGTAATCTGGCGTCCCAACGCTAGTCTTATCCGCACCGAGCGCGTTGGGTTCTAAGCACTGTATAAAATGTAGAGTGAGGCCTTAAATTTATTGATGGGATCGGCAAGTATAGCGATAACAGAAACAAATTGAAGGAGAGATAAAAATAGGAGCCTTTTTAATAATAGTTTATTAAATATGTACATTTTCTTTTATTAAATATCAAATCATTTTATATTTTAAATAAAACTACTATGAATTTAAAAACTGTTCATAACTTATAAAATTTGGTTATTTTACCCATTTAAATGTACTCATTTATTAAATGAGATTTTCTGTATTATTCACATTATTTGGCGTCTTATTTTTTTAAATAATGGCAAATGGCATATTTTTATAGGAGTCGATTAAGATGTAAGGATATTGTAAACTGAATACAGATTATTGATGGGCAGATCTGAAAACTGGTCTCATACACATAGGCAATTTTTATCACTTTTACTATATTATAAAAATAATAACATAATCCTATCTGTTACGCGTAAGCTTTATTCCAAAAATACACATTGGTAAATCATTTTTGATTTTATAAAAATCAATATTTCAATACTAATAACTATAGTATTTACCTAGATATGTTGGTGATTAATGAACCTTGCTTTATTTTCTTCGAGTCGCACCCTCCATACTCGATGACGTCATCCTCCACATCGCCCACCTCCGTGCCTGAGACGAGCAGCAATATTAAAATAAAATAATAATTCTGTTCGCTAAGATTCCAACATTAATCTTGTTTTTGTTTATACGAAATATGTAATTCCAGCCTTGTAACAAACAAGATGATTAATCAAACTACAGGGGAAAAAATCTTCTCGAATTTTATCAATTGCTGTACACAAAAATAATAAACGCAATTATAATATTAAGTGCCACATACACACTATTATTTTTTAAACTATCAAATTTCCCTAATTTGCAGTAATTTTTTGGTTGTCATGGAGTTATAAATGTATTATTCATTGTTGACATTTCAATTCCATTTCAATAATTCTTCATCAGAGCACGGTGTGTGTTACCGTAGAAGTATTATTGAAATATGTATGAAATTATTGAAATACCCATTATTGAAATATGTATGAAATAAAAGTATAAAGTCACACGTAAACAATATTTCTACATTGAAATTGAATTTCCTGATTGAAGATTTGCGATTCGTCAAGTTGTCGTTTTTTTCGACTGCGGCCTAAAGAGTTGAAGCATTGCTGATCCCTAACTTACATTTTCTAGTGGAGATGTGCCCATAAGGCTTTATAATCTATTTAATCTTTCTACATAACGTTCTTGCTAAATGTAGGATCGAAAAAACTGCTTTGGAATCTAGTATATGGTTGATAAATAAGAGTGTTAATTCCTTTTCAAAAAGGCCGTCTTCTTTTCTACTCAAGTTTACAAATGATTTTACGATTGATCGAATGAATTTATAAATGATTTATTTATTTTGGTTTCAATCTTTCGTTTCTCAAACACGAGGCAGAGATTTTCGTGGCACGCAATAAGACAAAACTAATGGTGCAGCTCGAGTGTCTCCGATATCCAGCCTCCTCGGAGACGCAGCGCAAGCAGAAGGGGATGCGGGCGCACCACCCTCACTGACCTCCGACAAATTACCGGAGGAGGGCCGTCTGAGATTCAAATGACGGCTCGGGTAATGCCATTTGGATTTGGAGGTTGGTAGCACATAAATTGGAGCGACGCAATCAGGTTTGCTATCAGAAAACGTGAAAATATAGGGAAAATACAGTAGGAAATTGGGCGTTTAGAATTCGTAATTGTTTGGTGAAAGTTACTCGTAAATTCGGGTAACGATTTTCAATGATATATATATATATATATATATATATATATATATATATATATATCATTGAAAATCGTTACCCGTTAATCGTTATATATATATATATATATTATACACACATTTCATGTGATAAAAAAATCTTAACACTCAGATCTGTTTATCTGCTGTAAAATATTTATTTATAACCTCATATTAAGACTTGAGTAGGGGTCCATTTTCTCGGTCCCCGAGGGTCACTTATAAAGTGTCTCCCCTGCTTTGAGGTCTTTCTAACGAGCCATCAAAGCGAAGTGCCAGTAAAGGTAACGGACGGTCGAGGAGGGGGGAGGGGACAATCAAAGCAATGCGGACTTCTTTTGCAAACAAAACACATCTTCCGATTTTCCAATTTATATATAGTAGCGTGGATTTTTGGTGAATGGTGCCGTGTCTTCACAGAGGTTTTTTTATTACTCCATCTATAGTATATACGTGGTGATCATGTCTCGAGGGGCTCACAAGTTGAAGAAATGTGTCTTCTTGCTCTCCTCGATCTTTCTAAGTGTGTGCTGTTTTTTAATGTTAATTTTACGATTGAGAGACGTGTTTACTGAGATAATCTAAATAATGATTTTATCATTCACAGTATCATCATTCATAATAACAACAACAATTTTAATAACAATTTATGTGTACGCACAGAAACCGATGGTTCCGAAAATTGTTTTTATCAATGGTCTGGAATATGATATCGTGAACTAGATTTCAAACAATGAAATATATTCTCAGAATACAAGTGAGGTAGGCATACACCGCGCTGTGCTATTTTGTGCGACCCCTCTCTTGAGATAAATTTTAAAATAATATGTCAAGGCGGTGCTTCGGGCCAGCGGTTTAAATCAGCGGCGATCGATGTGCTCGCCGCCGAGCCGCTGCGGGCGCCGCCGGGCTCGCCCTCTTTCTGATACGATGGAGCTCAAGGCCAACGGATAGACTTTTTTGGAAAACTAGATACCGCCGATAGAAGGATATGGAGAGCATCACGTTGTGGCCCACAAATGATAGGTGACTGAAACGGCGAGTAATTGTCCAGTGTTGCCTGCACCGCCTGCACTACGTGAGGCTTCAACTAGCGACGAAAATTCTTTTCTCAAAGCTTTTATTCCCAATTACTCCCATACTCCCGTATGCTGTTTTTACACATCAATACGCCAACTACTGCATAATAAATAAAGAAAACAAATAGCCACTCGAGTGCAGTATAACTAGGTCGGCGTTGGCGGGCGCCTAGGACAAGCCGAGGGGGCGTCGCGACGTGTTGGGGTAGGGCGCGGCCGGGCCCTAACCCCGGGCCGGGATTAGCCTGGACTCTCTGGCTTCATCTTTCGTGTTTACCTAGTCAAATAATAAAAAGAAAAATATATATTCCTAAAGTACTGCGTGATACTTAATATAGAATATAAATCAGTTCGATGACACTAGCAACAATACTACATACTAAGGGAATTCACAAAAATACCCTTGAACACGTATTTCATACATTTTGTTAAGATCATTATCTTAATTGTATTTTTTATTGCATATAATGTTACTTGCGATTTTTAAAACACGCCTTTGTTAAATTTAGTAACCGCGTTAATGGTTCCTATAAAAACGTCTTAAAATAATGGTTCGCTAATCTACTCAAAGATATATGCGTAGAACCTTTTTGCAAACAAAACAAATATAATTTTCCTTTGTATAAAACTCACGCCATTCTCTAAAGCCCCACGTGTCCCGTAGTGTATAGTTTCCCACGCCCGGTTGCGATGTGCAGGGGCGCCGCGCAGACTGCCGCGATACTTACAAGTCTCCAGGCTGAGTGCCACTATGTTGGGATCGTTTAATTCATTTGTGATTGGGAAAAAATAATTTAAATTGTAAAAAAAAAATCTGCGTTTTTTGTATGATTTGATAATCTAAGTTTGAGTAAAAAAGCGAATTTATAATATATTCCGTAATAATGGTTTGTTTATTTGTTGTGTTATGTTAGTCCTCAAATATTTATCTAGGTTCATCGGTTTATACTTTAAAAAAACGATTAAATTTTTCGCTCAGCTAGACAAGATAGCCGAGAAGTCTTTCGCGGCAGCCACATCAAGTTTTAAAAAAAATTGAGGAAATAATCGAATTTTTTTTTGTGGTCCATTGACTTGAGAAGTTTAAAACATGATTATTGTCCTATATTTTTGATGGTAACATTATCCTTGGATTCAAATATATAAATTCTTCTTGGCTTTATTGCTTTATACTATTGATTAGCAGAAAATCAGAACAAATAAAACGTTGTTTATACCAAAAAATAGTTTCTTCTCAAAACAAAGACAATATGTTTTGAGTTGCAAAATTTCGCGTATAAGAATTTAAACATATCTATTTATCTGCTATTTAACAGTTTGATCAGAAAAATTAAAATTCTTGTCGATTTACGAGAAGGCCGATCCTCTGCAGGCTACGTGTTTATGCGAGAACAGATTCTTGCGAATTCTATTTTCGGGGCGGAATTTTCTACCGCACAGCGGAATTCATTGATCAAATCTTCCTTACGTAGGTGGTGTGGCCCACGGCGGGTATTCGTGTCAGGGGCAACCTTGGGGGGCTCTGCTGCATGCCTCACCCCACTCTGCTGCATGACTCCACTGCCCCGCTTCTTTACGACCAGTATGTGAGATCTCCGACAGCTGGCGGAGCCCCTGACGAATACTGCTTGTACTTGTTGCTGAAATTTAATTGAAATTTTATATTTATATCCATTTAGTCGATATTTCATATGTATTTTAACTTCCTTGATAGCAGGTGTTGTTAAAATCATTAAGCGATTAATTTGCTTATAGTATTCATATTAGTTTCAATTTTTCACAAAGATATAAATTATATACTCATTTAAAACATTGCTAATATCGATCTATGTAATAACAGACCACAGATGTGATTCAGTGGTATTTATGAGCAAAAAACGTGTGGGAAGGTCCGAGAGTTCGTTTTATCGTCAAAGAGATTTATAACGAATTTCATAACATAGGAGGTAAAGGCGTCGGGGGGAGTTTTTATTCTGCAGTGTAAATATTGAAATTGTGGGCATAAAAATATTACCAATTACTTGTCTATGGATATTTTCGTTATTACTTCTGTTACGTATTGTATAATCGATTATAATTAATTATATTTTCCGTATCAACCCACCCCCGCCCGGTTTCGCGCCAGCGTTTACTGCGGACACAAAGCTAACCGGGTCTTTCTAATTAAACTACAAAGGCATTCGGAATTCGCTGATGATCGAATTCCCAATTCCCAATTTGCTAATGACAATACGCTTATTTGATGGTGTTTAATTCCGAGTGTGCCGTCAAATTAGCGTAAAAGATTTTTGTATTGCCAAGTACACTACAGTATACGTAAATATACATGGTGGAACAAATATAACAACGGCACATGATGGCGGCACTCCGCAGAGGCGTTTTTATAACCTCTGTAAAAACTCAAGTTGAATGGATCTCATCTAGAGTTAGTGGTCTTTTTGTGATGATTTTCTGTGCTGTGATGAAGTTTTATAAAAAAAAAAATATTTTTTGATATATTTTATAGCGGTAAAGCGATAAAAGTAAATCTTAAATTGATAAATACTGTTAATCCGACGCACCTGGCAGACAACTGGATATCAGATAAATTTTATCTGCCCTTTTCCCATCTTTTTTGCGTGCCAATATAATACTAAGATTACTAAAATAGCATACGTATTATGTATAAGTTGTATGCCAACAAAGGTGTGTTTTATGATAATATATATTTCGTGAACAATATGAATGTATTTTATGCGCGTCCCAGGCTATGAATCTATATGACAGGAATATATTTTAATTTGAGTTAAATCAATATTTCTTTGATGTTAAATTAATAAAAATAGCTCACACTCACAAAAAATCAAAAAGAACATGAGACCAGTAACGGGATGAGTTGTTTTTTAGATTTAAAAAAATCATTAATATTTCCCAATTCATTTATGCTGATAAAAACATCCAGCAGAAATTGTAGATGAAATAACGTATGGTCATCGTTCGTGTTTAAAAATATTATATCTATACTGTTTCTTAACCGAGGCCGTCCGCGCAATTCAATATAAAATAATATATTATTATATGTTCATATACACTTCGCTTCTTCGTTTCTAAGTAAACATGTGTAATTTACATGTCCATGAACAGAGGGTATAATTTTCTGTTTCTATTGTCCAATTTATGTTGCTTAAGTGACGTAGATTAACGTAACAAACTGTGATATTTAAAGAGAGAAAAAATGAGACATTATCCATAAAATAAAATAAAAAACGGCATGGCACAAATAAAATGCTTGCAATGTATACACATGCCTGGAAAAAATATCTTGTTTATCATTTATAATATCATTAATTCGGTAGAAATAAGATACACAAAGTAATTATTTAAAATATAAAATATGTGTAAATGTTTATATATATATATTTATTTATTTATTGTATTAGTATACATAGTTAAAATATGAATTTACTTAGGTGGAAATTCATTAAAATACCTTAATTATGATATATCGTAGCGGATAATATATCACTGTATAGTTCAATATAATTGGTTAGAATGTTTTTATTGATTAGTAAAAATTATCTGTCGAAATTGATGAAACTTGAAACGCTATCAATTAATGTTTTTCTCGAAGAACATTATACGTCCTCCAGCGGTTTTGATATCAAGGTCTCAATTTATTCAAAAACGTGGGAAAAGGGGGTGACGATTATATAATTTAAATAATGATTTGAAAGTAACTTAACTTTCCTCGTTCACGAGAGGTTCGGTCTCTTGTTTCTCGGAACAAGTTGGAAAATGCCTGAAGTAGAGAACAACCGTTAGAATGATGGCTCAACTATTTACGCAGCATTGAAGTTTTGATTGTTCCATTAAACAGCAGTGACATTGATATGAATTGAATTTATTTTAGACGAGTAGACTGTCTGGCGATAAATTTGGCGGAACCACTTTTTATGTTTTATTCTACAAACGAGAGAGGAGATAAGAAGAGGCATAAGTATCGAAGTCAAAATACAATTTGAACAGTTAAAAAAAAATACTTTATACATGGTTTTCGCACGCTCTTAGAGGGGGGCAAAGTATTTAAGGAGCGGCATTTTGAAGACTCGCATCATACATAGAAAATCTATCGCACGGACGGAACCCTCTTGATAGGTCTCCTAGACTATTTATAAATTTAATAAAATTCAAAAATATAAGAAAAAAGTTTATAATTTTGCCACATTTTAATTTAAATACGGGATCCCGTGGTCGACGAGTATGCGCGCTTCCGAGCGGGCAGAATTGAAGCAATAAGATTCCGACAGACCTTGACTTTACTTTAATGTACAGAATAAATACGCTGTTGTTTCTAATTTAATCTCAGGATTTGCTGCACAAAGTTTTCTAAATAAATAAGCGAATAAAATTACGTACATTTGTTTATCACCCAGCCTCCAAACCTCAACGCTCAATCTTCCAATAATATAATAAGTGAGGTTGATACTTTGGGTTTGACTCGACGGGTGTAAATAACCAAAAACAAAGCAGTTTTCAAAATGTTATTCTTAAACATTTAAGTCACTCAATTATGCGAAAATACTTTTTCAGAAAGAGAGTAAAGTGCTCAATTTAAAGGACACAAGTAAGTGTGCTATCTTTCACCGATCCAAATGTATAATTAAAGTTTTACATTATTGTTTTATTAAAAAAAACTAAGTCTTCTCTGAGAGAGTAGGCAAGTAAGCGAGCAGTAAAAAGCATTCAGAGACAATTGCGGTCGTGTCCGGGTCGATGCGTCTCCGGCATTCGCACATGTATATACTCGAAAACACATAAAACCTTCACAGAAAAGAAAATTGATAAAACAACTCCATTCACATTTAAGCCCAGAACCTTCGTAGTCAACGAGCAAGCTGGCCACTGGACCGCCAAGTAGTAATAGTTTTAAAAAAAAAATTCTGCGACATGAAAACCTGAATACGTATTTTTAATTATAATTTAGTTTTTGCGACAGTAACGCACAAAATAACTAAATTAATTATTACTAATCAAAAACGCTGTGGGCTTCTGCCAAGAGGCAACATGGCGGTTTTGTCAGTCAGTTCTTATTTTAGCAATTGGTTGTCGCCGCTGAAATTTTTTTTAAATTATCTCAACCGAAACAAACGAGCCTCGCCAACATTCCCCCCTCTTCGACCTCCTTAAGCACACTTTTTAAGTATGGCAATCTCTGCTTAAAAGAAACCTCGTCCGCGTCTATTCAGAGCGGGGCGTGTCTCGGCTCGGCCGGAGCGTCTCGCGGGCAGAAGAAAAGCTATTTTGGGGGCGCGCCCCGGAGGTCGCCCTCAGACCCTCGGTACCTGCGATTCTCCGGTCGGCGCTCTCTTTAGTGGATTCCTAGAGCTCCTATACTAACATTTCAGCCTAGAATTAACAAAGTTTCGCCTTTAAGATGAAACCGTTTCGATAATAGTTTTCCATTAAATATCTACGTTATTAATTTTCACTCCGCCTTTGCTCGTACTGAGAATGGCCGCTCACAAGGGTTAAATGTCATAAGAAGTATATTTTACGCGGATCTCAAAGACTTTGTATGGGAAAATTTCAGCATCAGGGTTTTGGGTAATCTGATAATATGCGGAAGGAAAGCGCTAGCGGAAACGTGCTCTTATTGAACAGATGAAAATATTTTATAATTAATTAGCTCGAATTTAAAATGTTACGAATTAATCCGATTGTTTTAAATTTATGCTGTTGGCGTGACATTCCAAGAACCTTCGTGGACCCAAAGGACATAAAAATTTCGACTAGCCGAACGCAATGTGAAAACAGAAGTCAGTAGAAACGTGTTTTATTATGAAATATACGTAATTTGTACATACACACTTGTAGCTTTATCGATAAAATATTAGAAAACCCAAACCAACCTGCTTAACACAGTGTTGGAATATAAGTGGTTTATTAAATCCTAGCGTGGGGACTGAAACGTTGAAGGACAGAAAATCTCAAGCAGCTCAACACCCAGACACCATATCAGCTAACTAGTTAACTTTTTTTTTTTACAGGTTGTTTAATATACCTACTATGGAATAAATTAACTCCACGCCTGCATTTGACAATGTAATCGTCTCTTTTCACTCGTCGCTGGCACCTGTTCTAAATCATCCAATAAGGGCGTGTTTCTTTGGTGTACCCGCGCAGACGATGCTCTCCGTAGCTGAGGCGGGTTCGAGCGCACCTTTAAATAGACATTACTGCTGCAATAAAACTCGAATCGGTCCCGTGTGGCCGATCGAGGAGCATTACAGTTAATTTGACTGATAAAAGCGCGAGCACTCGTCAAGCTGTGGCAGCTCATTTGCAGAGTGGCTCCTCAGGTCACACCTTTCCTGGAAAACCAATATTCTCAATTCAGGTATGAACTCATAACGTTTACGGTTCTATGAACAAATTACTTACTAATGTACTGTAATGTTTAAATAATTGTCTTCAATCGAAGCAGCTGCTATTGTATCAAACGTTTGTCGAAATATGCGTCTAGATTTTGTATGACGCACGAATGCACGCTTGCTTCCAAACTGTGGGGTTCAGTGCTCAAATCCAGACGAAGCAATAATAGGTTCTAGGTTCAGATAGTAGAAAAACCCATCTTGATACAAGTTTTCAACTATTTCCAGTTTAATGACAAAAATATCTCGGACTCGCAACTGCTTCTAAATGCTTTCAATCGCATGCTTACCTGCTGTTTCCCTTGCAGTTATAGGTACTATGCTCAGATTTTTTGAGCATAAATGTGGCCCTCGCGCTACAGTCCTGGACGCGTCTCGACTACCTCCAAAAAAAGCTTTTGCTCAATAACGCCGCCTTGAAGCCTTGCCCGCTCCGATCATTCATTGAACCACTATAAAGCTTTTCTTCTTGCCGGTAGCGGGAAAGTTTTCTTTTTTTAATCTATTTTTTGTCTGCCAGTCTTTTTCAAATTGAATTTCTGCATGGAACTTCCGGAAGCTCTTAATAAAACAATATTCTGCGCTACAAGTATATTTACCAAACGTCGCAATAAAATTTGAAGTCTTCCCGTAGCGGTGTGTCTGGGAGCGCGCGAGGCCCCGCTGGAGGGGGTCAGGACCTCGCAGGGACAGGAGATAATAAAAACGGCACGGGGACGGGCGGGATCGGGGGATCGATTGTCTGGGACCCGCGCAGGACGCTCGGCGGACCGTACGCGTAGGGGTGCATTTCAGACATTTTCATGGACACGTTAACAACAGCTTTTCTTCACAAAGAGTAAATGAACAGAAGAAAGCTACATTTTATTTTTTTAATAACATAGAAATGTGAGTGTTTTGTAGAAAATTAGACACGCGCAGATCGTAATTCATACAACGGTTTGGATTACAATCATGCATTTTTTTATTAACCTCCGCGCTGAGACTCTGCTGAAAGTGGTTTGATGTAAAATGAAAAAAACAACATTATTTTTATGTAAAATAGTTAACAGTTACACTATCAAGCTAAACATTCTACACTATGCGTATACAAAAATCTGTTGATGCTTTTCCCCACATTTGAGAAACGATCACGATACAGTATCAGGCATTTCGTAGGAAATTGAAGGTTTCCTGAAAAGTATTTATAGATATTACAATTTATTACTTACTAATGTTTATTGTATACTGTTTCAAGCTTATGCTCTCGTTAATCTGAAACTTTATGCAACATAACATAAAATAATCTAAAACAAGTTCAGTTTTTACCAAAGAACACCAGTTTATAAACACATTTAATACATCAACGAATGATTAAAAGCTGCCGATAGTGATACAATATCTTAATGAAATTACTTTTTCCAATTATCTGACAATGTGTTATAATATCTGTTACCAATGTAATTACTTCTTTTAACATCTGTCAATAAATTATTTGTCTCGATAATTTAATATGGATTCGAGTAAGTTTATAATAGACTGCCATTAATTTAATTTATCCTACAAGTCTTTAGAGATTTCCGGCATTACTTAGGCCTAGATTATTAGCAGACATTGTTTTCAGTTTATCTGATAACTACACACTTGGACGGCCGACTTTTAACGATCTAATAACAATCCTGACCCTCTTGTTTTCAGAGCTGCGATGGAAAAGTTCCTTTCCCTGCAGACTCCCGAGGCAGGGCATTAAAGCTTAAAGCATGCTTCCAATTGATTGTATTTTATTTGCAGCACACTTCTTATTGTTTTTATTGCAAAAACAAATTACTCGGTTTGCTTGGCAGTTAATATTAATAAATAAATACTGTATTAAATCATAATAATTGCTTGATTGTACGGTTATTTATTTATTATCGATCATCGTGCCTTTTATTTTTATTTTTCGAGTAAAAATGTTCGTAACAAATTTAAACGGAGCTTTTATGGATAAATTTAGTTAATAAATAAAATAAAAATATTATTAAATTTATACACGTTATGTTCCCAACATATATATTTATAATCTGCCGAACAAAACTACTGATTATGAATCACTCGCGGATGAAACATTTCGCCTGCTTGTACGGAAGTTTTCATGCCGTCAGGTAATATTGTACATATAAGATTATATAATTATATCAAATTGACTTCGGCCGACTGCCGCAAAATCGTACAAAATCGCACAGTAATAAATAACGCGCAACAAAATTCCACCCCTTTATAAATAGAAATAAAATTCTCGTAACACAGAAATTACCCGACACGGGTGGCCGTAAAGCCCGAATATCAAACATATGGGCGGACCGAAATGGAAAAATAAGCCAACGGTCATAACGGGCCCGGCCGCGGGGGCGGATTATAATATAAGTCGGCGGGGCCCGATGTCAATACTACCTTATTTGGACCTGATGGGGAAGAACAATCTGCGCTTCGAAGTATTCTTGTTTACGTATCTCATCATTACTTATTGTTCAAAATTTGCCGTTCGTTATTTACATTGCTACTTCGAGAAGTGCGCACGGAGAGGTGCGCTGGAAACGATATTCACGTTGTAGATTTTAATTCGTTAAAATAATTAAATATGGGATTTTCGTTTTAAATTTGTATCTTCGAAAATATGGAATATCTTAGTCGCGTATCATATCTAATTCATTAAACTGTGTCATATATTTATATCTTTGATTTTGAATTGTGCCAGGTAAATTCAGAGTTATAGGTGTTATCTCAATATCATTAGACACATTGAATTGTGTTTGGTGAATATAGTGCTCTGAATTTTGTAGTTATAATGATATATCTCGTGCCAGGTGAACTCAGAGTTGAAATTGTTTTTACATCTTAATATCTTAGACGTTGAATTTTACCAGGTTTTAAGACGATGCTTTTTTCCTGGTGAATTCAGAACTTCAGGTTTGAATTGTGCCAGGTGAATTCAGAGCTCCAGCGAGGATCGCGAGGGTTGAGGGGTGGCGCTCCCCGCAGGACGCGCCTTTGTCCGCGCCGCTTTATGCTCCATAATGGACTGGGTGATGGGATAATCCCCACACGCGCGGGATTTTTTGGTTGACTTTTCCTCTTATTTTTAGGATTTTTTTGGAATGCTGTTTGCTCGCGCGGTCTGGTGGATCCGCCGCAAGTGTGTATCTTTTTTACTTTAACGATTAAAAGGTTTTTTAATTAAAAAAATCTGTTTGTTAATAAAATTGTCCAAAATACCAATTTCTTATGAGCATGTTTAATTCATTTTCATCCGTATTGTTCGTTATGTTCCTGTTTACAGCGAAACAAACGTTAAGAGAACAACCGAACTCGCTGAATCGCAGTTGCTTTCTACTTACCGCCGCCACTGGCTCACAGAAAATGATAGTTAATAGACTACCATGACCTGTTAAAGCTCCTAAAAGTATTTCGTGACGTGTGTTTTTTTACCAGGTGGGGTAAAGACCATAGCCATGAAGGTAAAACCGGCAATGCTAAGCGGCTCACTACGTTGCAGTGCCAAGGGTGATGATAATAAACTGACTTCTTATCCAGATTATCTGAGTATGTATTGATATTTACCGGATTAAAATTAAAATTGATTTTTTTTTAATCATTTAATCATACTACATAGATATCTGCAAAACTGCGCCGCATTATAATATATCTTTATTGGTTTTCCCTGAACTTTATCGACTAATTTATGAAAATTGGCCGGGACTTCTAGTTTGTAGCTGCTATTATTAAATAGATATAAACTAGCTATAAATTATGATGAAAATACATGTTCCAGCTACACCGTACATAAGCCGGGTAGGGTTTAATATTGTAGGGGTTGCGCTCGGAGGGCCGGCAGACGCGCAAGTGGTTTGGGGGGATGTTCGATTAGGGAAGAGGAAAGATTCCGTCCGGCCGATACAATTTGTACCGGTATTTAATTTGTACGAGTACTCAGCCGTTCCCATTAGTGGGAAGGCTCTCAGCCTCAATGCACAGTATTTCTTATAATTAAATTTCTCCCCATCCCTCCACCTGTTTTTATGAGGTTTTCAGGCTTGCTATTAATGTAAATATTCGGCGAATGATTTTCTTTAGCGCTGCTTTATTTTATTTATTGTGTAAGTCGTATTTTTAACGACTTTGTGTTTTTTTTATCGTGTATAAGTTATGAATATTGCCACAAAAATCATAATATCTCAATCCGCTAAATGATGCTCTTTTATGACACATATATTCACAGTAAAATTTATCTAAGGAATGAAATTTCACACGCGTACATTTTTTTTTTTTTTTGTTATCTACTATCTAATTTAAATAATTTACATATTCTTTATTATTTAACAATCATGTTTGATTTATCTTTGAAAAGAAATGTATTCACTTTACCCTGGGATAATCTAATAAAATATTTAAAAAAACTTTGATTTTCTTAATTTTTATTTATTGCAGATGTTTATTTTTTCTAATGTGTATAAGAAACGACAGTATCTGGTTCATCTAGAAAATGGTTACTCTACCCGATCTCTATATGAGGACTGTCGAAGTGATTTATGCTCACCGTAACATTCTTTTGTCACATAAACAAAATTAATAATTTATATAACGTTGAAACAAAATCAACATAAAGTGTCCACCTCATATTGTAAAGATATTATCAAATTTCGAATAAATTCATAATTGCACATTTCTTGTTCACAATTGCGCGCACTAGCTATCAAATTATGGATTTATTAATATTAAAAAACAATAAAATGTTTTAAAGTAAGATTTTAAACCACATACTTTACTCTGTTACAAGGTCTGTTTTTAACAATAGGATTATTCTTTTATTTTATTGAAAGACATATGTAGGTACATTTTTAGAACGCATAATAGCAAAAGCGCGCTGTACATCTATTATGTGAATGTCCCCCCGTACTAATAACACTGGAATGCAATCAGCTCAGCAGTGGCTCCGCACAAGTGTTGGTTGCCGCGCCATTTCGACAATGTTTAACAATGTTGTTGAATGTTCTGCCGCCTTCCTGGCGCGTCACTCTTCATTTCCGGTGCGCTGTGCGACGGAAGTTCTCGATATTAATTATGCCTCCATAAATCTATTGTATTACCCCCACTATTATATTAAATTGCTTATTTTGAAACTAGTTCATATCGGGCTTCCCGCGACCGCTCATTATCGTACAACTATTGTTATCAAGCCTTTTCAAGTATTTGATTCAGTAAATATTATGAGCATTATTTTACAGTTTCTTGTGATTCATTTATGAATAAATATGTGAAAACTATACAAATTTATTTACTTTATAGTAAATCTATAATAAATTGTCGATGTCGGAAAGGAAATATGACTTTATCACCTTTTAATTGATATAAAAAATGAAAATGCTAAATTCTCATTTTCAATTTTTTCCAAACTTTTTGAGACTAGTTTCGTTTGATTTCTATGTATAATGTAAATGCCGAAGACCTAACAGTTGCATATAGCTTAAGGACCGCGGTTTTTAAAATTTTGTATCATTAACTTGCAGTCATTTGATAATACATAGCGAAGCGGTTAAAGTTTAAAAAAAAATTACACTGCTCTAAAAACTTATGTTTCTAGAGAAGTAATTGTTTTTATATAAAATTACATGCGTAGACACGTGATTCTATCTGACCGCATTCGTAGCTCCAGCTCGAAAGCTCTTAACCCAAAATATATTAGAGACAAAATAAATAACAATATCACAAGACAATCCCCTTAGAAATAGAAACCTCGAGTTCTGGAAGTAAGACGTTATTACGATGTACGGGAGTGAAGTCCCTTGTCATGTGCCTTCGCAGGTCGCACGCTCGTGGTGGTTAATGCTTCGTCTAGATCAGGGATGAGTAACACGCGGCCCGTTTAATATGTTTATGCGGCCGGCCAAGCATTTTTAAATTGAATTTATTTTATCGACTTTCTCCCATCAATATATTATTATAAAATTAATTATAATAAAATGGTAGTACATACTAAACCGAAACAATTTTTTGTGACGAGTTACTCACTTGTCTTAGGAAAACAACAGACTATTATTAAAAATCAAGGTATTTAATCAAATACGGCAATAAAGGCTAGTTTTGTTGTCAGTCATTTGTGGAAACAGCATCTTTTGCAGAATAATGTGTCTCACTTTCCACATTTAGAAAAAGAAAACGTTACTACTTCTCAAAAATACGCACAACATATAGACATTTTAATCAACGAATTTCAATTACGATTTCAAATGTTCAAAACTGAGAAGACAGCGGTTTCCACGAAAATGTTTTCCTCGCCATTTAATATAGATGTGAATACAGTTCCCGATGACTTACAAATGGAAGTGATTGACATGCAGAATAATACCGATTAAAAAAAATATTTTTTTCAGTAAACATCGAAAAATTTTATAAATTTTATGTGAGCCCTGATAAATTTCCGCTTTTGACAAAAAATGCAATGCAAATGATGTCTCTGTTCGGAAGTACGTATGTTTGCGAAGAATTGTTTTCAACCATGAAATTAATCAAAAATGATCACCGATCAAGACTGAGTGATGCTGGACTAGAAAGCTGCGTACGTGTAGCTACCTCATCAATTCCGGTTGATATAGATCAGCTTGTATCGAAAAAACAGTGCCAAATTTCTTATTAAAAATTTGAAGTAAATTCGTTTTTCTGTTCTTTTCTTGTTTGTTTTTATTTTGCATTAAAATTTGTATATAAAATCTTTACTTTTTTAAAAAATTTTTTTTTTTTTATTCTAATGATTATTATAAATAAAGTTTTGTAAATTATTAATAAGTGTTACTTTATGTGCGGCCCGCCAAAAATTTTAAATTAGCCCGTTGATTAAAAAGGTTGCTCACCCTTGCTTTAGATCACTGTTGTGGATAATTTACACGCTAATATAATGGATAATTGATGAATTCTCATTTTTACCCATATGGATTTATTGTGTTGACATTTATTTATTTTATCAGTTTGAGGGAAAAAGGGTTAACAATTTTTGTTTTTCTTGAAATTCGTGGTAGAGACAATATATATTGATCTCTCGAGATCAAAATTATCTTAACCAAATTATATTATCTGATTGTGACGTTTTCAATTACCACTTTAATTAAGTTTTATTCGCCGCCCCATCTCCTTCCTCCTTCGATATCCGCGCCGTCCTGCTCTGGCTGATGATACAATCATCTCTGGTCTGTAATTAGTTTTTCTTAATCCCAAAGCCTTCCTCCCTCTAATCCAGCTCCTTCCGCTAATTTTAAACAAGGACACTGCGGCTTACATGTATATACCTATTAAATTACATCATCAATTATCTATCTACTAGTTCAAATGAGCATTATATTTAAAAGATAATATAAACTACTTAATGTTTTGAAATACAATATAATTTATCAATTGTATAGTGAGAGCTCTTTTGTCCTATAGAAGTATAATGTCAGCTTGAGTTTTAGCATACATACCAAATTTTAATTTTAAAGCAAAGACACTCTTATCAAGTCGGTTGGTAGCTTGTCGGCTCGGTGGTTGGGCCGTTGAATCTTTAATCGAGATGTTCCCGGTTTGATCCTCACCCTAGCAAGTGAATCCCAAATTGTTGTTATTGAGCTCACGCCTGTTTCAGTTTGGTTGAAAACGATTCTTATTGGCATTGAATATGTCAACAAAAAATGATTATGTTGTACAAAAGTCTAGCTCTTGATTTATGTACATTCATAAATAGTCAAAGTCACTATCAATTATGGTAATTATTTTTTCTACGTCATAATTATTATACTATATATTTCTAAAGTTCTTCTTACAATTTACTGTAAACTACCTCCGGTGAACATCACAGCAGCGGTGACTCAAAGCACTTGTGCTTCAAATATTATATAGAACCGCCTTCAATCTATGAAATATTAATTTATTGATTTTCCACATGCATGTGCTGGCGTTTGCTGAACATATTGCTGCTTATTATATCTTTCAAAATTACTTCGTAGAATATGCTCTTTGTACGAGTTGACGGTTTTCGTTGCTTGATGGGTACTGACGAAGGTTAATTAGACATTTATGTAGGCTGCACTAGCATCCTAAGTTTTAGGATTTTTTGGATGATGCAGTCAATTTCATGTGTAAATAAATTTAAGAGGGTTCCCATAAAAAATGCTATATACTACATAATATAAATTCATATTTCACAAAAATTATTAAACAAACGTACTAAATTTTTTTTTTTAAATATATGCGTAGGGCTCAATCTCATTGCGTCAATCTGCGCCAACATATAAATTTCTTCAATTTGACGTTAACTCTCGCGAAATATAATTTCTCGTATACAACTCGAGATGTTAAATCTGAATAAAACAATAAACCTTTGATGCAGATTTTCTTATATATCCCTTTGTTCCTGAAATAAGGGATGAACCAAGACGGACACGGCCACTCGTGAGACTGGCCACAGAAACACTAAGCCTGTGTCTCTCGTTACTCGGAACTGCTTGCTTTCACACCCAGTTCTTTGCGCCCTTCTACTTTGTAAATAAATTTGTTATTTTTGCATTTTAGGATATACAATTTAACAGACAAAACATTCGTTGTAGTACAGTCGTATTGTATATTGTGAAGCGGTATCGAGTTCCGAACGACCTCGGCTACCGCTGAGCTCACTCGCGCCGCAATCGGGGAACCGGATTACTGCTGCTGCTAATCGATTAACCGCCCTTAATATTGCTATTTCGAAGCAGAATAGCTCTGCAAAAGTTACTTGACTGAATTGAACAAAGCAAAACCTCTAATCAAACAAGAAAACTTATCGATTCCCTGTTTGAATAAGGCGAGTCAAATTCAAGCTCAGTTATACGACACTGTTGCTCAATCACCACCGAACCGCAATAGCAGTGAGGTCACAGATCAGGGTTCGATTCTTACAAGCTTTCATAATAATATTTTATAATAATCTTAATGAATGAAACCAGATAGATCTTAAGTTTTCCTTTTAGAGGCATGTCACCAATGCAACTCGTGTAACGTATTCGTTAGATTTTTATCGCAAATCAAAACATTGAATTTGTAATTTTGTGTGTTTCAAAGGTGTGTCTGTCCTTGCTAAGTCTTGGTCTAAATTAATATTAATCGTAAAAAAGCTGTAAATGTTGCCAGTTTGGAGGTTAATTTAAATGGATTTTTGACTAACCGCCGGCCGGAAAGACTGCGAAGGCTGGATGTAAATCCGTTCGTGTGACAGATTTATGAAGCCATTTATCAAATAATATTTCCATATAGATTATACATACACTTCTGGGAAATTCACGATTTCATTGAATCAATATCCCAAAAGTCAACTAGATATTTTATTCATGAAAATTTTACTCACTTTGCATAGAAATGGTTTTGATGCAATGCATTTTAAACTCGATTTTAGCCCAATAAAAATCGATTTAAGGTCATATATGGGGGAAAACATAACCCATAAATAAAAAGAAGAAAAAATTACATAAGTATTAAGAAAATTGAATTCGCATTTTTCCATTGGAAACACCATATAAATGTATTCCCCTCATTTAAAATATTCTCAGAGTATAAATATTATCACCCCACAACAGGACAGAACAAAAAGAACTTGTTTTGTTTATGTGACTTTATTTTTTTAATCGTGTCTGTAAATATTTCGATACTTTTTCTTTGTTCACGTCTCCATACTCCCCAGATAAGTTCAAGAACTAAACAATGTTAAAAACACGACAACGTAATCAAGTCTACCTGAAAGTAATAATAGAGTAATGCTTTCCTTGATTATTGAAGCTTTCTAATAAAACAGGTAATGACATAGGAGTATATTTTTATGTGGTTTTATTCTTTTGCAGGACAAACACTACCTCTGCGTGATGGCCTCGGACTCTCCGGACCAGAATGTGGCGCAGTACTTCTCCCTGTGCAACGACTTCATCCACTCCGCGCGTCTGCGGGATGGCTGCGTCCTCATCCATTGGTAAGCCGAGCGTTTCGACCTACCTCGGACAAAACCGCAGAGACACAGCTTACAATGGCCATTCGATAAATTGACAAAAATTATTTCAGTATGCATTATTTATGACGAGATTTTCTACTTTATTTAAAACCGAAATTATAAATGGTAGCTGTCACAATCGTCAGCCCTTGTTAGACTCGCGCAGTCGGCTGTCCTCTTGCGCCACGCGAGCGTTTATTGTAAATTTGACAAACGGTCGAAACCGAGCATTCGTTTTGTAATATAATAAATCGTTATATTCAATTTATACTCGGGACACATTTCTAAAGCTCTGGCAGAGGTTCATTTCCAATGCAGCTCTAAATATATCCGCAAAAAGTGCAAGGCAGTCCTTCGGCGATTCTCCTCGCCCGCTGCACATTATAATTTTTTTTTTAAATATATCAACAGCAAATCGGTTTTATAACTTATTCAAGTAAAAGTACATAAATTGTAGGTAATTATGTTTATGGAATTTCATGTCACGTTTTAGGGTGTATTTGTCGTTTCAACCTTTGTCTCACTAACGATACAGAAGCACGAAGCTTTTGAAATTTAGTCGTATTAAGAATCGATCGCTTTTATTGTATGCGCCGGTGAAGGTTAAATTAATAAATGCATGTTGTCACAATATGGATCTGTTTCCATTTTACTGAATTGTAGATAAATAGCATGCGATATAACATTCTAATTGCTTTTGAATAATTTATCCCATAAACCTGAGTTTACATATATATTTGCTGGTTCCGTTTATAAAAAATAAAAGCGTTGGTTTCCAAAGTTTTTATCTTGCTTTATGGTCACTTTTTTAAATTTTAACCAAACTGGATATTATATTATATTAGGTTTGGTTTATAAAGGTCTAAAGCTCCGCCACATAGCTAACATAATTCTGGACTGTTTAGCGAGCGTTTATCTAAAAAGCTCTTACTCCCCCGATAGGCACTGCCTCTCCAAGTCTATTACAATAAGCTTAAGTTCCACAAGCTCTCAACTCTACCGCATTGCCTTCGCAATACCATACTGATGTGTGAGTTTTTATCGCAAATACCTTTGTCGTAACGAAATCACTATACTTGACTATTTATAAACTTCAATTAAAAAAAAATTCAACTAAATCGGCATCAATGTTAATATAATTTGTTATGATATGCCTTTTTCAGCAAAAATACCATAATTTACAAAAATATGTACATTGACTCTCCGAAGCCTTCAACAGTCAAAACTCTACGAGCAATGTCAAGCAGTATACTACTGGGGATTGCTTGTTGTTTTTTCATTATTATTTTAGATACATGTACACTCTATAGCTCCAAAAGCACTCGGAAAAAGTCACTTTAAAAAATTACTTCGTTTTAAAAAGCTCGGTAATAAGTTTTAGTTGTATATGTTATTTTCAAGAACGGGAAACATCCTAGTTCAGTTTCCTGGACGAGGAGTCTTTAGACACGCTATTTTATATAATAAAGAAGTACGAAACCGTGAGCGAAAACGAGGAACTAAACAAGCAGTTGTGCTTTTTTCGGCCTCAGTTTTTTCTTTTTTCACGTATCAGAAAGGTTTCTTTTTAGCCTAGAAATGATTTTTTATACGCAAATAAAGACTTATCGCCTTGATTTTGATGAATGTCTAACTTCAGAGTTCCTGCCCTGTCGCTCCTGCAGGCGGCCTCTCGCCAGAACCAAACCCTCATTACAAATGTAGTTTGGACTTAGGATATTCGTTTTCGCTTAAACATTGTGTTTAAGCGAAACATCAATATAAATCTATATGATAATCTATAAATCTATATGAGTTTATTTTACGGTTTTTTTAACGTGTATTGTTTGATCGACTATGAATTCCGGATGTCTCCAGGATGTGGAATTAATATATGAATACATAATACCAATGAGCCCAAATCTTTCTAAGAAAGTTGAAACCACCATATATAAAACATCTTGGTTAATTCGATTTAAGCATGGCAGCGTTTTTGTATTTGTGGGTGACTTGGTGGAGGATACGCGGTGGTTGCTGGCATTGCAACCTCTATGTCTACATTTAACTCAAGGTTACGGCTTTGAAAACTCAGCTGCCCGCGATATCGTAACTTTAAAATGTGTTGAAATTAATAGTTTGAAGGTTTTCTCGGGGTTTATTAAAATAGAGTACGCCATCTTTATCATTTCAGCCTAACAAAGCAGGCAGGGATCTGCGCTCGGCGTTACATTTATTAATAGATAAGTTTTCAGCACTGCGGCATAATTGAAATTAATAAGAAATTCCGTGTATCGGGTCGGTAACTGAAACTTTCAGGGATTATAATAAATATAGCTTTGAAATAAACTTAGGTTTTTAGAATATCCACAAAACGAACTTGCATTGGATGGGGTAGGTTTATAATTTGATAATATAGAGATAAGTGCTATTTATTTTTATGCACGTAAAATACTTGAGTGATTTTTCCACATATAGATTTTTATTGGTAACCGGTTTCGCCAACCATTCACGTTGACATTATCAAACTGAGTATTTTACTTATTATTTAAAATATTAAAATGAAATTTCAGCAAGTACTCTTTGTCAAAAATATTGAATTTCTACTTATTTATTATTTGAGACCTTGAATTAGTTCAATGCATTTAGTTGTATACAAATATTAGATATCACTATGTAACCAAAAAATATTATGTTTTTTTTTCGAAATCGAAACAAAAGAAAGCGTGAATGTACAAAATTACAAGGTTTGGTTTTTTTTATTCAACAGAGATAGGTCGAGAAGTAATGTGTTGTTCTATATTTTTCATTAACAATAGTTGATTGAGGCCTCATAGTTAAGTTTTTATAATCTACATATCCCCTCCGTTTGGTTTAAAAACTAAAGTCGAAACGCCAGGTTAAAAGAATACTCTTCTTTCTTACACCCATACAACATAAAGCCACGTGTAAGACAGAGGGCCTTCAATTTTTTTTTTGTAGTTAATTTGTTAAATAAAATGTACTGTTGTAATATGAAATTTAAATTAATCTATCCAGAGTTAACGAAGCGAGGCGGAGTTTGAATTTGAATACGCAGATTGCAATATATTATTCGCTAATATGCGTAAATATATGTTTTACATATTTGTACGAAATTTCTAAAAGCACAACTTGGGGTAAGGAAAGTTCAACGACGCCGTGTTGCTATTTATACATACTTTTTCAGAAAGGGTGGGAATTTTTTGACTAAAGGACGTCGACCTTTTCCAAATTTTCTTATCTTAATTATTATAACTGAGTATAAAGTTTTTTAAACTTTTTTGACTAATTGTTCATTCATTTGACACTGGGTATTAAATACGTCTTGTTTTTTATTATTACAGTTTTTAAGACACCCAAATAATCTGAAACGAAAAAATCTAAATAATTTTAATTTAGAAATATAAATGAATTAATTATGCTGCCGAAGGTTCAAGTGTTTATCGATGAAAACATACACGCCTGCTTTGATAATCACCTATTTTTTTCGTAGGAGGGTTAATTTTGTATTCAAAGCGACAAATTAATTAATTTGTCGGGGGGCGGCGGACGCTCGTTGCAGGTCAAAAGCATTTTGAATTGACGAATTATATATATATATATATATATATATACATATATATATATATATATATATATATATATATATATATATATATATATATATATATATATATATATATATATATATATATATATATATATATATATATATATATATATATATATATACATATACATATACACAGGTGTTTCAAAGCCATTGTAACAATCCGCTCGGTTAGGCTAGACTATATTTTATCACAACCAGCATTTTTAAAATTAGGTTTAGTTTAGTGATAATGTATACAATTTAATAATAGTGTGTGTGCAACCGAATTGGAATCTGAGAGAAATAAGTTTTGACTTTAGTACCTAAGGTCATCTTCTTGAAATAATGAAAATGGAAATTTCGATTTTCTAGGCTATAAAACAATAATATCAAACGGATAATCAATATCGGTACTAAAGTAATTCAACGTTTCATATGGCTTCTACTAATTAAATGTGGATAACCTAATGAAAAACCTCTATCAAATTTTGACCAATAAACCAAACATGTAAATGTTTTTATTTTATAAATAAGTTAGTCAAATTTAGATTCTCAGATGTATATAGCAGATATATATTTATCTTTATTCAATTCAACTTTCAGAGAAGTACTTGCAAAACGTCTTTTAAAAATAAACCAAAATCAGTCCATCGAAATCTCATTATTTTGTGAGAGATTTTATTTGGAGTTTCGCTCGGGATATGTCAGTTATTTATATTTAATATTGAATCACGTTTGTTCCATTACGTTGGAGATGCTTCAATAGAACCTTTGATAAGATTTCATATATGTATATATATCGTTTACGCCAGAGATGAGCAACACGCGGCCCGTTCAATATGTTTATGCGGCCCGCCAAGCATTTTTAAAATTGTATTTATTTTATCGACTTTCTCCCATCAATATATTATTATAAAATTAATTATAATAAAATGGTAGTACATACTAAACTTGTCACTTGTCTTAGGAAAACAACAGACAATTTTTAAAAATCAAGCTATTTAATCAAATACGGCAATAAAGGCTAGTTTTGTTGTCAGTCAAATACTGGTAAAAAAATGAAACCCTTTGCGGATGGAGAGATGATAAAAGAATGTCTGACTGCTGTTGCAGAAATAGCATTTCCTGATAAAATAAATATTATTTCAAACATTAGTTTATCAAGATTCACCATTGCAAGGAGAATTGAAGACTTGTCCGAGAACATAGCAACAACGCATAGAGAACGCATTGCAAAACTCGAATACTGTTCTTTGGCACTTGATGAGAGTTGCGATATTAGCGATACAGCACAACTGGCTATATTCATAAGTGTTCTTGGATATGAAGGGATATGCCTTTCCTCATTTTGGTAATAATGAATGGACGTGCGATTTTGGGTTTCTTATCGAAATGACTCAGCATCTCAACGATCTTAATGTGGAACTTCAAGGCAAAGGACAATTTATTCACAATTTGTATGATAAAATTCAGGGCTTTGAGCGCAAATTAAAATTGTGGAAACAGCATCTTTTGCAGAATAATGTGTCGCACTTTCCACATTTAGAAAAAGAAAACGTTACTACTTCTCAAAAATACGCACAACATATAGACATTTTAATCAACGAATTCAATTACGATTCCAAATGTTCAAAACTGAAAAGACAGCGGTTTCCACGAAAATGTTTTCCTCGCCATTTAATATAGATGTGAATACAGTTCCCGAAGACTTACAAATGGAAGTGATTGACATGCAGAATAATACCGATTAAAAAAAATATTTTTTTCAGTAAACATCGAAAAATTTTATAAATTTTATGTGAGCCCTGATAAATTTCCGCTTTTGACGAAACATGCAAAGCAAGTGATGTCTCTGTTCGGAAGTACGTATGTTTGCGAAGAATTGTTTTCAACCATGAAATTAATCAAAAATGATCACCGATCAAGACTGAGTGATGCTGGACTAGAAAGCTGCGTACGTGTAGCTACCTCATCAATTCCGGTTGATATAGATCAGCTTGTATCGAAAAAACAGTGCCAAATTTCTTATTAAAAATTTGAAGTAAATTCGTTTTTCTGTTCTTTTCTTGTTTGTTTTTATTTTGCATTAAAATTTGTATATATAAAATCTTTACTTTTTTAAAAAAAAAAATTTTTATTCTAATGTTTATTATAAATAAAGTTTTGTAAATTATTAATAAGTGTTTATTATATTTACAGTATAAGCGTAGCCCAATATTAGTAACCATTTTCTAGAATTCGCGAAAGCATCGGATTTTTTACTATTTAGCAAAACGAAGAGTAATTAAATACGCAACACCGACGAACCCTTTTCAGGAAATCTCCATACCTAAGCTGCCTTCCCTCAGCCCTTGATGCGGTAATAATAGCCTGTGGCACGCACAACTTTTAACTGCGCCCACTCCTGGTCACTTTGCATACTCCGCATTGCTTGAAAAACATAAAATTTAAAATAAAAAAACCTTGCGTATAGTTCTTTCCGATCTACTTTAATTAATGTCTATTATACCTTATTCATATTTTCTTTTTCCTGTTAAAGAGGAATAAAGAAGACGCCGCCGGAGCTGGAAGATTATCTGACGGTTTTCCAGCTCCAGTGGAAAAATAAAATTGCAAACGAGCTTACTTCAAAATGATTGTAAACGAGCCTAATAAAAATCTCAAATTATAAATGCCCTGAAGATTATTACTACTATTGTATTATGTAATTTTAGCGTAAATTTTATAGTAAAAAATTTGTAAAATTAAAATTATTTTTTTGGGTAAGAAATTCTTTATTGCTCGTATGGACCGCACCCCACTCATTGTTAGTCAGTTTTTAATGACTCTTCAAATCGCTCAGTAATGTATCGCGGGCGTATTGACTTGTTTAAGTTTCTTTATATTTGTAATCTTAAAATCTCACCTAAAGCAATGCGTTCTGGGTCAATTCGATTGTTGGTTAGTTTGGTTTTGGTTTAAAAATTGAATGCGGGTTTGTTCCATTTCGTTTTAAAAAATGACTGATTTAAAGCTTGTTTTTGAAATTTACTTCGAGAAAAAAAATTCATTCATTTTTTTTTATTAATTAAATTTACAATCGTTCTTAGAGCTAAGGTTGCGGTAAGGTGTGTGGCTATCCCCTGATCCTGCGTGCAGGTTGTGTGACTTAGGTGGTTAGTATACATGAATTTCTTTAATTAAATTATTGTGTTATGGTTAAATTTTCTACGAACACGTACAGAAAATATAAGTACGCACTGTAAAATAATACCAATACTATCGCCCCGCTCCGGGAGATGCGAAAAGTTCTGAAACAATTCTAAAGAATTATCAAAGTTATGTTTTATGAACTCCGCACGATCTGTAAGAAGCATCGTAAGGCTCGTAAGAGGATTTATGTTCCAAAATATTATATTTTATGATAAGTACACTCAAATGGACTTTGCCATATACGTATTTTACTATACCAATTTCAGCTCTAAGGATTTGCTTTCATTACACTAAAAAAGATTAAGACGACCTGACGAACGAATTGCGAAATTTTTTTTAACGGATCGTTAAAATTTTTATATTACGGTAAACTTCTTAATATTCCACATAAAATATGTGCAAATTTGCTTAGCAAATGTACAGACTGATTAAGCATAAAATTTGTATTTATTGAGATATTTATTTGAAGCATACAACTATGCCGGAAAATGCTATGTTACAAATGTCATGCGTACAGTCTAGGCGTATTATATCTCGCGGCAGTTTTGTCTTATCTACATTAGAATTCTCGCTCGACGGCTCGGCCCTCCGCCTCGTATCGGGCCTCCGGGGGGCCTCCGGGGGGCCTCCGGGGGGCCTCCAGAGGGGCCACAATAAACTAGTTTATCAAATATTTTCCAAAAACTTATTGTAAAATTATTTCATATGCTATACCTTTTTGTGAAATTCAATATTTTTGACTGAGAGTACTTGGTGGAATTCCATTTTAATATTTTTGAATAAAATACTTGAGTGATTTTCCACATTTTCGTTTGATAATGCCAACGTGAAAGGTTGGCGAAACCGGTCACTAATAAAAACGAAAATGTGGAAAATCATTAAAGTATTTTATTCAAAAATATTATACCGTTTTGTCTCAGTTTGGTTCACTAAGAAATATAATGTGCCGGAGAACACCCCCAGCGTATGAAGGCCCACCGCGGATAAAGTACAACCCTCAACTCTCTCCCGTGAGACGACATCTTTTAAGGAAACCCTCCCTTGACGGGACATATCAACTTTCCGTCCCATAGAGGAATTCTTGAAATACTAGGCATTACGTAAAATCGGTAATACGATCCAAGATTACTGATGATTATTCACTTCAATGTAATAAATAACCACAGAAAAATAATTAAATTCAGTAGGCAGTTTTTCATTTTATTTCATTTAACATGTAAAATAGTAAAAAAATAAAAAGAGTGTGGGATGAATTTAACAGTCGAGTTTATAAATTCGCCGAACTAGCGTGCTAACCACCGGATGACGAGCCTGTTTTTTGAAAAAGCGGTTTCAGGAAGGCATTTTAACCGTCACATTTCTTAGACAACAAAAAAATTGATTATTATTACATTTTGAATTAGTCATATTTTTACTCATTCATGTTTATTGGGTCGATATGCAGATTTTTTCAATATTTAATTATAGTCATCGGTAAAACGACGGTTCAAATCTAAATGAAAAATTGGTAAAATGCTGCATTTCATACTTTACTCTAAAGTGAAGAATGTCCATTTCTTACAGGTGTCTTCTTGCGTGTTTTGGGTGGCTTTTGTGATAATTTAAGGTACAATTTAGCCGAAAACATATTTCCCGCGTCGTTCGCGCGAGACGTTTGACACAAATTGAATAGAAACTCCCGCTGCGACGAATTTCTTTCTAAAATTCCATCAAAAAGAGACGCGATAAATTATTTTTGACGTGTTTTTTCATTTTACATTTTGTTCGATGTCTAGTTTTACAAGCGTGCATATTTACTTTGCCGTCGCCTCGCGGCTCGCGGAGTACACGAGCTTATTGAAATACCCAGAAAGTATAATCGATAAGCTGCCAAATATGCTCCACGGGTTGCATCAGTTTATTATTTGCTATGATATTTTAGCGTGAAATAAGTTTGAACTTTGTAAAATGTAGTTATTTTAATGTAACTTGATAAGTTTTACACAGCTTCACCGCGTTCCGTTGAGCGTCGAGCCTCTGCCCCGGCTTTCCCCGCATAGGCTCCAGGTAACCTATTTGATATTTTGTCTCTGGCACGGTAAGGGCAGACATACCGATCCGATCTTCCAGTTTTCTGGCATAACCTGTGACGCAACATTTTGTTTGATTACACCTTCCCCAGGGTCGAGCCGTACCCTTTCGTCGTAACATTATATATTTTCCGTTTATGTGAAATATATATTGTATACTTATGCCGGCTCCACCCGCTGCGACACAAATGACAACCGAACGGTGACCGGCCGACAGCGTCGTTCTTTGCGTTTTTTTTACTTAGGAAAAACTATAACAAACATCAAAAATAAGGGGAAGAATCGACAACATAGTAGCGGAGAGAGTCAAAAGATTCAGGTATTTGGGTAGCTGGTTGAATGAGAATTGGGAAATTAAAATCAGGATTGAGACAGCACGCAGTACATTTAATAATTTGAGGAAAGTACTATGTTCAAGAGATATAACCCTGAAATCTCGATGGAGATTTACCAAAAGTTATGTCGTCTTGGTTCTCCTTTATGGAGCCGAAGCTTGGACACTCAAGACAGCTACTATGCGAAGAATTGAGGCTCCAGAACTGTGGCTGTATATGAGAATTCGTCAAAAATGAAAGAGTCTTGCACAGAATGCACAAAGAAAGGAAACTTTTGACGTTGGTTTTTTTTCGAAAGTTCTCCTATTTTGGCCACATTTTTCATAACAATAAGTATGGCATCCTTCAGCTGATTGTCCAGTGAAAAATTGAAGGAAAAAGGGGCAAGAAGGAAGTTTACGTGGATGCGGAATTAGCGCCAGTGGCTGGAGATCGAAAGTGCAGCTGGATTGGCGAGACTAGCCCAGGATAGAGATAAGTTTGAAGAAATGATCACCAACCTCCTACGAGGAGAGGCATCAGTAGGAGAAGAATTATTGAAATATTAATTAATCGATATATAATAGTTTAAACTATACCGAAAACACAACTTTAAGTGACATGGCGTTGCTGCATTAGTTGCGGTGTGCTCCCATCGACATTGCATCAGTATTGGACGTGTGTATCAGCTATCAGCTCGCAATTTCTGACGCCGCAAGCCCGCACGCCCGTGAATCACTAACGAATATACATTTGCATAAGTAAAACGCCATAATCGATATTCTGCCGCAGTAAATTATGTATAACGATAAAATCGCACAGCTCCAAATGATGAATAATTCTAGAAACAAGTTTACCGTGTGTTTCGGGTGAAATGACATTTCATTTTGAAGAGGCGCATGCGGGATTCAAACCCGCCACTCCCGCCTCGTCCGAGTCGACCTCCGCCTGCGTCATAATTTAACGGGGCATGCAGGTTATGCCGTGTGCGAAATTGCTTTGAATACTCACGTAGGTAAATTTTGTTTTTAATATGAGTTTTTTTAGTATATTTTCACATTTTTGTAATCGACGATCGGACCCGCTTCCTTACTTCAAAATAGCTCCAATCGGAGTGCAATCGGCTTCTCGCAACCTATAATCTAATGATAATTTGGTTCTCTTTCGGTGTAATTCTGCTATCGAGATCTTCCGTTCGCGTGATCCGTCCAAAACGCCTGAAAAGTCACCGACCCGGTATTAAATTTCAAATATATTTTACGCAAAATACGCTTCGCAGGTTAAAATAGTTACATAATATCAAACTGATATCTGACAAAATGTTAATTTAATTATTATATATATACTTATAGATAATTTTTTTGTATATTTTTATTTTTTAACAAGTTTAATAGCTGCTATCTGCACTCGTACTCGAGTTATTTTTCATTACACTATAAGACGTAAACCGGAGCCTCTCATTTTCGCTGACTACCGTACTTCACTTCGTCTCTGCTAGCCGGAGACGCGTCGGGCCGCGAGGGCCCAGGGGGCCAGGGGGCCAGGGGGCCAGGGGGCCAGGGGGCCAGGGGGCCAGGGGGCCAGGGGGCCAGGGGGCCAGGGGGCCAGGGGGCCAGGGGGCCAGGGGGCCAGGGGGGCAGGGGGGCAGGGGGCCAGGGGGGCAGGGGGCCTGGGGGCCAGGGGGCCAGGGGGCCAGGGGGCCAGGGGGCCAGGGGGCAGGAGGCAGAGGACCAGGGGACGCGGAGCTTCTCGAGCTTGTTATTTTTCAGTATACCGAGTAAATATAAAAATTCCACTAACACGCAGCAGAGATTATTTTATCTGAGTTTGCTTGGGGAAGCAAAGGGGTTTCGACCGATTGAATCCTTCGCTTTTCATTACCCAATAATAATTTAATCAGGGAATATATTGTTTTTACTCAAATGGATAGTCGACATCGTGCCTGCCTTCCCATCGCAAGGAATCGTGCGAAGCCTTTGCGGCCTCGCATTCAAAGTGATTCGAAAACCCGACAAACTAATTCTTGCGAATTGTAATAAATAGCTTCGCACGGTGGAGCGACTTCCGCGATAGGTCGGAGTAGATTACTCTAATATATACTCATGGGACATTGCAACGGTCTTTACTTTCGGTCAAATTATTAATCGTGAAGTTTGACGGGGCAGTTAGACGGCGCCGACTCCCCAGAGGCGTATCGACGCTTTGGTCGTCCTCGGCGGAAAAATAACTTCACAGTGTGGAGGAAGTCGGGCACGTTTTTTTTGTAATTTTATAATATACAACAAAACAAATTCTGGAGACGCAATTCGACTGCATATTTTTAACTAAAAATAAAAAAAACATGCATCCGCAACCCAACCGTAAACCGCAATCCCCCCCCAACAACCTAAATAAACAAATCGCATTATCGTGTGTCTATTTTTTACGTGCTTGCATTTATGCCCCTCCGGTTTCGCGGCCTCGGCACGCCCCTGTCGGCGTTTCCATGCTTGACTTCTCATTATGCTATACGCGTATCAATAAATTTAAAAATAAATAAGCCTCACGGACGGCGTAGTTTACCGGCTTAGTTATATTATATTCAATTGTGACCGGCAGCATCGATCAAACAATTTGGTAAATGGCACGCAGCGGGCGGGCAGCGCGGGTGTCCCGGCCGCGCTGGCGAGGAGTCGCGCTGGAACGCCGCTCCTGGAGTCGGTAACAACGCGAGGGCAGTGGAGTTCTTCAACAATTATATCAATAGTTTATTCCTGATTTCTCTCGTTCCCAGTTTGGCGGGCATGTCTCGCAGCGTGACGGTAGCCGTGGCGTACATCATGAGCGTGACGTCCCTCAACTGGAAGGAGGCCCTCAAGGTCGTGCGAGCCGGCCGGGCCGTCGCCAACCCCAACCTCGGCTTCCAGAGGCAGCTTCACGACTTCGAGACGTACAAGCTGTACGAGGTGAGCGAGCATCGTCGACCGTCGCATCCGTGCAGCCGCTGTCACGGTCTGTACGCGATAATGGATAACTCAAAATACGCGTTCCCCGGTCGCCTCTATCGCCGGCCGGCGATAATATTGACCGACTATTTACCTTTGACAATAATATAATACTGCGGGAAGCGGGGGCTCGCCGTCCCGTACGGGAACTGACCGTCGAAATCACATTTGAGGCTTAAATCATCCGCGCTTTGTCGGTTTCCAGGAGCGACGGCGGCTGAAGGAGAGATACCCCTCCCTGGCGCTGGTGTGCAGTGACGAGCGCGAGTGCAAGATCTCCCTGGCCTCCTACCAGGCCATGCTCTCCTCTCGAGACATCTGCGAGGGGCGCTGCGCCATGGGACAGACCTGCCCCACCGGTGAGTGCTCCGCTTCAAGCACTGCCCTTCCCGTGGAGTCTTCCTCGACATCGGACGGTCGCTCGTGACCGTTTTGGAAAGATATTTTCTGGAAAATTCCTCGTCGTTCCTCGATATCTGCGGTAGCCCTGTAGCGCTACGATTGCAGATGTATTTGTAGATCGAGTAGGCGGTGACGTCGAAAGACGACAAAAAATATACTGTAGGTATGTAAAGTAGTAGTTATAGGATTTTATATGCATACAAAAAAAACATTCCCTTCAATGCATCTATGGTTACAAATTCAAATGCTGGTATTTTATAATATATGAGTTTGGATTGATAGGTCTCTCGCTCGCGTTGCAGGAGTGTGCCGAAATAACTCCAGCAAGCGGCTGCTGCGGCGAGCCAGCACGCGGGGCACGCCGCCGGCCAGTCCGCGGGGCGCGCGCGCGGGGCCGGCCCAGGCGCGCGTCCCCGAGCCCGCGCCCGCGCACGCGCACGCGCACGCGCCCGGCCTCACGCGCAGCGACTCCACGGTGTCCTCCATGTCGGCCTACCGCCCGCGCTCCTCCCCCGCGGGCCTCTTCTCCTACACAGGTAACCAGGTGACCTACCTCCCCATCCTCCCCGTCCACCTCCTGCTGCGGCGAGCCAGCACGCGGGGCACGCCGCCGGCCAGTCCGCGGGGCGCGCGCGCGGGGCCGGCCCAGGCGCGCGTCCCCGAGCCCGCGCCCGCGCACGCGCACGCGCACGCGCCCGGCCTCACGCGCAGCGACTCCACGGTGTCCTCCATGTCGGCCTACCGCCCGCGCTCCTCCCCCGCGGGCCTCTTCTCCTACACAGGTAACCAGGTGACCTACCTCCCCATCCTCCCCGTCCACCTCCTGCTGCGGCGAGCCAGCACGCGGGGCACGCCGCCGGCCAGTCCGCGGGGCGCGCGCGCGGGGCCGGCCCAGGCGCGCGTCCCCGAGCCCGCGCCCGCGCACGCGCACGCGCACGCGCCCGGCCTCACGCGCAGCGACTCCACGGTGTCCTCCATGTCGGCCTACCGCCCGCGCTCCTCCCCCGCGGGCCTCTTCTCCTACACAGGTAACCAGGTGACCTACCTCCCCATCCTCCCCGTCCACCTCCTGCTGCGGCGAGCCAGCACGCGGGGCACGCCGCCGGCCAGTCCGCGGGGCGCGCGCGCGGGGCCGGCCCAGGCGCGCGTCCCCGAGCCCGCGCCCGCGCACGCGCACGCGCACGCGCCCGGCCTCACGCGCAGCGACTCCACGGTGTCCTCCATGTCGGCCTACCGCCCGCGCTCCTCCCCCGCGGGCCTCTTCTCCTACACAGGTAACCAGGTGACCTACCTCCCCATCCTCCCCGTCCACCTCCTGCTGCGGCGAGCCAGCACGCGGGGCACGCCGCCGGCCAGTCCGCGGGGCGCGCGCGCGGGGCCGGCCCAGGCGCGCGTCCCCGAGCCCGCGCCCGCGCACGCGCACGCGCACGCGCCCGGCCTCACGCGCAGCGACTCCACGGTGTCCTCCATGTCGGCCTACCGCCCGCGCTCCTCCCCCGCGGGCCTCTTCTCCTACACAGGTAACCAGGTGACCTACCTCCCCATCCTCCCCGTCCACCTCCTGCTGCGGCGAGCCAGCACGCGGGGCACGCCGCCGGCCAGTCCGCGGGGCGCGCGCGCGGGGCCGGCCCAGGCGCGCGTCCCCGAGCCCGCGCCCGCGCACGCGCACGCGCACGCGCCCGGCCTCACGCGCAGCGACTCCACGGTGTCCTCCATGTCGGCCTACCGCCCGCGCTCCTCCCCCGCGGGCCTCTTCTCCTACACAGGTAACCAGGTGACCTACCTCCCCATCCTCCCCGTCCACCTCCTGCTGCGGCGAGCCAGCACGCGGGGCACGCCGCCGGCCAGTCCGCGGGGCGCGCGCGCGGGGCCGGCCCAGGCGCGCGTCCCCGAGCCCGCGCCCGCGCACGCGCACGCGCACGCGCCCGGCCTCACGCGCAGCGACTCCACGGTGTCCTCCATGTCGGCCTACCGCCCGCGCTCCTCCCCCGCGGGCCTCTTCTCCTACACAGGTAACCAGGTGACCTACCTCCCCATCCTCCCCGTCCACCTCCTGCTGCGGCGAGCCAGCACGCGGGGCACGCCGCCGGCCAGTCCGCGGGGCGCGCGCGCGGGGCCGGCCCAGGCGCGCGTCCCCGAGCCCGCGCCCGCGCACGCGCACGCGCACGCGCCCGGCCTCACGCGCAGCGACTCCACGGTGTCCTCCATGTCGGCCTACCGCCCGCGCTCCTCCCCCGCGGGCCTCTTCTCCTACACAGGTAACCAGGTGACCTACCTCCCCATCCTCCCCGTCCACCTCCTGCTGCGGCGAGCCAGCACGCGGGGCACGCCGCCGGCCAGTCCGCGGGGCGCGCGCGCGGGGCCGGCCCAGGCGCGCGTCCCCGAGCCCGCGCCCGCGCACGCGCACGCGCACGCGCCCGGCCTCACGCGCAGCGACTCCACGGTGTCCTCCATGTCGGCCTACCGCCCGCGCTCCTCCCCCGCGGGCCTCTTCTCCTACACAGGTAACCAGGTGACCTACCTCCCCATCCTCCCCGTCCACCTCCTGCTGCGGCGAGCCAGCACGCGGGGCACGCCGCCGGCCAGTCCGCGGGGCGCGCGCGCGGGGCCGGCCCAGGCGCGCGTCCCCGAGCCCGCGCCCGCGCACGCGCACGCGCACGCGCCCGGCCTCACGCGCAGCGACTCCACGGTGTCCTCCATGTCGGCCTACCGCCCGCGCTCCTCCCCCGCGGGCCTCTTCTCCTACACAGGTAACCAGGTGACCTACCTCCCCATCCTCCCCGTCCACCTCCTGCTGCGGCGAGCCAGCACGCGGGGCACGCCGCCGGCCAGTCCGCGGGGCGCGCGCGCGGGGCCGGCCCAGGCGCGCGTCCCCGAGCCCGCGCCCGCGCACGCGCACGCGCACGCGCCCGGCCTCACGCGCAGCGACTCCACGGTGTCCTCCATGTCGGCCTACCGCCCGCGCTCCTCCCCCGCGGGCCTCTTCTCCTACACAGGTAACCAGGTGACCTACCTCCCCATCCTCCCCGTCCACCTCCTGCTGCGGCGAGCCAGCACGCGGGGCACGCCGCCGGCCAGTCCGCGGGGCGCGCGCGCGGGGCCGGCCCAGGCGCGCGTCCCCGAGCCCGCGCCCGCGCACGCGCACGCGCACGCGCCCGGCCTCACGCGCAGCGACTCCACGGTGTCCTCCATGTCGGCCTACCGCCCGCGCTCCTCCCCCGCGGGCCTCTTCTCCTACACAGGTAACCAGGTGACCTACCTCCCCATCCTCCCCGTCCACCTCCTGCTGCGGCGAGCCAGCACGCGGGGCACGCCGCCGGCCAGTCCGCGGGGCGCGCGCGCGGGGCCGGCCCAGGCGCGCGTCCCCGAGCCCGCGCCCGCGCACGCGCACGCGCACGCGCCCGGCCTCACGCGCAGCGACTCCACGGTGTCCTCCATGTCGGCCTACCGCCCGCGCTCCTCCCCCGCGGGCCTCTTCTCCTACACAGGTAACCAGGTGACCTACCTCCCCATCCTCCCCGTCCACCTCCTGCTGCGGCGAGCCAGCACGCGGGGCACGCCGCCGGCCAGTCCGCGGGGCGCGCGCGCGGGGCCGGCCCAGGCGCGCGTCCCCGAGCCCGCGCCCGCGCACGCGCACGCGCACGCGCCCGGCCTCACGCGCAGCGACTCCACGGTGTCCTCCATGTCGGCCTACCGCCCGCGCTCCTCCCCCGCGGGCCTCTTCTCCTACACAGGTAACCAGGTGACCTACCTCCCCATCCTCCCCGTCCACCTCCTGCTGCGGCGAGCCAGCACGCGGGGCACGCCGCCGGCCAGTCCGCGGGGCGCGCGCGCGGGGCCGGCCCAGGCGCGCGTCCCCGAGCCCGCGCCCGCGCACGCGCACGCGCACGCGCCCGGCCTCACGCGCAGCGACTCCACGGTGTCCTCCATGTCGGCCTACCGCCCGCGCTCCTCCCCCGCGGGCCTCTTCTCCTACACAGGTAACCAGGTGACCTACCTCCCCATCCTCCCCGTCCACCTCCTGCTGCGGCGAGCCAGCACGCGGGGCACGCCGCCGGCCAGTCCGCGGGGCGCGCGCGCGGGGCCGGCCCAGGCGCGCGTCCCCGAGCCCGCGCCCGCGCACGCGCACGCGCACGCGCCCGGCCTCACGCGCAAAACCGGTGGCGAAACCGGTCACCAGTAAAACTAAACATGTGAAAAAATCACAAGTATTTTATTTAAAATATTATTATTTTATCAATATTCACATTATTCTCGTCTAATTTTTATTGTAACTTCACAAGATGCTGTTTGATAAGTTATCAAATGAAAACTTTTATAGTTACTGCTGCAATTGATTCAGCATTGGTATTTTTAGTTAAAGGTTAGAAAGTCTACGACATCCACCACTTCGATGATATATTGCAATTGTTTTTCCCTTTTCTTATCAAAGTTTAATTAAATTTCAGGTTCAGCGCCTCCTTCTCGCTCGTCGTCTAGAGCGGATATCCGGCTCGCTTCAGAAGTGGTCGGCTCCACGGTGGTGGTGGGAGGGAATGCCTGGACGCGCCACCGAGCCGCCTCGGCACCTTCCACACCGCTACCCAGTCCGCCTGTCACGCCCCACCACTGGCCACGAAGGTATTGATGGGAGAAGTCTCCTCTCATAGAATCCTGCCGGTCTCACACATTGATCTGTCGATATGAGTAGTCTAGCTATGCGCAATGTTAAGAAATCTATTGGTGGTACACTTCAAATCGGCACTGGAAAAAGTTCATGTTGGGAAGTTTTCAATTCCAGAGTTTCAAAGTTTTCAATTCTGATTTCGTCACCTCCCACTCACCATAGAGGTACTTACTCCACATTTTCTGATCACTAAATTGTTATAGATACAAAATTACTGTACACAGAAATATTCTTTAACTTATTTTTTTATTTAAGCTCTCAAAAATTATAGTCTGAGTGTTCTTGTAATTGATTTATAAAATAAAACTAATAAAATTTATAAGCCATTTTCCTATGGAAAACCAAGCTCTGAGAGTCTTTTTTTGCGTTTTAACCATCAGTTTTGTTTCTGTCACTTCCGATAACTCCTAGTAAGTAAAAGAAAATTACATAAGACAAACCTTGGACCCTTTGTTTCTGCTTTCTCAAGTGTCGAATCTCGTTGCTCATGCATAACTCTTGTTATTACAGGTTAGGCTTCAAACCCAATTGATTGATGATTGATTTTAATTTTAAATATATATTTTTTATCGCTGTAGCGTTATCATTCTTGACATCCGATAGCGCTGTTTCTACATAGCTTTGCATTCCGTTAGCGCTAATAAATAGCAGAAAGCTGAGATCTGATATTTTTGAGCTTCTGATATTCATCAATAGCTTTTAGCACAAATAGAAAATTACAGTAAGACAACTAAAAATAGCTGAATGAAGTCTTATGCATGATAAACAAGCTAAGTCCATGTACACCGTACAAAGCTGATGACAATAATGAACGAGTGCCTTATAGTTATGCTAAATTCAACGTATTAAAAAGTTCAATGTGTCACAGTGCATCTAAAAAAACCAGTCATCAAAAAAGATGATATATGTATTCTAAAATAACATTGCGAATAGTTTTTGACTACTCTGCAAATGCTACGATAAATGTGCAATATATGAAAAATATTTGTTTGGTGAGTGAACACTGATGAATATGTGCAATGCTCATCACATTTCAATATTTCTCTTTATTTAATGACCAAAATATTATCTGAATGGCGGCACATTTACCGTAAAATATTATGAGCTTACAAGCAGACTTCACTAAAACATATTGAGTACCTTCTGAATTTGGAATATTTTATAATATTTCCATGCATTCATGTCAAATATTGCTATGTTATTAGATATAAGATAGACTGGGATGGAGTTTAATGAAGTCTGCCATTAGGTTTATATCATATTAATATGGCCGACACTTACAACGAATGTGTGACATCGGCCTGGCATGACATGACATTCATCCCTGAATACTCATTATATATTCAAAAGGACGTAACCCTCAGACATTGTGATTTCAACAGCTATACACTCTAGCAACTGAACTATTGCACGCAAGTGTGAAAAAAGGAAATTAATTTTGGTGAAATCCAGAACATCTATGACTTACAAAATGGTATAATTTGTCATAAATAAGTTTTCCTTACTGTCACCAACGCGTTGATACATTTGCCATCACATACAAAGAACCACACTTCCATTTTTTTACCACTTAACCCACAGATTTTTATGTTGTCATAGTCAGTCACATTGTTCAGCAAAGCTTCTGCATGATTGTCCACTTCATTCACGGTGCATTTAATTTTTTTCATTCTAGCGTTGCATGGATCATCCCATCTGTCCAATGGCAGGACTCATCGCTTTAAAAATTACAGTTTGTTTAAAATATGAGAAAGTATGTTGTTAGAGGATAAACCCACAGCGGGAAGATCGCAAAACTGTATGCAAAATTGCAGAGTGCATTTTCATTTGGTAAGCAATTGATTTCCATCGTTTTATTTTTACATTTGAGAGTAATTTGAATTTTACACGTTTAAAACCAATGTAAAATAAATGTTTGCCACATCACATTGTACGCTTTTATACCAAATAAATTAAAAATAACATGAAATTATTGCTCATCTTATAAATACATTTGAAGATGTTTACACAAAGATAAAGTTGTCCAAGAGAAAAAAGCAACTTGCAAAGTACAGTTTTTTTAATGAGAATATGAACCGTTGACATTTATAAGTAATGAATATTTATCAATAAAAATTTCCTTGGACATCTTATTAACAAACTATTTTAACAGAGCGTTTATGAACAACGCCTGAAAAGCATCCAGTGCAGAGTTAAAAGGATCATTTTCTATATGATGAGGGTTTACTGTTTGGATGTGGTTTCAGTGGGAGATTCTTTCTGGTCATGGTTATTTTGACATTGCATGGTGTGTTTGCAGGACGAGCATGCAGAGGCGGGCGTAGCCTGCGTCCCGGGGAGCCGTGTTCCCCGGAGATCTCTACCCTCATCTGCCGGCTTTCGTTCGCTGGCATTTTCCGCCTTCTCTACTCCCATCCCGGAGAGTTCCTCCTCCCTCTGCCCACCGCATCCCCCTGCGAGTGTGTCGCCTCTAACTGACTAAATAATGTGGATGAGAAAGAATCTTTATTTCTAATTTATGCAAATTCACAAGAGCATTCACCAAGTCTGCAGAGTGAGCAGGGACATCGAAGTAGTGTGACGTGCATAATCTATGTGGTTTGCGATAGTATAGGAGTCAATTTATCCTGAATGCCACTTTATGAAATAACAAAATATTATGTATACCATCTGTGACAGAAACATGTGAATGTGATCTAAATATATTGCATCTACGAGTCTGCTGAAATCTGAAACCATCACAGTCCATTTTGAGTATTGAGGATGTAATTTGTCAATGAAGCTATACTAAATACTACAAGAAGTATTAAAATTTCACCATTTTGGCATAATCACCTAAATGTATAATTTTACGCACTCCCAGCAGAAAACTTGTATCTCTAACAGCAGAGTTATTTACTGAATAAATAAAAACTTAATTCATGAATTTGTAATCAAGTACATGACCATTACTTTTATTCTCAAATAGCTAACAACTATTTAATTGAACATTGTAAGCCTATAAAATGTGCAAAGTAAAAAATCATCTCAATTGAGTAATTCAATTTACAATTTTGTTTGTTTTATTTTGGTCTCAGATGAATTTTAGAAAGGAAAATACATGACGGTCAAATACGCAGTAGGTAGTAATGTTATAAGAGGTATGCAATTTCAAGAAAGAGTTGTAAATAATATTCGGTTACCTGCTGTGAATAAATATAATATGTCAAAAGAGTGAATGTCCTGTTTTATGAATTTAATTGAATTTTATGAGTTTAATGAATTTAACAACTTGTACTCATTTGGTAAAAAATACTTTGTTGATTTCTTAAAAATTTCATAGTTAAATTAATGTGCAACTTTATATTATTGAATCTCAAATTTTATAAAAATTGTAATCCAAATATATTTACTTACCTATTTCTTCAGAGTTGATGTTAAAAGAGTAACATATAAGTTATAAATATATATACACAATTAATTATTGTTATTACCCCATAACACAAAAAAGAAAATTTATATTTTTCTGAAAATAAAAATTATCCAAAGTCTGAAATGTGTTACAGATTATGATATTATAGCAATTAATGTCATCTCTATTTTATGTATAACCAATTATTCTAGTCCGTGTAGCGATTGACCTGTCCCTGGCACTGCTCAGTTTATACTCAAGTGTTCACTAGAAATCTCTTCAGTATTTTTTTGATGTATGCCACTGCGGACATTAGTCAATTATACTCGTGTTTTAGGATCAGAGAGAACTATTTTGTTGGAATATGTTTTGTGTCTTTATTGAGTTTAAAAAAAACAATTGAAAAAAATAATGATATGTATATTCTAAAGAGACGTTATAAATAGCTGATCTCAGTACAAAAATACATTAGCAACAACAAAGTTATATTAAGGACAAAGGTAGATCCTATTTCCATCCATGCTGTTAGGCCTTCTGTGCACTGGCAATTTATCAAGGCATTTTTTAATTGCTCAAATGAAATGCATATCTTGTAAACTTGTGGTTTTTTGATAAAAAAAAAAAAAATGAATTATAGTGTATTGGGAAAATGAAGAAACCGTTGCTTCCAAAATAAACGGGGCATGTTCAAACTGTGATGCTTACGCCTACATGAAGGATCACCTAGTGTCATGGTAATCAAATCAAACAACATCCAGTCTACTCTCTAACCTCTAGGCACATAATATATGCCAATTTTATGATTGACACTTTTAGATGCAAATGATGAATGATAAAAAATCTAGCAGACGGAATGCTGTATGTCATCAATAAATAGCAGGTTTCAACATGTACAAACAAGCAAGCATCACATAAGTCTCCAATTTGCATTATTTACAATTATTCTATAACAATATGAATAAATTGTCAAACAGTTCATAAAATTATCCATCAAAACTTCTCTGGCTGACTAGCATGTATCCAAAAACGTAGACCTGTTTACTTTCCAAAAAGATTGAACTGAATTGAAATTCATTTGATACTAATACAGTCCAGCAACTGGCTGATTGCCCAAAGCATTCTTACTTTTATAAGCTTGTTATCAAGAGAAACACTCAATATATAAAACTATTTACCCATCCATCAAAAAAATTGCCAGTGCCTAAGGTCTCGATGTATACATCTAATGGAGATAACATAGATAAAAATCTGATGTTGACTCGAATAATGGAAAATTTAATAAATTATGTCTTTGAAATATTTTTGTGAACTTAATTAAAATTAATATTTTGTGGTTTGTGGAATTGAGGAAATGGAGCTCATAGAAAGGAAGTCTCGGAGAAAGTGTACGATTGCAATGGTGCTGGTTGTGTCGGATGAAGGATGGTTGCTTGAAGCAACTTAAAAATTAATTAGACATAGAATCAAAATGTCCAATTATAAATGAATTAATGTAAGCCAAGCTTAGCTTTGCTCTGCGTAAATATAATATTCTTGTAATTTAGAAAGAAAATTTGGTGATAAAAAACTTATGTGCTTAAATTGAATGAAAAAAAATTAATAGAGTTATAGAAAGTCACGGACTTAATGCCTGTCATTGGCCCTAGAACTCTTTCTTACTTTAGATAAATAAATAGTCTTGTTTTATTAATTAAAAAAACCCATAGTATTTATTTAATCAATTATTATTTATCCTAGAATATATGAAATTTATATTGATGATACAAAAGTAATATTGGTGGATTATTTTTTTAATTGTCTTTTTTAATTTTAATTTATTTTAAAATCAGTTGGATGTTCTCGGTATTTACATGATATCATTGCTATGTTGTGTTTTATAAATATTTAATATAGAATTTATGCTATTGTTACAACCTGTACTACTTAATACTGAGACAAATCCAGATTTATAACTTGGGTTGTGTCTTCTATATCATTAAAGAACTGAACTAGTTTATTTTTATTAATGGTTTAAAAATCTCAGTTTCATATCACAGTAGTATGTATATCTATAGTGTTTATGATTTGCGCACAAAATTATCTAAAACAACTTAGATTCTAAGGCGAACATTCACAACAGTCTAAAGACAAACATATTCATAAAATGCTTAATAGTATTATACTTATTGAAATAATGCAAGGTTGGAATTCACAAATCAGATAAAATAAAAAGTGACATTTTCTCCAACCGAAAGTTTTACTTATGTTAATATAGTCGTGGGCAACCTATCTGATTACAGGTCAAAATATGTACCTCTGCAGCAGCTAAGCTTAAGGAGCTCTCTGCGAATCAAGTCACGTTTAAATTTTTTGAAGGTTAACATTGTGAAAGAGGCACCACCGTGTCAACGGAGGGATAAAATGAACATGAATATATAAACTATTAATTTCTTTTAATACTTAGCAATGTTCATCAGTGCTGTTTTTATCCAGTTGGTACACAATCTTGATCTTTGTACTAGAGTGAATAACTCAGATGCAATAAATTAAAGATAGCTTGGTATCCAGTCCGATTCAAAATACATGTGAAAAATAAAATAACTTCAAATTATCTCACAGGCCATTTAGAAATTACAATCAAATCAGATTTAAGTTGCCCGTGGGTCGTTCATTATTATAATTTAATGATAGGTTTATTGTTTTATATTTTAAAGTAAAAATTAAACTAAATAGCATTTTAAGGTAATCGCTAACAATCATAGAAAACTAGAAATCATACTTAAATTCATTTAAAGGAGTCTAGGTACTCAACATTTAAATTTTTTAATTGAAATCATTCAAGGAAGTGGTTCATATTATTATATATTAAATATTTTTATAATATTACTAGATGGTAATGAGAATATTTTTTAAGTGGACCTGTCAACGAAGAATATCAATAACAGAAGATAATATCTATTTCTGCAAAGCCCTTAGTCATTAGAATTATTTCTATATAGTCAAATCAAATATATGAGTGTGGACTGTACTTGTACCTTTAATAACGTTTATATATTTTAAGAGTCTATCTAAAGGTATATTTATGTTAAAACTATATAAATTTTATTGAAAATATTTGCCAGGTGACATCATTGTTTTAGTTTTATATTGAATTGTGTAAAATTCTAAAAAAATAGGCAGTGGTGGAAACAATTAAATCCACATTTAATAAATTTAGTAAAGAAAACATGTTTCATTAATGCATATCTAATAACTTGCAGAAGACAACTACATCAAACAGTATTATATAGTAAATATACACGTAATGAGCACGACGTATCTGCATGCGTTTTGACAGTTTATATCTGTTATATTAAATGAAAAGAACTACAAAATAAATAGAAATGTAAATTTTGTAAAATTTTGGCTTCTGACACAACATACTGTATAAAATAAAACTCCTCAATCAATGTTTTGTTTTTGAAAATATAAAATTTTGTTTTCCTTTTCAAATTTATTAAATGTAGCTGCTATTGCTCCAGATGCCAAGCCACTAGATGTAATAAAGACGGCAAATTTTTATGATAGTATAAGTACTTCTGTGAGAGTTGGTGTTCTTGAACTAAATGCCTTTCTTCTGCAATGATTTCTATGCTTGTAAAGCTACAAATAACATTTTCAATTAAAATTAGGTGCAAGTGTGATTAGGAATCGTAATGTAAAACCCAAGGTGCCAAAAATTTCCTTCATAACCTTTATCTACACATTTCCACTATATTTAAAGTAGAAATTTGCTAAATGAATCGATCATGCAAAATTTGGCCTTCGCTCAAAGATATTTTCCAAAAAGTGTAGATAAGATCTTATTGCTTAAAATATAAAATGATAATAAATATTCCCATGCAATAAATTGACTTTTACCGAATCTTTACACTTAATGGTTGTTTTCGTTCATATGAATAAAAATAATAGCTACCCTAATAGGTTTTATACTAAGGAGTGGATTGTTACGATGTTAAAAAAACACGTTTGATTTGTGTCATTGATTACCAAATTGCTGGAATTAAATATGTTTTTATAAGCTATTGTAGTTAGGATTTTCTCTTCAGCTATGAAATGCATTTTTGTGAAATTCACTCATATTTTATTACAAAATTTCTCATAGATTTCCACTATGTGATAGACATGGAAATCATTTTTATCTGATATTTAAATTTTTCGCTAGGTGCTAATTCTTACAAAGTGGGTATTTTTTTAATTATTGTCACCATTTTATCAACAATAAAAAAAGTGTTTATTTTTTGTTACAACTTTCACATCTACTTCTATTTTGCACATAGAAAATTAATTACAGAGTGTTATTTTTTATGCAAATACATATACATGTCTATCCAAATAGTGAACATCTTTGATTTTATTTTGGCAAATGGAAATAATGCAAATGCTATACATACAATCTGTGTCCATTTAAACTTATTGTAATAAAATGATTCAAAATTAACATTCTTGTAATAAATCTGTTAAGGTTAAGGCCTGAATGTTTAATTTAAACGAATCCATAATGTACAAAATGTTCTGAAATTTATAATACTCTTATATTCTAATATTTTCAGAAAAAATTCTGCACTTTGACAAAGATTTTTTTATTTTATATGGTACACAAAATAGACAAATATAACATGTGTTTTAAACTTACAGAAGCACTCTCAATATAAAGTTTCCACATTTTTTGAGCAGGCGATTTGTGGAGTACCTAAGCCCTCGTGTCCGCTCCAGAGTCGTAAAAATTACAAGCAACTAAATAAGAGTAATCTTGTAATACTACTGACCGAGGACACTCTTGCACCAGCTCCTGTCATCAGAGTGCAGGCTGAAGACTAGTTACCTCTACTGGACACGTGTCTAATGTACATCCTAACTTGTCGTAGCTCGAGGTGTTCTCACGTTTGTTGCAGCCGTGACAGCAAAAATGCCATATTCTTTTGAGCAAGTGCTTTTAGATTGTGATATTACATTTAGAGTTTTGATTGTCAGTTGTTAATTAGTTATAGGAGTCATAGAATACTTTATGTTTGGCACAAAATACATTTTATTAAGTTAACAATAGAACATGTTTTATTTCATTACTTACCTAAATATATCTTTTATCTACTATAATAATAGCCATTGTGTGTGTGTTTCATTTTTTGGTTCTCTATAGAATATCTTAAAAGATACAATGCTGATTTTTTGCATGTAAGTTTAGTAAATTTTTCCGCGTCTATGTGCCGGATTTCAAGACGATAGGATAATATTTTTATTCATCAACTAATTTAATAAAAATATGCTTTAGCGAGTTTCAATATGTACGAATTATAGGATTTTGTTGTTCACCACGAGAATTTCAAATTTAGAACTTTTCCAAAAAAAACAAATTTTGATGCTTAGAAATTTTCAGTTTATGTCAGTTTGACACAAGTACCATCTTTATTTTTTCATCGAAATTGCATTAGAAATTAATAATCACACCATTAATAACTCAAAATGCCTCCTAAAAAAATAACACCGTCTGTTTGTCAAAAGTGATGTGTTGTTTGTGACACGAAATGTGACAGATTTGTCAAGCAATGAATTGGAAAGAAAACGCGAGCAGCATCTTCTTAAAATTCGAGTATGTGCATCGACCTCAAGACAAAAAAAAACTGATGCACAGCAAATGCTGCGTTTGTCTTCGATGAGAGTGCTTGCATCGATAACGAGACAAAAAGAAACAGATACACAGCGAGCGCAGCGTATGTCCTCAAAGCGAGTGTGTGTATCCACATCGAGACAAACAGAAACAGAAGAAACAATAAGACAACTCACACAGGAGCGTTTCATAGCGCTCGCTGTCCCAGAAAATATTACTGCACACAAATGTGGATTAATGAATGCTACCTGTCGATTCTGCAATGCTTTAAATTTTCAAGCAGAAAAACCATCAGACGGAAAGTTCAACGATTGCTGTCACAAAGGTAAAGTGAAACTACCAGCAAGGCCTATTTTCCCAGTATATTTAAAGAATATTATGTCAAATCCAGAAAATATTTATAATGGAAATTTACTATTAATCATACAATAACAGTATATCTTTTGCATCAATGGGAGCTGAATTAACAGGTTCAGTGGCAGAATCAGGGCCACTCTGCTTCAAAGTTCAAGGCCAACTGATGGTATAAAACGAAAGCTAATGAAAGATTCATCTTATTGTCAGCCAAACATATGTTCAAACACTATTGCATCGTTCATCGAATCCGTCATTCTTTAACGGGCTACATTTCTAGCATATATATAAAACACAAAAATTGTTTCTACCTATGTCCGTTATAGACTTTGAAACCATCCAACCGTTGTGCCCCGAACCGGTTTTATTTGAAAGGCAATAATACTAAGATGGTTTTAGACCACTAAAACAATGCATTAGGCACATTCTGTCTATTCATGAAGTCGATTTTCGACTTTTCCCATACAAAAATTTTCAACCTCATCAAAGGGTGGGCGTTACTCGCAAATAAATTTAAAAAAAGCAATAGTGTAAGTTGGCGCATAATACAGACTGTCAACTCAAAAACACTGATCTGTCATTCTCATCAAAAATCTAAATCCAAAAATTGGAAATATTATTTCGCTTTGAGTAGAACAAAAAAAATTATCTATCCACGTATAAAAAATATTAGTTATCAAAAATGCCAACGAAAAGAGCTGTAATTGGAAGAAATCCAGCAGATGCGAAACGAAAAAGAGCGGAAAGAGCAGTCGAAACGCCCTAACAATGTGAAGTGCGTTTGGAGTCAAATCGGCTGAGAGATCAACAGTCAAGAGCAGCCGAAACACCCGAACAACGTGAAATGTGATAAGTCAAATAGGTTGAAAGAGCAGCAGCCAAGAGCAGTAGAAACCCCAGCACAACATGAAGCACATCTAGACAAGTTCGTCAAGTCTATTTGCAACAATAAAAATAACTAATATGATTAGGCACATTATAAGATAGAAGATGATTTAAAGAAACTCTCAGAAAAATATCATCGTGATTTGTGTGGGATGTGACGTAATGATAAAAAATAACAGTTTCTTAATTTTCTGTTTATGGTTTGAAGTTCGAGGTGACACATTGTAATTAAATTACCTTCTACCATTCTTGCTGATGGGCTGGCACACATTCCCAGTTTCTAATATAACACATTTATTAATGTGATTAAGCATATTTTTTCACACATTGAAAATGATTAAAGAAAACTCTCAGAAAATATCATCGTGACTTGTGAGGGATTCGAACCCACATCCCCAAGCTTTCATGGCCGGTGCATTTATCCAACTATGCTAACGAGCCACTGCAATTTAGTGAGAATTTTTAATAATCATATTCTACATATGAACTAATATGCTCGGGCTAATCAATATTTAATGATTTGCAAACACTGGACTTTTTAATTAAAGTAACAAGTGAAGCATTTTTATATCCAAATCTGGTTATTATTATTTTTAAAATCTATTGATATTTAGCCGAGACGCGCACCATTCAATTATATTAATTTTAGATTAATGTTAATCAGGATGCGTATTTATTTACCCATGCAGGTATTAGTATGTTTATGTGATTAAGCATATTTTTTCACACATTGAAAATGATTAAAGAAAACTCTCAGAAAATATCATCGTGACTTGTGAGGGATTCGAACCCACATCCCCAAGCTTTCATGGCCGGTGCATTTATCCAACTATGCTAACGAGCCACTGCAATTTAGTGAGAATTTTTAATAATCATATTCTACATATGAACTAATATGCTCGGGCTAATCAATATTTAATGATTTGCAAACACTGATTCTCACTAAATTACTCACAAATTCTCACTAAATTGCAGTGGCTCGTTAGCATAGTTGGATAAATGCACCGGCCATGAAAGCTTGGGGATGTGGGTTCGAATCCCTCACAAGTCACGATGATATTTTCTGAGAGTTTTCTTTAATCATTTTCAATGTGTGAAAAAATATGCTTAATCACATAAACATACTAATACCTGCATGGGTAAATAAATACGCATCCTGATTAACATTAATCTAAAATTAATATAATTGAATGGTGCGCGTCTCGGCTAAATATCAATAGATTTTAAAAATAATAATAACCAGATTTGGATATAAAAATGCTTCACTTGTTACTTTAATTAAAAAGTCCAGTGTTTGCAAATCATTAAATATTGATTAGCCCGAGCATATTAGTTCATATGTAGAATATGATTATTAAAAATTCTCACTAAATTGCAGTGGCTCGTTAGCATAGTTGGATAAATGCACCGGCCATGAAAGCTTGGGGATGTGGGTTCGAATCCCTCACAAGTCACGATGATATTTTCTGAGAGTTTTCTTTAATCATTTTCAATGTGTGAAAAAATATGCTTAATCACATAAACATACTAATACCTGCATGGGTAAATAAATACGCATCCTGATTAACATTAATCTAAAATTAATACATTTATTAATCTATTCAATATTTTTGACAGAAAGTACTCGGTGGAATTTCGTTTTAATATTTGAATTAAAAATACTTTAATGATTTTTCCATATTTTTTATTTTATTGGTGACGAGTTTCGGCCAACCTCGGCATATTTAAGTGCTTACTTATAATTTACAAATCCTCACTTCGTAATAAAATGCCAACGTAACAGGTTGGGGAAACTGGCAACTGGCAAAAAAATGTGGAAAAATCACAAAAATATCTTTATTTATTATATCAAATTTCTTAAATAGTTTTTAGTCATAAAAATGAAGAAGAATTGAGAATTTAAATCTTCACAATTTTTTTTGTAAATTTTAAACAAAGTAGGTGAATTGTTTCCAATATTTTTAATCATTATAATTCTTATAAATGTAGTTTAATGAATCCAGTGCTAGAAGACATCCGAGGTATTGTGACAGATAAGGTAGGATATAAATAAGGATATAAATTTTTAAAGTTTTATTAGAAAATTAATAGCATAATACATTTTTAACTGAGTCACTATCAATATTAAGTATATTTTTAGTCATTAGTTAATCATTAAACAAATAAATTTACATCATATAATTATGGTATATATTTTAATTTTAAACATTTTGACTAGAAAAAATAACAGTTTCTAACTTTGAAAAAGGACAAATACGAATAATCAAAACAATAACAATTCATGAAAATCAAAGGTAAAGACACTTTAAATTACATTCCTCCAGTATTCATCTTTATAATTACATACATTTAAATATCTTAACCACATTTTTTTAAATGAAATTGACAATGCACACGGTGCAAATAGGAAACACGGAATGCAAGCGGCCACTGCTTGAGACGGAATGTGCACAATCTGACCGGAAGGATCACTGGTGGTCCCGTCTACAATCAAAATCATCGCAATTTATTGGACCTGTTAGTTTACCATGCTGAAAGTCTATTTAGTAAATCTCATAAATCCATTTCTAACAAGGTTGAAATGAGTGCTACAATGCAGGCAGAAAACACATAAGGTAAATTTTATCATAAAGTTTATCGATTGAATGGTTGTAGTTTTCAATTTAAATTCAAAAGTTCAGATGTCATTAGTTTTTTCCTTCTCAACAAAAAAACTATGCATATACTGTAGTAACTATTTATCAATTTTTGACACGTAAAAATCCAACCAATCAAATCAGAGCAAGCTGAGCATTGTTTTTGTATCATAACAATTTGGCTTTTAGTAGTAGTGTTTGCGAATCGACAGAACTTACTTTTAAAAAAATAATATGATCATGTCACCACATGCAATCTAATATTATAAGTTTTGACTCATAATGAATACTAGTTTTTCTGGAAGTTCTGAAAATACTGAGATGATTCCTGGAATCAAACTGCTATCACTTATCAATTGGGTGATTATATGGATGGTTAATTTTTCAAAATTGTCACTGCAGCTAAGTCAATGATTAAATTTTTCAAAAGAGAAGGCAGACCACCCACGGCTCAGTCTTCATTCTGCAAACCAACCTCCAACTGATTTCCTGCTTACTCATGAATCGGTTTTGCATGCATATTGACAGTCATGTACAGGCGAACTTTTAAAAGTGTGAATACTTTTATCTTGACTATTTTGAAACATATATGAATATATCATACATATAATGTATATAATATATATGTACATAATTAGATACAAATATTATGTATTTCATATTGTCTTGTTTGATAAAAACAAAGGTTCCAATCATGTTTACATTAAAAATGTTAATTTCCATTCGGTATATGTCAACTATAGACAGAGATCACCGATATGAAAAATTCTTAGCTTCTTTTTTAAATATCAGGGAACTTAATAATTCAAGAAATTAAAATTTTACAAAATAATATGGATTTACTCGATTTACTCAATGAGATAATATTTATTGTTTTATTTTTCAAGTCAAGCGATGAGTTTAAAAGTAAAATAGTTTCTATCAGTCCATAACAAAAGGATACATTTGCATTCTCTACCTTTTTCAACATGGATAATCATTACAATTGCACATGAAGTATTCAATCAAGTTCAAAATAGCGACGTTTGATTTTTAGATTGTAGACACAATATCATGTCCATAAAACAAATAAAACATGTTTTTGAAAAGTCCACTTTACTTTCAAGTGCAAAATCAAATCAAATGTAATACAACTGCTTTGACATAGTTTAACAATGAAATATTTCAATTAGATTTATTTTCTGCTGAAAGAAATCTCTATTTCCAAAAATATTTTTTCAAGAGGCCTAAATTTCTTACCAAAGTAATTTCAAAGCAAGTCGAAGGAGCATTGTTATTTTTTTATGTAATGCCAAAACAAAACGGTTGCCCAGTTACCGGTGGCTCACACATGTATTTTTCCTTCCAAGCGATTTTGTATAGTACTTTCAGTTTAACAACCACGGCCCTTCAGCACGAAAGCTGTACCGAGTGATTTCCATTTCAGTCCATTTCCTAAATTTTGTTGAGCTACATCTATGATATTCATCAGTGTCTTTGGCAGTACTGTTCTTTTTTCCCTTGATATAAAATCTACTAAGTTCCAAATGAGATCATCATTTACATCATGAATTTCCGCAATAGAATAATTACTTAATGTTTCGTTAATCACTTCTAATTTCTTACATGAAAACATTGTTTTAGGTTTACATTTAAGATTCCAGGAAACAAACTATCAAAAAGGCAATTTTATATTTATAAAGTATGTGTACAATAAAAAATATATGTAATGCATGTAAAATAGTTTATTAGAAATAAAAATTTCTTCTTTTTAATAGTTTTTATGACTTCTATAAACAGTCATTCAGACGATTAGGATAAAGTATTTGCATTATATTGAAAAGCTTTACATCATAATTTCAACAATGTATCATTTTTTAATTTAGATACTATAAATTCTGTCAACGTATTTGCATTATATTAGATATCATGGCTAATAACAGATAACATTTACAGTGTATTCTCTTAAAACCGTCTGAAATTCGTTTATGAAGTGAAGTTGTCAACTCAAAAGGTTCAGAGGCTTGCTTATTTCAAAAGCAATTAAAACTCAGTTGTATAATTCATCATGAGAAACTATAAGGCTGTATATCGTATTTTATTACAAAAATATATTAGTCCATCTAAGAATAAATTATAATCAAATACTATAATATATCTATATGAACACCATACGTTTGAGAGGGTTGATAAAATAAAGCCCACAGCAGCAGCTCCTGAATGTTTAACTGAATCTCTACAGTTATCCAACCTTCACAGAGTTATAAGTATCTATGGACAACAAAAATACAACATATTTAAGAAATCAACCTAAATACATAAAAAATTGTACTTGACTAATAAAAAAATTAACAAACAAAAATTATTCATTTAATTTCATGCTACAATATTTAAATCCTTATCAAATTATGTTTAACAGATACCACTTCAAATGTCTAGGATAACATAAAAATTAAAATTAGTCAATAGAAAGAAACTAGTAGTAAACAAATAAATAGTATTGTGTTAGGAAAATTAAAAAAAAATCAGGGAAACCCTAATTCTGCTAGTCCATACATTGTTCCCTTGTATTATCTAGTATATTAAAAATATTGAAATAAATAATGTTTTCTTATGAATACTAAGATCATGAAAAGATATTGCAAATAACAAACAAATATAAAACATTGTCTTGTAGCACTTCCTTCCTTTCACCAAACTCAACTTTTGCTGATATGATTTAGCAAAAAGAAAAATATTTTGTACAAACATTTACATGTGTAAGTGTACAGTTTGAGAGTAAAGAAGGTCATTGCACTTGTTTATCACAAATTAATTATTGGAACTCCATTAATAGCATTTATTTTCATCATAAGGCAAAAAGCATGAGTAATTTCACTGATTGTGTTCGGATAAATTTTTAAAAATAAATATTTTAGGCCGATTAGTAAAACTTATAAGAAACAATCTACTTACTAACTCCATATAATGTACATGATAGCTAGTAATTTGCATAATGTGATTATAATTTTGAACACAAATAAATGTTTAATTTAAATTGAATTTAAATAATAAATATTTAAATTCAATTTAAAATTAAACATTATGAAAAATAAAAGAATCAACTGGTAATTCCAATAATTCTGAATCACATATCAAACTTCCTTCCTTACCATTCCCACGGTTTGTAAAAAGATATCTGATATTTACTTGAAAGTAAAAGTCTCTAGTCCTTGTCCAGCGCGAATAGTCTGATGATATTAAGGGCCTCACTACTCGGGCATTCCTGTTGCTAAATAAAAATTGTGTTTATTACAAAACCCCATTAGTCAAACTACAAAATGAAAATTTTCCTTAAGCTTCTTCAGCCTAAAACTTAGTCAAATGGCGATCACATGCATTGAGCACAAAGTCCGGTTACAAAATGAGTCATCACCTAGAGCATGGATGGCCAACCTTTTTCAGCTGCCGGGACAAAATAATGAAATGAGATTGACTGTGAGATAGATTGAGATGAGACTGGGCTACTTTCATATATATGATATGATACGAACTACGCTCAATGGAATATTCTATTGGTGGTTTTATATACAATAAAAAAAAAATGTTTGCATATGCTCCGCGGGCCAAAAATAAAAAATAAATAATATGGCCCGCGGGCCAACCCATGGCCCGCGGGCCATGGGTTGGCCACCTATGACCTAGAGGATAGTCACCATAACTAGTTTAAGCACCCGAGTCTCATCATTCACTGCTTTTGAATCCTACCACAATGTTTAGTGAACATTGGAATAGCATCCTGACTGCAGTGGAAAACAGCACACTGTAATATGTAACATGTAAATTGTTTCACCAAGAGTGTGTGCTTGTGCAGCCAGGCCTCTTAGTTAGGAGAACCTGTCTTCAGACTTTTACAGTCACCTACATTTTATTTTGATGTAATAGCTATTAAATCACTATAACAAATTGCCTACTCTTTTGTCAAAAACATATTTTAAAATACTTTTAAAAATCATTATTATTAGGTGCATTTTTTATTTAAACGAAAATAAAAAATAAAAAATAACTTTAACCTTATTTAAGAAGATAATGTAATTCTATACAAAAGTGACAGTCAAGCACGGAAAGAACTTGTTTTTTTACAAAATGGACGTCTGCGTGTAGTGAATTTGTGCACACTTGGCAAATTATTTTTTTAAAACTAAACTGCTTTATCTATTTAAAAAAATCACAATTAGTCGGTTTTGAAGTTTTATTCCTTCAGAATAGAACTTTCATTTATATTGTAATTTAAGTTAAGTAATAATTACAATAGTACTAGTTTCAATTGAAGACTATATTACAGATCTGAAATATGCATTTATCCACTTTGGTCTTATATGCAAGCACATCTTCCTTTACATACATTGAGTAACCTACGCACCCACATGAGAGTTAATCTCCACAGTGACACAAGAGCTCTACTTGCGAACGGGGCCAAAACAGTGTCGTCATGTAATACCGAGTACTATCGAGAGTACTTCAGTCTTGTGTTATAAACATAGCTATGGAGACTCTCTAAAAAGTCTCTCAAGAGTCACGCTTGCAAGTGAACGCGTAATCAAAAGAAGTACATATAGTTAATTTCGAAGAATACTTTCAGTCGCGTGTCTGCATGTAATGTTGCGTGCTTTGGGAAATTCTATTTCTCAAGTGGGTTGTAGCCTTAAGTCGATTAACCTTGAGCTCTGCTGAATATCGACTTTTCACCGTTCGTCCTAATAATGTAAAATAATTTACCCTTTATATTCAGCCAAGAAAAATGTATTCTCTTTGTCTCTACAGATTTTGGCATGTTTAGTGATTAAATGACGTTTGGTACAGCATTCCTCAACTTTAGAACGAAAACAATAAAATAAAAGCACATTGTGCATCGATAATCAAAAACCTTTTAGAGAGAAACACTCTTGTTGCATGTAAATATATAAGGCTGTGAACGTGCATGACTAAAAAAATTAACAGAATTGATCTTAGAGAAATTGGGCCCGAATGTATCAACACTTCATGCACATTACGGCTAAGTTTCTTCAGAATCTGCATCAGTGAACCAATTTGTAGTGGCATGTTATAGCTTTGGCAAAAGGATAAGCCGGTTTGCATTTACAACAAATTATTATGATCAGTCACATTGTTTGTTGAAGTGACATGCAATATCATTTTTCATAACGCAGTAGCTTTTTTTGACGATATATGCGAGGACTTGCAATAAAATTGAATCTGAATATTACTAACCAAAACAATTTGGGTTTTCGACTTGTATGACAGTGTCACGTCCACCACTACTCCACACCTCTGGCAGTTGTTACATGCATCTCACTGACATCACCCTAATGGCATCTTTAGTGGTATACCCAATTCCCTGATGTGACACTGCTTAGTGATATTACAAGTCTTGACAAAATATGTTTTATTGTATTCAAAATATTGACAGAAGACCCACAAATGCAATTTTAAATATATATCTCAGGTTATTTTTAATTGCACGGTCTGCAACCACAGAATTATTAATCCTGGCAATATACTTGATATGAACCGATCATTGAGTGTTTCTCTTTTAAAAATTCCAATAACCATTAGTGACTTTCCTAGAGGACCGTCCCAGGTGATGAGCAAGTGTTGATTTAAGTTTTTGGCAAATACCTAAAGCTTCAGTTGTGAATTTAATTTAATAGTTTAAGATACTACGCAATTATCTCAGTTAAATGACGGTCCACATTTAGGTAATTCAACTACAGAATGTCTCGCTTAGAACTGGCCATCTTGCTACATCAAGAAGAAAGATCTCTGTAAAACTTTTCAATTTTTGCTATTAGTATTTATATAATCAAAATAGAAGCAGTCTTACAGAAAGGCAATCTATCATCATTAAACATAGAGGTGACTTGGGTATTACCTGGAAGCCATTTCATTATATGGTAACTTCATTAAAAAGGAATCGTAAATCTTAAATTTATAAAAATTGAATTATATTAAAATAAAATAATAATAACAGCTTACATTAAAACTATTCAGAATTTAAAATCACGGCGATTTTACAAATAGGCATTAAGTCACATACTATCCTTCATATTAATGTACAGTTTAGCTACTCTTAGCTTACACAGTCTATGTATCTAAACACAATGTAGACCAAGCACGCTGAGCAAAACTAAGTCTCGCAAAAGGTACATTAGTAAAATGACTTGAGTTTATCCCACGGAACAGCCTCATGGTCTAGTGACTGGCACACCACAGGCTTCCAACTTTGAATCTCAGGTAAAGCAACTTATTTAAAAAATCCCAAGGTTCAGAATTTATAAAATGCCCCCAGATTCAAAAGGAAGAAAAACCTTGCAAAAAAAATTTCAAAAGAAAAAATTCTGGAGACAATGTTATTCTTTTACTTATTCATTTTCCACACTCACTCTCCGTGAATCGGGTAATTTTTTTTAAGGTAGTCAGCTATCTCCTTACTATAGAATTAGCAATATTTAAAATAAATATAAGTTTGACTGACAATCTTCAAATGCTTCTATTATTTGAAATTAAGGTCGGAATTTTCAGGTAACTCGTGTAATTTATTAAATTATACCAGCAGATAATCAAATGGTTATTTAGACAATACTCAAGCACCGGAAGAACCTTCTACCAAAATCAAAACTAGCATCAATCCCAGTGAGTGTTTCAAGCGAGGCATTCTGTGCACAAAAATTAATTTGGCAGGCAGAGCGATGAACGCATGTCGGTGTATCGCTGTTGGTCTAGTGGGCCTACTGGAATTCATCATCGGAGCTGAGCAGCATGGTTTTCTCGTGATAGTTGGTTGAAATGGTGGCCACTCGCTGCTGAGCGGGTCGAGGAGCGTGAACTGCTCCTTCCTCCCCTCCCTTGCCCTGCTTGCTGTTACCTGTAAATGTACAAATTGCAACTTTACTGTTTATTATGTGATTATATGCTCCTATTGAACCAGCATTCCCCCTCTACTATGGACGGTACTAAAGACGATTTATTGTCGACTCTAGAAACGGAAATTAACTTAACAGCCGCAAAATCGATTTGATATTTAAGCTATAGATGGTATTGAAATTAAATTATAAACAATATCACCTCGAACATGTAAGTTTTCAAACAATCTATGAAGCTCTGGCAATCTTGTGATTATTTTCTTTTGAATATTATGCTCTAATAACATGCTGTAAACTATATTTCCTTTTTACATCTTCGATACATTCAATTCAAGTACAGTCTAACTTTCTCCATTGATTTAGATGAAGTTACATTTAATTATACATAGAACTTGCTAGTTTAATGATGTTTCCATATTTTTATTTTATTTAATAACTGAATTGATGCATTTATAATATTATCGCATCCTAAAGAAATTGCAGTTTTGAGAGAGAAAGACTAAGAGCTTAGCAGCAATGGAAGTCTCTGACTGAAGTCGGGTCCACTGTGAGAACTATAGAACGGTGCTTGCAACTCTCAGGGTATTTTAACTCCGACATTGTTATTTTCATTGCATAAACACCATTGTTAATTCCAGTCATTTCTATTTTAATTATGTTTGAATTTATAATTTTTTTAACTTAACTAATACCAAAAAAAGTAATTTATTATTTTCACACCACGTTTGTTTATGGGACCAAAAGCAAATAAATTAATCCATATTGCATAGAATGAGTCACCGAAACTGAATCCATAAATCAGGAATTATGTTTAATATCTCATATGCTGACAGCCTCATCTCCACTTTACCTTATAATAGTATAAACACATATTCAGATATCAAATAAGTGCAATAATCATTACAAATATTTTTTGATTTTAATGAGTGTACCATTGATAAGAAACAAAAATCATCTAAATGATAAATTACTCTAGTTCATGATATAGATATACGTGACCAGAGTAGGAACTATTCCTAGCCTAGTAAGTCCAGATTGCTGGGGTTCCATAGCATCCAACGTCTGATAGTTGGCATTTAATTTGTTGGGATGTATTTTGATTTCGTATTATTTTTGTATGTACTTTTAATAAAGTACATCTTTCAAAGAATATATGAATGTCCAAGTGAGTTAAAAAAATACCCTATACCTTGGGTTAATATATTTAGCTTATAGGGTTAATAAAATATACTGTGTGCGATGGTGGAATTCAACCAGATTCCTAAATTTTAGTAACTGCTGCAAAAAATCAAATTATATATTCGATGCAAATTAGTTCATTTTTAAAATTATACATAATGAACAAAATACACAATTTTAAAAAAACTTAGTACTTCCATAAAACTTTTTTTTTAAAAGAATTTTTATCCCATAAAATATAATTAGAACAAAAAATATTTGTTCATGGAATATTTTGATAAGTTCAAGGAATATTTTGGAATGTGTATCGAATGAATCATCATTTTCATTAGTTAAACTTTGGGGGGTTAGATGTACTTCTTGTAAAAAAATATCCCACCACCGACTGTGCATCCAAAACATACAAGCGTCTTAAAGTGTGGAGTGTTGGTGAGTATATTTTTTATTTCCTGATTGGCAATTAGCGTTGGGGTATGATAAATATTAACTAAGAACACGTTTTGCTTGAACTGGGCCTTGTTTTCCATATAAATGTAAAATAATTACCACAGAAGGCATGTTTATAGCCAATCTTTACCATACTGCATGTCTACACTGCACGCCGCAACTAAATTGTGTTTACGCCAAAATTTTTGCGAGGCTGATCAACAAAGACAACAGTTTGAAACAATAAAAAAAATTGGTGCTATCTGTGATAATATAATGCTATTTTTATCTAATCAAGGTTAATATCAAGGACAATAGTGCACTTTTTTATATTGATTTCGCTGATTGACCTTTCAGAGACTGGGTATACTTTTTGCTTATTTAAATTTAAATATTCCCATAAAAAAAACCTGTTTTGATAAAACATTACATAATAAATACACTTGACATATTTTTGTGGAGATAAGTCAACGTGTTGCATGAAGTGATAATAAAACTCTTGATGAAATTATCATAAGGGAAATGTCGTTTTATATTTCTGGTTTGACATATTTGAGAGTTTACTAACTGCTATTTTTATTAATCAGCTGTTCAGTTCTATTCGGCAATTGCCTGATAAAGTAAATAACATTCTAGTTATATAATGTGCACATATAATGTTTAGCACACATCAACAAATCTCTGCTTCAAAATGCAATCAAATGTTTTTAAATAGTATGTGATTATCAAAATTATCAGAATGAAATTACAAGAACGTTATCGTTAAAAAAAATTACCTTAAACTCACCTTTAGTTTAGAAAAATTAATATCATGCATTGCGTTAAATGTGCATTCATGACGATCCAAAGTTATAAGCGTGTGAAGCTCCATGCAGGCCAAACAATACAGTGCAAATAATATTGTGCAATAATCATGCAAAAATATTGTACAAACTGAGAAATATTAAACATACCTTTTTGTACAGCTCTTTCTTAATCTTCAATAAAGTACATATGCATTCATCACTCAGACTACTTGCAAGCCAAAAATTGTTATACTAGTTTAAATATTTAATGTTTATTAAACAAAATACCGAAAATAAACCACTAGTTAAATTAGAAAATTGTCTGCATCACCATTGGCTTGAAATATCTATCTATGAGGTGTTCTGTGTAATAGCTGTGAATATTTTTGGAAAAAAACATTCATAAAAAAATGAGTTCAGATTACGTTCTAAAATCTTGTATCACTCCAAATACACTTTAAGAAGATTTTTCCCTGTCACACGAAACACCTCATACTTTTTAAGGCCAATTTTATTTTTGACTCGTAAATAGCATGTACAAATAAATAAAAATAAAAGAAATCATAGTCTGTTTCAAAACATCAATTTAATTTTTATAAACTATAAATTGGGATCAATCTAACAATACACAACTTCCAATATAACAAATCTGTGTCATGCCTCCTGACATACAGAATACATAATTTGAGAGTGGACTTCCCGGTAGATAAATGTAAACCAAATGTACACATTGACAACCGACATTTATTTGATAACATGGTTTAGGTAGAAGTCTCGAGTGAATTAAATACTCAAAGGAGCACAACTTGAACATGAAGTAAGCACCGAGTCAAATATTATGAAACAGATAGGGATAATCAATTTACATCTTAGCATTGCAATTGTTACTTTTCATAGACATTTTTCAACGTAATGAAACAAAACTACAGCCTATTATTTCAGAAAAAATTATAACATATCTTCATCCTAAAACAAATCCTTTTTAAGTGAACAGAAAGCAGATATTTAACTTACAGTATTTGGTTTCGTTTGTTAATTAATCTCTGGTTTGTGTTAATTACCCGTTGTTATGAGATTGTAGAAATAAAACAAAGTAGAGGCATTTTATTCTGTACCTAATTACATATTTATAGTGTTTAGTCTGTCAAAGTGTAAATAACACCGCTTTCCACTGAGAAACAGGGTTCGTTTTACATTTATGGTGAGTTATTTGAATAGAAAGAAAAATAATATTGTTTAATTCTGTCTCTTAATTTTATAATTAACAATAACCAGGGAAGGGATAATAAGAGTTATTGTGGATAAGTACAAAGCCTGAGAAGATTTTAGTACAATTAAATCCATAGAGAATGTAAAAATTAATACTTTGATTAAAATTGTTTAAAATGTATGTTAAGTACCCATTGAACTGATAATTATCAAATCTGTATAGTAAAAAGTATTAAATATAAAGCTACGCCTAAAAATGCACATTCCACGAGTACCAACCGCACAGAACTATTCATCGTGTGATTAGCGATAACTCACATTTTCCCGTAAAAAATTAAAAACATGCATTTATAGAAGACAGGCCAAATTATTGACATTTTCAAAAGTGAGATCATTAACTAAAAAAAGAAATTGTAGTCGATATAAAAAAATAATTCTGTTTAGTAATAAAAAATATATATAAACAATACTTCACAAGCTTGTGAATACTTAGTAGTCAGTTTCTTAGTAAAAATATAACAATATAGAGAGGATATTCTATCCATTGTTATTAATTTGGTGTAATTTGGCCTATCAGCTAAAAATCTACTTTCACTTTCATGTTTTGTGCTACTTTATCGAAGGTAGATAAGTAAAAATATTTATTTCCAATGAAATCATTCGCCGTGTCTACTATTTACTTGGTTATTTCAACTAATTAATTTAGTCAACCGAACCTATTTAAATGTAAATTCAACAATAAATGCATTATTTATCCTGATAGACACACGCAACAAATAAAAATCTAAAAGTGCTTTCATTATAAAATATAATTAATTGTAATATATCTTAACTTTCACAACAAATGTAGAATTAGATTTATTTAAAATTAGTTCTGAGCAGGCATAACCTGATAAAAAATACTTTATTAGCTTACAATATTGTGAGGTAACATTTTCTTCTCCGAGCAGCAGACATCACATTATGCGATCACATCATGTAACTGCCACAATCCTAAAGTTTCCCTAAGAAATAAGTTCTTTTGCCAGAATGAGATTTCAATACCCTGATTTAGGTTGTAACATTGTGTGCCTAGTGGGATAGCTCACTATGTCTTAATTAACATAGCAATATAACCAATTTATATGAACCACCAGAGAAACAGGAGCCTGCTCTTTCGTTTAAAATAATAATATATTTATAAATCAAACAGATGGGAACTATGACCACTTTAATAAGCGTGTTCACAATTATAGTACAAAACAATAAAAATATATAAATTTTATCAATGTAAAATACAACTACAATATCTATTTTGTTAATAGTTTCCAAGTGAATTGTGTTTCAAAAAATATTAAATAAAATTTACTCAGGGGAATTCTTCCTGTGAACATGTAATATTCCTTATCTGACAGAAGATATACGTGATTCACATATCCCAAAAGGAGTAGTCAGCTGTAGATACATTTTTACTTAATTAAAAATAAACCATTTAATTTAGAGTAATGACGAATCCAAGAGCGATGGAAGGTCCAGGTGCATCTGTATTACTAATTATATTATTTCATATTGAAGGTACTACAACTCTCACTCGGTTCAAGATCGATTGTTCAAATTCAATTGTTCATCCACACACAAACGAGCAAGCGTATCTGACTTCAGAACAATGATAGTTGCCATATTTTGTTACCTCAATAAATAATGAAAATATAACTTAACGACTAAGTTGCAGTAAATAATCTTTAGGTAATAATGCATTAAACATAATTCTATTTCCTAGGTTGCAGCATGCCAATCTACATAGATTAAAAGAACTAAGAAAAACGAAAAATTTTATATATAACATCAACTTATTGACTTGAGTTGGCGAGGACACATTTTAACCGTTATTGACTTTTTCGTTTAAGTTGTTTTTTTGTAAAATATTTATCTCGGAGGAATGATAAAGTGCATATGCATAAGAAATCATATTACTGTCTGCTAATATTAAAGTGAAAAAACGACTCAAAAGCAATACTATATTAGGTTAAAATACATCCTAGTCAATTTCTGCCATCAGGCTGACTTAAAATAAAACAGAATAATATATACATAGTTGTTTACTCGTTGATAAAATCCACCATTCCAATTTAAGAGTTTGAGATAAAACAAAAACTTACAAAATTAAAACCAATAAATATAATTGTTTAAAACATTATCACATAGCCTGGCAGTGCCAGTTCAATTTCACATTTTCATGGTAGAGGCACTATAAGTGAAGGGATACAACTACATCGTAAGGTTAAACATCAAGAGCTTCATACACCAGACGCCTTTCGCAGAAAAACAACAATTTGATCATTGCACATGGCGTACCTTGTGGCGTAAGTGAGAATATTTATTTATGCACGAGCGAGGATAACCCCGGACAGATAGGGTAAACTCGCAATATTAAGTTTCTCTGCCAAAGCCTCCGAGTGTGTCGAGCCTTTCAAATACAACGCACTGATACTCAAAAGTAACAGAAAATAAAATAAAAATGGCATTTACAACATGCATCGCCGACCTCAAGACGTACAGTCATTATGGATATTTTATAACAAGAGGAATTATGTTGAAGTTTAGTAAGGCAAGCGGAGCATATTCTGTCAGCGCCTAAAGCTTTTCATACGGCAGATTCGTGGTCACGTCTGGAAAACAATTTGGATAGTAATAACACAAGACAAGAATACAACATTTAACCAAATACAGTACGACACATCCAATGTAGAATAGGCATGACGAAAGATTTTCAAATCCTCTTCCATAATGGGGGTACCCATTTACTATTTACGAAAAAAACTTTATTTCGGTAAAAAACTAGAGTTTAACGATGTTTAAAGCCATTTTTATAATATTTTTTCAAAAGTGCGCGAAAACGCGACATCGCGAGGCGTGACGTCATCGCAGCATTTTTTAGACGCTCTGACGTCATTAACTATCTTGTATACGGGCGTGCCATTGTGTTTGCATTGAAGACCATAGACCAATTTGAATACCATAGAGTTGTTGACGTCAGTATGACGTCATGCGCTGTGATTGGTGTTTCAGTCAAAATGGCCGATTGCAGTATTTTAACCTTTTAATTTGTTGAAAATCTTATTAATCTTAGATTTTTAAATAAAACTAAATCAGTTTTTTAAATCCTTTTAATATGTATTTTCCCTTAAAATAATTATTTCTTTGATTCTTTGATACTGTCGTCATGCCTATTACTACTGCGTAAAGCCCACTTCTTGAGGACCAAACTAGAAAATCTTTGATTTGCACAGTAGCCAACTAATCAAACTTAAATATTGGATTTGTTAATATCATCAAGCAAAAAGCGGTACCTATTTAAAGACAACAAATTAAAATATGGCACAACGTCTATCAGATTTTAGATTATTTTACATTAAGTACAGATATTTTATCTCCATAATTTTTTTTTTTACATTAATTATTCTTAATTTGCGAAAACTTAACACAGTGCTAATAAATATAAAAGGATAACCAGTTGATATTGTGCAATGTGCTGTGTGCATTTTTATTTTTCACAGCTGAAAATGGTTGCTCGGTGTATAGCTGTTTGGTTAAAATCAGGAACAAACAAAATAAATTTACTCAAATCTTATGGAGTATAATTTTTTTGGGTTAAGATTATATAAGTTAAACTAATTATTTGAAACGGTATCGATAGACCCAATTAAGTATGAAAATTTGTGAAAAAAAAGTGATACTGAATTTCAAAAATATTTCAATGGAAACAAAAAGCAAAAGAAAAATCATGCTTCAAATTTATTTTGAAAGTTTGAGAAACTGTGCAAAATATTCATGCAATTGAAAGTGTGAATAAATGATTAAAAGAATTAAAAACAAAAATCCCTAATAAATTTAACAGTGACACGTGTCGAGGATTGCCACAGACTCTCATTCCACAAACAATTAAAATAGACTGCACCATGCTTGTACGAGTAAGATTATGAATTACTTAATGTAATATAAGCAAAGATGAACATTCATAGTTAAAAATAGGTAAAGTAGATGCAAACAGAAACTCACCAGAACTGTACTGCGTGTACTGTTGGTACTGAGGGTGGAAGTTGTGGATTGCATCCGTCATTATGTCCTTGGGATTCATTGTTTCCTGCGCCACAATAATAACCATTTTAAATATTAAAACAAATAAATTATTGAACTGTATAATTTGAGTGAGAAAGGTCTGGAATACACCCAAGTATGAATTAACTAATGTATATTTTAAGCCACTTCGAGAATTACAGGCTTTCTGAAAAGTTTTTATGATTTATAATATATTATAATATTTTTCTTTTTCACAATTAATCTAAAATTATTGTATTTACCATACCAAGTCCATATTTTAAGTACTTTAAAAGTTTTAAATGTTAATTATTATGAATTAAAAAAAAAAACACTGATCATTTTAACAAAAAATAAAAGAGAGAATGAGAATGAACGATGAATGATGCCAGTTATTTATGGCTAACCTTGAGACTGCTGGAGATGGACTGCATGGTGACAGAGCGGTGGGTGTCGGAGTGTAGGCCGCGAGCGTACACGTGATAGGGGAAGGCATAACGGAGGGCTATAGCAGCGGCGAGCATCTCAATGCAGATGAGGAAGTTCTGGTAGCCAGCCGACACCGTACCCGCTGTGGTGGGAATTCCGTTGGAGTCCACGATGGGCGAGATCACTTCAGCCTTCTCCAGCACGGCCAGGGCGACTCCTGGAAACATAAGGTGGATTCATTTAACTTACTGAATAATTTTTAACCTATTTTCATTTATAAAGTAGTCATGGGATTTTTTGTAATAAAAAATAAACGTTATCGAATCCCAACGAATAAATTTAAATAGTATAGTTCACAATGTTAGCATTTAAACTTTTAATATTATGAGAGGGTTAGTTTAGTTCACCCAAAGAAGCCTAGTATTTCTAAATAAAATAAAATCAATGAAAAGTGTTCACAAGTTTCACTTGTATCATTGATTATAAATAGAATAACACTTCTCAGTTAGAGTCAAATTTTACTGCTGATATGCAATGCCAGTAGTGAACCACGGTGGCCACCAAAGAGTAATAATAAACTATCTTCAGATATGGAGAGCGGGAGAAGTACTGACCCTGCCAGAAGGAGAGGAATATGACACTCTTGACGGTGCAGAACTTAAGGACGGGATCGAAGGGCGTGAGCATCTCGCGTGTGGCCCCCAGGAACAGGAACAGGCCGTACAGGGCGAGGCTCACGGACACATTGTAGATGACGGTGATGTAGATGTAGCCGCCGTCAGGGCTCCAGTCTCCGTCGTGGTAGTGCCCGGCAGCCTGCAAGCAATAGATTGTATCATTCACTGCACAAATATTTATTTCTTGTACAATATTTATTATTTTAACAAAGCAATTAAAATCTACATTTTTTTAATAATAATCAAATTCACGAAAATGGTAAAATCAGGATAAAATGACCACAATTATACAACTTAAAAGTTAATAAATGGAGGACATGTAAACTAGGACAAAAAAAAAACAAAGGGATATTAAAAATAGAGAAAGAACTAATTTTAGGTTTAAAATGTAGTGAAAAATCGAAATTACTTTGCATAAAAAGATTACTCTTCTTTTCAATTATTTTTATTCTCCATTTTATAGAGTCCTTGAAAATTTTTGGTGTTTTTTCTAAAGTCGTTAGATGAGATGCTTCAGTTGATAAAGTTAAAGACGCCAGCATACCTTACAGAAAGTTAGAGTTAAATCTGGTTAGACAAAACAATTTGTTTATACATTTCAATGTGAAAACACTTCATGTGCATATAAAACACATGACCTGCACTTTTTGGGTGTTCACAATGATGAGATGATAAAATTCTTTTATATGCTTAAATTTAACCTTCATTGCTGTCGAGAAAATGTTAATATGAAAAACCACAATGTTCAAGGTCACAGCAATCCAGAAATATCTGTCATTTGACACAAACTTTATTTTGTTTAATGCAACAAAGTTGAATAATTTTATTTTGTCACTGTCAGATATTCCAAATTTCAGCCACTTTGTTTTTTACGGGTATTTTCTAATTCACCGACTAATGCTATTCTGGATCCACTGCAGCAAAAAAAATTAGCGATCCCATAGCAATATGCACCGTAATATGTAACTTGTCTTAAAACAACCGGTACAATCTCAGCACTCTTATATCATAAACAGTTAATCCAAAGAGTAAGATTAAGATTAAATTCTCAGTAGTCTCATGAAACATTTCGTTCTATTTATACTCATATGATGGAGTAGTACAAAATAAATATCTCTACAATTAATAAAAATATTTTTTATTGTTAAATATAGGTGATATTATTTGAAAACTCAAGACTAATTGTCACTTTTGGAGCATGAAAATTTATAGAAAAAAGTTGTTTTTAGGAAATCCTAAAACTTAAAAAATATCATGACACATCTCATTATGAATACTATAGTGAAGTATTTATGTAAAATGTTTAATAAATAAATAGGTAATAAGTAACATTAAGGATTTTCATAATATTTTAAAATAAACTGATTGGTAGAATTTGGATGAGTACAGGTATGGGTATCCAGGTACAACGACATCGCCTCAAGGACACTGCACCGACTCGTCAGCCGACCTTTTGTTTACAGAGCCGGTTGGTTGGGTGTTTTACGTGACAAAACAATATTTATTTTTTTATATTAGCAGCTTGATGTCGATACGCACATGTGGTTTTGGGGTATAAATACTTGTGTCTGTAATACTATGATTGTACGAGACGTATCTCGCACAAAGACTGTATTTATTTAGGCTTGTGGATTTCAGGGATGTGTGCTTCGTATCTCTCAGCTTGGCATCAGACGCAGGAAGAGCAGGTTTTAGGCTGATCTTTACTAGCTTATCGCCGAGAGATACGTCGCGGGAAGGGAAGGTGTTCACACAAACACGTTATTCTCGACTCTGATCTTTATTGGGGCTGGTCGCCCGGTTTTTATACACAAGGCCCGGGTGGGGCTCGGGGTTAGTCACCATAGTTGGGAAAGTACCATCGATATGGAAAAACTACCAATCGTTTACATATTCTAAACGACTAGTCATTAAAGGCATTCCGAGAGGCTATTAACGGCCGCCCTTCCAGGTAGGGAGATCGTTAATGCCGTTTTGGCGAAAACACATCCACGAATGCAGTTACAATTATTCAATACAAATGGGTTTAAGTGCAGGTTTCCCAAGCCATTTGGTGATAATCGCTCAAATAACCCGACAATTAAGACAAATGGCATTATAAGGTGCATTCTTTCCTGCAAGTCGTAAAACCGTCGTCAGGCGGAAAACACGCAAACACTAGGCTGTTGTAGAGCCTTGCCGACGCTCCATACAATGATATTAAATTATTTACTTTTAAAATTACAGTCAATAACTGAACAAATGCACCAAAAAGATATAGTATGATTATTTTACATTAAATTTTATAATAGTTTGCAAATATAGTAGAGTACAATTTTTGAATATTGTTTGCAAAATTATTTGAAATAAACAATTTAAGAGAAAATTTTATATTCCAAATTAGTATCAAATTTAAATAATTGTTAGGGGATTAAATTTTATTTAAAGCAATTGTAAGAAAAAACAACTGTGTGTACATATCATCACACAAGAACATTGAAATGTCGGACCAAAAAATGACACAAAAATTCTTTGAAATATTTATAAACATGACATTTAGTGTAGTAACAGGAATGGGTGAGGATAAGTAATTGGTTGTGGTGTACCTGCAGGAAGATGATGATGAAGGCGCAGAGAGGTTTGAGGAGACAGAACTGCAGAGTGGCCTGCTTGCAAAAGCGCAGCACCCCAATGGTATAAGTGGAGCCAGCTAAACAGCGCCCGGCTGCGCCGCGCACTGGCCGCCCGCGTAGCGCTGACATGATGTTCCCCTCACCGCCCAAGTACTCGTAGCACAGTGAGAGGAAGTTGTAAATCACAAAGGCTATAACCAATCAATCCGTACAGTTATGATAAAAGTAAAAATAAATACTAAAAAAATCTCCATTACATACTTTATAAAAAGTCTCAGATTGTATATTATTTATTGTTGGGTATGCGAGTGCTACAAACCTTCATAGCAATCCCGCACGGTGAAGAAGTAGACATAGTAGGAGTCACTGTTAAAGAAGAGAAGGGAGACCCAGGAGTAGCAGCCGTAGATGGGGACGATAAACAGGATCCTCACAATCCAGCGTTGTTCCGCTGGGTTGCTGTACCACCTCAGGTGCTGGTAAATCTGCAAACAAAAATTTACATATATACTATTTATATATATCTTTTTACTATATGTATCAAACTTCATTTACCAATACATGGATGCATGGACAGGTGAACGCTGCTGTCAAATAAATATATATTTTTTAAATTTTTTACACCATTTATTAACATAAAAATGACCTGTGCTTTAAAGAAGTTTGTGTTTGTTATATCTACACCAAATTTTGTACATTTTATTGTATTGTACATTTTATAATTTCCCGTATAAGCTTGTTAGTTTTTCTATTTAACTATGCATGGAACTTAACAGAAAAACTTTTTTATTTGGTTTGCTTTTACACACAGTAAGAGAAATATGTTTTATGTACGTGTCATGTTGTCTTTCCGTTTGGAAAATCAAGGCAGTTCTCGCTTATGTTAACAGATGATAGTTTTGTGATCAGTGAAACATTTGTCAAAAAATTGTCTGTTGTCACGTTCCTTCTGCACCCTGTGAATGAACAAGCTTGAGAATAACGAACTCTTTGAATTGAATGAGCAAATGAATCTTATCTTCTCTTCTCTCATCTTTTCCCAAATAGGGAAATCCACTTACTACGAGGGTGGTTTGATAAGTCAGTGACTTTTGAATTTCCCGCGCAGTAACTTTAAATGCAGCACTGTTCCCGTCAACTACCATCTATTAATAGACTACTGTACAATTTTGGGCAAGCTGGCGTAGCACATGGCGTATGCAGTTTATGTTTTACAGCTAGTGAAAGCAGACAACCTCGTGAATTTTAACGAAAATGGAAAAAAGTGAATTTCAAGTAAAAAGTGAAGTGATTAAGCATTAGTTTTTTGGGATGCATGTGGTGTCATTCACATCGATTACCTTCAAAAGGGTAAAACGATCACCGGCAAATATTATTCAGAGCTTTTGGACAGATTCAATATTGATTTGAAGCAGAAACAACCGCATTTGGCGAAGAAAAAAGTGCTGTTCCATCAGGACAATTCACGGTGCACACGTGTGAAGTCGCCATGGCAAAATTGTATAAATTGGGCTACGAACTGCTACCCCATTCCGCATATTCACCAGATTTAGCCCCCTGCAACTATTTCCTATTTCCAAACCTGAAAGAATGGCTGGGCGTTTTTCAGTCAAATTGATCCCAGGCAGTAGGTAAGGATATAAAAAAATAAAACGAGAAGTAAATAATGATAAGTACATTATATACAAATTTTTAAAAAGTTGTAAAGTTTCTTTCTGCTTATTGCTTTCTGAAATCTGTTTTTGACTGACACAAATAGAGTGCAAAGGGTTTAATAGTAAATGAAATATTGAATACTGTTCTTTTGAACTAATTACAAGACGATTGTGTGACACTGAAAATATTAAAATATGTTGCCAGAAGGAAAAAGGTCCATCAAACTATGTAGACTTATTGAAATAAAAATGTCATTGTTTGTTGATATGCAATGTAACAGAACATCATTGAACAACAAACAATTACAAACAGTATGTATTTATTTAAATTTCATCACATCCACCTAGGAAGTGATTTCACACAATACAGAAGAAGAAAACAACAGTCAATAATTATAGGACAAACAGCAGACACTGTGCGGTGACCTTAAACTTGTAGGTTTGGTTTCCACGACGACCGTCACGGTGTCTCGGGCAACCTTCACAGTTGGAAGAGAAAGCTTCAGGGGCCCTGCATTACAAAAGATCGCTCTGCATATTTCAATATTTATGAAATCATAAGCTACAATGGTCCATTGGGAAACTGAACATACCAAGGAATCAATAATCAATCGCTAATTACTTATTAACACTTTTTATTTTTTTTTTAAATGGAAAGAAATATATAAAATCATGTTTGTAACTTATCTCTCTTCATAATGCACTAACATATTAGCAATATTTTTGTTAATTGTTTTTTTGTAATATGAAATAAAAAAAATATAGACAATTTATTAATAACAAAATTTTGTATTAGGTTTTTAATTTAAAGAAATATAATATAACCCCTCTTTCTATCTTATGTCTCTAATATAAAAACCTATTCAAAACACATGAATTAAAATTTAAAAAAATCTTGTGAGGATTTAAATAAACATGTATAAGCATTGAGTACGCTGATGTCCATATTTTTTCAATAAATGGAAGGGCATGATGTATCGCGGCTGCCAAAAAGAAAATATTTGCAATAAACCATGAACTTGACAAATAGAGGATAGAGCACACGTCGTCCACATGGCACAGCGCAGTCATTTCAGTAACAATTGCCAGGTTGCTCTTAAAAGGTCACGTCTAAGAAGCCATACTAAAAATAGTAATGATTATCACTTATTCGGGATGTAAACCCAACCATGACCAAGCATGATATTTAAATACCAACTTATAACTTCTGATGTCTTTATTTTGACAAAATGTCATTTATTTTACAAATCACATCCCCTAAAATTTTAAATAAGATATTTTTCCAAAATTATGAAAGCTCAATCAAATTTAACATGAGATGACTCCATACTTAGAACCGATTAGGTATTCTCTGGGTGCTTGACATGCGCTGTTTGAAAATTATAAATATAAGATCTGGCAGGAACTAGAAATGCTTCCGGAAGATTTAATAATCTAACACACAAAGTGGAAATGAGGCAGGCGCGTTCGAATTTCATGAAAGTAACCAACTACAGATACATTTCAAGAATGATATTAAATAATATGAATTGGAAATTTTAAATTAACATTTTATTGTTATATATAAATTCTCCAATCAGAGGTTGTGTGATTTCCATTCAAATGTAACTACTTGAATAATAAGGCCATATATATTTTATATGTATTCAACTTTCATTTTTGCGAAGTTTAAAAACAATTTGTTTGGTTTGCAATGAACACCTTTTTAGTTGTGTACCTTTTAATTAAGACTGTGTATCCATATAACAACAACAGTGTACATTCTCAGAATATTTGCAGTTATTTTGTTGAAATTTGAATTATATTTGCATACACTTACAGAGGATCTGACCAATTTTCTATCAATTAGAATTTATATCACTTCCACATTATAGTATAATATAGTAAAATATAAATTATCAAAATGTTGAAATACTATTCTGATTTACGATTACTTTAAATAAATATATATATTTTTTAAACAAAATTTAAAAAAACTAGTATAAATCTAGTTTAGCAAATTATTTTAGCAATTATAAATCTAGTTTTTTTTTCTAGTGTAAATGAAATGTGTACTGAAATGTTTGATATTTACAAAATTTATGAATCACACTCTCCAGTAGTTTTTTTGTTCACACCTGAATTGTGGTGAGAGATTGTTGTAAATTGCCAAACATAAAAATTAATGATATTTTTAACGGCCTTTCTCCTTGTGCGCTTGTTACGTTCCAAAGTATTGTACTATAAATGCTGCAACTCACTTCAGCGAGCTGATGGCAGATTAACAAGTAAAATTTCAATAAAACAAAGAAACAAGGATAACATTGAAGCCTCTATTAAACTGTTTGCAATTAGCTACACTTGATTTTAATTATTAATACTGATAAAATTTAGCATTTCGAGTAATTAACCTAATCTGACATGTTATTATTAACCTAAATTAAACAAAAAAATTATAACAGCGTTCCTACCTTAACCAAATCAAATTTTTTGCTAAAAAGTTAATTCATCTTCGTAACTCAAACCAAATCAAGATTTCAAAACCTAATTGATAAAATTATTTTTTTGTTGTAAAAACTTTCATATGCCATTAAAAAGTCCCCTTGTCTCAAGTCACCAGTTTATTAATCCATAAATGGGCATGCCTGACTCCAAACTTAAGTGTCATCCTTTCAATTTTGAATACATTATTTTACATATATTTATCCTCCTCACCAAGCCCAATAATTATTAGGTACTTCAAGGAAAATTTATTAAAAACCAAGGAGAACAAAATAAAATCAAGAGATACAAAAATGTTTTTCTCTCAATGTCTACTACTAAGCCACACTTAGGTCACTTTTAAATAACACAGATCTATTGCCAAGTTTTTCTAGATTAAGTGGATCTGTTAAAAAATGAAAATGGATTTAAAATGTTGTGCTCTTTTTACAGTCAACAAGACTGACTCAAGTTTATTGTCATTTGAGATAGATTAAAGAAACATGATTAGCAAAAAACCATAATCATTTTTTTTCTTCAGAATATTTGTAAACTAAATACAAACATGTGAGCTGCGCACTGGTAATGATGACTCATAGATGTTGGTGATAAGATAACTAATTCACTTGTAGATAAATTGTCTCCAGATTGTTGAACACCAATTCTAACAACATCTATTATCATTAGTTGATCAATCGTTGAAAAATCTCCACTTGAAAAATAGAGTAATAAATTATATCAGAGGAAATAAATCCTAATCAACCATTTTTTCACTAATAGTATTTTTAAAATTGTTCATAACTCATGGTATTATGAAAAAATGAGAAATTCTGAATTCGTACTAATGGGCATGCCTTATTGCTAAAAATTCAGCTGTAAAAAAAAACTTTTGTTTTAAACAAATTTTCAATAATGAAATCATTTGATGTATATACGAAGCCCAATAGTGATATATATAACAACTTACAAATAAATTTTACAATTAAGGAAGATGTACAAAATGAGATAATGGTGATTGATTGTAGAATTCCATTTTCTACTATAAGGTAAAATGAGATGAGCTTACGTGATAAATAATAAATGAAAAAAATAGAAATGGAAGATTTAAAAAAAACGATAAGCTTAAAAAGATAAGTAAGACAGTAATTCTAAATCTTTACCTGTTGACAAGTAATGAAGAGGGCGGTCCAAACAAAGACACCAGCGATGCCCTGCGCGGCCTTAGTCTGCAGAAACACAGGCTCAGCAATAGCGCGCGGCAGCATGTGTGACACGCCCACAGTGGTTGCCGCGCTCACCGTTGCAGCTACCGTGCTGTTTAACGCAGCTTCCGTGGTACTCATCCTGAACATAAATAGTAATTATAGTAATTGATTAATGAATAGTAAAACCAAATTATTTGTTTTATAAAAACAACATTCCTATTATTCCTCTTATTTTATGTGTAAAACATTGAATAGTTAAAAAGTAGAAGGCAATATTATCCTCTTACCAAACAACCTTTGGAATTCCACCAAAGGGCAAGCTCACTATTATATGCATACATTCATAACTTTGAATTCTATCTTTAGAGTCTCAGGTTTCTTCTGATTACAGAGAGACTTTAAAACTCACATGAAACCCGATGCATGTGAAATTGTGCTAATTAAAGTAAACACATTTGCATGTTGCCTTTGCTTTAATATGCCTGCATCACAAAGTCTCAATCAAATAAATTGATTTTTACTTTATTTTGCTCAAATGTGTTAGTTAATGATGACTTAATTGTATAGCTAACTAAGCAATAATTGTAAATTGATAAATGAGTTATATCTTGTACAGCACATGTTGGAGAAATGGAAAGGATTACTTATGACCACTTATAATAAGTAAATACAAAATAGCAACATTTGGAGAATAGGTATAGTACTGACTCTGAGAGGCATTTTAGTATGCTAAGATAAAAGATGAGATAACTGGATGATACTGCGGAGGACTTCTGCGCTTTGGACGAGATAAACCGGAGGATGGCAACCCCGGGCATATTTCCTTGGGAGGGGCCAAGATCCATCAAGCATTCACCATTTTTACTGCGGTTGGAAACTTCTTTTTTTAAAAGTGCATTCAAGTAATATTAATAACCAGAAAATGGTATTGTTTCAGTTAATGCACTATCTACTCAACATACAACTACAAAATGATAAGAACTAATGTTAAAACTGGTTTACAAATTTTTCAGTTTCGAAGAACCAGAATTACGTGTATATTTTCAGCTCACTCATGCTCAACACAAAATCTAATAATAAAAAATTTACGCAGTCTTGGCTGCGTAATCAACTCAATTGTAAATCATGAAAAAATAAACACAAAAGAGAATTTCTTATACTATATATGCGTCATTATATAAAGCGTCAATAATAACTACTTAAGCTAAAAAAAATTGTTAAAAGCAAACTTGTGCTCTAACACTATTAAAAAATGGTCATTGGTAATGTAACAATTAATTAATAAATTAATTTTTGACAGAGAGTACTCAGTGGAATTACATTTTAATATAATAAAATACTTGAGTGATTCTTCCACATGTTAATTTTAATTGGTGACCTGTTTCACCAACCTTTCACGTTGGCATTATCAAACTGAGTGCCAACATGAAAGGTTGACGATACCGGTCACCAATAAAAATTAACATGTGGATAAATCACTCAGGTATTTTATTATAGTTAAAATATTAATTAAAATTGTAGCAAAATCACATCAGTGTTTGTATGTCTATACATTATTATCATCAAGCTTTTTGAGTATAAGCTGTGAAAATATAAATTAATCCTTATTATTATTCTAATTTATAAATAACAAATTCAATAAAAAAAGATTTGTAAAAACAATACAATGATACGAAAATTATCAATTAAATAATGTAATTACTTCTTAATGACCAGCCTCCTTGTGCATTACTGGTGGGAGTTTTACATTTCAAACAGACCACTAAACCATTCGCAATGGTCGAGTGTACAATTTTCAAATTGTATACTTCTACAAGCAAAGAGTAAACTTTGCAAAATTTGCTGGGTAATTTAAGTTTCTTCGAAAATGAATTTGAATTCTTAGTAAATTGATATTTTCACACAAACTTTCATTTCATATACCGAGACAACCAAAATGTACATCTAAATTAAAATATTTATTAATGTTTACGAATTTTCTTTAAGGCTAGACTTATAAATTTTACAATAAATAAGGCACCAGTTTTGTAGTAATTGACTTAATACAGCATAAGTCTTGTCAAAACAAAATATACTCTAGATAAATATCATAGACATACCCAAAGTTGCGCAAAATAATAATATAAATAATTTCATCAGTTATCTATTGGCTATGTATTATACACAAATGCATTACATTTTTCTGCTAATTAAGGAAATATCATCAAAAAATGTTTATGATAAAAATATGGCCTAGATTGCAAAAATTAACAATGCTAAAACGTCACATTTAAATAATTAGCATTCATATTTCAAACGAGCGATATAGGTGTTTTCTTAAAATAGATGACGAACACACATAATTTCTAACCTTTATCAAGTATATCATCAAAATAAATACCAGCATATTGAATTGCCACCATTTAAATATGTCGAGATTTATAGCCTTCGGGAGAAGTTTAAGTTTGGTAAATTATATTTGCAATGTCGCGACTGCCGATTATACAGCCCGCTCTCCGAGGCTCAAGGCTGCATAATCGAAGTACAGCAAATTTACGTTCTATGACAATGAAGCGAGAGTTCTACCTGTTTGTATCGACGACGTACAAGATAAACTACAGCCAGAAACAGATGTCATCAATATAACCCACAGTCCACATTAGGTCTTTAATTGTTACGTATATGTTACAATTGTCCGTTAGCAACATTAATCACTTCGATTATTTTACGCATCACTCAATCACAATAAAAATTGGATCAAACGTATTTTGTTATTTCACAAGGAATGTCAAAGACTGCACCGAGACCAGCTCATCCATCGACTGGGTTGTCAGCTCAGCGGTTGCAGTCTCACCTCCACTTAGCTGCTCAAAAATTAAATAGTCAAATAAACAATGAAAAAAATTTAAGGTTTTATCTATCTCATTAGAATTAAAATCTTTTGAAATACTTATGATAACGATTTTTTGTATAATCAAAATAGAGTTATTAGTTTATTATTATATTTTTGTTTGCGGTCTTATTAATTTTTATTGTTGGTTATATTATTAAAAAATTATTTATATTTCAAAATGTATTTAAATAAACTGACTAACAAAATTAAAACACGTTATTTTTTACCACTGCAACAAAAAAAAATATTATTTAAATCTCATTTTTTGCGCGAAAAATTATGATTAGTCTTATAAATTTTAATATAAACTAAGATGATATGATTTCTATGTTTTAATAATTCACTACTTCTAAATCTAATCGTTTCAATAACGCAAAATTGAAGTTCAATTGGCTCTGATGTGATTTGTCAAATTTAAACGCGCCAGAAAATTCAGGTCTTACTACTAAAAGACAAACAGAGCACTACTTCAGGTTTTGCAACGTTTTAAATGCTATTTTTTCAAGACGACGGACGCATCGTTTTTATCTGTTTTTTAGCTTTGTGTATTAAATCTTTGCTGATCTATGGTAGACCTTTTTTTATTGTATTATTTTTAGGAGTGGTAACATTATTATATCAAAGAAATGTCTGCTCAACGGATTGGCGTTTATTGAGAAAGAAATTTGGAAAATTTACCATATTTGAAATGCTCTGACTATATCGATATCCTTGTTATTTTAGTAGTCTTGAAAATCTTTCACCAATCGTAGTTTAGCCTTAGCGATTATGATCGTACAAGAACCTGTGCAGGTATTTTTTTATTATCTCACTTGTCAGTTTTCTTGACAGTATTGTACAAGAGAAATCAAATATATGTTTATGAATTCTCTAATTGTTTTTCAGGCTGCGATTTGGCACTGTCTTAACCACTATGCTTTTGCTGATGCAGTGTTTCTGGCTGAGAGACTATACGCTGAATGTATGTTTTTGAATATTAAAATACAGTTTTATAGTAAAATATTATTTTCACTGACATTAGTTTTTAATTTTACAATTTTTTTTACCAACACGCATAGTGAACAAACTCACGAACACACACACAAACACACATATATATATATATATATATATATATGTATATATATTTAATATGTTAATTCAATAGTTTGCCTTAACAAAAACCTTGATCATTAATTACAGTGGAATCTGAAGAAAGTGTTTTCTTGCTGGGAACATGTTATTATAGAGCTGGAAGAGTGAACGAAGCATTTTGGTTGCTAAGCAATGCAGCTCCTACTAGTCCCAATGCCAGGTTCCTTCTTGCCAGATGTGCTGTTGATCTTGAGAAGTGAGTTGCATTTATCATCTCATGTAATTTGATTAAATTTTTTTGTCCTTATCTGTAGCTTTCGGCGGCTGATGTTATTATAAATACTTGATTCTTGAATGTTACTCTGTGTTTTTCTATGTTGTTCTGATGTTTCAGTCTTTGATTTTCATAAAATAAAGAATTGATTGAAGAAAGATTGGTTAAATTTATTAATTATAAAGTCTTCTAAGAAAGTACCTACATGCAACTGTTTGTGTATGTTGTAAATACATGTTAATATTTATAACATATGTTTTAATGTTCATTTTTTTATAATTCTGACTGGCTTTTAATTTTTTAAAACAGACATTATATTTCCATTGCACTTTTTATTTTTACTAAATTTTAATATTTTCTAAAAACGCCACAGCGCGAATTTAATATTTGAATCGTATTACTTTAATTGCATTTTAACCCAAAATTTTTTTTTTCCTCAAATACATATTAAAATAAGAATTTATTGATATATTTCAGGTTAAGTGATGGTGAGATAGCATTGAGTGGTGCTGAAACAGAGTTTGGTGATGCATCTCCCTTTGCTTTGCAGCTGTTGGCTCGGCTGTTTACCTGCACAGAGCGACGAACTAAGGCCGCAGAAGCTCACCGCAAGGCTCTCGCACTTGATCCCTTTCTGTGGGACTCCTTTGCTCAGCTCTGTCATCTTGGCGAGAAGGTGGACCCTGATTCCATATTCCAGCTTTCCAATGTCAAAAACCTCTCTGCCTGCCTTGGTGTTGGCTCCAGCTCCACCATCTTTAGCAGTGCAGATGCCATGCACATGGATACGGGACTGTTCCCACCGCTCAGCTCTAGCATCAAGGTCACTCCCAGCAATAATGCTCCCTTGGTTAGTACGGCTACCATGGGAGGAGTCACTCCTGATAGTATTGCTCCCGGTAGACGACTCAGAAGTGTCTTTTCAGACACAGCTGCTAGTCCTCTCAGTCCATCTTTTGGCATCCTACCTCTGGAAGAATCTCCGCTTGCCCTGTATACTCCTACACTGACAGATGCCAATGAACAAAAAGCTTTACCCAAGATAGTCCATACACTCAGAGCTCATGTCAGCCAGTTGAAGGAGGCTGTATTCAGTCCAGCCCCGCGGCAAGCTCGTATCAGTCCTGCGCCCCTTGTGCCACACGTGCGCCGATCTCCACGCATTAGCTATTCGGTTAAAGAAAATAACGAATCGCCTAATAGAAAATTTGTTCCCCCTAAGAGCCCTTTACGAAAAAATAAGCAAAAACTTTCAAAAGCTATCCTAAACAAGTCTAACTTGGGTAAGTTGACAGAGTGTCGTTTGCGAGACAGTGCTGACAGACCCGGTTCTGGGATAGCGGCAGGAAATGCTCAACAAGCTGCTAAACAGAGCTCCGAGGGTCTGATGACACTCCTCCGAGCGATTGGGGAAGCATACATGCGACTGGCTGGATTGGAATGTCGCCAGGCTCTAACTCTGCTAGAAGAATTACCACCTCGTCAACATCGATCTCCATGGGTTCAGACTCTCCTGGCTTTAGCTCATCATGAACTCGGCGAGTACGAAGCTGCTGCAAGATATTTTTCAGAAGTCCGTTCTGCGCAACCTCTCCGAACAGAACACTTGGACATATACAGTACTTGCCTGTGGCATTTGCAAAAAGAAGTGGAGTTGTCAGCTCTAGCCAGAGAGTTGGTCTCCCGAGACCGACGATGCGCTACCGCTTGGTTGGTTGCTGGCAATTGCTTCTCCTTGCACAAAGAACATGACACGGCTGTCAGATTCTTTCGAAGAGCAGTGCAGTTGCGACCCGATAGACCTTACGCGCACACTTTACTCGGTCATGAATACGTAGCAACGGAGGAGACTGACAAAGCCATGTCTTGTTTCCGAAGTGCTGTGAGATTGGATCCGAGACACTACAATGCCTGGTTTGGCATTGCCACAGTGTTCTCCAAGCAGGAGCGATTTAGATTAGCAGAAGTACACTTTAGAAAAGCTCTGAATATTCATCCAGAATCAGGGGTTCTCCGTTGCCACCTCGGAGTAGTACAAGTGGCCCTTGGTCGATCCGAGAGAGCTCTCATGACACTGGACCACGCAGTGACAGTGGATCCTCGTAACCCGCTGTGTCGCTTTCATCGGGCATCCGTTCTCTTTTCAGCCGGCCGCTTAAAAGAAGCTCTGGAAGAATTGGAAGAATTGAAAGACCTCGTACCTAAAGAGTCTCTGGTGTATTACCTGCTGGGTAAAGTTCACAATAAATTGGGGAATTCCCACCTAGCTCTCATGCACTTCAGTTGGGCTACAGATCTGGACCCCAAAGGAGCAAGTGGGCACATAAAGGAAGCCTTCGATCCGGCGAGATCGGAGGACCCACCAGATCCTGTTCTGTCAGTGACATAAATCATTAGTTAGCAATTTATATAACGAATCGTTCCCCGGTACTCCTGCGGTACAAACGTGGACCTTGTATAAATTATGTTTTTTGTGTAAATATCGCGTACATTTTATATTTTATTTGTGAGAAACAGCTGTAGGTATAACTGAATGGTATTATTGGAGTTGAACTCATTTCACATATCTTCAGAATGGTGTGTCTCCCCTATGCTTTGGTCTGGAGGCTTTGCATCCATTTGCACATTGGTATTCTGATGAATTTCGATGCGCCGGATTACATAAACAATTTTCTGAAAATTTCAGTAGTATAATTGACTGAATTCAAATTTCTATTGTAATTTTCTCGTGGACCTGTGTTCCTTATTTCAATCTATATACGTTGAAAATATTGTAAATCAATAAAAGAAACTCAAATATTCTATTCAGTGTTGTAAATCTTTATTATACATAGTTTTAAATAGAAAATCAAGGATGCTTTATATCTATTATTTTTAATTTTACTTCATTATGAAGGTACGATTTTCTTTAAAAGCTGAGTTGGTATCGACGTTGATTTGAAAGTGTTAATTTATAATATTGTATTTGAACATTATTTTACCTTCATATAGTTCATAGTTAAAAACAGACTTTTATGCAATAATTGTTATAGACAAAACAATGAGGCAGCAGTTTCCAAGCATTGTAGAACAGTGAAATACGATAGAACCTTGTCAATATGCGCGCTCTGCACTTTTTAATTCACATGTTCCACAATCACAATTAACTCGCAAAAATGCAGGAAAATAAATTATTCTTTTGAGAGCTTTGGTTTAGAGTATCGGATTTCCACCAAGGGGGCTGGAGTTAAAAATTGCTAACTTTAAAATTACTCAACTGGTAGCACAACTTATTTAGAATCATTTGATGAACAGAGAGTATTACGAGGTTCTACTGTAAATAATAATTATTGTAAAATTAGACCAACCACTTCCAAGATGTGTAACTAAATTATAATAGGAAGTGAGCAGTGTCTCCATTTCTTGTTGACTGATGGAAGATACAGAATATTTATCTGGTTTAATTATAAATTACACTAGACAACAATCTCAGCAGATATAATAGTTGTCTAGTTTGCCACCATTCATTATTAAGCATGTAAATCCCAGATGTTATATTTAAACATTATAATCAATTATGTTATTTTGCTTACAAGGCCAAATCTACTCTTGAGTAAATATCTCCAGTCGTACTTAATACTTGTGTTGATAACTGGCAGTGAACAAACTCGTCATTTCTTCGGTTCCAGTTTATCATTGCACAATTTCAAACTTGCGATTCAATCAGAAATCGAGCCTGAAATGGAAGTTTTAAAAGCATGACTTTTTAAACACCACTGATATTTGTGTATTTTAAAGGGTCAGTTTCCCCTATGTGTATTCTTAGGGATTCCATTATACTATCTAGAGTGATCTTGGAGACATTTGTTCCAAAAGTGATAGGCCTTTATATTATAAACTACGGCAAAGCCCCAAATAGTAGAAGTATTCTACAAAGTAATTTTATGAAAGAATTCACAATATTGGAAACTAATGTAACGTGAGGCGTAGTTATCAATTTCACTTTCATTAGAATATAAAATATAAATATTTATTTGGTAATTTTATCACTGTTTTATTATTGACCATATAACAAGTAGGTTTTTTTAAAATAATTTAAAAGACGACTGAACTCTCCAAATTTATGTACTTGTAGTTGTAACATCCACAATAGTTTTTTATTTGATGAAGAACTTCATTTTTAAATTGTTTACTTCTCCGTCGGAATCATTAGATTGAATAAAGCCCTTCATCCAAATTTAAAATATTTGATCAGTCATGTCATTTTGTTGGAAGATCATCAAACCTAAGCTATTTCCAATATTATTTTTTCATCAGTTTGTACCGAGCAAGAGAAAAACAAAATTATTTATAATAAAATGCCAAAGCCTTTATTATACTACTTTACCGCATCGATACTAAGGTTTGCATTAGCAAACATACAATGTTTGAATAGTTCATGTACTAATGGGGGGCTTTGTCGTATAGATAAAGATCAATGTATAGACGGTGAGGCTAGATACGTAACGTTATCTGTGAATGTGTACTAACTTAAGGTGTCTATGCAATATAAAGTTCTGCGGACAAGACTGGATTAATTTTAATTTATCTAGTCTAATCAATGTACCTATTGTAAAGGTTTAGAAAACAATCTATTAGAGGGTGAAACTACTTTCTTGATATAAAATCACTTATGCTGATGCATTTTCTTTAAATTATATTATCAATTATAAATACTGAATGTATTTTTATTTAAATTATCTTTATATATGACAGAAGTACAGTTTTGAAAAATTCTCTTATTACCTTGTAAAAACAGCTGAGTGGACAATGTTACTATTTATTCAGAAACATCTAACCGGCACTACTGTTAGTTCCCCGCCTCATGCAGCGGTGCGCAGTCGGAACTCTGTCCAACTGAGCTCGCTTTAGGCTTAAAAAATTTAGACGATATATAAATATGCATTTGTTTTTTGTAAACTGTCAGAAAAAAAATTTGTAAGAAAGGGTAAACTGATTTTGTCAATCAATAAGAAAGGATATTTGCTTTTTGTATTTTGCGTGGGAATTACATTTCTCTTTGCCTTAGATGAAGCTAATTGTCTTTAGTTGGAGCAGCCTATAAATTTTCATGTCCGATATATTATGTCATCCAACCTTCCATCAACAAATAATTAAACGCAATTAATATGACTTGGTATTTTATTTCTTATCAAATTACAAAATATGCAGGTTTGTATAGTTTAAATTTCTTATGTACATCCATTTTACAAAGAATGAACATTATTTCACAGATCAAATTTAATCAAAAAAACAAGCAATTTCACAAAAACAATTGTTCCATTCTTCGTTCATTCAACACATGTGTATGGAATGCCTTTACATTGCTCGCACTTTAAGATGCCAGACTTGAAATCTGTAGTTTGAAGCCTGCCTTACTGCCACGTGCAATTAATTCTTCATTATCACATACAAATCCTCGTTCTTACATTAAGAAGCCACGTGTGAAATTATAGGCTTTGGTCGCACTCTAAATATAATTTTTTTTTTGATAATAGCTTTCACAATATATTCTGTGTCAGCGACAGTTCGGTGCTCAATTCCAAATGTAGAGTCCAGGATGTTGCTCTCATTATTCAGGGAGCACTGCATTTGACTGGCAGACTTTCCGTAGAGATCTTCATTATTCTTGATGACTCTTCTCTCCATCACTGCAAACGGTTTCTCCATGGTGGCTTCTTTTCCTTGAAGAATATGATGGCCGATGATCAGGATCGGTTGCCCGCCTGTCGTATAGTGGAGATCTCCAACGAACTGGTTGTCTAAAGGAGAACTATCGCGTGATTGCAAATCTCCTTGAAGTTCTATAATTGCCCATTCTTGAACTGCTTCACCAGGATTTTCTCTTTAAACAAAAAGCATACTATTTACAGTCGAGAGCCAGATTGTGACAAAGGATGATAAAATTTATATTTGAATATTTTTGTCATATGCAATAAGCACGTTGGGTTGAATAAAACAAAACTTAAGAAAAACTATTTATTTGAGGTAGGTAACAATATATTTTAGTAAAATTATTTAGACTATCCAATCACATTTTATTTGTTAGTAACATTCACTTCAGTGGTAAATCTGCAAAAAAAAATAACACAAACTAATGATATATTTTAGATACACAGTGGAAATATGGCTATGATAAAATATTCATTTGAAGACCATAATAGCCAAGAGGAATTGATTCGAATCCCATATGCATATCGTAGTATTTTGTTCAGTATAATATCTAACCACATTATGTATGTAGGGTACCACATATAATTAGCTCAAAAAGTTATTCCATGTAAATATATTGAATATTCAACTGTCAGACAACTGAATAATAAATTGAAAACCACAATAAAAAAAACTCCTGCAATATTGTGAAATAACAATTTTTTTTAAATTCACATGTACCTAATACATGCCATCAGCATCGGAACTTCTTGAAGAGTGGATGCTTGTTGGCAGTGCACGAGGAAGGGCGTTTGTACTCGTAATACACGGCATCGTCTGCTCCTGACAAGGAGGCCATGTTGCCTGTTCTTCGCACCGCTCCCCCTACTGCCAGGGGACCTTCCCCTGCCATGCGCTCGTCCTCGCAGTCTACTTCTGAGGCTGCCAAAACCTGAAAGAAGCATTGCCTAAATAGATTAATCAGAAAATTCCAAAAAGATGATAATTTGCCAAAAATAATTGTTTATTTTTGTTTTTTTATAAAAATAATTGTTATTGAGTCGTTTTTGAATGAAGTACCCATAAACAAACATAAAGAATCCCTTATGCCATTTTCAACCAATAATCAGTCATTCTTCGAGTCATGTTTATGAGCAAGTGTGAATTAGCTGGTGATTGAAACAGGCGAACTTTTGTATTTGTTTGTGGGATGCGGGCACTATTATGATAGAATAATAAATGCTGAACCTGTTGTAGCAACTGTCCTTGTTCTTCACGACTGCCGTACATCATGTCTTGCTCTAATTCCATTCCTCGTAATTCTGTGATAACCTAAAATATTAAGCTTTCATAAATTTACCTTGCAAATCACACTTCAAATTAAATTTTATTTTATGATTTAAATAAATTAATATGATGAAAAGATAATTGCAAATCGCTCTAGTCTGGTTAATTGCATTTGTAAGGTGAAAAACACAAGACTATCAAATTGTATATATTATATTTATATTTTTTTTACTATAACCAAAATATTGATACAGTATTTGCATTGTTTTAAATATTTTTTGGTAAAATGGAATAACTTGAAGGGCAATTTCAATTAAAAAAAAAATGTATTGATTGATCTCATGGGATTATTATATTTATTAAACTGGCCTTGTAGCTGTACCCTTGATTAATCAGAAACCGCTGTCTTTTTCTGCTGTATGACATTTCCATAGTATCCTGAGACACCAGAGTGTAGAAGAAAGCATTGTATTCTTCTGCAATCGCACCCTTCTTGGCGCGAAGGATACGACCTGGAAAAAATTATATTATTTTTTACTGTGACCGGCTGCAATAGAACCAATAGAGGGAGGAGAAGAAGAAGCAACAATAGTTTGAACATTTCAGTAAGTTGATTATGGATGTGAATCCTGCAGGAAGATATAACTGGCTAGTTATATCCATTAATTAATGCACCAATCAAGCACATATCCAAATTTATCAAGACACTGCTGGCTAAACTTTGATTTTTTTATAAATATTTATGAATGTAATAATTACCCAAGCGCTGGGCCTCCTGTCGACGTGACCCACCATGAGACGAAATCTGAATCAACACATTAGCCTCTGGTAAATCAAAGCTTGTGTCAGCAACCTTACTCACGAAAATTGTATTCACCTGAAAGATAATTAATCAATATAGAAACAAATACTTTTGACACTCATCAAAAAATTTAAATTTTATTTGTTGTACCTTTTGGTTGAATTTGAAGTTCTGTAGGATCTGTATTCTCTCCCCCTGTGATGTAGGCCCATAAATATAAGGTTTATTTAATTTCACAGCGTAATGTTTCAAAGCAAACACGTTATCTGAGAAGACAATGGTTTTGTCACCTCGACGCTCATGATATCTAGAAAAAAAATAATAAAAGCCTTTTAAATTATTTAAACATAATCAACTGTTCAAAGCATCATATCTGATGATACATCAAACTGAGTAAAAGTCAAAAGATATATTTTATAATATTTGATGGTTAACGACAATCAATTTATCTTTAAAGGTGACTTATGTTGGTCTGCAGTCAGTGCAATGAGATGCTCAGCTAAATCAAGAATGCAGAGGAGGTAAAATGTCAACAATCTACTATAATAATAGCCATTGTGTGTATGTTTGTATGTATGTTTCGTTTTTCCGTTCTGTATAGAATATCTTAAAAGATACAACGCTGATTTTTTGCACATAAGTTAAGTAAATTTTTCCGCAGCTATGTGCCGAATTTCAAGACGATAGGATAATATTTTCATTCATAAACTTTAAAATATGCTTTAGCGAATTACGAATTATATGATTCACTTCTTCGCCGCGAGATGTCGTTCACCGCGAGAATTTCAAATTTAGAACTTTTACAAAAAAAACAAAAGACGCATCGTTCATCAAATACGTCATTTTGTGACGGGCTACATTACTAGTAGTATAATAATATTTGACCTAATAAGGAATTGGCAGGCTCGGAACTTAGAGGGGTTCATCACGTAGAGGAGCAGTCGCCTGGCTGTGCGACAGAGCAGGTACTCTCGGTAAAACTCAGGAGCCATGGGACACCACACCTCCGCACACTGCACTCGCGCAATGAATCCTCGGCGCTGCAGCTCCAGCCAGTTGGCTTCGTACAGTTTGGGACCAATAAGAAAATTCAGGTCGGCAATCTTGTCATCTTCACGGAGTAAGGTGGCTGTTAACCCTGTAAATTTATTTTGTAATAAATACAGAGAATAAGAAACACTTAATTGAACATTCTTAATTGAACACACACAATAATTGAACATTCAACTAGATAGTCATTTTCCCTTGAGAGCATTGATATGTTTATAAATACAATTTTCACTTTTTACAGTACACAACTTGATAATGGTACTTGCCGAGTTTGCAGTGGGAGTGAACGATGGTGAGGACACGCCGGAACATCTTGGCGGGAATAGTGTGGACCTCGTCTAGAAGTAGCAGGCCCCACTCCTGTCCCTTGAGCCACTTCATAGTTTGCTCTGCCTCCCAAGAGCGACGCTGGGAATGCGTGATCATGGAGTATGTTGTGACTAATACTCCACAGCCTGCAGGCTTATCTTTGGCTTCAGACGTAAATCTAAAACAAAATATTTTTTAAAGTCAAAACTTTTAATCTAAAAAAACTTCTTTCTCATAACATATATTACAACAAATAATTAATTTGAAATAATAACTAATGATACTGTGAAATTATTAATACAGAAGTTGAAATGATAAATAATGGGACCTGACCTGCAGATCATGCTATCATCAGCAGTTGACCACATCTTGAACTGTTGCTTCCACTGTTCCACTGACACTCCAGAGTTGCACAGTACCAGGGCTCGCTTGCGCACCGTACAGCACGCAGTCACTCCCACCAGAGATTTTCCAGCTCCGCAAGGCAGCACTATCACTCCTGACCTGTAAACACCACATCGCAGACTTTACAACTGAGAATCTCCAACAACACTTTATCTGATCAGACTCTTGTCCCTTCAAACTGGAAAGGTTTTGTTTATACCCGGATCATTCTTTTAATGAAGGACTTCAAATTTGAAATATACAATATATTAGTAAAATTACCTAGCCCTTCCATTGCCAAACATCTTTCGCAGACTCTTCTCCTGATAGGGGCGCAGAACTGCCATAGGTTTAAGATCAATATTGATATCTGGATTTACCTAAAAGTAGGTGGGTAGATTAGGTAAATCTGAATCAGCTACTTACACATTATGCAAGATAAACCAACATTTATTAAGTCGGAATGTTATCCTTACCGTATCATTTCTAAAATCATACTCTGCCAACAGAGGATGTTCTAGTTCGATGCAGCGTTTCTGAATGACTTCTATCTTCTCGGGGTCCACCTCGAAAGAGACGGTACTGCTGCTAGCATCCTCGGCTTCTTCGTCTTCTTGGTCTAACTTTTCATAGAGATTTGTGATATCCTCCGGAACTGTTTCCGGCAACACAGCATCAGTGAGTTTCTCGCCATCTAGAAATAGGTATAATTTATAGTCAAAAGTGTGAAAAAAATAAACGCCAATTATTATTTACTAAATTTGTTTTATTTTTTTGCTATTTTTAATTTCTTGGAAAGCTTAGAAAAAAACAGATACGAGTGATAGAGGTCTTAACTTGATTAATGACATTCTAACCTGTAGCAATGATGGGTTTAGCGCCAAAGGCTCCCACAGATTTCTTTTCAACCAACTCACTGATAAGACCGTCGCCTTCGATTCCATCTCCAATACTTCGTAATCGACATTCCTGTATGATTGCGTCTTTGAGAAGACGCTGGAGAATATCTGGATGAGGACTCTCCACAAAATAGCTGAAATAATTAGAATTGTACTTCAACAATTTAAAAAAAAAATGTGCTTAACTTTTTTATGTCATGGCTATGACAAAATGTGTGATGATGATGAATAAATAATAAAATAAATATATTACCGATTGTGCTTAAGAACGAGTTTGACTTTTCCGTAAGATAGAGTACAGAGTTTGATGAATTCTACTATTCCATCAGGAACTGAACACTTGCTGAGGCGCCGAAGGTACTCAATAATGTCATGTGTCTGCAAGCCCACAGACACAGCGGCGTACAGGCTGTAAGCTGTCAGTTTGTATTCATGGATGTGTTCTGGCCTGAAAAAAATCAAATTATATTGAAACAGCATTAGACGAATCCATGAATAAGGATGAACTCTTGGAAAATGTAGAAAAAAAGACAAGCTTTTATTGTATCAGGACATTAAAATGTAAAACAACTGAAACTAGAACTATTAATACATATATTTTTATATTATTGTTCGAAACGGTTTCATAATTGATTCTTATGACAGTTACCTGCAGACAGGTTCAGAAATTGCAATCAGGAAATCATGAGCATGCTTGTAAACAGGAGAAAAAGATTCCAGGAAGATGTGTCCATTGGGAGCAACCCACAGAGGTCGTGACAAGTGATCTGACTTCAAATCCATCTGGCTCCTAAGGAACAGAAATAAAACCATTTATGAAGTATTTCTAGTAGAACTATTAAAATGAGAAAAACGTTTCTCAGTCAAGAGTTAGCATTCTTAATCACCAACCCCGTGTATAAATAATCAATGTGCCAATAAAATATATAAGGATACAATACAGTTTATCCAAAATTAACACAATATGGTGATAACTATTGATGAACCTGTAATCTTTGGCTCCAAACTCATCCTCCTGCACTTGCTCATCATTCTTTTCCACATCCTTAGAGGCAGCTCCCGGCACTCCGTCTGCTTCACCTCCAGTATCCTCTTCCACCATGGCTGTGAAAGCTTCATCCTCTGCACGTCTTTTCTTACCTGTAGGAACATATACTAAATATATAGGAGAACAACGACATTTCGATACTGTATTACAACTTGAAAAAAACGTGGGTGAAATATTATTTAAAATTGACTTACCAAAGCGGTTGTCTCCACCTCCTTTGGAAGAAGAAGCCCCATCATACTTTTTACTTTTTTTAGGAGGACCCATAGTCCTTAAACCTAGAAAAAAATGACATTCAATAAAAATATCACTAATTTTGCTTATAAATTTTATTATCAATATATTTGAATAAAAATAATTGACTTACCAAAAATATAATTCACAAGATTCGGCTACAAGAATTATACGAATGTAATCGGACAGCACGAATCACACACGACACTCAAAAATGACAAATAGTCAACTGATATGACGTTGGCACATGTTAGCAATTTAAAAACAACAACGCCAACAAAACAACGCCAAAATAACAAGCATGAAGTAAAATATATGGAAAATAGAGAGAAAGTATGACTACTTTGAGTAGTTACCAACGTTTAGTTGGAGATATATTTTATTTTCGTCAAGTTTACCTGACCTTCCATGGCGGGAACGAGTTGTGGACAACTTACTGCTCAAGAAAAATCGAATACCTCAAAATACAACACTTTATAATGTTTTAAATATATTCTTTAATTAATAATATACTTACAATCTTACATATATAGGCATCTTAACTAACTGTAATTTTCAGATATAATAATAAAGGGCAAGACAGAACGACAGCACTTTGTGCAAACTTCAGATTATAATCTGTCTCGACAGTAGAACCAATACACCGATATCTTTGTAAATATTCTCTCCTGAATATTTATGGGTACTAATATTAGTAATTAAAATATAAACATAATAATTATTCATTGATTTTAAAAGAATTTCGAGAATTTTTTAAATTTTTGAATTGAATGTTGTATTTAAATTTAATATTAATACTTTTTAATTTATCCATTTGTAATTTGGTATTAATTTGAGTTATTCGGGTTTAATTCTATGATTATTTATTTTTCATAATCAAAATTGAAATATAACATTTCATGACCCATTTTAAAAGTACGGCTTTCTTCCAATGATATTTAAATATTTTATAAGCAAATTGTGAATACGATGTGTATTTTTTCACGACACAGGTAGGATTCGAATCCATACCACAGCTGTTGCGGCCCAGCACTCCTACCGACTGAGTTACAATGCTACTATAATTCAGCGAGTATTTGAATATATTATATTATATATTAGTGCAAAACCGATGTATCAAAAATATCTATATTTTTTATAAATCTGCGATTTCTAATATTATCATTATTTTTTCAATTACAAAGCTTAAGATTAAATGCTCTGCTTTACTATTGTATAAAATAGTATTTATATTGTAAAAAATAACACCAAAAAAATAAACTCTGATTTCTTTTGTCTGATTCTTTTCTATCTTGATTTATCAACTGTTAGATCAAGCTAAATACCCTTATCGCCATAACATGGTCGTATCCATTATTTGTGACATTAATTACCCTTTCATTAACTAGAAGCACGAAAGGATCAACAGTAGAAAGACCCCCATTAGGTTTACAAGTCCTGAATTCCAAACCAAAACCTCATATACCTTATCTCTGCTCTTGGCAGTGAGATTAGTTTAGATATTGTTGTCTGTTCAATATTTGAGAAAGGTTCAAACCGTAGAATAAATTACTCCCCTGGAACCAAATATCTCAACTGATTAATCTTCAGTTTAGCTTGGCCGTCTTCTTAAAAGTTCAAAGCTATCAAGGAGGATAGTGGCCTCAATTAAGAGTATCGGAGACTGTACTTGAGCTCTCCTATTAGATTAGATTACGAAGAGCAAATGAGTGGAAATAGTGTGAGCATCACAAATGTGTAAAAGGATCCTTCAAGCAGGCGCTGAAGGTCGCATGCACCCGGATCCGAGTCTTCTCTAAATCTCAAGGTGGGTCTGAGACTTTCGTGGCAGCTAAGCTTTTAATGTTGGGCTTAAAATTTAGCAAAAGATAAAGAGGAATAAAATGATATTAAATTAATCGTTTACTATCGACATATGGACTTAGATTTAATGATTGTGTTAGATTTAATGATTGACAGTGTTATCAAGCACATCTCCTGCTAATGGTGGCCCTTCAAATTTGGAGTGCAAATCTTAATTAAAAAATTTATGAATAAAATGTAGTGCATCACTACCAAATCATTATTTTCAGCTCCTGTATGGTGCTCACCTGCAAGTATTCAGGATATTGGATATAAGTAGTGCACTTGAATCCAAGTAATTCAATATTTTATTCCTTGAAACATTGCTAGTACAGGAAGGAAGACCAACAAAATCTTGATATCTAAGAACGTCATTGAAAGTGAGTGAGCAACCCCATAGGTAATATGGAGTTACTCACTCACATTCAGTTTATTGTACAACTTATTTTTTATCAACTTACCCTATATTTCTAAATTCCACATTTATTCATACACTATATTGACATATAGCTCTTATGATGTATGTAGTATTGACCTTTATAACTTCAGTCTTTTATATAATGAACAAATATAAAAGTAATACTTCTATAGTCTCCTGAATGAAGTTATACCAGTAGTGTTCTAAATAAAAAAAAGTTATACTTCTTTAGTCTCCGTAAATTAATGCAATGTTTGCTAAAACTGGAAACACATTTACTTATCATTTGACATGAGGAATAATATATATTGTTTTCTTCTGGTATTGTTATAAGGCTGTATGTAATAATTTGACCTTTGTATAGAATTGATATTAAATTTGAGATGGTTTCTTTATTTAAACACTTATTTAACATTCGAGGTGAGTTTAGTAAGGACTAGAAATAAAAGGAAGCATCATTAATGTTTAAATTGTTAGAAATAGGAATTAGTATCCGTAAGGAACCAAAATTCACACAAATAAATTACAATGTTCATGAATACAGGGCATTTTATTAATTTCAATAAATATTCCAAAATGACCCCTACAATTATTATCATTATATTATAATTTGCTTTGATACTTGTGACGTTGGTACAACGTAACTACAAGTGTGACATCTTTTCCTTAAAAATAGCAATAAAGATAATGTATTCAACCTACATAGGCAACCTTTCGAGGCAGAACGTTCACCTCTGTATAAAAAGAATATACATAAATATATATATATCTGTATTTATATATCTATATATATACTATATTTATATTGTATATATATATATATATATATAGTATATATATATATACTATATATATATATAGTATATATATATATATAATATATATATATAGTATATATATATATAGTATATATATAGTATATATATACTATATATATACTATATATATACTATATATATAGTATATATATAGTATATATATACTATATTTATATAGTATATATATATACTATATAAATAAAGTATATATATACTATATAAATATAGTATATATATATATACTATATATATATATATATAGTATATATATATATATACACTATATATATATACTATATATATATATATGTATATACTATATATATACTATATATATATACTATATATATATAATATATATATATATATAAACTATATATATATATACACTATGAGTAAATAGTTCATTAAACTTCTCAGCTGATTGAACACTAGTGACCAGGACAACATACTGCTTGAAGCACTTCTCAACGCCATCCTTCTGGTTCTCAATAACTGCCTTGGAAACCAACTGAATTTACAGATGATGAGGCACTTTACCGATAATAATACCTCCTCCATATAACTATTTATACGATCACATAATGTAAACAATTTCCACATCAGTATATACACATTGGATAAAAATAATCATGTTTAAAATTGCTAGTTAAATATACATATTGATAGTATTAAAAAATATACACAAGTATGCAGTAATCGGAATCCAGAAGGTGGTTGTTGGTGAATCAATTATTACATCATTCCAAATCATTAGATTAATATTATGGTTTTATATGAATGATTGCACAAATCCAATATATGCTTTGAGATATTATAAGAATGGTTTTCGTAACAATTTGAATAAATTTTAATTGATCTCAATGTTGTAAAATTACGCTACAGTTTTGATTAAGATTCCCTAATAAATTGAGAGAAAGTAACATTATTTATTTACTCTCAAAAATAATTTAATATATTTTCAATGTACTATTTTCTTAATAACATATTTATACAGTTAAACTAAATATAAAAAATAAAGATTAAGTTATTTCATTTAGTTTCGACAAGATAATTTTACGAGACAAAAGACGGATATAAATTGAATAAGAATATTTCAGTCATCTATAGCTATTATATTATAACATGTTTCCTTTTATAAAAAAACATTTGTATAAAATATTCTATTATTGCAATAATTAAATTATTTAAATAATAAAATAAATAAGTAGGCATATAAACCGTTAACATCTGGGAATCAATGAATTTTATTTTTGTACATTTTTGTCTATAAAGAACTAAAATACAATGAAGATATGACATGGTAAAAATAATTATACATTAAGTATGATCCCTCTTACATATTTAACATGACGGTAGCAATATCGAGATACTGAGGACAATGGACCAGCCATCACACCACGAGTAACAGGTCAGACACACCGGGACACCGGCGTCACCTCGTCACCAGGTCAGCTGAGGAAGGGGAACCGCAGGCTCCACCGGCCCAGCCTACTTATCATTACCCATCGTATTGCGTATATCGAGAATGGAACACTATTGAATATATTTATTATTAAAATTCTTTACAATTTCAACATCCGATCGGTTTATCATATTGGATTATAAACTTTAATTTAATTTAGCAAACGTGAATCCATTTATCAATTACGGCACATAACGAGACAAATGTCGGGAACGAAAAAATCAAAACATTCATTTAAGGTTTTAATAATCATTTGTAAATTTACTTTCAGTCTTCGTTTTTAATTAGCGAAACACAAAAATACAAAATATCGCCAAATATACACACGTCTCAACAATCATACGCTCCCTACACGTTTATATTACATTTTAGAACAACGTTGCTTCATCCCGGCAGGCAGTGTACGGTTTTATTCGTAAAATTTCAATAAAATAATAACTATAAATATTTTTACCCAATTATAATTTTTAACGACTAGTTCAAATGCGTAACTACGATAACAAGGACCGCGGCCCGAACTCCAAATGAGAATAAAAATGTGCAATTCTGCAAGTTTGTTCGCCCCTTCGCGAGTCTGCCAGGGCATGAGTTCTTAAGAGCGCTCCACCGGGCCGCCGTATTCAGCGGAACTCATACTCGTAATCTATAATTGTCATTTTATCATAACGGAACGTCCGGCGGGCGGATCCTTCTCCAATTGGCTACAATTTACGTTTACATAATAATAAAGACGGGTCCGGCCGGTCGCCGCGTCGCACACTCGCACGTCCGGTCACATGGAATGTGTTCACAATATACACGGCCCGAAGGCCCCTCGATCAACACAGACGGTATCGATACTCGACACGGGAACGCGAGCGAGCGGGCGCAGACGCCGCGCGCCATCTCAAACGTTCAATTCAAAAAATAAGTCTTTTTTATACACATAATCCCTATAATACAAGTATACATGGGCGGCTTCAGCTGGGCGAGGGGGGCGGGGGGGGCGGAGCGCGCGGGAGGGGCACCATCACACACGGCGCACGCCGCACTTCCACCGCCTCCTCAGTTGCCTTGGCGCCTGCGCTGCCATTGCCACTGATCTTCACCAGGTACTTCACCGCCTTCTGCATCAGCCCGTCCTTTTTATGTGGTGACACAGCTTTGCGGGCCGGCACAGGCGCGCCCAACTCTGCCCAGTTAGGCAGGTCCAGAACTGACTTGTTGGGTGGTGCCTGTATCGCCGAGCGTGTTAACTCCGATTGCTGTAACAGAAAGAATGACTAAGTCCATATGTTCCCAACGACTCAGTATAATGGGAGGCAGAAGTCATCTCCGTTCAATTTCACTCGCACCTGGTAGGGGACCCGCATTTGCAGGTGTCGGTCTGGCCCGTGCTCACCATCGGGCAGGGGGATGCGGTGGGGACAGTTGATGGCCTCAGAGGTGTGCACGCCGCGCGCCCGAACGTGTAGTTCCATCAGCCGGTTCATCTGCTGCAGGGACGCCATGCTTCTGAAAACAAGACATAAACATTAGTGAAGTACTTTTACTACATCTGAAAACAAGCGTATTTCTCTACTGCGTATCATATCTTTCGGGATCATTGTCAGTTCATCATTTTGCGGTAACCCTCTAACTACCCGGGCACTCCGATGAGAAAATCGATAGAGGTTTGTCACAGTTATATTATGTTTTCATTAGATTTTTAAATAGATCAAGCTATCAAGTTTCGTTTGTTTTAAGAGGCACTATTTTGTGTCAATAGTGAACATGAAATCAAAAAGAATGGGTAACGGATGTATGTACTTACAGGTCATCAAAGTCTCGTCTCTGACGAGTGCGGTCGCCCCCCCCTCCCCCTCCCCCTGCCCCCCCCGGCGCGCCCAGCCGCTCCATGCCAGCGCACCCCGGGGACTGTACCGAGAGCATCTGAAATTGATGAAAATTAGTTAGGAACATTTTTCATTTTAATATAAAAGTAACTCAGAGACCTCGAGTGAGTTGCCGTACAGTGAGACGGAGATTATTCTAATTTCATAATATGTGTTTTAAATTTTAATATATCACTATCCATATTCAGATTCTCGTGTTTTTGTACAAAACGAAGATTCTTACTACTAAAACAGTTACTAAATTTTACTGAAGTGAAGACCGCAACGGTTTACCATTATTGAAAAACGTGTATGTAGGTGATGAAAAATTACTTGACAATGCGAAAGTGTAATTTTCTTAAATTTCAAGCACACTATTTGATACGATAAGGAAGTATGCATATATTTTTCAGTGATTGTATATTTGTGAATGCGTGTGAACAATGTACTATTTTAACATTCAATACCCGATGATTAACGGAAAAGGTCATAGACAGACGTAACACAAAATTACTATAACATATTATCATTGTATACTTATTCAATATTTCAATGTATAAACATACTAGTGTGTTATAAAATAAGACACGATATGTCAAAAAATGTACACGACTAGTTCTGCATAATTCATAAGGAGAAAAAATTACACAATTAATGCACACTCTGTATTGAACTGGGAATATTGACGTAATTATAAAGTGACACTAGCACACAAATTAAATCTTATTGAGAAAATCATAACAATGACTGAAAATCATAACAATGAATGAAAATCATTGCAATATCTCACAAATCTAATTGAAGTTTTAGAATAATATTGCTCATAGAACAAAATAATACGATATACAAGGAAATTATTATATATTATAAAAATAGATACGATACCGTCCGCACCGAATCGACGATCGGTTATACGGGCGGTCGCTATGAATCGCGGATTTACGAACGAAAATAAGTGATTATCGTGCAAAGAATACAAGTATCAATGAATATTCCACAGAAATACTAAGAATTTGTTTCGCCCTTAACCCAAGAATGCACTCATTTATGCCAAAAATAATAATTTTCCAAAACTAGGTCAAAATACAAAACGGAATTACTCGCATTAGTAAACGAACGATTTACGGTTCGATTTTATAAAATATGATATTTTCGCAGTTAACAGGCCGCATCTATAAATAAACGCATGCAAATCAACAATAGAGGTCGGACGCGAGCATATTTACATAGACTTCACGGTTCATACGCACATCATCGTCGGCGTCGGCGTCGGCGTCGGAGACGTCGACCGGCTCCGTATCGCTCGAAATGGCCGTCGGCGGTATCACGCGGAGCCGCGCTTCCCCGCGGCTCTCCCGAGCTCGGCGCGGCACGTGTCGGCTTCGCGGGGGAAATCGCGCTTTCCCATCTTGCAGGTTAGGTCGGCTCTGACAGCGCGCCCGGCACGTGACTCGCCGCGTCGGTAAAGTCGGCCGCCGCGCCGCTCCGCCGCCGGCCGCCGGTCGCCGAGGGGAGCGCGATCTAATAATATTCCGAGCTTACGTAAATTGCGCACTCTTCTTCAAATTTTAACCAAACTTTGGGAGAAATTTAACCGATGCCGAACGGTTTTGTCGGCGAGGGCGCCCGGAGCGCGACGGTCTGCGCGATCAGAGATACGTATCGTTTTAGCGGTCCGGAGCGAGCGCTTGAACGTCACTTTCGAACTCGGGCGAGGCGGCGAGGCGAGGCGAGGCGGCGAGGCGAGGCGAGGCGAGGCGCGGCGAGGCGAGGCGAGGCGGCGAGGCGGGCTCTCGGCGCGAGCAGCCCGCGCCGGCACGGCCAGCCGCGACGGCACATCGCGGAGCGCCTCGAGGAACGCGCGATCGAAATATCGGCGCGACGCGACGCGCTCAGGTCGAACGAGAAATGTACAAAACTAGCCGTCTCGCTTCGGACGGAACGAGGGCGGCGGGGCGCGGGGCACGGGGGGCGGGCTCATCAATGGAGTTTCCCGGGGGGCGGCGTCCCCCGGGTCGTCTGGCCCCCTCCCCCGCGGTGACGGACGAGGGCGAGACCGCTGCAAAGTATCGGGGGGTCGAGGTTTTTCACCGTCCAGACGGATCAGGCGGCGACCGGCGGTGACGACACCGACGCGCGAGTCCGAGCGGGCGCGGCCCTCGTGGGCCCTCGTGGACCCTCGTGGACCCTCGTGGACCCTCGCGGACGACAGGGAATCCGAGGAGAATCCGAGCGCCGTTTTTGAACGAGTCGAGTCCCGGCGACGATGCGATGTTGCAAAATCGCATCGACGTCGCGCGGTGCCGATGGAAACGCTCCCCGTTATCGGGACGACGACCCGACGAGTCGAATCCGCATCGGCCGTCACGATCGGTGAAGTAATCCGAGTCGGGAAAACGAAATCAAAACTTGCAATAAATAAGCGGCAGGTCGAACGGTCGCGTGACGTTTTGTCGCGGCTTTGCGTTTTTGACATCTCTCCAAAACTGAATTAACGCACGAAAGCGAAGCGGCTCTTCGGTCGGATTCTTCTACCGTTTCGTTTCCAGACCCCGATCTCTTCTCGATTTCCCCCTTTCCGGGTCCTCCCGTCCGACGGTAGACCGAAAGTGATGCTCGAATCGCAGACGGCGCGGAGCCCTTCTCGGTTTACAGTCTGCCGTGACTGTCGATCGATCTGCAGCTTTCGTTTTGACTCAAATGTGACTTTTTAACGATGGACACTCATCGGACTCGAGCCGGTGATGATTTTTGCACAGAGTATATTCGAGTCGACGGTGGTTTATGGTTTTATAGAATCGTGTAAAAATATGAATATCGGCACAAGCGTTGTGATGCCGCATCGGTCAGGTTCGCGACTCTATCTCCGGGAGTAGAAATATCTCCCGAAGAAGACGCGTTCGTAACGAATGCGACGGAAGACGGAGACGTCCGTGCGCGCGTATTTTATGCACACGCATACTGCAATACTAAAATAGATACCGATTATTTTATATTTGTATTTAGATCCTTTATCTCTCATTTTTGACGATCGAGTTGTTCAGACGCGAAGACGCGAGGTAATTCAGATATATAGTTACTTTTGCTAAAATTGATGAGAGCGAAACTTGAATTCGCTTAAATACTTTCAGCACTCGCGATCGGTCGAACGATGGCGTAGGGAAGGAAAAGATCTAGAATTGAAATATAATCACATCGGCCCGCGAGACGAGGGTGCGAGTGCATAGATCATTTTGAAAATGTTGCTACGATATAAATATTAATATTGCAGTTCTTTCTCCATAAGCCTGGTGAAATAGTTATCTTTTGATAGAAAGGTATGACTTCGCATTTTTTTTTTTTACATCCTAAGTAAAACGTTTTATTTGCAGACCTATTTTCTTAAAAAAAAAAAAAAACCTATGTAGGTAGCTCCATGTCGACCGAACGGTTGCACCGGGGCAAGAGGAGTGTTTTTTTCGAATAATAAGAGATCACAAGTTTCAAGCGCGTGCCGCTCCGTGATGCTCCGTGATGCTCCGTGATGCTCCGTGATGCTCCGTGACGCCGCAAGGAAGGGCCGCGACAGGTCTAGAACTGCTCTTCGAGATTCGGAAATTCAAGTGATTTAATTTTTGATCGAATCGATTTAAAGGTTGATTGCATTCGGTAGCTATTTTAATTTAAAAAAATCAATACTGGAAAAGTGGAGATTATAGAGCAATATTTGTTTTGTTAAACTCTTTGTCACAACTGTTTCGCAATGTACAGAATCTCGTATTTAAAAAAAAACCAAAACCAGATAAATGGACAATGACAATGAAAATAATATTCCTCAATCTCGTTATAATAATTTGTACCTTAACCATTTTTTTGAAGCAGAACCATACTTTTGTACCCAATACAACATTATTCAAATACTTAAAACAATCCAAAAATAATAATTTATATTTTATATGAATTTTATTCCTGCAGGTACGAATTATAAGCAATTTTATTAAGATTGTTAGAGTTTAAGTCACAATGTCGCGGCTCCGTCTCCTTTGATCTGCGCTAAATTAAAACAGGACAGCGGATTTGTTCAGTCTGCCGGGTTATTTTAACAGTAAAAACTGGGCAAATTGCGAGATCGTGACATACTAACTTTTTCACACTAAAAAGCCACAAAGTCAATACAAATTCATCACTCCTCCTCGTTTACTTCTCTACAAAAAATATAAACATAATGACTGTATTCTGAAATTTACTGTTAAAAAAAACCAACCTAAAACTGGGATTATCGGGCCTTTTGGGAAATACCTAGGCGTTACACAAAATCAAAAGATTTTGTGAATTGTATAGCTGTAAAAATAAATTATTTTCATATATAAACTCCCTATACACAGTGCCGAGTTTACAGAGAGATATACATTTTTTCCAACGAGAAACGCTCATTGTCTTTAATATATTTTTTAAAAAGCGCGGTTGACGTATTATCGATTTATAATTTAGAAATTTCCAATACTGTGCATATATTTGAGATCTCGCTTGCACACACACCGAGGGAGCCTCTCTAGCCTAGACTTTATCGAGATCTACACGATACGGGATTTGTCTGAAACGGGAGGCACAATGTGGATAGAAAAATGTCTGCCGAATTTAAACTTTTTTTCATTCGCAAAATAGAAACGGGACCAGGAGAGCGAGGAAATAAAAAGGTTTTTTGTAGCGGCCCCCGTCCGGTCGGTTCCGGTTCGCAGGCTTCTTTCCTGCTTTCCGGGGTTTGTTTTTCAGCAGTCGCCCTGCGAGGCGCCGGAGCCTCCCATTCGAGGATCCAAATGCAGGCGAGAAACGGCGGCCACGGGCTCGGAGCGATGAAATTGTAGCTTTATTTGAATTTAGCAAAAAAATATTTTGTTAACACCTTGAAAAGTAATCGGAACGACTGAAAAAATATGATGCAATAGTATTACGGGCTAGACTTTACGAGACCGAGGCTCGATAAAAAAAACCACATTATACATCAATATTGATCATCAACGTGTATCGCCTTATATATTTTTTATTCAATTTAGCATTGTCAATTGATCGATAAAAATATTTTATAAGCATATAGTATAAATAAGTTGCAACGGCAGTCATTGGGGGAGGGGGAGGGGGTCCCAGATGTCCCCGCCACCGGCTGTCGGCTAGGTGACGCTATGTTTTGTTAATTCAGCATTACTTTTTCTTCAAATTCTTTTTATTATTGCTCGTAGGCACGTAATGCTTCAAAATATTGGAATTAAAAAAAAAACATATAAAATATTCTAACTCTCCTAAGAGTAAACTAGTCATTTTTCAATATCCGCATGCGATGAATTTTGTAGTATATTTGTAAAAAAGTAAATACTGGCGTCACAAATGCTTACGATCTGTGTGGCCATAAATAATTATTTTGAATTGGTGTAGCTTTTGAGCGTATCGATGCAGAGTGTGCCCGTCGGTATGTTTAAACGAACGAATACTAGTATGTTTCCAAGCATGGGGTATTTAGTATCTAACTATTGAGATAATAGTTAGTCATAACATCCAAAATTACACTAGACTGGTGTTTTATTTTTATTGGAAAAAAAAACTAACACGAACACTAAATGTTATAAAATGTACATTTTTTTGTATTACGTACGAAGCAGAATTTCATATGAAAATCGTTAATTCGTAAGCATTGTATTGTGCAGGCTTGTGGCGTTGATTGTTAGTGGTAAGTGATAGTTTGAGAGCCGCTGGAGCAGACGAGCAGACGGAGCGCGCGCGTGTTGGTGCACACACGCGCGCGCCGAGCCACACACATTGTTTATGAGTTTCGTCTAGCCAACACACTCTATTTAGATGCCAAAAAAACCGTCTGGGACAAGAATCAACAAAATAGAAAAAACCAGTTTGTTTTCCTTCTACGACCTGCGAGTCTATTGCTTATGGTAATACAGGAAATTCCCAAAAGGCATCGCGGCCGCGCCCGCTGAGAACGCTTCGTTGTATACAGTCAGAGACGATTCGAGCTATTTGCATTATCTGCAAAAACAATTTATTCCTAGACGTGTCACATTAGACCCGCATTGCGCTAGCGTGAGACTGAGATGCCGCCTCAATTCGTATGATATTGACAATAATAGAGGTTGTCTGGACCCTCTTTGCCTAAATAGTGACAGACTGCGACTTTCCTATGAAGGAGAGCCACGAGGAGGCGACTTTCCTCTGCACCACTTCCGAGCGGTAGGTTCTTTCGGTTCATTTTACATTTTTTTTGAGTGGGGCCCTCGGCTTTGAGCTCGGGTCTAATCACTCCGTCTTTAAAGCCAGGAGCCGTAGCCGCCTACGCAGCGGACCTGTCGAATGCCTTCTACTCTAGCGGGACACGAGTTACAATCGCAATATTTATAAACATGGAAGAGAGCTCTGAATTGCCGATGAGTCAGCGATGCGTGCCGGAGAGCAGGCGTGTCAGTAGACATTCAATTGTAGACGGAGGTCGCCGTCGTTCTTTTTGTATAATTAGCTATTATTTGATTAGTCACAAAAGTAAGCTTGCAATTAAATGGCAACCGTTTGAAAGTATCGAGCGGATGCATTGAAAAATATTTGGAATTTTGTAAATGAATTGAGTTAATTTTGACAATAAACGAGAATCACTGTCGCCCGACTCGAAATTGAATAGTAAAATAGCAGATGTGTTAGGTTAGGTAAGGCAGGTCAGAAAGTGAAATTAAAATAACGGACATGTCGGTTGAGTAGTCAAGTTTAGCTATTTTATGTTTTAACGTATCAAACTATTTATAGGGAAATATAACAGATGGCGTCGAGCTTACTCCTCGCATTCAGATCTAGAATCGCAAAAGTCTATTTATAATTCTTATAAATATATTTATAAGAATTCAATTAGTTCTTTAACTCTCGGCGAGCTTAGTTATTCATGTCATCGGGTGAGGTGTAGTTGTGTTTCAATCTTTATTTATATCGCAGAGCACTGCTCGATTGGTTTGAAGTTTAAGCGATTGAGCGAATCGGAAAGCTCCCGAGGAATAACGATGACAAAAGTCAACAGCACCCTTCAAAAGTCTCAAAATCTGGCTGAAAGCTCACTCGAGTGTAGGAATTCTGCGAACGATTTTGGAGACGAGCCGCTGAAGTGGCGTCATCGCAATTCTTGGGACGCACCTAACCTGACCTAAAGAAGGTGGCATTTCAGTGTCGGCAGTCGCAGGTTTCAAGAACGAAAGCGGCTGCTCCTCCAGCGCAAATCACAGGGAGGGCGTGCGGGCCTTCATCCACTGTGTTCACGTAAGAAGCTAGAATAGAGACATTACTTTGAAAGTTAAAGAATAAACACTGTAAATAAAGAAACTAAAAAGTCACGTTCCCTGTTACCTGACATAAAATATGAATATCTCCTAATATTTTATGCTATGATATGAATTAATAGAACTCATCGGTGCATCCTAAACTTAAATCGGCTTAGCTGATATCACTCGTGCTCGGATATTTGCTCGCCAAAGAATATAAACGGAACGCTATTGTCTTATATAGGTCACAGTTTTTGGCGTAAAAAAATTTGAAAAGTTAAACCGATATTTCAAATATATTTGCGGGTGGCCATTTAAAAGATGACGCTTGCGGTGTGATAAGACAGGAAGGCCGAGCAAACGAGACACTCTTGCAGCAAAGTGCGACCGACTACAGCAAAGTTGTTGAGAGTGTATCGTGTTTAGCTCCCGGGGGCTGATTCATCGGCAGTGCTCGGCCGCGACAGCAGCACTATCAGTGTGGCATCGGAGTATTTCGAGTGGCGGAGTCGCCGGCGCCGTGACGCGCCGTGACGCGCAGTGACGCGCCGTGACACCATTCCTGGCCGTCTGGCTGCGGAGGCAGTCGCGAGACACCGCGGCGGCCCAAGGGGGCCACGGCCGAGCTGCCGGGGACCATTTATTACACTCACGACTGCACACATTCCACCATTACCACCGAACTCACGTTGACGCAATACGTAACAGTATCCTATACCGTATTCTTTTTTCGTACAGTATTAATTTAGAGTATAATCGTCTGAATAAAATTATTAAACAAGACAGAGTATTTTCGACTCTAAAACCGCGAGTCGTCACCCCGTCACCCCGTCACCCCGTCACCTGTCGGCCTCCCGTAGCCACGATCAGCGCAATACGGCCACCCGCCTGAACAGAGTCAACGGTCATCTTCTGCGAAATGTGCTGCAAACGAGAAGATCGTCTTAAAGGTGATAAGGTTTACCGTTATGACTTTCTTTCAAATTTACTTAACGAATAACGCATTCAGAATAATTCCCCGGAAGGGAGGTTCTTCATTCATAAGCAGGTCTCGTGAGCTCCCCTCCGCCGTCCTCGCGCCGAGCTGATTTTATTTATCGACATCGATTTCTTCCCCCCGCGGGGTACAAAGCTGCCAGTCTGAAAGGGAACTCGCGAAGTTTTGTCCTATTTCAACTTTAAGCAAAAAATCGTAATACATATTGATCAAGTCGACATGGGACTTTTATATTGGAGCTATCGAGTAGAAAGATTATATCTACAATCCGCGTACATATATAATGGCATCGTGTAAGTCTCATATACCGTTTTAGATATGTAAGTATAGACAACATTCGCTCGGAAATATTGCGAATTGCTGATACGTTAATACAAATCGGGATGCTTTTTTGTGGATAGTAATTACTATAACGATTTCGTGGTATAAAATGTACTGTACGATTTGAAGTATAAATAAAAATCTTATGAAAAAGATCAGACAAATTGGAAGCGATTGGATGAACTGATAAAAAAAACTATGCTGAAATCAATAAATGCGGGATCATAAAGACTCACCAACGTCAACGCATCGATAAATATCTGTTGAAATTTAGCATTCAGAAAGCCTTAAATATGTAATACTTGGATTTGGAAAACGTGCAAAAACCGTCGTAATTGAATAGAAGCGATATGCCTAATTTGAAGAAAACGAACAAATAAATATTAAAATAATATTACCACGCTATAATTTACGAGAAAACCAATTTCTAAGAGCGCCGAAAAGAAATTAAACGAAAACAAAAAAAGCAGAAGTAGGCCGAGGAAACGGAATCGTAGTACGCAAAAATAAAAACAAGTCATGTCTATCGGAACTTTCCGAGAGAGCCGTGTACATATTTATGCGAAAGCATAAAAAAATCGCATGCCGAGAGGCTTCTCGAACACGAGTCATTCCGACCGCGCGCAAGTACGACCTAGCGAAAAGTTCGGAGGGGCCGCGGCAGACAGGCCTTGACACACAAAAATAATCAACCCCTGCCGCCGAGGAGGGGGGGCGAGGGGGTGGGGCGGGGGGGCGGGGGCGCCGCTGCCGCCCTTATGTAACAATAATCCCGGCCGGCGGTCTCACCCGAGCATGCACGCGCGGGGAACTGCACTCCGCTGCACTCCGCTGCACCCCGCTGCTCTGCGCCACAGCTCGCAGGCCGTGAAATAAACTTATTCAAACATACTCTAGTTTTATTTGTTCTCGTCGAGAGCTTGAGAGGTATTGAAGTAAAATTATGGAAGAGCAGTTACATGCCGAAGTCCACCGTACTCTACACGGGCGTCGTATAATTATGTCAGTTTTCTAGCATACTCGAAAAATACAAAACGTAGTGGACCGCCCTCTATCCTGTCGGATTTTTTTTCTAAATAAGTAAAATATATTAAGCACTTTGTATGTGTAGAAATTTTATTGTTATTATATATCTGATAATTTTACAGAGTGTGCACAAAACGGTTCCCGAATGTTCGAAGTATGTATTTTTGTATTCTCCGAATTTCCCAATAAAATATTAAATATTGACATCTGTGGAGTCAAGACAGTCCGGTCCGGTCAGGTGAAGTCTGTAAAGTTTCCCAAATTTATAAAATTAGCGGATGCGGCTCGATTGGGATTTTAAAATGACGAAATATCATAAATACTGGTTTCCGTACTGAGCTCTGCGGTGATATTTTACTATTTATCGTATTTTAAATTCTCACATTTGGATCTCACGAGTGAGCCCGTTCGGCGTCGCACGGTGACGGGGAAAATTTACACCTGACAACGCGATCGAGTCGCGCTCTCTTCGGAAGCGGTTAGTTTTTTAACTCCCCCTTTTCGGTGGGGGAGCAGAGTCGGAGTCGGGTCGAGCTAGAATAATTGAGTGGAAGCTTCCGTTTAAATCGCGCATACTGCATGAACTACAAAAAACTAATCGCTTTATAAAAATGTTTTCAATATCTACCAAATTTTCATCACAGAATATTGTATTAAAGTATGTTTATTTTTACGATTAAAAAGTCAAAGATCCCGATTGAGGACCTGCGTTCGGTCAGACGAGCACACCCAATAGATGAATAAATTTTCTATACGACTTTATCAGACCGAGTCCTATTTTGGAGTAGTTATTTGGGTAACGACGCTGAGGTAGACGTTTAAATAATTTATGTTGAAATTTTGAATCAAAACATCCAATAAAATCTTTACAGAGCGATATATTTGATCGACATGCTGTAGCGGACGTTCGAGAAGGCCGTCAGGAGCGAGTTCCGTCAGTTGAACAACAACGCTGATTGGAAGAATTATATTTTTCACTCTATGGGTCGTCAATTTAAACAATCAAATAGTAATGGCAACTAATCAAAGCGTCGAATCCTGAATATTTTATTATGCTCTCGGAAATAGCGATACCGACTAAAACGACGAAAACAATTCACGGATAAAAGAGGACTGAAACAAATTGCGCCGGAGAGTGCGGGCTTCCGTCTGGCGCTACGTCACTCCGGGCCGCGCCGAGTCTGCAGACGCCCTTGGGCCGCCCCGCCGCCCCCGCCGCCCCGCCCCGCCCCGCCCCGCCCCGCCCCGCCCCGCCCCGCCGCCCCCGCCGCCCCGCCCCGCCCCGCCCCGCCCCGCCCGGCTAGACGCTTTATTGCGTTTACACCCATTTCCAGCGGATATAACGCGTGACCTTGAGAACAGCCGACGTGACGCATCGATCTTGGAACCGTCTGTGAAATGCATTTTATTGCGGACGCATCGTCAATGTATTCCACCACGCAACGTTACTTTACCCATTTACATTATTGCGAAGCTGGAATTTAGGTAACACACATTTTTCTCATGCAGTATGCGTTCATTGTGTATTTATGAATAAAATGTAAATAAAAGAAAGCGCTGATCGATATTGATTATGTATTTAATCTAGATGTTTCGGTGGGTTTGTTTGAAAAATCACGTAATCTATATGTGTGCTGACACCGTTTTTTTAAAGATTCAGTTTATCGATTGAAATCTGCGCGAGTACTGGTAAAATTGAGGTTGCAGATTTGTGACAGAAATAGAAAAGATAAAAATATCGGGGTCACTCGACAGAGTGCGAGGTGCTATCGAAAGCGTCTCTTCGTGAAGTTCGCCGATTGTGCGTGGATTTTATTATTACTCGACTCTCGGAAAACCCTTATATATCATTCTTTAGAAACGTGTTGAATTAATACTGGCATTATAATAAAAGTAGCATGGTGGCGAGTCTCGTGTTGAAATCTGTAGAAAAAGCTACTAACCGTTAGACGGGTTTCAAAACTCGCCTCTCACGAAACGTTCGTCTGTTTTCAACGGTATTTATTTCGATATTTCTCCAATAAGAAATTCGGGAGTATGAACCGATTTCCGATTACGCGGGTTTTTATGCGCCTACTTATCAGGGACGGGTCGGCAGCGCAGAAGCCCTCGTCGGAATTCTCCAGCCGCTAACAGCCGGGGGCGCCGGGGGCGGGCACGCGAGCCGAAGACCTACACTTTATATGATGAATTTTATATATTTCATCAATTTTGATACGCGAAGGATTGCGTAATACAGAAGATACTTAAGATATTCAGAGCAAAATGTTAAGATTGGATTCTGTAGAGAGAGACGCATCATAACCTCTTTAAATTTATGGGAACAAATACCTGTTGTTTTTTTTTAATTCTGTATTGGAAATACATCAAACATCTGGTTTCATGGATCTAGGTTTATCAATTTGATTGTCTAATAAAGCATAATTTTACATTATATAATTGATTCGTTGCCATCTAAAGTATATTTAGTTAGGCTGCATGTAAAACAGACATATGCATTAATATTATGAAACTTGAGCAATTTCACTTTTAACCATCCGTTTTAAAAGTATGCACATCGAAAGTCACAAGCACCGTCGATAAATGGCTAAAAAAAAGTAATGCCAATTTAAATTTTGTCCTGAAAAGGTTCTCTTCTGCTGCGACCCACATACGGACGCATAAAAGTGAATCCTGTCTGGACCAGACATAATAAATATTTAGCCTCACGTACTTAATTTTTATTACGAGCCGGATCGCTAGACGAAATGCCCAGCCGTAAATCACGAATAATTTAAAACGTGTCCGTCGCAGCGGCCCGGCGCGGAGCATACGGAGCACGGACCGCGTAGTATAAAATACATATACGATATGTTTGCATGTTCACGATGCTGCATCTATATTTTGAAAGATAGATTTTATGATTAATTTTAATCAAACGCGGTAATCCGATGCCCCGTGTCGGCGCCCGACGAGCCGCGGGGCCCTGCAGGTCCTCACGTGACGCGTGACGCGTGACGCTGCCCGGTGTCTGGCGGTGTCTGGCGGCGTCTGACGGCGGCGTCTGGCCTAGCGAAGAATGTTCCGCCCAACTCTGATGTGTATTTATTACAGAATGCTAGGACTACTGCCCACTCCGGAATCGCTACTTTTTACACAAGCCGCTGGAAAAGATACGTAAATTTCATAATAAAATAAAACCGGATTCAATTCGGGCAGCGAGCGCGTTTCTGCTGCAGAAATAATTTGATTCCATTTCAATGTTTATGTATTTCTTACCATAACAATAGAAGCATATTCCAGCTTATACGAAGCGCGCAGTATCGTGCATTGAGAAGAGTAAGATTGAGAAGAAACACAAACAATGTATTTTTTGTTTATATACTCATTTATAAATACTCAGACAAGTCTTAAAAAAATTTAACCTTCAATGAGCTATACGTCAAAATATATTTAAAAAGAAGAAAAAGAAGTTCTTGGGATTATTTTTTCAATTATGACACGCACTGTGCATAGCTGCCACGAAATTGCAGTAGTTACCACATTACTTCTTAATAATATTTGTTGTTGAGTATTGAAACGATCGAACATGGAAAGAGAGCAACACAAACACATTCAAAAACGTATACTATTAGGGAATTTATTATTTATAAATTAAACAAGTTTGTACAGAATGTAAATACGTCAGTCGGTCGGATCGCTTCGGATTGTCTGATAAAAATAATACATTTTTGGGGTGGTAAAGTTTAGAGTTAATTTAATTAAATTCCGCATAATCAGCGCTTAAACCCGTCAGCGCTCACGTCTGAGCGCCTGAACGACTGGACGTCTAATCGGTACTAACCCATCCTTTATTATTCAGGTGGCCTGCAACTGAAACGGAGCGGGGGACGAAGAGAGCAAACAATTACTGCTGAAAAAATTATTACATGCTATTTCTTGCGCATTACAAATTCAGTGAGCGGATACTATTCAGCTACAAACTGCCACGACTCAGGACCAAATAGATGCAAACGAGATTTTTTCCTCCTCAGTAATTTGAATTAAAAAAATTCGTGTGTCGTATGATATACACAGGGTTTTGAATTTAAAGGAAAGTGATTAAACCAGTGGTAAAAGAAATGCGATGCGAACAGGGAAGACTCGAATAAAACCGAGGTTTTCTTTACCAATGAAACCGTAATAATATTGAAACTCGTTCAAATAAGTAAATCCTCGAACGGTATTTAAAGTTGTGCTACCAGGTGTTGTAGTTAAATTATTACTGTATACGTTCTTTAAAAAATAGGAAAACTGATATCAAGAGATGTTTGGAAGATCGTAGCAGATTATATGTGCGTGTGTGTGCGTGTGTGTGCGTGTGTGTGCGTGTGTGTGCGTGTGTCGCGTGTGCGCGTGCGTGTGTGAGTGGGAACAGGGTGAGGCCGTGTCGGAGCCGGCGGTGGTCACACGGCAGACTAGCATTGACCCACAAGGCGCAGACGGCGGCGGTTAGATAACGGAGGCCAGACAGGATGCAGCCGCGAAAGTTGCCGTCTGCAGCGGAGAAACTCGGCCGCGCCGGCGGTGGGGCCGCTGCACTGTGCGGCGAGGACGGCAAAAAACCAGACGGACAAAAAATCTGTTGGCAAATTGCAGCACAGGCGGTGGAGCCTCGGCAGCGACAGGCGAGGTCCGGCGACACTGTCGGAGGTGTTACTAGCCTTAGCGACAGTCAATGTACCATTTAAGACGCAACACCTACGCGTTACGCCGAGAGCACCTTTAACTATAGTATTTTTGAAAAACTCACGTATATAAGAGATTATGTTTATATTAACATCACGACGAGCCGAGAGCTGAAGTCTTAAAAAACAATTATTATTGTAATAATAAAATTACACTAAAGGTGTACACTTCTACAGGTTTCGTTGAATAAAAAATATATTGCTTTGAGTTATAAACATCTACAAAGCGTGATATATTATTTATATTTTAAGAAAGTATGGAGACTCCGAGAATAGTCAACATATACTATGGAAATAATCGTTGCTGAAATAATAATAATGGTCGTTTATAACGGCAATTTTGATTGATGGCATCGCGGACACTCCCGCTCTGGGTCGGCGGAAGCTCTGCTCGACTGTCGTCCCGGTCGACTTCGAGGGGAGTTTTGAGCGCAAAATGCTTTCCCGGCAGTAGTCGCGGCGGCCTCACGGTCCGAGTCAGCGCGAACTTGCGGCCACAGGCTTTCCGTGAATTGCGAGGGGAGTTCTCAGGGACGGGAAGGGCGGCCAGCGAAACGATTCGCGGCCGAGGCGGTCCTGATGCAGGCGGCGCGGGCCAGACGCGTGGGCGGCCTCCTAGACAGCGTGGGATGCGGTTAACTAAAAAACGTCACTTCATAGTCATGAGCGGTAGATGTTAATTAATAAATATTTATGCGAGATATTTCTGGCGGCCGTCTTCATTTATCAAATGGCTTTCAAAGTTAGTCTTTTTTGTGAAATTCAAAAAAAATATTTTCGCGGAAAGGATGGCCTCTATTACGGAACCGACTGTTTCTTATCGAGTAAAATAGACTGCTCGCTTTTCCATTAACAAGTACGATTTGGTAACTTTTTTTATGTTCACTAACACGATTCGCAGACATCAAACTGCGAGTGCACAAGCGTATTTCTGTTGACAACCGTGAATAGTTTTAACGAGTCATGCAGAAAGTGATGACTCACGCAAAAGACTCGTTGTTCTAAACAAAACGCACACATGCAGTCTGCTCGATGACTGTGATACAAACGCGACACATATCAAATAAGTCTGACAAATTTAACGATTGTCTCTTGTTTCTTTTATATTGAAACACTCAAGAGCAGGACCTCTGAAAAAACGAGAACTGTTAATGGGATTTGTAGAAAAACAGCAGGCTTGCACACATGAAGCATTACCGAAACGTAAAACGTTGTAGGTGAAAATCGTTTAAATCACTTACAACACCGCACCTTTCGGCAGTAAATATGTCTACTCGTATTAATCGTGTGCAAAAAAGTACTGTATGCGGTGCGGTCGTCTACTTGGCTACTTTTTGGACAAACCGCTCTCGACTGCACGCCATTTGAAGAGCCCCCGGTTACTTGGCAGCCCCGAAACGGAGCAGGGAACGCATCGGCTGCTGCTGTGTCCGTACACACGACGTCTGACGCGGAAACCCGAGCTCGGGACTTGTAAAATTTGGCTCAAATATTAGACCGTTGAGTCGTAACATAGAGTTCACCGATTCGATCCCCGGCCTTGCAAACGAATACTAAACCGATCGAGTCGGAATCGTGCCTTCTCTCGCCTGCTCGGTTGATAGTTTTGCGATTGCGCGGTATTGATACTGACTCTCCTTGCAGGTGAGAAAAATTACAGTTTTTATTTACGAATTTAGTTTATCAGTTTAATTTTAGTAAAAGATCGGATCCGGGTGACAGACAGACCGGGAAAAGCGTCTTCAAGCAGAGGCGGTGATTTCGCGTAAAATAACGCCGCGTATAGCAAACATCGCACAATCCGCGATGAAACCGAAGTGTACGGCGGATAACTGCGTCGAGGATCAGCGGGAGCTTAGCGGCAGTTTAGCTGCAGTTTAGGAGAAGGTGACCTCCAGTAGCGTTCAAGATGGCGACTAGAGGCGGCGGTCTGACGCCAAATTATTTTCGGAGTGCATTAATCGGGAAGTAAAGTGCCTCGCGCGTCGCACCGAGGGCGAACCCGCCAGAAGTGAGTTGCGAATTTTTTTTATTTGCAGTCTGCCAGATTTGACGGTGTCATCGCCGGCCAGACGCGAAAAAACGCGGGCGTTATGCAGCGGGGACGCGCCCAGCCGAGCGTCGGCGATCATTTGCGACGCCGCGCAATCAACGCGACCGAGTATTGAAATACGTAAATAAATATAACCGAATGATCAAGAAATTGCCAAACCTCAAACATTTCCTATTACTAATGAGAAATTAACGATGAATGACGACGCCGAGTCGGTACTGGTACCGGGGAGCTACTGGGTCGGAAGATAACGGCCTAACTCCCGGTGGGCTCGTGGATCGACAGCTCCTCAGGTAGATCCGGCGAATGAGAATTTTCAGTATTCGTTTGCATTATTTGTATGGATATTAAGCACCACATTGATAATTTAAATTTATAATTTATCAAACAGAACAATCAAAACCAAAAAATAGATTTTGAGTATTCATTTGCCATCGCTTTCCACCCGGTGAGCTATGCAAAGATTTTACTTACTAAACATCCCGATAAAACGATGCTTCCTCGTCGTTAATCTATATTTTTTACGCTGCATCTGAGTGTCAGTTTACTTCACGCGTGAAGGAAGCGAGACAGAGAGGTGCAAATACCCTTGAATATTTAAGTTTATACATATATACAATAAATAACAGTAGATGGAAATAAATAATATACTCGAACGTACCGTTAGATGTAGACTGGATTTTTTCTAAAATATAATAACCATGTTTTATGCTACGCAAACGGGTAAAAATTTTTGCAAGCACGCTGTGTACACCTGCACAATAATAAAATTTGTTTTCCAAATAATCAAAAGTTAAGCGTTAACGCACGAACGTAAAAGTACAAACTGAATATAAATAGTTTCACTGAATTTCAGCAAGACGTTGGGGTTAGAGGTTCCCCGATAGCTCGTCGGCGACTCCTATCGGCTGGTGCCCGATCCGCCGAGGTCCCTTGCGCCCGTAGGTAGACCTCCCCCGCCCCAGCCCCCTCCCCCGCCCCCGCCCCCGCCCCCGCCCCCCGCAGGTCGCAGACGGAGAGCGAGTTCACGCGTGCGGTTTTTGCACTACAGAGACGACTGTCTGCTGTCGGCCAGTGTTTTGTAAGCACTCCAGACTGTCCAAATAAATCATTATTTACAAACAAATATGCCATGAAATGTACGTTTCTCGAGTAGAACATAGACAATGGACTCTGAGCACGGTGTAGCGCAGGCCTCGGCGATGGATCATATTAAATTAAATTAACACGTTTACCGCAGCTCTCGGAGCCGATTCTGGGAAACAGCACGCAACTTAAGAAAAGATCACGTTTTTACCTTTTAAGTTACCGTTTTTTACCATTTTTGGTCGCGAAGAAAAGTGTAATGTCATAGTCCCATTTTACTTGGAATCTCCCAACGCAAGTTTCAAAATTCAGACTTTTCTTCGCGTTGGCGTATCTCTACTGGCGAGCCGTCGCACTATTCAATAGCAACCGTGGCGAGGAAAAAAACATAGCCATTATTTTTAATCGCATTTACTACACTGTCGCAAAACGAGCAGAATGAAAACATAAAGACCTACAGTAGGAACTGAGCTTCGGCTGTCAAAGTCTTGTTCGGAAGGTTGCAACGGTTCCGCAGGGATTGCATTATTTTATCTATATTTCACAAATACGAGTACTCATTTCAAGTTTCCATATAACTATCGATACCCTGATTTACATTTGATTGTATCCATTTTCGTTGTCATTTCCGGGGATGTTCAATACAGTACTGCGACTTCCGGTCTTCGAACACCGAGTTTTGCGACGAAGCGACGACTTCATATGACCTACGGTGCGGCTGCGGGGAAATCTTCCCGGACGCGTCCGGGGACGGAGGCCGGTGGGGCGTCAGGGGGCGGCCGGGGCGTCAGGGGGCGGCCGGGGCGTCAGGGGGCGTCAGGGGGCGTCAGGGGGCGTCAGGGGGCGGCCGGGGCGTCAGGGGGCGTCAGGGGGCGTCAGGGGGCGGCCGGGGCGCCGGGCTGGTGACTGCCCGAGCGTCGGCTGAAGCGGGCGGGCGGCGGACGGATTGGCACATTCGCGGGCGACCGACTAGACGCGGTGACTCGCCGCTGGAGCGGGCGCAATCCCAACATTCGGTCAACGCGAGCCACAGTATATCGGGACTCGTTATCTCCCAGGGCTATCTCGGACGGGCTCGAGATATCGCGAGCCCGGAGAACGAGTCCAAAGTATTTAAGTAGAAACGTTAATATATTTTTTAATCAAATAATCGGAAATAAATTGTAAAAAATATATCATTGCCGGATAACAGAGATCCACTTCGTCTACACGCGTTCGCAGGTCCTCGTTCCCTTTGCTTCGAACTGATTAAATATATCCGTACCGGTTTTTTCCCGTATTTGGGTCATCTTGAAGAACGATCAAAATCGTAAGTTGCACGCATCTGGCTATTAGCTGATCGCTTGGACAAAACGTGAGAAAATATTACTCTATCTATGCATTGAATAACAAAATATATGTATCTTGTGTGTTCTAGCCGTGGACACTGGCAGGCTTGTCTGGGACACGGGCGAGCCGATACATTGTAGTGCTCAGCGGGCCGGGCCGGTGATGATATTCAAATGTCCCCGGGAGTCGCGGGTTCAAGGCCGGCTCGGGCCGCGCGCTTCTCTCTGGAACGACGCCTGCGAGCCGCACTCGTCTTTATACCATTACTTTAGAAGAATCGTAGGATGCTACGCTAAATATTCTGTATAAATACAAGATAACAAATACATGTTTTTTTTTTAAATATTAGCATACCACATGTAAAAGTTCTTTAATCTAATAAAATAAAATCTGGAAAATAAATGAGTTTATAAAAAAAAAAAAACTCTCTGTGTTAAGCGGAACGTACTCTTTTTTTAGAAACAAAAAAAAATTGGTATGATAATGTATTCTACGATTAGATATACTTTATCGTTTCGTTCGCTTAATCTTTATGTGCAGCCAATCATAAACACATTATCGTAGCACAAATAAAAATTATTATGATTTTTGAGCACCATTTGAAAATTTCATAACGTTTTTATTTTTTGTGCTATATCCTTCTCAAAAGTTGTGCATTTTCAACAAGTCTCTTTACTTAGATGCAGATAATCAACGCAAACCATTCATAGTTATTTCAAAACAGTTTATTAAATACTGAGCGGTCGCGATGATCGACCATTGAAATATTATGAAATACTACACGTGATTCATAGAATAGCTTATAAAATAACGGAAAAAACACTTGAATGTTGTGAGATATAACAAGACAGACAAATTGCAAAGAGAACATAACAATGGCTAGCTGGAGATTATTTATCACCGCACTCCTTCTCGCTTTATCCTCGGTCGGTGGGATGAATACATCGTGTAGCGTTGTAAATAGAATATCCGCTATAATGACGGCAAACAAATCGACGCTCTTCTCTGACATGGGCGCCGCCGTAGAGGCCCTCTACGGCGGCGCAGGGGAGCTCCCGGGGACCCCCGGAGACCTCCGGAGTTCCCCGGAGACCCCGGAGACCCCCGGAGACCCCCGGAGACCCCCGGAGACCCCCGGAGACCCCCGGAGACCCTCGGGAGCTTCTGTAGCCGGAACGTTACGCTTTCGGCGTGCTCAGAGCGCACTCTAAACTTTACTCAATACAAATATGAAGCGAAGGTAATCCACCCGGTTGTTCAAATATTTATTATAAAAACGCAGAAACGTACTAGGTATACAAACGACCCGCTATCTCTTTTGTGCCGATACCATTTTGTGCGATTTTTTTTAATTAGAAATTTATTTTAATGATAGAATAATAATCGTTCGATAATTTATATGAAGGCTTCATTGCTGCAAACAAAATAAATGCGTACGCAAAATACGAAAACTTTAGAAAAGACTAGATCATAAGTTTGGTTCCTTGTAGAGAAAATACATGAAAAAGTACTATGTAATAAAATTAATTAACGTTTCTGCGGTTAGTAAGTGTATGAATATATAAGTATAGAAGATATGAATGCCGGGGCGTTCATAATATGATCGAGCGGCAGTTTGGAAGCGAGTTACGCTACAGCCGCCGCATCATGGATTCGATTGCTTGGGCAGATATCGATAATAAACTGCGCTCCGTGGCAGAGTGCCGCGTAAACAAAAGCGACCGAGTTAACCAAGTATTTCATTTCTAAGGTCTGCCTAATCTATTGAAAACTATCGTTTATATTTATTATTATTTTCTTCAAAGGCAAAAAGAGAGAAGCCCGAAGTCTAGTCGGCAACCTCCTCCCCCGACCCTGCGCCGAGCGATTGCTTATTCATGGAATATTACACCTTAAAATATGATAAACCCTGTTTCGTTTTTCATTAAATTCACATATTACTTCTTTTGTGAATCCGTCAGAATTTTATACACATTGTGTTATATGGGAGTTTATAAAAAAGTGATTGAAATATTTACATTGTCAGAAAAAGTGGGATCATGGTGATAATATTTTTTCGTATATCCTCTCTCCGTGGTACCGCATTTGACGGTACTAATTTTCATTAATAAATATTTGATATCATCGTTTAAACCGCCTTTATAAAAAACGGTTTCACGATTGTGGCTAGATGGTACTGTTCGTCGACCGCGGACCCAGGTTCGAATCCGAAGGAAATACATCTCAACGAGGTCTTCAAGTGCGCGTTTTATGAATTCTTATAACCGATATGGCGAAACAAAGACCCAGTCGAAAGGGGGTTTTGGAAACAGAGCCACCAGCCGAAGCGTGACATTCACAAGAGTCGCGCCGCCATCCGACATCAGGACGAGTCCCGGCCGTCTTCTTCCCAGTTGTTAATCTTTTGCCGGGTGAAAAATAATCGCTTGAAAATAGACATACTAACGCTCAAATTATACGGCGATCACCGAGCTGATGTTAAATACGTCACACGGATCGCATAAAACAATTTTCTTCCAAATTATTATGTTCAATTTCAAAAGCACATTGTAAGTTGTATTAATTTAAAATATCAAGTAGTATGATCTAAATTCTAGGTCTTCAAAAGGAGAAGTGGCGTTTCATGAAAGCCGTGTGACAAATATGACACGGTAGTAATGATCGATCAATTTAAACCGATTTGCATAACTTAGGTGATAGATTTGATATTCATTCCTAACGCCGGCAGTCCTGAGGTTCCCGCACTTCGTGGGTGCCGCCTGGAGAAGTCGGGAAACTTCCGTGTTTTAATGCACATTAAAAAAATACATTTAATAAAGAAATTGCACATTACGGCTAGACTTCTTTATCAATTTTAGCCGCGCGGATGACTAACCGTTTTGACAGGAGATTATCACTATCATGAAATATATTCCAATTTCCAATGTAATGGGTCCCCGGGTCCTTCCACACTGCAGTTTTATATTCGAAGGTAAAATCTGCGCATTGCTGCTGCCCAATAGCATAATTATATAACCGTTTTCTTACAAAGCACTGGCGTTTAGATCTCATACTTCATCTGTAGCAGGCTGCAGAAACAATAGCAGGAGCCCCCCCACCTCGACAAGGTACTTCCAGAGCAAATCCCTCCACAATCATTCTACGTCCACTACTCCATTACCGATCCTTAACAAACGCTCAGGGTACATAATGGCAGCCATGCACAAGCAATAGAATGAGGAGAGCGAGGATAAACTTCAAATTCGACGGTGAAGTTAACAAAAAGCAGGTTAGTATCCAATGCCCGGGGCCGATAGTATAAAAAGAAGAACAAAAAATATTATCTCAGCCTTCAGTTTGTGATTACTACTGCTATAATCCTAACTCAATACCGTGAACGCCGCTATTTAATTCAAAGATTATTCCGTAAACTTTCTTGCGACGCCTTCGCTTGAAATATTGTTGAGAAAAAAATATCTGAGCGTTACTAGGGAATATTCTCGAGATCGCGGGGCAGAGGGGGAGGGAACCGCCGAAAGTGCCGCAGTCCAGGCGAGGAGTGTTGGAGACGCCGAGAAAGTAGCCGCCGGAACGACCGTTCAATCGGAATTCAAGATCCAGCTCCTCCGTCCTGACGACCTCGAGTTGCATCAACCGACTCTGAGCCGCGCGCTGTAAAATAATGTCAGCGGAATTATCCGGACCTTAGATAGGATTCTGGAGTTTTTGACAAATGAGGAATACGTATGCCTGAATTATGCGACTCAGCCTATCTGCCTTAAAAGTTATTCAATTACCCGAGAGCGACTGGAGGTTAACAAAGAAGAATATTATTATAATTTTGAGACGCAATTCGGAAAATTTGCTTTAAATATAAAGTAAGGGATTAGGTTTTGGTATATTTAACGATCACGTCTGAATAAATAATATTTTGGAGGTCTTTTATATTTTAAACGGTTTTCACAATTCTCGATATCCTTTCCATTGAAAATAATTGGGTCTATAGATGTTGAATAGCTTCTCAAGTGGTCCAACTATAATCACGATCTTTACAACCGTAATATTTGTATTAAATTTACATACAATGTTTGGACACAACTGGAACGTCAAATAGCAAGTACAATTGCAATAAATGAGATAACCGTTTACAAATAATAAAATTTAAAAAATACCACTTAATTATTATGAAGTTTTCGGCTTCCTGTGATCCGATTTTGTTTGACGCACTGCCCAAATAATTCACAGTGTCGAAGAAAATATGAATCCGTCGTTCTCTAATTCTCACATTCTTTTGAAGTGTTGACGGAATTTAATAGAAATATTCAGGTGTGATCTGAAGGCTTTGAAAAATAGATTTAAATCTAGCGCTCGCAGTGGCGGTGCGGGCGAGTGGTGGTTTCCATCTTATGAAAACTGAAAAAAAACTTATGTACGCAACAGTCCCGCGCGCATAAAAGGCTTCTTTCAGCACAGAGTAGCAGACAAGGTCCTCGTCTACTCTTTCTAAAAAAATTGATTTAGAATTTAACAAAAAATCAATAAATAAGTCTCTCGGGTCATCTGGAGTTCCGATGATTTATCATTGACCTGTTTTTGGGGACTTTCAATCATCGTCCAGCGCGTATTCTATTCCTAAAATCTCCAGCCTTCACCGCCCGTAGCACTTTAGGAAACGCAGTATTTAATGCGTCGATTGTGCGGACTGCGCATTTTTGTTATTTCAGAAGTTTCTCTTTGCTGACTGCCTTTACAGTTAATCACTTTAAGCAACATTTGTAATTTATTTTAAATTAATTCGTAGCATACTCGTATGACAATCCCGGCTTAAATAATTAATAATGTCCCCGGGATGGATGAGATATGATTTATGATAAGGGTTCTAATCCGGCTGCGGAACAAAGGCGGCGACCTTGCCGTGACATTTGGGACCCGCCCCCACCTGGAGCTCGTCGCGGCCCGCTGCGCCCCTCGCCCCTCGCCCCGCAGCCTATATCTAGTACGTGTGAAGCTAAAAGAAACGTAAGTACGCCTTCTGAAAGAATATACACGACACACTAACCTATTGTACTGATATACACAAAATAAGTATTGTATCTTCGATTAGGTTTCGATCAAAATTACATGAATATCAAATTACAATTTTAAAAATATCGACGCTGCCTAAATGATTTTAATTGAATTGATTTTAGTAGAAATTATTAATAATATGTTGGGTCACTCCACCCTGTGACCTGAGTGCAAGCGTAGTCAACCAGTAACCAGCTCGCATAGACGGACAAAATCAAAAAAATCTTTTGATTTCATGAGCATCTCAATGCTGTTTCAGAGAACCTCACGAGAGGCTTCCGAGACACCCCGGGAGCCGTAAAGCGAGGCATAAACTCGAACCGAATCAGGCTCCCCGGGCCGCCTTCCTGGCGGGCGACGTAAAAATGAAATTGCCTCCCCTGCCCCCGAGGCCCCGAGCCGCCGAGCCCCGAGGCCCCGAGGCCCCGAGGCCCCGAGGCCCCGAGGCCCCGCAGGTGAGGGGGAAGGTCACGGGAGGAGGCACAGAAGGCGACAAGTCCCACGCTGTTCCGCTGTGTGCGTGAGAGCCCCAGACGTGCCGCCAAACAGTGGATAACGAATAAAAATACATCAATAGAAAAGTAGAGATCGTCTTTTTTATTTTTGAAATAAAGAATTCTGGTCGCATGTAATTTTTATATAAAAATTAAATAAAACACCAATTTTAAAATACGAAAAGTCAAATAGATTGTTCCAAAAGTATTATTTTAAATCTTAAATAAACCTAACTATAATAATCGATCTATTTAAATAAATAAAAACAAATTAACACCATATATCTTGAAATTGTTTAATATGTCATCTTATCAATATTTATAAAAGGCTTAGTATAGTTTAAGTTATGAGGAGTACAATAAATACTGTTCAGCAACAAAATTAATTACTTTCAATTTTGGTATTTTTTGTTTAAAATTATTGAGATTAATCACGTAATAAAATAACAAAGAAAATAGGTAATATCAAAAGTCAACTTTGAAGGTTCTGCCTTAACATTCATAGACACAAATTTAATTTTTCGTAGACAAATAAAACATGATATCTCGACCTATAGTTTTTATGCAGGGACTTTCAAAAAAGTTTAAAACAAACAACCCGCGGCGGTTTTTAGCTATCGTAGGGCTACAGGGAAAATCTTTTACATTAAAACGTGTTTTTCGGTCGTGATGAAACTATTATCTGAAAATGTTTCATTGTAAAGCAACCACGAGATATACCAGAGATTGTAATAAGACGCAAATAAAGCGTCAGCGAAATCCAAAATGTAGGTAAACTTTCACCCGAGTCCAAAGCCTCGACTAAACTAAACAGCGATTACCAAGCGGGATAGTAATCAAATAAAACGCCATGTTCTAACAATGGACGTTAAATTTGAACAAACTATCAAAAATGTCAAATTAAAAACATTTATAAATTGTCAGCTAATTAATTATGGTAAAACAACCTTTTATAATCAATATGTGGTGCTCATAAAAGTCTGTCAATTACTGTTTAAGATAATCAGTCTTTCAAAACATAAGTAATAAATAACTCTAAAATCGGGGAATTCGGCTAAGATTGTACTATTATATATCATAAATATTATAGTTATCTGCCAAAGCAGTTCTATTAAAACTGTATTTTTATGACTTATATGTACACAATTTGACGCCAGAAAATTGCAAAGGATATTATTAATCATGAAAACCTTAGTACATATATATTTTTTAAAAACCCCAATGGTACACATCCTTGATGGCTGTGACGATTTACGGACAAAAATTTGGTCACCGTCAATTACTAAAAACGGCGGACAGTTTATTGGTAAATATTAAATAACTTACAAACGAAGCGACGGCCCTTAAACAAATATGAGATATAACACTAAACTATGAATTATACTTCTGAAATTTAATTTAAAAAATAGCACATAAAAAGTTTAATATGGTAATTGTCTTTGAATACATTGTTTAAAATTTTTGTCACTATAAAAGTTATTTAAAATAAATATTATGATACCTTTTTTTACCTTTGTAAATGTCAAGAAAGCGTTGAAGTTTCATAGTTTAATAATTTTTTTAATGAATATTTTCTGTATAAACAGCGCTTGCTGGCCGAATAAGCGTCACCCTAACAGAAGTATACGGTAAACGAACTTAGTCACGCGCGTTCGGAGAAGTGCGCTCAGTCCTGCTTCAGCAATATCACGCTGCACCAGCTCTGCCGCATACCGAAAACCGGAGCACCCCCAATATGAGGTCCAATGTCTGGCATCTATAAGCGACACGACCGATCGACCCACGCGGCATTACATTCTCAAAACAATGTAAAAGAAAATTATATTAGTTCTTTGTGATGAATTTAATTATAAGCTAATGGATAAAGATCCCTTTCTAGCAGTAATGAATCGCACTCCCGGATCGCTTTGTTCCGCGCTGCACAGCGTGCGGCGCGACCGAACGACTCACTCGAAGGCTGCTCCTCGTACAAAGGCCCAGAACATATGAGTCAATCAAAAAATAAAAACAAAACATTAATTAAATATGGTTTATTATTTAAGTGCGTTTTGGCTGGCAAAAACCAAACCAGCACCCACAAAGCTATCGATATCTATAGTGATCAATCTTCTATTGCTTTAAATACCGTTGAAGTTTAAAATGATGTAAACGTTTAAACCGAACTGAAAGACTGAATATGGTTTAAATAACTTGTTTATATGTTTACTAGGAAGTATATTTTGTTTGGTAATTTCAGTATAATTACAACTGGAGATCTTATTTAACATAAATCGTACAAAAATCTCAAAAAGTAAAAAAATACAGTAAGCTTAGAATATATTTAAATTAAAATAAAAATCATTACCTATTAGGGATGAATAAATATATTTTCCTTATATTGGATTTTTTCCTAAATAAGTACCTGGTTTTAATCGCCACCTACATTATTTTCCAATAATAAGCGTTTATTTATCTGCATTTAAATTTGACAAAATTTTTATTTAATTAATGAATTTTGAACTAATCACATCTGAACAACTCGCGGGCCCCGAGAGTGAGCAGCCCCCAATTTGTGAACTGATCGTTTCGGCAGCAAATGTATGTATCATCAGTTTTCTTTTTTCGAGAGTGCAGAGGAGCAACTTGTCTTGATTAGTTTGAACAATAAGTCCGAGCTAGGAAAGGTTGCCCGCGCCTGAGCGAGCTGTGCCCGCGGGCTCGGTGTGCGCGGAGACAGATAGGAAAATTACCGCATCGTCTGGGGCCGTGACGCCACGGCCGGACTCGGCACGGGTCCCCGGGGGACCTCGTCGGAAAGCACCGCTCCTAGGGTCTGACCAATACCACAATTGCATAATAATGACTTTCAATATAAACTACAACCAGTGTGATTTATTCCGCAATGTGTGCAATTGCCACAACGAAGTATTATCGAGTAGAATTGTTTTGGCTACAAATCAAAAAAATATGGCAAGTGCACATACAAAATTGAATTTAAAACCTTCACGAATTGCACTCGAATGATGTCAGTATCATCTCTTAAAAATTGTAATCGAAAGTATTAACAGGAATTAAATTTAAAAATAATCACAAATTCATGATGGTTAAATACAACAAATCATAAAATATATATTTTTTTGACCGACTTTTTATGTAGTCGTGTAGTTTTATTGGCTTGAATGCAAAATGAACCTTCATAATACACCAAAAAGTATTTCTTATGTATTAAACGAAACTTTTATATTCATTTAAAAATTAATATAACAGTTTCTTAGCAAATTAAACGGTTATCCAGCATTAGATAGAAAGTTATTGTTTTTGCTCTATTTCATAAAAACTCGATTGAATTAAAAATCGGAGAAATAATAAAAACGTAGAGAATCCGGCCTATAAAAAATCTAAATAAAACCGGTTGAATAGAGCGTCTATCAAACCCGAAAAGTCACGAAACAATGTTATATGCCATCCACCCCCTCTTTTCTCCCTGTATTAAAGTTTTATTCAGTGTAAATACGTTTTAGATCAATTATTAAACCTTTCATACCAATTTATTAATTGCTGTTAAATTTAGCATAAATTTCGCAAAGTAATCTTTTTGTGTTTCATAATACAGTAAAATAGAAAAAAATATATTAAATTTCACCAGACTGCAAGTCAACGAGCCCGCATGGAACGGCCCAGCTCGGCTGATAGCGCACGCAGTTATACTCTTAATCATTGTTGAATACGGTAACGAGTAATAGAATAACAATTAGTAACTTTAACCGAGTCGCTAATTTAATAAACGTCGTTAGAAAACGCAATAACGTATACTTTTCGTAAAGCTTTAATTTTTAAAGTTAAAATGAATAATAAAATCATATTTAATATTAAATTTGTTTGATTTTTTTCACCATATTTGGGGTATCTTCTACAGTTGATTTTAATATAAACCGAAAATTTTAGGAATATCTGTATATTTGGCTGTTAGTATTTTAAAAATATGTATTTTGATTATTAAAAAAAAAGAAAAAAATATATATAATAACATAAATGTTATTCGAGAATAATAATAATAATCTTTTTTTTACGTTAAAAAAAAAGGAAATGATAAAAATGTTTCAAATAATTTCAACTGTTGGCTTGCTTATTCCTACTAAGACCGTAGGCGCGCCGCGCGGTGAGGCGGCGGGGCGGGGCGGCGGGGCGGGGCGGGGCGGCGGGGCGGGGCGGTGAGGCGGCTGCCGCGAGGCGAGCGGCGCACGTGCCTGCAGTCGGCGGTCTAGACGCCAAGGTCGCCTGCACGGCCCGCCGTCTGCCGCCCCGCCGCCCCGCCGCCCCGCCGCCCCGCCCCGCCCCGCCCCACAGCAGCGCTCGCCAACCGATGGCCCGCGCCGCTCACTTTGTATTCAATTTTCAGATATTACCACAACCGATCCCAACAAGTGATTAAAAACGCATTAATTAAACTCGCAAACTCCTTCATCAAAATAAGTTTTTCATCAAACATCTTTTTCTGATATTTAAAAATAAAAATAATAATTTTTTTGCACAATATATAGTTTAGTTAATTTTTCTTTTATTTGAGTTGCGTCAAAAATTTAATGGTAAAATCAGCACTTTCATATCCTAATTTTAATAACAGCAATAGTACTTTTCAAATAAATAATCTTTTTTTTAAATAATGTATCTACATTAATGACAAAACGTAGCAAGTAAGAAATTCGTGAAATGTAAAAACTCTAAAAATTGAGACAGCAGGTCAGATTTAAAACATCGCAGATATATTATAAAATGGCTAACTTAATTGTAGATTTTGCTATTCGATCAAGGCAATGGAAGCAATCTTATCGAAAAATATAAAACTAAATCAGAGAGTAGATCTTTTTTAAGGAGAACAAAAATCTAAGCTCATATCTCGGTAATGATCGTAGCGTGTGAACTTTCCCTTAAACGCCGATATCGCATGGATTGTGTGAGTTGTTTTGGCATTTTTATTTCGTTAGTAACGAGAGCGTACATATTATTATTCTTTAGCATTTTCTGCAATTTATACTTCTACCATGGTAAAATGAATCTATTTCCATTGGAAGTGTGCATCGCGCGCACCCCAGATGAGCTGCCGCTGAGTCAGACCCTTTGTGTGATTGTCGATACGGTCTGAAAGGAACGCGGGTTTTTGTTGATTAAAAATATTACTGTTACATCAACGGAATGGAAGGCTGCGGAGGCCCGCGACTGCAGGCATGCAACAACTGTTAGTCTCCCTGACCACTGGCGGATTCCATTCTTATTTAGCACTACGTATAGGATTTCTAACATTCATTTTAAAGGCAATATGTGATATCACTCAGTATTCGCGACATTATATAGTATGTGATTTTGAAAATGTGAGGCTTTTAGATTGTTCGTTTATTAAAATTAAAACAGATTATTTAAAATTCTTCGTGTCACCTGAAAAGACTTCGTAAGCTTTGATAACGAGTAGGTTTGTATAATACAACAAAAATATCTAGCGCAGAACTTAATTTTTTTTAGAGTATTATACGACTACTCAAAAATCGATAAATATATATAATGAAAAAAATACATACAAAATATTATTCATTTAAAAATGAAAATTTTTATAACACAAACAAAATACCTAAGTATTTATTTTAATTTTAAATAACACGTATCATCTTTATCGAGTTACAGCTGGGTAACCTCTAGTGCTTTTGTGGTTTTATTACGATTTATACAAAACAAAAACTATGACTTTATAAACAGCATGAGTTGTCTTTGTGAGAATTAAAATAATAATCGTACTACGAACCATTGTTTCCTCATCGCTATGATCAATCTGCCATTTTTTTTTGAGTGCAGTATAAATTGATTTGTTTTTGCGATAATAGCAGACGAGTGTCCGAGCAGACATTGAAAACGAGCGTATGGAATTGCCAAACGATCGGTAATTCCAATAAACCTAACCGCAGGAATCCTAACGATTCAATAGAAGACTGGTGTTGTTTTTACCAATCTCGCGATCCACAAATAAACAGACGCAACGGTTGTTGCCTTACCCCGTCATTCACAACACTTGTCGTAGATTGACAGCATTTTCCTAAACAGATTTATTGTGCCACAAATTGTGATGCAATCCAAACATACTAGAAATAATTACTTACGTTACTGCTCACTTAGAACAAATTGGTTATTTTCAACCGGCAGCGCGCAGAGGGCACCGTTGCAAATGTAAATAAGATCGTATCCAGCCAGATTAAATTGTAAACTAAGCTGAAAAGATAATCACGCGAAAGCCGATGGCGTCACCATTGTCTGGCGCCGTGCAAGCGCAAAGCGCGCTCAGAGTGCAGCTCGCAGAGCGCGCGTTATTTACAATGCATTTTAATGAGGCCACGCGGACGGAGAGCACAAAGGACAGCCCGACCCTCTGACATTGGAGTATCGATTTAGTTTCATCAAAGGGTAGGCTTTATTCGCAAGGGCATCACTATAAAAAACAACCCCAATCATAAGTTTGCACCGGGCGACTGAGCACGAGGCGCGTCTGCGTCGATACTCGGGAGGTTCCGCTCGCGGCTCCGAGACAACTGCCTCACTCCTCACCGTTCCGGATCTTATCGGTGTTAGTTTTACAATCAACGGGAAATATTTCATTTGAGGTCTGTTGGACTTCCAACGTTAATCGAGGTAAAGTCAGTGTACCATAGTTATAATTGTAGTAAATATAAAATTCGTTTTTAAACGAAAATACACTAAGGAAATATTGACCCGATGTTTGCGTCCTTCATAAGAAAACGAAAACAATCAATCAAAGACAATAGTTATCAATTTGTTATGTTTGTCATATATATACAATTATTTACATAATAATTGTGTCTCACGTCTCCAGACGCAAGAGTTCGGCCGACTTTTTTAATCTACGATTGGCTTCTTTTTGCGATAATTCCAGCCGAATAAAAACCGATATTTGCGATATTATTAAGTAAAAATATGACCTTGGCGAGTGTATTTTCGGACCATAAAAGAAAGATGGGATGCTCCGGTGCGGGAACACTCGCGCGGGCGGGTCGCGTCCTGCACCCGCCGCGGACTTGTCGCTGGTCTCGTCATATTGTCGAATAAATAAATAAAATACATGGACATCTCGTTCGTTTATATAAACGAAACTCAATGACTGACTTGTCATTACTGAGGAAGTTCCAGTTCCTCGCGGGAGAGTTCTAACAAACCAAGAGTCATTTTGAAATCAAAACACAGAAGAAAAAAAATATTCGTTTTAGATTTGTCGCTGTCGACGTCGATCTCGGAGTGGGTCTCTCGATACAATGTTTCCGATTGCCCTTTACAAATTAAATGTACAAGCGAACTATTCAAATTCATTTAGATTAACATAATTACAGAATCTGAGTAACATTTCCCTATTTTATGAGCGGCCCATACCAGCCGAAATTTTAAATAAATTAGATTTCTGGGGAATCCTTTGTCCGGGCACCTCGGCCGGGATACCTGGGCTGTTTTTGCAGATGTCTGTGGAATAATTTGGAAAGTTCTCGCGAGGATCCAGAGGATATCGTTTCGGCTGCTGCGGTTTCCCCGCAATCTTACACACAAAGGGCCGGGCGGCTCGGGTTCCTGCGATGTCTCCGAATACTGTGGTTGGAAATGTCTGTAATCTGATATTCGAATTGATAGATACGCCGTGGGGTTGATATCTTTACATTTGTGAGTTAGACAGTGAAGACTTACAAATAGATATCTCAGTTCAGATTCTTCACCAAGCCTGGCGATCCATTATATCTTGGAATAAAAATGTCGTCAGTAAAATAACAATAAGAGTAAATCTAGCTAAACTATTATTGTTTTCACAATTATTAGGAGTATCGGTCAGTCAGAGGTCATTAGTTTGAGAGTTCTATGTATAGAAAAGAGCTCTCTCTGATCTCAGTGATAAAATCATTATTCTCTCGAATTCATTGTATTTACTATATATAGTGATAAGCTGCTTTCAATCAGTTCGAACTCAAAAATTGTATAAACTCGATAAAACTAAGAGTACTATTTAGAATGTCAAGTTTATCTCAAGGTTAATATTAAATTACACAACATTTTAAAATAAAATACGCTGTGAAGTATCCAATTTTTTTTAAAAGCGCTATATAATTATATTATTTTACTTTTACAAAGTCGAATTGAATAAAATATCACAAAATTACATATGGAATGTGTTTCATATAGAATTTTAACCGCCGCTCGCTGCCTGGCGACCCCGAATGTCTGCCTTTCGTCAAAACTCTCCCCCACATCTGATAGCAATCTATATGCATCCAGACGTCTAGCTCGGGCGAGGAGCGGTCCAGACATCGAAAAACTTTTCAGTCGGTGGGTCAGAGCGCTCGGCAAAAGGGAGAAGCGGGCTGTACTCGGGGACTCGGGACCGTCCTCTTGTGGGGGCGTGCGGTTTATATACGGTACATTCCGTATAAATATGTAAAACTTATGACTGCGCTAATAATCATTTTACGTCGCTTTTTCTTGGAGATGTAAGTTAAATTGATCACTTTCAAAATCATTTGTATTTTGCAATTCATTGTTGGCAGGTTTAGGGCCATGGGATGCAAGACATGGTAAATATGTTTTTAATAATTTAAAATATACCAAGTTTTAAATTAAAAAAAAAATTGATAAATTTTTAATATTATATATATACTATCTATTTGAGATTGAATTTAAGTTTCGAGTTTATGATAGATATGCATATTTTATTCTTGTGGATAAAAAATATTCTTCAAGTTAATTTTAAATTTAAATACTTAAAGAAATAGCTAGACAATATAATCGATTGTGTTAATAAACGTTGGAAACGTGCAATTGGCCCGATATTGCGTACGGCTGATTAAAGTACGACATTTGAGAAGACAATAGTTTTACTATGTATATTTTATTCAGAAGTCTATACTAAATATATGATTGAAACCGACCGAGAAAATGCAGTTTAGCAGTTTAGTTTGCTATTGAATACGAATAATGAGATGTCCTTCGAGTCGCCTTTTTATGTACACGAGTCATTCAGTTTACCAGAAAGCAAGTTGAGCGCGGTTTATAAACGACGATGTCTCTTCATACCATTTTTTACTTTATCATTTTACGGTTCATCAAGCTCAAGCTTGTAAAATTACACGTGGCTGTCGTAGCTGAAGGCTACGCGTCGCGGTGAGGGCTTATTTTTCAGGGGAGGTCTCGAAAAGCAATGCAATATGTTCGATAAGTTTCGGAGACAGCTAGAGATCTGTCCGGAGTTCGCGCGACCCACGGTTTACGAGGCTGGCGTGTAATGTGTGCATTGTTCGCACGACCGAGCACTCGTCCCGGTGCGTGTGCACGTGGGATCGGAGCGTGTTCTGGGGACTCGGGCGAGGGGCGCGGCAGCCCTTCTGCAGCATGGAGCAACTCGTTCGGAAATGAATACAGACCGCACGCCGAAACGCGCGAGATAGAGCGTTGAATTATCTTATCGTTGGCATTTCATTTAAAATTGTCGATGATGTGTCGTGTTCCACTTGGTTTCCGTAACGAATGTTGACTTGGAATTATCAAACTCAGTTTGATAAATGCTAACGTGACAGTTTGGCGAAACCGGACACCAATAAAATTAAACATGGGGAAAAATCACAAAAGTATTTTATTCAAATATTAAAATGAAATTTTACAAAGCATTTTTTGTCAAAAATATTTAATACTTATAATTTCATCGGGTAACTTATACGACGAAATTATTTGATCGTGTTCAAAAGATTTAGGACTATCCTAACTATAAATCAGCCATTATACATGAGTTCATGATGTTTAGGCGTACCGTAGGCGTATCACCTCTGTTGGTGCTGTTTTCTATGAGTTTTCTGTCGTTACTTAAAGTATTCAAAAATTTGATTGCAATAAAAAGCGGCCACAAAGGAGCTAAGTACAGAGCGTCTTCGGCACTAGAGAAGTAAACGAGACTGACATTCGTCTCGGGACGCGAGTTTTCTTTGTCGTCGTTCGCAAGTCATTGATTTGTATTGTTTGTGATAGCTCGAGCGCAAACCAGATAATTTTATACAAATATTTATTTTAAGTCGGATCTTAATTTATCGCCTTGTAATGTAGGTGCGATGTTGATATAGTCGCCAAAGTTAACAATATAATCATAGAAATCGAATAACAACGAAAATACATAAATACCTATTACGTTTTAAGCGTAGTAATTTATTTAATTATATAAAATAGTTTATAATAGACAGAGCAATGCCAGCTTCGGCCCTCGTCCCGAGCGTTCTGAGTTTGCGGCCCCTTCCGCAGCCGACTGGTTTTCGATGCCGTTTGAATGTTTGATAAGCTAGCTATAATGCTCGATGCGTTTATTTAAAATAATAATGAGCAAAACAAGGGGGCTCGCCCGCAGCCGTCTGTCTGGGCGCCCCTTCCGCGCGTCCTCCCCGCCACCACCTGTGGGCGGCAGCTGATCGGACACGTGCGCAGTCAGCTGATCGGACAGGGCGGGGGCGCCCAGACGACGGAGCGACCGAGAGGTTATTTAAGGCTTAGGAGGATTATGCGCTCGGCACAATTGAGCTATTTTTTACAGTGCTTAATTCTACACGCTCGAGTTGAACTCATTTTGAAAGGTTTCGAGTTCAAACCTCAAGAGGATCGCGACGCCGCCGTCGTGAATGTTATTTTTATTCTTGCGGAGCGTTTTTGTCTAAGCGTCTGGTATTTTGACGGTGAACGAAAAGAAAACTTAATTACCCAATACAAACAAAGAAAAATATTTCGAATTATTATTTATTAAATTTCAGCACAGACTGTACGCCATACTCACATCGACAGCTCGCGCTTAGCGCAGTGGATTCTGGAAAACCTAAAGCGATACACTTGTTAAGTTCTCTCGCAGCCTGGGAGCGGCGCGGGCAACTCACGGCTAATCGAAGACACTTCAGGTTTTAGCAAAGGTCGGGGGAACTCTCGCAGCACAAGCACAAGGTCCACGATAGGGCAATTAATTAGGCATTAATGTATTGAAATCGCGGAGAATCTCCGCCGCGCGCTCCAGATAGCTCGCTGAAATTATTCAAACGAATTAATTTTGCTATTACTAGTTATTTTGCTAGTTTAGAAATACAGAATTGTGCGCTCGCGACCATAAATTTAATATCATTATAATTCTCGGCGGGTTTTTTGAGTACTTAATATTTATATTAAACATTAAATCTGGTACTTCCGATAACCGCACTTGGTGAATGATTTCAATTTATTCACGCTGTTCTTATGAAAACGAAGTGCTCTCTTATGTTAGAATCGTTTTCCATAAACTTCTGTTACCACGCTTAAAGATATCACTAGGAACTATAGAATTTAAAAACTTGATAATATTTAATTTTCACTTTTTTCTATTCACAATTTATCTTGTATCCGAATTAAATTTTAAAAAATATCGACAGTTGCCTTCTAAATATATTCACGCAATGCTAGTCTTATATCCTTAAATGCATAAAGAGTGCGCCCGCCGGTGGATCTGGGTCGGCCGCCGTGGCGGGCATTGTCAGCAGATGTAATAAAACAAAACAAAGGCAGATAAAGTAGAATGTGGTAATATGTAATTGCCGGCTGTGTCCATAGCGGCTAGACTAGTCCTCGCTTGACAATGCATCGGGGTCAGCCATTGTGCGCCGGCTGCAGTCCGGGCTGTCCGGGCTGTCCGGGCTGGCGCGCGTCAGGACCGAGAGCACCGACGGAGCGGATTCTAGTCATTTAACTTTATGTCAAAGTTTGACTTTGGGTGGAAGTATTGCGCGATTATATTGTTTGTGAAAGGTAACGCGTCTACATATCGGTTAATCATAGAATAATTTAAAATTATAACTAAACTTTACTAAGGCAATTTTGGAATATTTACTGGAAAAAATGCACCAAATTATCTTTACAGTCAATGACGTTAACTTCCACTGAATTTCCACAAAATCAAAAGTATGCTTTAGTTCGGTTCGGTTGAAAGGTAAAACTAGTTAAATATATTTATGTGTATTCTCGTTACCGAGCAATATATCCAAATAATGCACTACTAAATTAAAAGGCAAAGCTCACTACGAATTTGCCAAAAAACAAAAGCCCACATCCGCGGATCTTTTTCTTTGTTATCTAGCTCTTAGTTATTTATTTAATTCATTCATATACTCATGCAGAAAAAGGGTTTTTTCACATATTTTCTCTACATAGCACAATAATGAAAATTAAGAAATACATGTACGCTACCACCTAAGTCACGCATCGCAAGCCCCACAACCTGCGCGCAGCATCAGGGGATTGCCACACACCATATTACAACATTAGCCAAAAGAACTATTGTAAATTTACCCAATGCAAAATAAAGAATCTTGAAATTTAATTTAAAATTATTTTTTTGAGTGCTCATTAGCTGGATATTGTGGGCATCCGATGTGAGCCGGCATTCGGTTTCCCAAGCCGCTGCGGCAATCGGCGCCGCAAGGAGCACACATTTCTAAACCAAAGCGTTGCATAAAAGCGGGTGGCGTCACAGCTGCAGGCCGGGCGCGAGATTCTCTGCGAATCGCTATCAGAACAGCCATCGGCCGGTATCTATGTCGCAGTATATTTTCTGTAGGTTTTATGTGCGGCGGTTTATAAAAACCCCGCGCAATCCGAGCGCGAGAATTGCTGTGGCAACACAGGAATCCACTATATACGAGTACACCATAATAATAATTTACAAATGTATGTTTTTTATTCACGTGATTAGCCTCACCTCGATAAAAAAAACATAATTAATCCTCGACTCGTTAGCGGTAGTGTGCGATGCATTGATGGGATCCATCCGTTTCGCAAAGCGTCGCGCGATGCGGAAGTGGAACGGAGCCTCCGCGGCAAGGGCGTCGCGCCGAGACCGAGCCGTGGTCGCCAGAGTATGCGAATAGGATTACGCTCAGCCGACACGCTCGCGGGGTCATAAACTAAGTCCTCGAGAGTAATGTGAATCGATTTCCGATAACGTGTCAGATAGTGGCCGGAAGTGGGTCACCAGACGGGCGGTCGGCAGACGGCCGGGGGAGGGGGGCATTGCGGTCTCCGCTTGCGCAAGCTTCGGGCGTTCACACCCGAGACGACTCAAATCAGAGAATGCACGAAGTATTCGATAGGTTGGCGCGAATATATTCGCAGCGGTTTGTAGTTTCGCGTTACACAGTGTGTTACACAGTTTTTAGTGTTATAAAGATTTTAGTTTAAAAAAATACTTTTGAATTAGAAGGGTTACAAGTCACCGCAGTTCGGAGAGCTTTTTAAAAATTGAGAGTTTGACCAAAGAGAAGCTGATGAAAAGCGTATACAGAAGAAAATGTTGTCGATTATTTATTACGAACCCTTCGAGGTTTTGACGCTGTTCGGTCGCACCTGCAAGTTGTTCAAAATCGGTTGCGAAGTTCTGGTATCTGGCGGAGTCGGATTATCGGGCCTGCCGTGGCGGCCGCGGCGGAGAGCCGGCCGGTCCCGCGCGGGAGGTACCCGCGACATTTACCGTCATTACACGAATAGTGAGTGTCGCCACGGCGCTTTGCGTTTAGAGGAGCGCTCGTCCCTGACATTTGTCTGGAGCGGTGAAGCGACCTTTGCGACGGCTAACCTCGGGCGAAAACCGCGACAACCGAGTGCTACAAAAGTGGAGAAGTATTCTGACCGATAAGTAACTTTTTTACACATACAATTTAAAAAGACTTAAATCCGACAACTTTCATTTATTTATCAACAATGAAGCAAGAAAACAGCATTGCTCGAGAATACTGCATTTAAAATTACCTAACTTAAGACTAAAAACAAGGACGTAATAAAATGCATTGTTCTTTTTGTACAATTTTATTATAGTCACAAAAAGACACACCAATAAAAACGATTGCTCAAAATGATGATTATTATAACAAAGAAACGTAATACACAGTCGGAATGATTGGATAGTCCGTCTGAACAAACGGTGATTAGTAAGTAATGAACAAGTCAGTCCGCCGATAAGCCGGTCGCGACTGCGGCCTCCGGGGAGGCTTCCTGTCCCCGGGTGTGCTATATATATATACACCCCCGTGCGCAGTCGATAAACAGTTACGCTAACCGATTTCATTGCATTCCTTGCAAATTTACAAAAAGATATGACAATGGCATTGTTTGTACTAATTGCATTTTAATTTTTGCAAGTCAATTCTTCAATATTAAGAATATCCTTGTTTTTCAATTTTACACGTGCATACGAGTATTCCACTGAAAGTGTCCTTTTCAACCAGCAAAGCTTGATCGGTTACTCTTCGAAAAGATCCAGTAAGTTTATTTTTAGTTCTATCGGTCAATACCTAAAGATATCAGCTAACCAAATTTTATTTAATTTGATTTAGGATATAATTTTGTGCTCTTGTGCTCAAAAATGGCACCGAATTCTCACATTTGCAGCGATATATATTTGACATGTAACAATTAAAGTCTTAAAATCTGAAAATGTCTGCAGATAATTATCAAAAAAAAATCTTTTAGGAAAAATACCTTCAATAAGCTACTATCATTTTAAAAGCACGAAAAATGAATCAATATATTCATTAATTTTATTGAGCTCTTGGGACTTGCACGAATACTCGTATGCCATAACCGTTGAGTCTCAATGTTGAGGCGAGGCTGGCCGAGATAGGCCAGGAGCGCTCGGGTCTGAAGTGCCTCCGCCGGCGCCGGAGCCTCTCAGAGCACTCCGGTCGGTCATTCCTCCTGGCGGTCTCTTCACTCGCTACACTATTTTTATCAGAAAAAAACACCTTTGTGATATGAGGCAGTCCCGCGATACGAGTCGAGCACCCCGCCCGCGCACGGCTTCACTAATAAGATGTGATTTGTGCGGTAGAGAGATTCATATTAATGAAAAAGTCAATGTACAGTTTGGTTTTTCATTTGATCGAGGCTAGGCCGAGGAAAACCTTCGTTTGCAATTCGGCCGATTGTGATTTCGCTTCTCTCGGTGTTACAGTCAGCCGAGCCGTGAGGGGAAGGGGCCCGTCGCCGAGGATAGCGGCGGGCTGCAGCGAGGTCGCCGGTGCAGCGCCTCTCTGACGCCTCTCTGACACCTCTCTAACGCCTCTCTAACGTCTCTCTAACGCCTCTGTAACGCCTCTGTAACGCCTCTGTAACGCCTCTGTAACGCCTCTGTAACGCCTCCCGGCGGACCTCGGCCCCGTGGCGGTTGTCTCTCGCACCGGACTCGCTGCGGGAGCGAATGAGCGCAGTCCGCCCAATGAAACGGCTTTTTTATTGCTTCTACCAAAAAACCTTATGCTTAAAAGGGAATTAGAAAATTTCACCTGCTCTATTGACATATTTACAAATAAACATAAAATTCTTCGAATGAAGCTTAATTTTAGTGGAGATAACATATTAAACACATTTGACAGACACCCTTAGCAGTATTTATTATATTACGATTGTTTTTTGAAAGGAGTTTTTTTAGGACTTTACAGATAACAATTGTTTCAAGAAATTCAGATTAGTAACTCATTCAATTTAGAACCAGACATGACAGCATTCGTTTCACAAAATTCAGACGCCCCATGCATGCATAAATGATCCCATGTCGAGTTTGATAACCTTTGAGGTGAAAACCTGTAAAAAGTGTTTCATTTTTCAGTTTATAGTAATGGCGCTGATCACGCGGGTTGTGACTCAATAATGTCAAGATATTTTAAATTTAACACACGGTGTTGACGCCACACGCAGTGAATGCAGACAACTATAAAACAGTGGTTTTGACAGCGTGCTTGATATTTATTTATAATATATGAAAACATGTAGGTACTCAATCGATTGGTTTTGTTACCAAATCGGTGTTTTCAATCGTCAATCTTCATGAGTCGATCTGAGCTTTTGAACAGATTCTGCTAACGTTGTGTCGGTAAGATTGATTAAAGACGTAAGGTTTTTTTTTAATTGAGTACCTGTAGAAACAGTAGCACAAGAGGTCGCCGTGGATGCGTCGTGGTTTATAATTTTGAGCTTAGCTGAAATCTAGGTCAGAAATAGAGGCCATAATAGATTGCTGCAGCCTGCAGGCCGGGTGTCGAAGAGAAGCTTTCGAGCTAGGCAGGGAAGTGGGTCAATAGAATTGAGCTGTGGCGGAGGTTAGTTAAACATTTTATTGTCTTTTTTGTATCATTAAATGCGCTGAATAATTTGTCTAGAATTGGGTCAGTGGTACGAAAAACTATATTGAGTGTTGAAAGCTTACATCCTTCAAATGCATTGCGCCTGATTCTTTAATCTTTCAATGTGCATTTTCCCTTGGGCATTTTCATACGTACAATCACTCAGTTTTGAAACACTGATCAGTAATGACAATAGTTGATAAGCTGTCAAATACTCACAGGCTTATAAAGCACCATATGGGCAATGAATTATCTATTTATTACATAAAACTATGCTCTTGACAAAATACGATAAGGATTTTGAATTTGACGTTTCGCTCCTTGTTCAGGTGCCATTTTATGAAATAAGAGACGATGAAAAGAAAATAAATATTTTCTTGAAAAGGACTGCAGTAAGAGAACCAAAATGTGAGAGTTGTAATTAAAATAAATTTTTGCAGCTTTTTATTTTAGAAATTAATTTTGAAACTTCTTTGAAATAGCCCAACATGTACATAATAAAAAAATATGGACGAACGTAAGGCCTTGAAAGGTGTTTTTGGAGTGTTAATAGAAACATTATCTAAATAAAATCATGAACATTATTTTAACAGCTAGACATTTCTTGCTTGTATAATATAATAAAATAATAAGGAACACACATTATTTGATGGACAATATCCTGTAGAAAAAAAAACTAGTAATGAATATTTAAAAAAATAAATGATTATTTAAATTTGTTTAACTGTTGTCTTATTACTTTAAGTACTTAAAAAGAAAAAATTAATATTTTTCAAGATTTACAAATATTATACCTTTTAAAAACTAATTTTGTGGTGATATTTTGCAATATTTGAAATACTTTATTTTATATACATCGACTACACTTACATACATACATTGACTGTGTGCTTATGTTTTGATATAAACAATTGTATATCATAGTTTGATATAATTTATATATTTATCTCCACAGCCATTTATAAAAATATCGAATTGTTCTACCTCTGTCGCTTGTCGACCACGCCGTCGTAGGTTCTCATCGATAAGTTTTTCTAATTCATTTAAAATATAAAATTGGTTCTAAAAGAATTAATAAAAAATAAAAAATTTATGGGAGATTTTGTGATTTCGTCGTGTATATCAAAGCAAATATCGGAAACGTATCATGCTAGACATAGCCATAATTTCCTTTGAAAGCTACACACAGCTCTTCTTCCCGGAGTGCTTATTTACTTCCCGTTGTTGGATCATTTGCCCCTGGGCGTCTCCCGCTAGAACGACAGCCGCAAAAGTCTGTCCTGCCGGATTTGTGAGCCGTGGTGTTTTTCAGAGGATTCGGGGTCGGTTGCACATCGGCGCTGGGGTGTCCGGTCGACTGTTAAATATTTAACGATTCCCGAGAATCGGACAAGACAAAGAGGACGTCCGAGAGGACCTCGTACATGTTTAAGAAGCCGACGGAGGGCCGGGCAGGTGAGGATTTATCGCCAAATAATAAATGAATTTACTGCGATAGAGCACGGCGGATAACTGGGAGGAAGCCGGGGCCGCGTGAGAAATGAGGGAGATTTTCTATTTTCTGTCAGAATAAGAAATGAGGTTTATATCTCGAAATGAAATATAACTAGAGCAATAACTTGATAGCGCAGAAGGCGCTTAAAGATTCTGAACGAGTAGGCGCAATAGGCTTGTAAATTCACTTCTTGTGATTTACTCATTATATTTTAATCGGATGGAAAACTGCATTTTAGATCTACGGTTTTCAGCTAGAATAAAGTTGAAATTATGTATTAAATTACACTTTTTGAGTTAAGACTTCAAAGTTATGAGGGTTGATGCTGTTTTTTGTGAAGAGAAGAGAGAAACGTGCCCGAGTTGCAATGGGAGCGTCCGCAGGGCATGCGGATTGCAATTGGTTAAAAATTAAGTAATTTTGGCTTAATTCTGCGTAATCATCTCCAATACTTGACGCAGTGTGTGCTGTAACCGAAAAGTCTTAACCTTAATAATTTTTTTTGAATACATCTAAAGTAACATTCACGACGAAGTCACAACATATAACGGTTAATTTATAACAAAAGAATTATCTGTTACGGCCAAATGGAATCCATTCAGATAATATTCACATTATTGTATTCAGTAAAATATGCAAACTATTTTAAGTAAGTTTGTTATTAAATTAATGGCTGGCGTGTTCATGCGCCGTGAGGGCGCGGGGCTAGTCTCTTTTTGTCACCTGTGATTAGACAGGTAAACAAAGCGGGTAAGTGTTTATCTTATGAAAAACAATATCGCATCACGGTCGGGACGACGAGCCACGAAGAAATAAACTGACATAATTTATGAATTCAAACATAATATTTGTAAAAAGAGAGAGCTTAATCCTGACACTGGATTAGACTACGTCTCAGAAGAATGAACATTTTCATATGTTTGCTTATCAGTTTAATTTCATTGTTCAAATTCATTGTTGTTTCGTAGTCAAGATGCTTTATTAGCAGCTATGAATATGACACATCATTTACCACATCTCAAAACTCACCCCGCTAACTGGTACACGATCTGGCAATGTATATGCACTTGGTGTAAAATATATTTGAATAGTTTAATCTTTAATGTTTCCAGCAATGCGTGAACGTCATCAGGCCAGCGTGATAACGACATCAAAATGCGTCAAGGCATGCAGATATTTTAATTCGATGATCATCGATAACCTATCTCAGTTCCCATCTTCAAGTGTCAGATGGATGATCAGCCGGCAGAGAGCTGTCTCTGGAGGGACGCGCGGACGTGCAGGGGGTACACAATCCCGAGGTGGCCCCGTCCTACTGAGGCCCATTTTAACTCAATGCTTATACATATCCAGTGACGAATATATTGATTGCTATCCATAAACTAATTTTTTAAATGATAATAAAATGCATAAACTATGAAACATAAAATATGCAAAACTATAAAATAATGTATACATCGACTTGACCAATGATTATATAGTATTTCTGACACAACCATCATGACAATCTAGAATATACGAAAAGACGAATCATGACAAATCTAGGTATAGTCTGTTTTAATGTTCTGACTTTTATTCTGATTTGACACCTAATTACATCTTTAAACTGCTAACGTCTCGTCCCTGTTGTGGTGTTCCTTTGCTTACATATCAAAATCTGTATAAAATATTCCGCATAACCACAAAAATGAATACAAAATATCCGAAGTATGAAGGCATTTTTAAAATTTTTATTGTGTTAAGGTAGATAATAAATCACACCTATACAGGGCGCGATGCAAACTCGAATACACACGCCGATTGCAGAGGCGCTAATGATCCCAGTATGGGAATCATTGCAGTATAGATTGTACATAAATTGGCTGCACAACTGTCGGCCTCCGCAGTTTGGCAAGCTAGAGATGCATAGTGCATAGTAATGCGCCACGCATGTCAGATGTCACGAAGGCCCGGCGGACAATGGCAAATGTCTAGCATTGAGAGGCTTTTTGAACGCATCGCGCAAACTACAGATGCATCGAGAAGATCGTGCAGTTTGATGATGAAAAACCAGATAAAAAACAGAGATATAAAAACAGACGGAAGTCAGTTTTTTTGAGTGCACGGGACGGAAAGGGAGCCGCCGGGCAACGCGTTTCATAAGCAGCCGTGCCAGAAGGAATTATCGCAGCATTGTTATTCGATCAGTGATCGCCGCGCCTTCTTCGTGAGATCTCTGCGACTTGGTAGTCTGCGCGGCCGGTCTTGCACGGATGCTAATCGGGAATCATTTTCGTGGTTCTGAACAAAGTACGTCAGTGGGAATTTGCACGGGTGTTGTATCCATACAGTGGCGACCCTGCAGAATAACACCCGACTGCAGTACGACATCGTCACAAACAAATATTGTGAGTTCATTGAATATCCTACAAATACTAAGTAGTATTTGTAGCTTTTAATGTATAAAGATTAATATAAACTATATTAAAATAGTATGTGCTATTAATAACTGTAAAAAATTAATTAATTAATTAATAATAATGTTATTGAATAATGTCAACATATCCTGTAATGATCTGTCAGTGAATCAGTTTTTCAATGATTGAATATTATATTACTTTGCTGTGTGTCATTTTTGACGTGGAAGTCTTTGTATTATTTGACAAAGTTTATGCCATACAACATGAAGGTCGTATCTTTCTTACACTGAGCAATAAAAGCGCGACCGGCGCCGATTCAATCATAATAGATTGCGCGCGTTTTAATATTTTTAATTATGACTGCGCATTAATTGTCGGATGACAGAACTAATTGTTGGATGACTTTTATTTAATATAAAAGTTATCACGCGACACCGAGAAGCTAGTGCCACACACAAACACGACAAAACGGCCCGCCATTCACTGTTGTCGGCTGTGTGCTCCCCTTAATGAAGTGACAACGGGAAAATACAATATTCAAATTCAAAGAAGGCATTATCAGCACAATGTCTTTGTTAATAAAGATCCAATTATCTTCCTTTTCCTCTATCTATCTTGGATTTCCTTTATATTTAATATTTTGATTATTATATTAAAAGAAAAAGCTTAATTCAAGCAACATTACTAATACAATGACTTCCATAATCTATATATATAAAACACTAAAAATGTTTGTTAGTCCGCTATAGGCTTTGAAACCGTACGACCGACGAGCCCCACACCGTGTTTATTTGAAAGCCAAAAATACCGAGAGTAATCTAGACCACTAAAATTATAAAAATTGATTATCAAATTTGGTTTATTCAATTAAGAAAAATCCCATACAAAAGTTTCCAATTCATAAAAGGAACTGCCATTTTCGCGTATTGCATATACGCGAAAATGTCTTGAAGCTGGCTGCCTGCATGGCTACCAATCGAGAAATACTGATATTGATGTTTGTAAATATTAGAATGAACTTGCCGTTACAGGCTGCCGAACTTACGGAACAGAATTAGGTCGATTTTTGATATTTTCCATACAAAAATTTTCAACATCCGTAAAGTGGACATCGTTCCTCGCAAAAAATTGAAAAAAGAACATTGTGAAGATCGCGCGGACAGATCGTACGGACTTTCAAAACAAAATCACTATCTGTCATTCACAACGTGTTTTATCATAATGAGTTTGTCTGTTTATATATGGGAAAAAAATTATTATACGAAAATATTCGTATTACAAGTTTCGTCTATTGAAAAAATTATTCCAACTCAAATCGACATCGATCTTATATCTGCTGAACACCCGAATCAACGTGAAGTTCTGATACTTTTTGACGTTGTTTGTAAGAACATCACGGCCCATGCGGAGTGTTGCATATGAATTCGCCTCGCATAAAAGACGGCAAATGCACGAAAAGATATCCACGCGATTTGATCGATGAAACTCAAACTGGTCTACGAAAGCCAGAAGATGGAGGATACACCACCACCATTAAATTAAGAAACGTCGATATTGACATTGATAACATATGGATTGTTCCATACAGTCCAATACTGTAAAAAACATTTCAATCATATATCAATGTGGAACACTGCAACTCCGTGAAATTCATATGCAAGGACATATGCAAATATGTTAACAAAGGCAGTGATATGGCAGTGTTTGAGCTTTCAAATCGAAACTATGAAATCACTCAATTTCAGATGGGTCGCAGTAATGAAGCTGTCTGGCGAATTCTTGGTTTCAGTATTCACGAACGATATCCAACTATTATATAACTGTGATATATAACTGATATCAAGTACAAATCGATTGACACAGTGAGGAACAAGCTGTCAACTATCCAAAAGAGTTTTTTTTAACTCTTTGGAACCATCTGGAATGCCACCACATATCTTAACTTTAAAAGTTGGTTCACCGATGCACATTCGCAACTTAGATCCACCTAAATTGTGCTGTTGTGATAACTATCAACAAGGCTCACGGCCAATCACTAAGTATTGCTGGTTTGAACATAGAAAATTCCTGTTTTTCGCAAAATCCATGTTGCGTTTAGAGTTGGAACGCCGAAAAGACTTTATGTTTACACACCTACGGAAAAAACTCAATATATCCGCTAGCATTAAGATAAAAAGTTAATATATAAACAAAATTTCCTTTTTTTTTTTTTTTTTAACAAATAAAAAAAGTATTCTTTTTCTTTATTTAGCGCAGTAGAACGCGCCGGGTATCCGCTAGTATACGAATAAATCTCGATTCAATATTTTTGGCAGAGAGTACTTGGTGGAATTCCATTTAAATATTTTCGCCTATAACATTGCTCGATAATGCCAATGTCAAGAGTTGACGAAACCGATCACCGATAATATTAAACATGTGTAAAAATGAATTTCATATTCGAAAGACTATTGAATTTATTTCTCTCCGTAGAGTGAAACACCTCTCAATGCCTCAATGGCATTCTACTATATGAACCTGAGAGCTCGCGTCGTGCTCAGTCGAGCGTTCGGAAAGACCGGTAGAAAGCGCGCGGCCGGAGGAGGCGCCGGAGTGCACCCCGAAGGTACCCCCGGCCAGGCGACCTCGGGTTGACCTCGAGCTGACCTCGAGCTGACCTCGGGTTGACCCCGTGCCGTCCGCGGGTGCCGTGACCGCGGACGGCTGCACCACCAAAGCGCCGTCCGTCTGGACGACGCGGATAACGAGTCGGCGGGGCGAGCGAGCGGGAGTCGCCGCGGCTCGGTAAGAGTTCGGCTTCGGTGTCTCCCGGCACTCCAGAAATTAAACGCACACCGTAACAGACGGTCTTTTGCTATGCAACGCTGTCGTCCGTGTGACAATTTCTCGGTTGAAAAAAGTGATACGCTAACAAAAATCTCAAACTCCCTTCGTGATTTGCAGTTGTCTGCAATGAACTAATTAATCTAAATTTTAAACTTTAAAATATATTTTAATAAAAAAATTGTATTTCATAAAAAAAAAAATGTTTATGCGGCGATAGAGAGCAAGCGCTGGAGCGCGCGAAACCACCGGGAGCTCCCCAGCCACCTATCCCGCGGGCGCGCTATGAAGCCAATAGCTCCGGCCTGGTTTCCGGCAGGTCCTCCGGCGCAACCCTCGGCGGGAGACATCCGCAAGTCTAGACTCTCCCGCGAGACTCTGCAGACGGGTGCAAAGTGCGATTTATAGTACGATCGAGCATCACCGCTCAGCAGGCGAGGACGCCTCGTTTCAGAAGACAAGGGTCGCTTTCCGAGCGCTCGGTCGCCCCGATCCGAAACCAGTGGATCTAATATTTAATCCTTGCTAACCCATTTTTTGCTCGTGATTTGATAACATGTGAAAAAATAAATAAAGGAAAAATCTAGAAGAATCAAAATTAAGTTTGTACTTGTTATCTTATTTTAAATAAATTACATCCTTTCCCGTTGGCATTATCAAACCGAGTTTGATAGTGCAAAAGTGAAGGGTTAGAGAAACCGGTCACCAATGGAAATTAACATTAAAAAAATTACTTAAGTATTTTATTTAAACTATTGTACACATGTACTTCAAAAATATTTATTTCTTATTTTATAGTTCAAGTGTAATACAATTACACCATTGGTATAATTATTGTTCTGGAAATATATATATATATATATATATATATATATATATATATATATATATATATATATATATATATATATGATGCATTAAGTTTATTGATCGAAAAAAAAAAAATCGAATCGTTGCATATGTCAATTAAAAATGAACTGATGGTAAATTGTTTCTACTTATTTTCAAACAATTTGTCTGCTCGTTAAATTTTAGGGCTGCGTTTCTGACATAGTAGCTTTCGCATTAAAGATTTAACTATGACTCAAAATATTGATATTAGACGCAAAGCCACTATCACAAAACCTATATCTTAACTAACGTTGTAGTTCTACAACTTATTTATTTATGTATCCCAATATTTTAGATCGTTTTTGTTTTGTCTAGATAATACAAAACTATAGACATTTTCTCACGCTTTTGATTTATTTTTAAATTTGTCAAATATTAAAAACTATGCGATCAATTTATTTCATAATATTAATAAAACAAGAAAATTGACACGTCGTCTATCGAGATTTAGCTATTATTATGCCTCGACATTATTAAACATTTAAAAATAATGTTCTGTAAAAAATGCACTATATATTTTGAGTTGCGAAGTCCTGTTGTTCGCGGGAGGAGGGATGAATGGGCGGAGGCTCTGCTGTGCGAGATGCAAACGAGGCGTTTATCCAGCTGGCTCGGTTACGCAAGAGCAGACGATACCGATTAAACATATCATAATAAATAATAAGACGAGTGTAGCCAGGAAGGCAGACATGTGAAGGTCGAGCGGTCTCGGCGTGAATCCGGGCTGCCGAGAATAAACCGGCAAGTAGGCACGAGTGAGCCGCTCCCTGCCCCGACTGGAACAATGGAGCTATCGAGTAAACGGAAGAAACACAAACGCTATTTATATTGGACGGTTCTAGAATTGTCACCACTTACCTTCGTAGTCGATGAATGCGGTAATGCATTTCGAATATAGCCAACGGAACCGATGAAATTACATATTGAATGACTTATTTATTACATCCGTATTACATATTATCGTATAGATTAACACTCGTATAATTATAAACCACGGCTACCGCTCGTCCGGCCTGCGAGGAGACGTCACGTCACCGGCGAAGTCGTGATCCATTACACCTTTCTTCGACCGCACGACTTATGAGCATACCAACATTATTAGCACCGCCGACGATTATCTCCGCTTAAAATTGTGTTAATCTATATATTTAAATGCAGTTAAATCAGTAAAAAATGAACTAACACGCGACACCACCGAGAAACGCCATGCAATGTCGGTCGAGCCGCTGTTAATGTGTTTGCAAAACATCACGCGGAAAAAACTCAAATGTCAATGTTAATCTACGATAAATCATACGAGCATGCCGGGTAATATAATAAATCTAACATCTTTACTAACAATAGCTAGTCTACGAGCAGCGCTTCGGTTGGAAGAGTCCACTAACAGCGACAGTTTGCTCTCATCTAGACAATAGAGGGCTCTAGAAGTCCAGGATACAGACTAACACACCGACTAGGTTTCATGCTGCGGCCGTAATCGTGGACCAGGGGGCTTCTCGGAAGGGTTCTCCACTCAGGGCGGACACTCATCCAAAGGCAAACGAGGATAATCTTTCACGCCAGAGAACATCCAGAATCCAACTCGAGCGATCAATCTGCGGTAATTCTCGGAATCATACAATCGAACAGGGCACAGAAAGGTTAACTTCGCATCAGTTACGGCAAAATATTCACTCTCTTTTCTTTCAGGCGGAAGATAGAATCGAATATAGTCGCAGGACTGGAATGTTTTTTAAAAATCTTTTACCCAAATGAAATGTGGCAGAGGTTTGCTTATTTCACACGATCAGAGAGGGGCCTTTTCTCTCAACTTTCAGACAAGGCAGAGTCACTCGTACTCGAGCCGGACGAGCTCCACCGCGGGCGGGCACCGCTCTCGGCCGGAGGGCACGGGGAGAGAAGAGGACGGATCGTATTACCGGGCGGAGGCTGGGGGACAAGCCGGGGGGGGGCACACGGGATACTCACGGGTGCGGGCGGCGGAGGCCCCCGGCGCGCTCGGGGCGCGGGGGGCGCGGGGGGCGTGGGGCGCGGGGCGCGGGCGGGGCGCGGGCGGCGCGGCGGCGCAGACAGCCGCCCGCCGCCGCCACCGGCCCTGCAACACCTGCAACCACCACCAAGTCACGTCACGTCACGGCACGGCACGGCGCGGCACCACCCACCACCACCCACCACCACCCGCGGGGCCGGCTGACTCGACCTGCCCGTGGCGAGGCTGACGGCCGCGATGCTTGCGATTTCCTTGCGTAGTGTCCGAAGATAAACCTTCCCTGACAAAATAATCACAAAAATCGCAGCCCTGTGAAAAAGACTACCGAATGTTGGTGACAATGGGTTTGCACTTTGTCAACGACACGCTTTTCCCTATTGACATTTAAAAAAAATTATTTCCGTCGGACGTGGCTCACTATTTTTTACTCTACTGCATTCATTTGATTTCTGTTCAGAGATCGCCGGTGTGTCCTTTCGTGTGTGTGTCATCGCTGATACTCTGGACAGCTAAAGGTGGCGTAAATTTATAATGCCGGTGTCACTCGCTTCACGACTACTTTTATTACATAAAAAAAAAACTTTGAAAAAAAATTATTTAAAGCTAAATTTTAATGTAAACGAACCTACGTCTACGTCCTGCAACTATAAACGCTCGACAACACTGGATCTGGCAGGTAGAGGCACCGATGTGGTACAGTTGTATTAGATATTCAGGCAATTAGCGTGAACAGTTTGTAATAATAAATATTTTTAGCTGAGGATGCAATGACCACAGTCGAAGATGATAAAAACGAAAGTATTTAAGGCTTTCAAAACCGAACGCGTTCTCGGTCAGTGCCGAAACCTGAGTAATCCAATTTCAATCGCGATCGCCTGCCGATCGACTGAAGCGCAGGAGGTCGTCCACCGCCCCGGCGACACGTGTAAGGCGAGTCAACAGACGAAGACTAATTCTGTTTGCTAACAGCCGCGATGAAATGTGCAATGATCGCGGCAGATGGCCAATCAGGTGTGCAAACACCGCGACGTCGCGTGCACCGGCCAGGGCGGACGCGCGGCGCCAGTTGTCGTGCTCTCCAATTGATTGTCGATTGTCAAACCGGACACAGCCACATTCGTTTCAAAACGCTTTCATTGCTTGCCTATCTGTCCCCTACTGTGCGGTCTCCTCCTCTTACACAGTAGTGTGGTTTTAGCAATTTCCTCGGTCTGTGATGATTGTTCAATACTGAGATTCTAGACACTCGACTTGTAAATAAACCCGCCCAGCCCGGCGCGGTGTTCAGTCTGCACTGGAATGCAGCCTTGGGCCGCTGCATTGTGTATTTGAATTAGGATTACATCATAAAGCAGATTGTTTTCGTTGCATAATATTTTTTTTATTATTTGTGCGAAAAATAGATACACGAGACAGGTCGGAGATGCCAGACATATGTAAAGTATTGCACGATGCACAAATGTCACAAGACAAAAAAAACATCAACATAATTTGCAAGTTATTATGCACATAAGTAAATACTCGTTTCTTTTTTATATTATGCAAAACGTATACGAGCGCGTACGCGGCTTCCAATAAAATACTTTTTTATTCGATTTGCGACAGCTCTTCTCGCTTCTTTGAGGACTCGCTGGACGAAGTCGAAGCTCGCCGAGTACCCACAGTCGTTAGGTAAAAAAAAATTCACGAGGTTGCGTTCGTGCGTCCCCTGGCACAGGTGCAGAAGCCGTCGGAATATCAAATTGACTATTGCATAATTTTTAGGTTATTATTGTAATCGAGTGTGCAAGAGACGCGCAGAAGTTGCGAGGCGTGTCCGAGTGCAAGGAAGGATTTGCATAAGAGACGCATTCGTTCATCGGATAATCTCGGCTCGCACAATGGCCGCGAGAAGGAGGCCGCGCGCAAACACGAGCGAGTAAGTCTGTGGCTCAGGTGCGCCGTCAGCGAGTTCGCGTGGACACCCGGGATAGTGCTGATAGGACATCATCACACCCAAAGCATGGCGCTAGCTCAAAATCGACATTGACAAGATACTACTCTATTAAATTTTAAAAAAAATGTCAATTTTGACTGAAAGTCCGTGTCTAAAACTTGATAGAAATTTAAAGAAGGAATTTTAAAATTGAAGAGAATATTTATATAGGAATTACTTTCTCGGTGAAGTGAAACGCCGTTCAATACTACTGTCGAAGATTCGATGAAATATTTTTTGGGCTTCCTTTTATTTGCTTTCTTCGTTCCGGAAGACGGTTACCTTCTGCGGCATCGTTAACCGGCTAGCCAGCAGCTCGGTAGATCTGCGCCCCCTCCGCCTACCTCGCATCTCGCGGAAATCCCAACTCAAACAATCGGCCCTCTCCTCGCCCCGCGCCACTCCCAGAGTTGTTCTGATGAAATGACAGGCGCGCTTAAAAATAACCTAAACCCTTGTCTTGGAGGCTTCAGCGGAAATTCACCGCGATAAAGCCCAGCCAAGGTTTCGTGTTTATAGGTATTCATTTATTTTCCGTTCCTCTTTGTTTGGATTAATTACGTGATGACCGCATTAATTCTGCTGTTTGTGATATATTAGGTCTAAATTTCCCTTCACACGAATCAACTTCTATTCCGGGTCGATCCGCATCTATAGTAGATGTCGTGCACTGGAAAAGAGTCCGATTCTTTATGATTTCACTTTTAATCTCTTTTTAAATAAACAAAAGATGTACATATTGCAAATCATTAGTCATTCGCAAATCTCCTTTTTATAGGAAGATGCTTAGGTAAACATACTAAAAGGTATTGGTTACAAAAGAAGTAATTCATTTATTTAATAAATTTACGTTATCGGGAATACTTTCACAGAAATTAAAACGATTCTAAATAATTGGGTCGGTAACCATTTAAATGAGGCAACAGTACACAGTGAAGTATCCGAATAGGTTGCGATATAATAGTCTGGTGATATCATCGTTTACATTTGAGTTTATTCTCTTGTACATTCGGTGCAGGCAGCTAACTGTTATAATCGATGACCCATCGCCTGATCGGGCGTGTGCAAACAGTCATAATTAAAAAGCGTTTCTGAATTCATTTCCGCCGGAGTGTGCCGATACTTGCGTACAGCCATACTTCTATATTGGCTTGGTAATCTTTGTATGGTAGTAGGGGTGTGCGTAAAAAGTAAAGTGCCATCAAAATTGAACCGGCATATTTATGTATACACTATAAGGTTGTGAATTAATAATCAGATTGATTTTATAATCATTCGATTTAACATCTTTAGATGAAAATAAAAATGTTGAAAATTACCAAGAATCTTTACCGCAAACCTGGATCTAGAAAGTTCGATGTTTTCGTGAAAACAAAGGCATTTGCACTGTTGCACGCGTGAGTGCCCACGCTGTGCGACTGTATTGGATTTCCTTAGAATTTAAGATTTTTTTGGAATTCTTTGTTGTAGAATTATTGTTTGTTATTAAATAGATATAATGCATAGGCATTAAACGCATAATTCGCGAATTCCTACGTTTAATAAGTGTTTTGTGTGTGACATATAAATTTTACAATTGTGCCACTTACTTTGAATATTTTTTTTATATTGATCCGCGATGAATACAAAAAGGGTGTTGTAAAATAATAATGAAATTTGGATCAAAAAATATTCCGTAGTATTTTGAAGTACTTTGTATTTAGCCACCCGGTTGACGCTCATCGTTCACAGAAGGGTTGTTGCTAATATAAACATTTAGCCTGTCACTCTCCCCCGTCGAAAGCACTTCCGGCGGTCGCCCCTCTCCCCCGACATCCGCCCGGCCTCATTTCAGCAAGCGGCTTCTCAACTTCTCAGACAATGACAACACGACATTTGGAAAAAAAACCCTCTGGAGACAAGGAATTAACTAAATATGAGTGCATTTAAATTAATTTTAAGGAAAACAATAAACCCAATGATTAAATGAATGTTGGATAGAAGATCTCAGACCCCTTTAACGATAATCGCTCTCTTCGGCGATTGATAAGCGATGGACAGCGAGGATGCCCTGGTATCCAAGAAAGCACTCTCGAATACCAGGCCACACTCAGCGACTGAGGTTAAAATAAATAATTGTCAGTGGATTGTTTACACGTTTCCATCTGAAACGAGCATTGGAGGTTCTGCAGAAATCAGACTATGCGAAAGCGTCAAACAATGTTTTCTGTTGTTTACGCACCAGCCCGTCGGAGCTGGTCGAGCTCCAGGTCCTCGCCTCCTGCGCGAGGGCGACTAGTGAATAGTCGTGCGAGGGTCGCGAGGGTCGCGAGGGTCACGCATGTGGGCCAGCCCGCCGCCTCAGATAGCCGCTGACCCGCCTGCCACCGAAGATAGCCTAGTCACATTCAATACGCTGTGAGATTTGCTGGGTAATTGAGCTGTCTTTGACGTAAAATATATTCATTTACACTATTCAATTATTATTTTACCACTAAACACTGAATTCTGCATAAAACGACCGATTTAAACAAAAAATATTTGATTAGTTTCTGTGTCAATATATTGAAGTACCTTATCGAGGTGGGGGGCCTCCTGATATTGTTTCTGTAGCTTGCTGTAGGAGTATCAGATCTAATCGCCAGAGCTTTGTAAGGAAGGGATTTATAATAATGCTATTGGGCAGCAGCAATACGCAGACTTTTCCTTCTAATATAAAACTGCGGTGTAGAAGGACCCGGGGACCTACTACCCCTTAGAAAACCATGAACATGAGTATATGCTCAGTGAAATGGTCGCCAATCTCTTTTGAGGAGAGGCACTTGATGAAGAAGTCAATATATTATAGATTTTCTGGGTTAATTGATCTATCAACATTTTTTTTAAATGCACTGAATTCAAAACATAAATTAAGACTTAAATATTTATATTAATTTAGTTTCAAATAGTTTATTAAGTTTTCATTGATTTATAAATTGTGTGTTTTTTGGTAGGTTTGAAGTTTTATGGGTTTATTTCACTCCTAAATGTAATATTATTCAATTCAGTCTCACTATCAATCGAAAATCAGTTATCAATTTTAATTATCAATAAATTTCGACGACGACGTCATATAATTTTCAATTCATTGTGATTTGTCGGGTTAAAAGATCTGTCTGCAATTTGATATATTTATATTGATATTATTAAATCGAGCATTCTATGTTATCGGTCTGTTATTGGACTTTCGAGATTTTCGCAATCACCCTGCAGTTACTTTAGCGAGTTTATATAGTGCAATAACGGGTACACATGACGTTAACAAAGAACAATGAAAAATAATCTAGCCGTATGTTTTAAATTCAGTGGATATCTCTGCCGATTACAGTCCTAAACCGTCAATAGTCTTTAATTTTTTTGATTATTATTAAGGAAGCAAGCCGGGGCCACCGGTCGATCTATCAAGTTTGCGGTCTGCGATAAAAGGTAAGAAAAGTGATGGAGTTGACAAAATAGCTTTGTATTTGTTAATTGCAAACATTTATTGAGAACGCGTGCCAGACTATGACGCTCATAGCTGTACTCGTGATATTGCACCGGTTATCACTTGTGAGGCGCGAGAGACATATGCAAACAGTAAATTGAAAGATTAAATGTGTCAGCCGGCCGGGGAGTAGATCTGACGTCTGTTCCGCGGTCGAGGAGTCGCCATCGGCTACTCCGAATTCAGCGCTGGCGGAACGAGACTCGCTTCCGCCATTTCCCGTTCATTCCACAACTTACAATGATACATTCAATATATATATATATGATTTTTTTTATGGAAACTTTTATTTAATACGATATAAATTGATTGATTTCATAAAAGTACTGTTCATGGTATTGCGGCTGGTTTTTGTAATGATTGCATTGATGCACTTTTTGTGGCAATAACGGTGTCTCAATTTTAGGAGACCTTGAAGCTTAAAAATGCACAGCCAGTGTTGCCGCAACCTGCTCGCACGGAATATTTGCAAATGCAGTCAATCAATTCTAAATTGGCTCTCCACTGAAGGTGAAACAAACAAATAACCGTTGGTGAAGGCCAGAATTGGCGATGTGCGCAACCGAATTAAATAAGCAATCAGATTAACGATTCGATTAATCGGTTAACCGTCCACGGCCGTTTTTTGGAAAAAAAAAACTCACAGGCAATAAGACTTTTTCATTTTATAAATATGAATCGATTTGGAACTTAGGAACACAATAATGAAAATAAAGAAATAGACGTTCGCTACCACCTAAGTAAAACATTGCAAGCCCCACAACCTTCGCGCAGAATCAGGGGATAGCCACTCACCATATATAGCCATAAGAACTATTGTAAATTATTAAAAAGAGTTTCGCCATTGTGGAGCATCGTTAAGATTTTCGTGGGATAAAGATCGATTTCCATTAATTCTTCCACAATATGATTGTTAGAATTATAAATAAATTAACTATTTTTTTTAAACCTGCAAGATATTGATTACACATTGGAACGCATGTTCCCGCCGTACCGTATCGGTTAGAGCTGTCGAAGAGTACAATCGGTTCGAAAATTTTAGTAAATTCATAAGAATTTAGTTTTAAAAAAACCCGTATTTGACAATTGGCTTCAGCCACCGCGACGAGAGCGGCCGAGAAGAGCGGACTATCGACCCAAATTAAAAATAACAGCGGAGATTGCCGCGGGAAACTCTCGGAAAACAAAACAAAGCAAACAGCGATAAGCGGCGATACGGGCGTCTCGGCGAGATAACGAAATGTCACCGAAACCCGCCCGGAGATCGGCAGATCGGCCGATAGGTGCTCGCTAATCGTCTCGTCTCGTCTCGCCAGTACTTCCACTCTTATTATCGTCTCAGCGACAATTCACACCCCATCAGCCATCCACGTACTCACGCTTGTGACTATCGTGGCTATATGCTAGCGTAATAAGTCACTTATGGGGAATAACTCATTGACTTTGCACTGAAAAAGGAACAAGGCTTGCTAGCTAAATCGACTGATATCAATGATAGTTTATAATTATGATGATAACTTTTGTTAATTTTCACAATCGCAGGTATCATTCACAAGAATCGAGTTCCTCTTCGGTGAAAGTCTCTCAACTTTGTCGGAGAAAATCAGAAAGGGGGACATCTTCGGGTCCGGGAGATGATGCGGATTTCCAATAAAACATAGTCATAAGAGGATATGTGAAACAGTTTTATCACAGTTATTTCCTTACAGACAATGATGTACCATTCATCGGAAACAGGTGAGGAAAGCTCGCCGACGGAGGGGCCGGACTTGTCCTCCGAGGCTCGCCGCGTTTGTAAACACGCTGAGTCCCGGCTGTACTCACTCGATTGCGATCCGACTCCGACTCCGGCTCGGTTACAACTGCAGAGTGCCTTTTTAAAATGTCAACAAGCTATCAATATCGGCCAGAAATTAAAATCCTCAACGGAAAGTTCTCCGGTTATATTGGAATACAAAACTGACGTCTGCCCTGAAATTAACTATACAAGTATATCTCTACCTTTTCAATGAAAGATTCTTCAGAGTGAGAAACAATTATCGACGATTTAGGATGGCTCATCTGCGAACGGGTCGGGAGCGCCTCGCGGGCGGCGGGCGGGTCGCGGAGGCGCGGCCGGACGGGGTCGTCGGCCGGGGGAAGCCGGGGAAGCCGGGGAAGCCGCGGAAGCCGACATTCTGCCGACTCTGCGGCCGTCTCCGCGGCGGGGCTCCCCGAGTCCGGCGTCCGCCCGGCGACGGAAGATATTCACCAGACCGACCTGCGAGGGGGAGGGAATCGAGAAGGAATCGGCAAAAAGCGGAACGGAGTCCGTTCGCATCGCCGCAACGCGCTAAAACTGCATCAGGTGGGTATTTACGGTCAGGATGAAAGGCAGGGACGGCGCTCTCGACCTCGCAAACTGGTTTTCGGGTGTCGCTTCGCGACGCGCCCGGGATGAGACGGGAGTCCGTCGAGACTCGCGGCAGGAGTGTTCCCGAATTCTCCGAGTCTCCTCGGAGCCGGGGCCCGCGCCGGGACGCGCGCGGGGCGTCTCGGCGCGACTCCCCGCGAGCGTCGTCCGGGCGAGGCTCCGAGGCGAGAGAATGACACGACATTCACCAGGAAACGGATGCAGACCGATCTCCCTCAGATGAAAATATAAATTTCAGGCGTTCTTTTGCAACCCAGACGGATTCGCGAAACGTTCCGAAGACGGGAGGAGAGGAAAGCGAGAGGCCGTTCGAGCGACGCGAGGCCGAGCGACGGCGCCTCGCGGACGGAGCGAGGAGAACGAATGGCGAGATCGAGAGAGCGACGCGAGGCGACGGCGACGGCGAGGGCGTGCCGCCGAGTTTGTTTACGTTCGAGTCGCGGTCGTCGCCGGGGGAAGCGGAGTGTAAAAAACGCGTCCGCAATGACAGCGGCATTCCTCGGCGTCTGGCGCGCGACGGTAGAGAGCGTATCGACAAACGCACGACAACATTGAGAAGAGCCTATATTTAGTTCGCCGTATTTGCGGCCGTCACGGCGGCGTGCGCGGCGGCGGCGAGCGAGGCTGCCCCGGAGTGCTGACGCTCGGGACGCTCGGGACGCTCGGGACGCGCGGGACGCTCGGGACGCGGTCGCGTCGAAACGAGACCGAGCGGAGGCCGCCCCGGCCCGGGGACCTCGCGGAGGACGACCGAGAGAACCGCGCCGAGGAGCGCTGGCGGTCTCCCCGGCGCGGCTCCCGCGAGTGACGGCGCTTCGGGGAGAGCGGGAGCGGGAGCGGGAGCGGCCCGGCGCCTTCCGGGTCGGAGGAGCCGCCTTCCGGGTCGGAGGAGCCGCCTTCCGGGGCTCCGCGCGGCGGGCGAGGACCCGCGAGTCCGACCCGGCCGGACGGGGCGAGTCCGCCGGAGCCGCGATCGCGTTCGGAAAATGCGGAAACTCGCGGTATAAATACACTTCGGAGTTCGAGTCGTTTTCGCCGGAGGAATTTCACTCCGAGCGACGCGGGAGTCTCGCGCGACCGACGGCGATTGTCGCGAGTCGGGCGACATCGCCGATGGAAATAGTCGGGTCGAGTTGATTAACAACCGAGCCGAGCGGAATCCCGCTCCGATCGCACCCGACAATAGAATATTCTAAAATTAATGCGCAGCCAAAGATACTAGTAAAAAAGGAGGTTTACCTTCACCACAATCTTCAAATAATTAGCACAACACTTTTCTTCAATTTTCAAAGTTCCATCGACAAAAATAAAAACATCTACAATTCATTATTACAACGAGATACCTATATATAGCACTCGCAGATCTCGGCGGAGGATTTACAAAAAACTTTGGGCGACGTTTCACTGGCGCGCGAGACGCGTCCGAACCGCGATACACTTCACTTCACGTCCAAATATATCGGTTCAAAGGGCGCGGGCACCGGCGGCGGCATCTCGGGCGCGGGACGAGCCGGACGCGTGGGCTCGCGGGCGGCGGCGCGCGCGGACTGGCGGGCGGCGCGTGCGGAGGGACCGGAGCGCGCCGGGCGAGTGGGCGGGGAGGGGGGCCCGCGGGGAGGGGGCCGGGGGAGGGGGCCGGGAGAGGGGGCCGGGAGAGGGGGCCGCCAGCCCCGCGCCCCCCGCCCGCCCCGCGCCCCCCGCCCGCCCCGCCGCGCCCGCCCGGAGTGCGCCTGTGCCGGGCGGCGAGGGGGAGGGAGACAACAAAAACCGTATTTTGTGTAGTAAATCGGAGTCCCGTTGAAATATTTTAGCTATGTGCGCGTGAACATTAGCGCAGGACATCTCGAGTAAATTACGCGAATGAATGATAAATTTTCAAATATTTCATTGAATATCGATTGCGGTGAATTAAAAAATAGTGCACGAGTTGTGTGCGAGTTTGAATTGAAATTCGTGGCATACAATTGTGTACAAAAAATGGATTACGGTCCCGAGCGATCGACTCGGCGGAGGAAGTTTGAAAAGCGGAGAAAAGCGGCAGATCGAATCGATTGGAAATGTAATTTTTTTTTTGGTAAACTTCGGAAATGAAACATTAAATGTGTTTTCGGTTAACCGGATAAAAATCGCGTACAATAATATATAAAATTTAATGACAATTGTATATCACAAATCGTCCAAATAAGTTGATTTTAAAAATAAATCTATTAAACCTATTACGAGATACTTATCATTCGACGACGATTGCAACGCGACATGTGTGCGTTTTATTCTGAAAGAAATGGAAAGGAACGTACATTTTAATAACGAAGCAAACGTTCAATCGGTATTTGTGAAATTTATTCTGAACGTACAAAGTAATTTATTATGGAAAACGTACGATTTTGTAAAAACAATACTTATAGAACGATAATTCGATCGATCGTTCTTAGTGTGCAGTAACTGTATAACGCGTAGATTCAATTTCGAAACATCGATTCTGCAGATAAAAAATCAAAACTCTGAAAAGTCTTCTCAAATTTATATAACAAATAATAAGTAAAAAACACTAGAGATGCTTCTCTATAATTTTTTTTTTTAACGTGATTATTACACAAATAATTGATAATAAAAAATACAAAGCAGTAAAAAAAATCCAGTTCTGTTATTTTTATCCGTGTTTTTTTTTTTTTATAAAGTAATTTTTATTTTATTTTTTCACAAAAAAAAATATCAATACGATATTTTTTATAATTTAATCGATCAATCAATAAAATGAAGTGTTTTGAGTTTTATCTATATGCATTATATTTCATTTAAGTCGAGCGGCTCTCGAGAGCAATGGTCACTTGTAGGTTTAACAAAAATAAATATACCATGTTAATTGAGTTAGTTAAATCTTGATCCTAGCTAAATGTTTTAGTGAGACTTTTTTTATATTTAATACATTTAATGAAAATACCTAGTTATTTTTTTTATATTTATGAATAAATATACTTGTACTAAAGAAGCAGTGGATTATCGGTTTCATAGTGGCTACTATATATATATATTGTTAATTATTGAGGAAAAAATAAAGTAAAGTAGAAAATAAATAAAGTAGAAAATGAAGTAAAATACAGTTTCCGCTATCAAAAAAAGTATTTATGCCAAGAGTCAATAGACTTATAACACGGTTCACATTGACTTGGGATTACATTTATTGATTAACGATTAAGATAATACTGTTTGATATGAAGTCTAGACTGTCCTTGTATTATCACTCTGCGACAAACTTATCTTTCCGGATATAGTACGAACGAATTCTTTTATTTCCGCGCGTGCGCGTGCACTCGTTGCGTATAAACGTAATAACTATACACAATAATTAGTATTTATATGATACAAATAATTCCACACCCGACAGTGCGTCTAGACGAGTAATTTATAAACAATATGACGAGGAACAAAGCCGCGGCCGCCCCGCCCTGCACGGGGCACGGGAGCTCCTCGAGGGACTTTACTAAGAAGTGAACACACGTTCTGGGACTTCGCAGTTGCACTGAGTACAAAGTGGAGATAAGTATTTTTTCCACGTCCCCTGATGCCAGTTAAAGTTTTCTAAACCAGTGAATAATAATAAAAAATAAAATCTTGTGCAGTGTTTACATAACAATAAGGAGCTAAAAATATAAAAAAACAACAAACGTGCGCTCAATATAATGTTATTTTACCATGATTCTGCATAATACTACTAGAAAGTGCTACCATAATGTCGAAAGCCCTTGTTCGTATAACAAAATTGAATTACCTAAATAATCTAAGTAATAAGCTTTTTTTTAAAACTAATACAACAGTTGATGCACAGATTAGTGTTTTTGCTCATCTGATGTGCCGGGCGAAGTGTCCGAGGTCGCGTGCACCGCAGACGTGTGTAGTGTTAGCGGGCCCGTGATTAGTGGTGACCGGCTCGCCGGGGCAGACGGCCGGCCGATAAGCAGCGATAACCCTCCACCGCGCCACCGAGCCACCGCGCCCGGGAGCGAGGTGAAAACACATGGAATTGCATCTAATTTACAATTAAAGCGAGGCGTTTGCATGATTAAGTGACGGAGTGGTGAAGATTCCGCGGACACCAAAAGTAACAATCAATATTTCTCGGCTGAGCTGCTCGCAGATCCGCCGCAGGGCTCGAGGGGAAGAGGAGGAGATGAAGCGACCGGGCCAAGAATATGACGATAGGCGGCATCAGCTCATCCGCGAGAGTAACAGAAGACCGGCAGGGTTAAAAATTTCTGTTTTTTTTTTAGAATTTCAACATATTTGGTCACCCTCAGGAATGATATATCCTAAAAAAGATTCATACCGAGAAGGTTATCTTCGAAAATTACACAGTGTTGACCCTAGTTGAATGAATTTTTTTTTGTATAGTTTTATAGGATATTAGAAAAATTGGAGAGTTAAGCACCGAAATGTGTCTCAAATCCGATGAAATTCTAGCTCTTTGCATATCCGTCTTGGCCTCCCGGTAGACGGAAATTGAATGTATGGATGTTCTTGTATGTGGATTCTGTTTGTGGATTTTGCCCGATGCATACTTGTGACGGACGATTCGTACATCAGAAAAGCGAGACATTTTAGCACATGATTTTAAAACTAAAAACCACAAAATATATCATTTTTGGTATTTGGTAGCTTTAAAAAGAGACTAACAGATTATCAACTTGTTTGAAATTTACGTTTCCGCTACTTCGGTACAAATCTTCTTGGTATTATGCTCTCATGGAAAAGGCACACTGTTGTGTGGTCACATACTGAAAGCTATGCAACTATTTATTTATATAATCAATCTTTCTATAAGCGATAAGCAGTGAAAAGATCTCAATAACAAACTTAGTTTAAAAACAGAGTAGCAATAGTATTCCTTTATACATTAACATTTGTTTTCGTTTTCCAATGACAGATTTGAGTTATCTTTTGTTGAAAACGGCTGTCGATAGACAACAACAATGAATATATCTATTACATTTTCATTTTTCAGCATCAATATTGTTATTTTTCTCAAAATTAAACAATTGACAATACAGGTTTTGTATTCTCCTGGTTTTTCAAGAACATTTCGTGCTAATAAACATTGACTATTTAATTCTAAAAATTAGGATTCGCTACAACGTGGTTTTAATTCGACCTAGAACATTATACCGCGCGCCCGCTTGTATTTTATAATGGATTAATAACTATTCTAAATGAGTTGTTATTTTTTATGAGTTTTAATTTTGCACCGAAACTCACTTCAAAGTCCCAACGCGTTAGCGCTCAGCTTTCTACTGACTTGCTTGGATTGCGAATACACGAATCAAATCATTAATGATCGCATAATGCATTAGCTCGCTTTTTATGTAAAAAAAACACCAGAAAGTAGACGTAACGCATTTTACTAATATGTTTGTTCGTTGTAAATATAGAAAAACTGTTCATTTATTTTTAATAATTATCTCATGAGCGGAATACATTCGAACACAGATAAAGAGCCTACCAGCATCATTCTAAATGCCTCTCGGGCACTACCCTACACCCTAGAGAGGGTTTTTCAATGGTATTCGTAATTTTCGAAACATTAGACATTTTATAATTTTGATTGCTAAAAAACAGAAAAAAAATGTCGCAACACCACGATTGAAACCTGAAACCTGGGTCGGCAGACAAGCGTGTTACCACTGGGTAAACGATGGCCGTAAGAGGCGGGAATATTTATTTAATAACTGTTTTATATAATATTGTTTTTAGTCCAGCCGCAGATGTTATCACAAATAGAGCCGCAGGCCGTGAAAACCGTCTCGGATTGAAAAGAGATAAAAACCTTTCATCTCAGTCAAACCGTGACGTCAAGGATTCTATGCCGGCTAACAAAAACAATCCGACTCCGAATTAAGTGGCTCAAATCCGAAATCACGCTTTTTAAAAAATAAAAATATTTGTATGTATCTTTAGCAAAAAACATATTTTAACTAAATAAGTTTTATATTCTACTTTTTTAAATCTTGATTTTAAAGATATCAAAGAAATCTTCTGAACGGGGAAACTTTTCTACGGTTTTTAATGGAAAAAAAGAAACTTCAACCGGAGTTGTATATAAATAACTTTGTTTATTTCTTATCATAGGTAAGGGCACTTTTGTCGTATTATTATTTTTATCAGTTATGGCAATAGAACCGTATTTCGTTTCTAACATATTTTATTTAACGCATATTTCACGAGCGAGAGACATCAAAGCTCTGAAAATCTGAAAATAGGAGTTAATAATAACGCTGTCGCAATTGACGAGGCAGGTGGGCGAGCAGTGAGAAGTGTTCAGAGGAAACCGCAGTTTGGATTGGTTCGATATGTCTCCCGCTTTAGTTATGTTATATGTTTGCCACGGCTTTTGTGAATTGATAAGATTTGATCACAGCGCAAAGTGGCTCTTTAGCGGTCGTCATGAGTTTTATCAAAGTTTCTAAAACAGGGGCCGCAGGAGGTGCAGCGACTTTGAAGATCTCTAATGATGGTGCGATGGTAGCCAGACGGCAGACGACCTTTTCGTCCAAGAAATTCTGTGAATTATAACGCAATTTAAATAGAGCCGTAGTGCTCATTAGAGAAGTGGCTCCACTGTGACCAAACTTCACAACCGCGCTCTTACATCGTTGTTTAAATTATCATACTTGTTATTGTTGTTCAATAAAAATAATTATCATCATACCGTACTAAACAAGTCATCTCGTAAACCGAGTCTATCCACGACAGGCTGCTTAAATTTTTAACACTCCACATTTAAACATCAAATATGAATAGGCCGCGGTAGAAAAGAAAGCCGCTTTTATCATGAACACTTTGAGGAACCTTATAGTGAGGGACATCAATGGACAACCGCAGTCAAATTAGTCGGTTATTTGTATCGATGAATTCGAGTATACGAATGCATTATAGAACACTCCGAGCAATAATTACTCTATTTATTATGTTAGTAAATATGTACATTTGAAAATTATTCGGTTACTTTCAATTTCGATGGAAATCTAATTGATAGATAAAATCTTTAAAAAAAAAAAAAACAACTAAACAGCGATGAACGCGAATTTTTTTCTCATGCTATCTAACTATGTATTTGAATATTATTTGGTTATTTTCGAGAGCTTCGACATTTGCGATGGCATGTTTTTGCAAGTTTTATTCCTGATTGACTTTTTAGCGGAGTGTTTAAATGTTTTAATAATAATTCGATTACAAACGTGAATCACTAACACCTAATAATCAACACGATCAACACAACAGCTTTCGAGGCTCAAACGCATACACGCGGGGCTAGGAATCGCAAGGGTCGCTGCAAAGGGAGAAGATCCGCAGCGGACGCCTGCATTCATCATTTAAACATCTACTATAATTTATTATCTGTTTCATTGTTTAAAAACATACTGTGTATTTATTTATCTCCAAAATCAAATAATAATGTTGAACAATACAAGCATAACAAAAACGAGCTACAATGAATCGCTATCGAAATTGGTTTTGAGTATTTCCTTCTGCTTGCCTACTTGCCAGTTCCTTTGCGGTTTTCTAACGAAATAGTGTGGTTCCTCTGTGTTTTTGCATTATCTTAGTTATATAGGCAACTCTTTGCAATGAATAATAATAGTCCATTGGAAAGCCGCCGCTTCTCAGCGGAGGTCCCAAGCTTCCGCCGGAGTTCGCTGCTTCATCGTGCGAGTTTCCCTTCAGACGGAAGGCGCCCGAGCGTCATGTTTAGAAAGTGTCGGTCACTCCAACGTCGACTTCTAAAGTGCAGTTGTCATTTTTGATTTCTATTTACCGATTCGTATTATCAAAATGTACGCAGAAATATTATAACCTCGAAAAATCATTTTGAGAAGTCAATTTAAATTATGTAAAAAATAAAACACGCTTTAAGGTTATAAGACATGTAAAAACTCTATTCAATACAGTTTTTTTTCTTCATTTTTTCTGTACGAATTGAAGATTAGTTGCAGCAGAAGGTATGGATCAATTTCAATTTAAATTTAATTAATTATTTTTGAAAGGACTTTCTAAAAAGTCTTTTTCGTTTTTGAAGAGGTATATTTTTATCAGCTACACTGGGCCAAAATAGAATTACATATTTACATAAAAATAGTTATATTGTCTGAATTAAAATAATTTGATAAATAAAATATCGGACAGATTAATTTAAAACGTAGAAACTCAAATCCGACCTTAAATTTTATATGATTAATCTTCCTCGTTAATCAAAATGGAAGTAATAATGAAATAATGTTACAATTCTAGCCGGGCACTGGTTTGCTGCGGGCAGGCTGCGTGGGGGAAATCCTCCACATTGCATGACGCACATCTTCATCTGCCGTTATTATAACATTGTGTTCTTCTGTTGCCTCTCTTCGTAGGAGGTTGATGACTATTTCCTCGAACATCTCGAATGGTCTCTATCCTGGGCCAGTCTCACCAATCCGGCTGCACTCCCGAGCACCAGCCACTGGCGCAAATTCCGCATCCACGTGAACTTCCTTCTACCAATGCCCCCTTTTTCTTTCGATTTTTCCTTGGACAATCAGCTGGAGGATGCCATACTTATTGTTACGAAAAATGTGGTCATTCGCTTTGCGCATTCTGTGCAAGACTCTTTCATTCGTGACGCGGTCAACCCACGGTATCTTAAGGATTCTTCTATACAGCCATATTTCTGGAGCCTCATTTTTTTTGCTTAGTAGCTGTCTTGAGTGTCCAAGCTTCAACTCCATAAAGGAAAACTGAGACGTCATAACATTTGGTGAATTTCCATCGAGATTTCGGATTTATATCTCTTGAGCATAGTACTTTCCTCAAATAATTAAATGTCCCGCGTGCTATCTCAATCCTCACTTTAATTTCCTGGTTAGGATCCCAGTTCTCATTCAACCAGCTACCCAAATACCTAAATCTTTTAACTCTCTCCATTACTTTGTTGTCGATGTACGTATTAAAGCTGTCGCGGCTCATTGTATACGAATTAATAAAACGCTTGCATGTGAATCATTTCCTTGCGAATTCAGTCATAACATATTCGTTTTACTACAATATTAATTGACCGCTATTGATTTATAAAAACATTTACAGTTGACTGACCAAACGTGTGAACGGCGTTGTGATTTTTCGTTTTGATGTCTAGTTATGGTATGATACACTACAGACTACAGTATAGAATGAAATTTTGATTCAAAATAATAAAGGCAAACTAAAATAAAACGTGACGTACCTGGACTGACGCGCCCGACCTGTGACATCTTACTGTGACATATGGTGACACTTTCAAATTTATACGAATTTGTATGAAACGCATTACGATGTTCAAAAGTTTCCAGTGTAAATATGTCGAAAATGGGTTTTAATAAAAGGTCTGAACATTGTGTACATTATAATGAGCACTGGGTCTGAGGAAGTTAATTAATATATATATTGATTTGAATTTTTGGAAAGAGAATCCACAAACAAGTGCGTGTAACCGGGCGGGGCTCCTGCGCCCCTGCAGTTGGCTCTAGCCCGAGCCTGCAGAAGGCGGCAGCGACGAGACAGAAGCCGCGGCTGGAGCAGACGGCGCGGTCGCTGACTGGGACCGGTTACCGCGCCAGCCTGCCAGCCAGCCAGCCACCCAGCCAGCCACCCAGCCAGCCAGCCAGCCAGCCACCCAGCCAGCCAGCCACCCAGCCAGCCACCCAGCCAGCCACCCAGCCAGCCACCCAGCCAGCGGTCAGCCACCCGCACACAACTGCCGCAACCCACAACTGCTTTACCTCACTGCAACTGCATGTAATACTTTTAAATTGTATATAACAAAATAAATGCATTTTTTTTTATTTACAAAAATTAAAATTGATTTCCTTAATACGAAAAACTAAAAGTCAAACTCGATGAAAAATATAAATTTATACTGAGTGATTCTTATCTTTTAGACTCTCCCCAGAGGAGGTTGGCAACCATTCCACTGAGCATATACTCAGTGGTCATGGTTTTCTAAGGGGAAAATAGTGTAATGCGTTCCAGGATCTTTCGGAAGGAAAAGTCTGCGTATTGCTGCTGCCCAATAGCATTATTATAAATCCTTCCCTTACAAAGCTCTGGCGTTTAGATCTGATACTCCTGCAGCAAGCTACAGAAATAATCGCAGAAGGCCCCCCCACCTCGACAAGGTACTTCCAGAGTACATCCCTCCACAATCACGTCCACTACTCCATTATCGATCCTTTACACACGCTCAGGGTACAGCCATGCACGAGCAACAGAATGGGAAGAGCGGGGAGGTAATAAATAAATTATCAAAAAAATATACACATAAATTATATAAATCGAAAGAAAAATGGTAATAGATAAAAATATTGACTAGCATTTATATTCAAAATATTAGACAAGCGTAATCGTACAGGTATATGCATGATTTTAGTAACCTTTTTGTGTAATTTGTGGTTGGTTTAATAAATTATCTCGATAATTAATCTAAAATTCTAAGCAATATTTACAAATTCTGTTTTTATTTAAAAAAAACTCTTAAAATGAATGATCTGTATTGGCTCGTGAAATGAAAAATAGAAATAAAAGCAAAGACAAAGATAATAATGCTAAAGTACCTCAGCTTGGTATGCGCCTGTCTGGTGAAATGGATGAGCTCGCGAGCTCTCGGGTAGAAGGAAAAGCAATGTCTAAACAATTAGTCAATCAGCCAACCTATAGTATGTCTAATGACAACCTTAAAATGCCTTGTCCCTCAACAAGAAAAAAAATTATAGTTTTACCGAAGCATTGTTAAATGTAATATTAAAAAATATACAAAATTAATAAAACTCGCACCAACACCCACAAATCATCTTGTAAGTATTGAAATCACCGTCTAATTTATTTTACGGAGAATTCCGAAGTCGTTATCAATTTCGAATGAAAAAAATACTAAAATCCAAATGTAACACTCCAGGAAAACTCAATTTTAGAGAAGTTGTTTCAATCGGTCTGGGCAGCAGATTTTGCTCCGCGGTTGTCTAGACGAGGAAATAAGAGATAAAGGGCTTAATCTCATGCACACGAATCTGCAGACATTATTCCGTTCGACTCACGACTTGCGTTTGCTTTTTCGTGTCTCAGCGGTCTACCTGCGCTGGCACACCTGCAGGAGTCTCAGTCCATCTACACATCACGGTACTTATTCGATATTAAGTTGGGAAACCGGGTCTCGTGTATCTTCACGGTTAAGACGATTTTAATTTCACCTTAGGTGTTGTTATTACTTACATTAAATTACTACCCCCAGTTTCTAAAATGGTGCTCTTCGACAAGAAAGATAATCTGTCAAATACGTCATATCGGCTGAATAATGCACCTTGTTCTCATTGAAAAGACATCTTCCCGCCGTAGTGCTACGAGCTCTTCCTCATTAGAGCCAAGTTCCGAAATTCGATGGTCTGCTCTGAATCTGCTATTATTTTATGTCAAAAATTTGTTATTTCAAATAATTAATATCATTCCCGGGTCAAATAGTACGCAGCAGCATAATATTACAAAGTCCGTTACAAATTGCATCATTAAAAAAAATCATCGAAAAGATTCGGGATGGACGTTTGAGATAAAATATTTTTTTATTGAGGTTGTTTTTAAATTAATTTTGTTGAAATTATTTTCATCTGTAATTTTTTTCTATTTTAGACCGTCCGATTTACTGTTTTATAGGAGATCTACATACGTAAAAAATAGAAACAAATAAATTTAAAATAAGTGATAAAAAATGTTTATTTGTTAAAATAACATATTTTTTGTAGTTTTCTAACAAGTCTGATTGTCACTTATGTAATATTAAGGCGTTTGCAATAATAAAGAAAGCGAGTTTCAAGTTCAACGAAGATACCACCGTAGGGTCTCACAAATCGTGATGTCTGGCCGCTGGAGAATCATCAGTGCAGTCTGAATATCTAATATGTACTTGATGTTAGTTTTTGTCTGGTGTCTCGCTAGGGTATGCTCGGAGTCCATTTATTTATCAGATAAACGGCGCTATATAACCGTTCAAACCTTAATAAAGTTAATTGGAGTTCCGTGAGCGTCACTGACCCTGCCGTCATGTCGAGCGCGTTGAAAAAATACGATCACGGACTATTCGGGTGCCGATTATCCGGGATGTCGTCCTGAGAATAAGCAACTCTTCAAGTAATCGATATTTTTTGACAGAGTACTTGGTGGAAGTATATTTAAATTTTTTAAATGAAATACTTGAGGGATTTTTCCGCATTTTAATTTTTATCGGTGACCAGTTTGATAATGCCAACGTGAAAAGTTGGCGAAACCTGTCACCAATAAAAATTAACAAGTGGAAAAATCACTCAAGTATTTTCTTTAAAATATTAAGTGACTCGTCCTCAAGTGCAATATAATTATGGCCAGGCTAATTACAAAACACGGACTGGCACGAGATTGTCTAGGCGCCCGACGGTCGTGCGCGAGCCGCGGTCAGTGCACACCCGACTTTTTACATGTGCTTTCAAGGAGGCAAGAGATTAAGGGATACGCTCCCGCAACCCAGAAGAGTGCTTATAAGCGAACCCGGGTGTAGGGTGCAAATGCCACAACAACAAAAAAGGGCTGTCGCGGCAACTCTATCTCATTTGGAAACGATGCACAATTTCGATTTATAGTACATATTTGTTTGCTTCATTAGTCGAACTTGAATCTTTCGCACAAAACTATTTATTTATAGTAATAATGATCTAGGCTGGCATCTGCTGCGTAAGATTACAAATACTAGCATATACTAGCTAACCAACCGATTGGCAGATAATGTGAGGATCTACTGGTTTTCGGTTCGAGGTAGGGTAGAGCAATAAGTTATGTCAATTTTGTTTAATTCCCTTAAAATTATGAACGATCTCCAGATTTAAAATGAAAAAAAGATCTTTATTAAAAAACTTTCTATGGTTGCGGGTATTTATGATTTTATTATAAGACCGCATCCCTTGGCCGCCAACGTCTTTCCCTGCGGCATCTTTTTTAAGCGGTTCACTCTTTCGTGATATCTGAATTTTAATGCACGACACTTGCTTAGGGAGTCATACAATGTATTACTTCAATTGATTCCGGGGTTCGACTGCAGGCCGACTTCGAGTCCCCGACACCGACCCGGCCGAGCGGCCGAGGACGCGACTCGGCTCGCCGCTATCGCGAATCGCCGCAATAAAAAAGCCGTACGGCGGTCATGAACCTTATGGGATCCGCCGGCCGGGGCCCATAAAAAACGACAGACACCGCAAAAAACGGTCTGGGGCAGCGCGGCGCAAGGCTGCGGTGACGTGCCGCCGCGGCCGCGACCGCGGTCCCCGGGTCTCGCGGCCCCCGCGCCCCCGCCCCCGCGCCACCGCCCCACCAGGTGAGTCTGCACGGCGCGGTCCCCGGGTCTCGCGGCCCCCGCGCCCCCGCCCCCCCAGGTGAGTCTGCACGGCGCGGTCCCCGGGTCTCGCGGCCCCCGCGCCCCCGCCCCCGCGCCCCCGCCCCACCAGGTGATTCTGCACGGCGCGGTCCCCGGGTCTCGCGGCCCCCCGCGCCCCCGCCCCCCCAGGTGAGTCTGCACGGCGCGGTCCCCGGGTCTCGCGGCCCCCGCGCCCCCGCCCCCCGCGCCCCCGCCCCACCAGGTGATTCTGCACGGCGCGGTCCCCGGGTCTCGCGGCCCCCGCGCCCCCCGCCCCCCCAGGTGAGTCTGCACGGCGCGGTCCCCGGGTCTCGCGGCCCCCGCCCCCGCGCCCCCGCCCCCGCTTTCTCCTCTAGGGTAATTCGCTCGGCCTCTGATAGTTTCGCTGCATTTGGAGTGCCGCTTCCGGCACCTAACTGTTAAAAGAGCCGTTCATTTCATGCGCCATTGTTCAGTGCCAAGTCTCATTATGACGAGCATCGCAATTAAACTAAATTATGTAAACAGTCATACTACTAATCTGACGATAAGGCTATCCAGAGTGTCCGGCAGCAGCGCCGCGCAGGGCGTACAGGTGACTACGGCGCAACAAAATTTAAGGATAGCAACATTAATTAATTGTAATATGAAAGACTATATACGAAGCTGAGTACTAGTTATAAAGAATTTATATATAATACATCAAATACATATAAACTCAAAAGAGAAAGTGTCGTATTTTACTCTTGAACTCGTGTTGTCGAATTACTATGACAACATGAGTTCAAAATGAAATTATTCAGTGGGAGTTATCTAAACGTTGAAAGAACAGCATTTATGAAAAAAATAAAGGGAGTCATATGATACGGTAATATTAAGAAGTAATATTAAGCTTAAAAAAATTGAATTAAATCTAAATTCCATGATTATATATTTTATTTTTGCTAATTTACATTAGTTCTTGGTACGGTACGATGTGTGGCTGTCCCCTGCTCCTGCGCGCAGGTTGTGGAGCTCACAAGATGTGGATCGAGTGGAAACGTACATGGATTTCTTTATTTTCGTTATTGACTCTAAACGTGGAAAAATAAGTGTAAAAATAAAACCTATCCAAAATGAATTGTAACATTTTTGAACAGATTTGATGCCGGTGCCCCGCTAATGACGGGCGCGAGCGTATAAACGGCCTATAATACAAGTACACAACCGTCTTACGTATTGTTATTTAAATAATCAATATTTTTGACAGAGAGTACTTGGTGGAATTCCATTTTTATATTTTAAATAAAATAATTTTTATTGCTGACCGGTTTCGCCAACCTTTCACTTTGGCATTATCAAACTGAGTTTAATAGTACCAACGTGAAAGGTTGGCGAAACCGGTCACCGATAAAAATAAATATATGGAAAAATCACTCATGTATTTAATTCAAAATATTATATAAATATGAAGTGCAAAATTACATTTAAAAAATACGTGGTTCTCTTTAAAGGTTAATATTGACAAAAAAAAATATTAATCGGTAATATGAGTGTTAAAATATTATATACTAAAAAAGGCCTCCATTAATTAAGTTAACTTAAGCGTGCTGCAACAGAATAAATGTTTCTGAGTAGGAAAAATAATTCATCTGATATCTGATAGCGTTTCGCCAACCTTCCTACGGCTGGGAATGCCATGCAAGGGCAGCGTCCGCCACCTGTTGAAGGGATGGAGACCCGAGGTTGTTGCACGCAGAGGCAGTATATTGGCCAAACATAAATATTTTTTTGCATTACAGAATATTAATTTGTACGACCTGTCGTAAAATAAATCAAATCGCTCACCGATGTTTAGAAATATTGGCGATACGATTGGTGACAGTGCCCCGGGTATCGCTTGGTTTTTAAGGATGTTAACATTTATTATCCAATAGTGTGTTTTTGGGACGCCATATTGTCACGATGCCAGGCCGTGCAAATGTTAAAAACTTTTTACTGTTTGCAAGAGAGAAAGGTTCGTTGAAAAGCTTTGCCGAGGTATATCAAAATTATTTGCATAGTTAAGGAAGAAGATATTTTTTAATTCTGTCAAAATCGTATAACCAAAAAATGTTGTAAAGGAAAAATAATGAAATCTGTCCAGGAGATGGTTCCCATACATATTTTCTTTTAAAATCAGGCTGCAAATATATGTACTACCATTTAGCGGTTACATAATACCTGGCATCCGATCCGGATATAAAAAAAATATAGCAAGTGTGCGCTTAGAGTTTATTAGCAGTGATGGATTTCTGTCGACCCGAGGAGTCTCGCGATCTCATTATTGTTCCTGGTAATCCGATACTCGCACCAGAGTGGAAATATTGCAGACGTCTTGGTTAAAACGGACGAGTTGTCAGAAGTTCTTTAGGGTTACAGCCCGCACTGGCGGCGCACCGGGGGCGGACTGGAGGAATTAGCGGTCGGGAACACCCGGAGCTGAGGCTGCAGTGGCCGCAGGTAACTCGCTACTGCCTGAAAACAAGACACTCCTTCCTGCTGCCAGCTTGACTGAGTTCTTTATTTGCGCGATCTACTAATAAATTATATTTATAATTATTGCACGCAAATCGGTTCAGTGCTAGAGCTTGTGAGAATCGATAACCACTCATCATTCATTTTAATTAACTTCATCATCATTGTGAAACCATGCAGCTGTAAATGTTATTTGGTAATTAAATAAGTTGAATTTAAACTATATTTTTATATTTGATGCTTGAATTTTGTTTATATTTCAACATTATTTGTAAGAGAGTACTCGGTAGAATTCCATTTTAATATTTTAAATAAAATTCTTTTGTGATTTTTCCACATGTTTAACTTTAATGGTGACCAGTTTCGTTGCCAACCTTTCACGTTGGAATTATCAAACTGAGTCGGTCACCAATAGAATTAAACACCTGGAAAAATCACAAAAGAGTTTTTCACAATAGACGATGAATGGGAGAAAAATGAGTTTTTGTATTTCTACAATTTACCTATTACCTTTTTATAAATTATTTTTTTCTTGGATATCTAATAATCCATATACTTAATTGCTTAATCGAGATGACTATTTTTTAGGATTTATTTTTATTATACATCGCAGTTTTCAACGGAGTTTAAAAAACAGTCATCACCCAATAGTTAAAAACATTTATTTAAGGGGTGCCAATACTCGCTTTACACATGTCGGCCACTACACGCGCCGTGCCACTAGCTGGCCGCGCCGTGCCACTAGCTGGCCGCGCCGTGCCACTAGCTGGCCGCGCCGTGCCACTAGCTGGCCGCGCCGTGCCACTAGCTGGCCGCGCCGTGCCGCGCCGTGCCGCGCCGTGCCGCGCCGTGAAGCCCACGCCCGCCCGCCGCGCGCTGGTGCTTTACATAACGGCCATTTGGCTGCGTGGACGGGAGGAAAGGTCAGTTTTTAGCGCAACTTATTAAAAGAATGTGTTGTTTTCGTGAGACATCGTCGTGGGATATTTTTAGATTCTATTATCATCCAGACAGGTCTGGCGGGAGGCGCCTTCGACAAACGATTCATCGTGCCGTTGACCGCGCGATCAATCTCTCGCGATGAAAATCCCACACGGTTAAAATATGTAGCGATAAAACCTGAATCATCGCACAAAATACGCACATCAAATTAAATCTTATGAAAACCGCACATCCAACTAGCTGAAATATATATTTTTAAACTACACGTACGAGTAAGCTTACTGGCTCGCTGGTTCCGTTCAAAGTAATGACTTCTTAACACTCTGGTGATAATTAGTGGAGTGCAGTCCACTCAAACATACATCGCATGCCTTGGAAGAATATTTCAGAATATAAAATAAACAACTTCTACTGACAATAAGCGAGGCTGTTATTGATCTCTGCAGGGCAGGTTATTTTCGCTTAAAATTAAAATAGCAACATTATTAACAGCAAAACAATCCTTTTAATTTTTTTTCACGACACTGGTAGGCCACAATCCTACGTGCCGAGATAGCCATGAAGGTGTTGGTTCGAATCCCATCTGTGTCGTGAAAAAAATCGAGATTTTTCTCGTCGTTTATGTGTGAATCAATTACTGTTAAGATTTAGAGTTTTTTTTTAATTAGAATAAAACAAGCATTACTAAAATAAAAACAAAAAATTTGCGTCAACTTTTTTTTTATCTTTGTTTTTTTAACAATTTGTGTTGATGAATCAGTGCAATGATGACTAAAAGTAGATACGCGCCCGGTGTCACCTCTACAAAAAATACAAATGATTTAATACGGCTTATATGCGCTACAATACAACCGACTAGCGCACTAGCCAATAGAGTCCTCTTTTGAGTCACTTTTTTGACAAAATTGTAAAAAAAACAGAAAAGGACGTTTAACGGTTGGTTTTCGGTTGTGTTGCAACGTGTGTAAGCCGCATTGCGTATCAAACGAAAGATTGGTGAAAAAAAATTTCTTATCGAAACGATAATTAGCTGTTGGTTACGTGCGCTTTGGGTCATTAAGGAGGTTTGTAAATAGATTAGGGTGAAGAGGGTAAATCATTTTTGTTTCATGAGCCTAGAATACGAAACGAAAAAAATATTTCTAATACGAAAAATTTCTAAACGAAAAAAATATTATAATTATAAAAATATGAATCTAAAAAATTCGCAAAATGATTTTTGTACAAAAAATATTTTAATTAAGTAACCATATAATTAACATTCCAGTCACTTTTTATTCACGCCAAATTAAAATTTTGACACACCATATTTAATAACAATAGTAAATAGGTACTTAAATGGCTAGAAAATTACGATAATTTTCAAATGTCAGTCTTTAAAAGTTTGATAAAGTCCTAGGCGAAAGCACTCATGTTAAAAACTACCGTAGCCCCTATTACATTTTCTTCATTAGTTTTGTTGAGTTTCTAATAGTTCAACAAAAAAATATTACATTTTTTTAAATTAATTAAACATCTAAAAAAAAATTACAATACTTGTCTCGAAGGTTTACAAAAATTGTAATCTTGAAGATTATTCTTAATGTAAATAAACATGAAATTCAACATTTTATACAAATGTAAGAGATTGTTGTGTAACAACAATGCAATACATTTACTACCCTTATAGTATAAAATTGATTGCAGTGTTAATCATTCCGTACCGCTGCGCACAGACCGCGCGGAGGACGCGCGAAGTGGGTCAGACAGGCTTAAAAATACAAAGTCATCGGATTGCATTGAATCGCGTCATCGCCAGACGTCATGACCGGTGCCGTCATTGCAACTACTGCCGAGTGCAGCCTTCGCCGGGTGGCGGGAGGGGGAGGCCGACCTCGGGGAGCCAGTCTGAAAGTCAAAACTTTAGGGAACTAATCTTTATTTCTTCTCTGTGATTGACACGACAATATCACGTATTACCTGATCAATACAAAGAATAAGACATTTTATTTATCACTAGGCGAAATTAGTTATCAGCAATCCGGACGGCCGCCGGTGCAGTGACGTCACTCACATCGGCAGCTCCAGCCATCTGGTAATCTTGCGTCAGCCGCCTGCACACGCGGCACCGCCGCTTCACGATCGACGGACGATATTGAATCGTTTGAAGTTTGCGCTGAAAGTTAATTTAAAAAAAATTATCTTTACTTTCTAGAACCAGGAAACGAATTTAAAAGACCGTATGACATGTTTAATCGCATTTCTCTGCTGCCTGTGACTGTTGATTGTATGGTGTTGCGGTTGAATGTCATATTGTGAATATTATATATTTTATAAATATGCTATTGATTTAAGGAGGTATTGAGGGATACGGCAATCACCTCAAATCATAGTAAATTCGTTCTAAAAATCTTAATAGGTTGAAGGTGGAACTCCAGCCTCTTCCTCCAGACAGGGATTTACTGCCAAAAGCTGACTATGGCGTCTTTAAATCTCGATGCACGAAGACCAAGTATAGAACAATATTTTTTTATATAAAATAATACGAAAATAATTTCTAGCAATATTACGCTACAAAAATGTATTTTTGAAACGATATTTTCATTTACATGAAACACCTATGCCATTGCTTGAAATTCCTTTTATCATCAACTATCAGAGTATTTTAGTTTAATATCTTCCAATCGTGGAATCATAAATAAGATCTTTCTTTTTTATGGATACTAAATTTAAAATTATAAAACCCGTTTTTTTTGTATTCACTTTTTAGAGTTAATTAGTTATCTCCTCAATTTGAATTGTACAAAAGTATTAACTATATGGCTGATGAACGTCCGATTAGGTCTAAAATATGAATTATACGAGTATATAAATAATTCCATCAACAATGTGTCAATATTATGATATTAATAAAGTTAATCGCAATGCCCGAGGCAGCTGCTATGGCAAATTAATATTTATCTCCAATGCACGAGGAAGGGGCATATTTTATTAACAAATAAAAAACATTAATTTATCGTTCCTCCAAAAACTCTGAGGTCATTACATGAAGTATTTAATTGTGTATTTAACGTAACAAACCAGCGTTTAAAGTAAACTTGCAGCCGTCATCAGACGGCAATCATCATTACCTTTCCGCTAATGACACTCGCTGCAATGTGTACTGTCTGGTCTTCAGCGGTCTTATCACGGGGGCTACCGCAGTTAAGACGGCGGCCTTGTCCGCAAGCGAGCAGATCGTGTCTTTCCATGAGCTGTAACCGCTCCGCGTATGGGCAGTCGTCTTCGAGCGGCGAACATCATTTCCCGCCCGCTAATGACACTCGATTAGCTGAATACTGTTTTGTCTGCGGCGGCCTTATCGCGAGGACTACCGCAGTCTAGACGGCGGCCTTATCGGCAAGCAAACAGACCTTGTCATTCTATTACATGTAACCGCCTTCTGCCAGCGTAGTCGTCTTCAGGCGGCGATCGTCGGTATCCTCCCGTCGATGATGCTTGCTGCGCTGCGCACTGTCTGGTCTGCAGCGGCCTTATCGCGAGGTCCACGCAGTCTAGACGGCCGCCTTATCGGCTGGCGTACAGACCGCACCGCGCCACCGGGTGTAGACTGTGACCGCCGCCTATCCGGTGCAGCGGTCAGAACGGCCGAGAAGTCGCCGGACAATGGGATTTCCCCAAATATTCAAATGCGAAGTAGGAAATATTTTAAAAATAAAAATAAAATCAAAAATGGATAAAAGCGCGAAAACACAATTCTTACAAAACTAATCTGTTTTTGTTTGGTTTTATTTTAAACATTCTGTATTGGTAACAGACGTGATTAGCCCTGTAAAAATAATTCACGCAAGCGCTTGCTACAAAAGTAATTCATATAATCTCTCAGGCTTTTGTTTTTAGGATTGGCGACTGGTTTTTTTAGGAAATTGAAAGATCCTTAGAAATGGGGGTAATAACCCTGGAAACTCTGTTTGCTCCCACGATTGCGACATCACCATTCGTTCGATAAAAAAAAAGTAGTCACGAGAATTATTGTCTAAGGTTTTTACAGCATTTCACATCTCGTTATATTTTCTACCATTTTCTAAGCTCCCAATGAGATCAGAGTATCATTAAAAGTTCAATGTGCGTGGCGAAATTATAACACTTGTGATATGAATAGGTAATGCTGCTTATCTGGCAGACTAAACATGGGAATCTGCGCCGGCCGCGGGAGTGACGCGCGCCGCGATAGTCCGGTCGGCGGCCGGCGGGGCCCGGGGGGGTCTGAGGAGCCAGGGCCCGAGGGGTCTGAGGGGCCAGGACCCGAGGGGGTCTGAGGGGCCAGGGCCCGAGGGGTCTGAGGGGCCGGGGCCCGCGCCTCCGGGGACGCCCAGCCCGACTGCGCCCTCGGCCTCCAACCGCATGCTGTCTTCGGTCTGTCGCAATATTGTATCTAAGTCACTATCTTCGACAATGCTGCTTTATCTGATGATTCATTCATCAACGATGCACTTTTATCGCAAATAGCATGGCGGTAGCCGCGCGCGTGTACTGTGCTAGTTTTCGATCGTCCAATAATTTTGATTCTTTGTTTTGTGTTCTCGTCATAGCTTTAGAGTCAATGCTTAGATACAATTTTGTGTTATCAGTGTACGGATTTGCTCCGTCGCTTGTGTCATAATATTCACGATAACGGGTGTTAATTGCGTGCTTGACTGATGCCAATTAATAACGCAGACATAATAAAAAGTTGCACCGAAGCAGACATGGTTCTGTCATCTTCGAGAATAGATGGCCGGGCCTGGCAGTCTCGGTGAGGCCGGAGGTCGAGATCACTCGACACGTTCGCATCTCCGCGACTCTAACTGAACATTCGCATTCCCACTTGTGACCGTGGATAAAAGCACAGATATATTCATACTCGCATGTGAATCTGTTGAGATAGAATTTGGTTTTCATTGTTGTATTTGCACCAAAAACGCTTTCATTAAATATTTCACATTTCCTTAATCTCTCACTTACGGTTTTTAGGATATTAAAGGCAAGTAAATCCTTAGTTTTGTTCTAGCCTTTTCTATGTAACTTGTATCTACTCTGTCCGTATGTTAATTTAATTGAAGACTATTAAATATTATTAAAAATTTAATATGAATAATAATTATCTCTTTATCACGGTTGTTATGATAATTGTCCTACATTTCTGTTTTTTTATAAACTTTATCAATATAGATGGATACGAGTTATATATTTTGAATGTGTCGTGATTATATTATGTCATCATTTGCTGTTTAATCTGTGGAAAAATCGTAAAAATTCTTACAACGAAATAGTAAGATTACGGTTAAATAGAAAGTTCATTTAATAGTTACGATTTTTTTGTATTTTTTAAAAATATACATGATATCAGAATATTCATTTATAATGTGATTTAGAGGTCAATAAGTAATTTAAAAAAATCATACGGATATCATAAAAATATACTTTATTTTCTTAATTTTAAATTTATTTTCTTAAGTAAAACCAATAGTTGTAACATAATATTTAAACGATTGCTTCGAATATATGATGAAAATAACAGGCGTAATTTCAGATGCATCGTTTCAAAATATTTAACAAAGTAAATAAGATATAGACGTCATAATACTATTAAAATGCGATTCCAGGTATTCTGTCTGCGAGCAAGCTGCTGGCTCTGATTCACTCCAAGCAGCCACCGTCGACCGTTAACCGTCGACCGTCGACCGTCGACCGTCGACCGTTGACCGGCGGCCGGTCCGCGCGCCCCCCGCACTCTTCGAGCCCCTGCGCCCATCACGCCCATCACGCCCATCACGCCCATCACGCCCATCACGCCCATCACGCCCATCACGCCCATTATGCCCACCGGGTGTTGTGCAACCACACTCGCCTGGTGGGTGCTGTTTTCTTCTCTCGCATGTTAAGAATTTTTTTTATTAAAATAAGTATAATAAAGTATTCAGAAAATTCCCGACATTAAGCACAATTTATAATATTTTAAATATTATAGAATACTTGAGTGTTTTTCCATATGCTAATTTGTTTGATAATGTTTGACTCAGTTTGATAATGCCAACGTAAAAGGTTTGCGAAACCGGTCGCCAATAAAAATTAACATGTGGAAAAAACACTCGAGTATTTTATTATATTTTAAATATTAAAATGGAATTCCACCAAGTACTATCTGTCAAAAATATTGATTATCACAATTTATAAACTAAAAATACAAAATAGTCAAAGTAAACAATACGATTAGCTCATTTGGGATGGACAGTGGGTACATGATTAAATCAATAAAGTTTGGAATGTGGATATGGTCCAGGCCGGAAGCGATAGATACCCCAGCTTCTCGGTAGGTACGGAGCTGAGATTTCTCAGTCGGGCGGGGCTGGTCTCAATTATTTCTGTTGCCGGAGTTCCAGTTCAACTCTGCCAGGAAACAGCGTCCGAATAAACTGACAACTAGAGGCACGTCTTCAGACATATAATTGCATCTATATTACTGCAATTAATGTTAAAATGCAACATGTTCTTGTGATTTTCGTTTAAAATATTAACATTTTTCCCTCTGCCAAGGGGTGAAGTCGCCGCGATGCAGAGAACCAGGCTTCCGACAAAGAAGACACTAGCACCGATACGTATTTTTTGTCAATTTGGTATTTTTTAATTAATTAATTAATTAATATTCCAATTATAATTTAATTAAATAAACCAAAAAGGCTTATACGACAAATACGTTTTACGACAGTGTAACGATGGTATTCAATATTTTAAATAAAATATTAAAATGGAGTTCTACCGAGTATTCTCTGTCAAAAATATTGAATACTTAAATTGTTTTCATCTCAGTATTTTAAACCCATGTCTAACTTTAATTTTAAAATGTTGTGAGACAAAAGTACCTACAGTAAAAACCACACTACTTAGTTTATTTTATTATTATAATTTTTTTTAAAGCACGGAAAATTCTATATTAGCCGTTTTGAAGTCGAGCTCGTTACAAATTAAAGACAGAAGCCGTGGACGCAACGAGTTGCGCTCTAGTTGCCTAATGATCTTCTAATTGCGTTGATTCTCGGATAGAGAACATTATAATCTTAATTATTGTCAATATACGTATATCGGTTCAACTTCATACATATTTTTTCATGGATGCCATGCTATTGGCCAATAAATAACAATTTACGAAGTAACCTTCCATTGTAAAATTTAGGTAGTCTTTTGAAGACTTGCCGCAAAAAATAATAATAAAAAAATGAACGGTTGACGCACGACCGTAACTGCAGCCGAGTGACCTTCGGACGGCCGCACGAGAGGAAACGGCGGCTGCAGATAAGTGCAGTTATTTATAAAGTTTTTATGCAATTCAGCTTTATCGCGGCCGATGGCGATTACTCAATCGCTCCGTGCGGCTGCTGGGCTCGGTCGAGCACACTTCACTTATAAAACTTTTTGATATCTCTACTTTGCAAATTTATTTAAATGCAACATACGAGGATAGTATTTTTTCCAAATCCGGCACGCGGGCGGATCTCGACCCCGCTCCTGCGGATGTCGCTCCATGAGCGGGCTCGCTCGTCTTATGAAAGTGTGTCACCGATACACTAATGGCACACAAACCATTAGTAACTTCAATTAGTTTTGTCGGACACGAGAGTGTATTCAAAGAATATTTAAATTAGCGAAGACTCGAACCGTTGATTAACGATAAATATATTTTTTTAGTTTTGATTCACGCACAAGGGCCTCTACACCCGTAACAACTTATCGCGCCACCAATATGAAGCTAGCCAATAGCTTCCTTTTATTTTGGGTGCTTTTTTTTTAATGGAAGGAGGGTGCTATTGGCTAGTGCAAGTTGGTAGCGCTATTTGTTGCTACGGGTGTAGCGGGCTCAAAATGACGAAATATATATTTTAAAACATCAGCTATAAATTTGTATATAACGATGCAAATTATCGCTCAGTCGATAAAGCTACGGCGGTAAGAAGATCGAGGGCGCCGGTCGCGCTCACTGGTGTGTTCAAATCACCCGTGGTCAAAAAAACGATGATTTTTCTATGCGTTTCATACAACAATCGATTTTTATAAAAAAATATATATTGCAGTCTTTGGTTGTGGAAATGAACGAGCGGTGGTGCAGTGTCCCGGGCTGGGGCTGGGGCTGGGGCTGGGGCTGGGGCTGGGGCTGGGGCTGGGGCTGGGGCTGGGGCTGGGGCTGGGGCTGGGGCTGGGGCGGGGGCAGAGGCGGGGGCTGGGGCGGGGCTGGGGCGGGGCGGGGCCGCACGTGTCGCCCGCCTGTCTGCGCGGGCGCGCACCCACCGGGCTATGTATAGCGCACGCCGACATTTTACACCGTCTCCAATCATGTTATATTTCTGATCCCACTTGAGACAAGGCGCGAAAGTAAAACGTACCCGTATACAAAAACTTCATTTTAATTATATAATTAGTTATTCGACTATTAAACATCTGTTTCTCAAATCACAGAAGCTCAAGATTATTAAATTCGTCCATTAGTAAATTCGTCTCTTAATTTTATCAAAAGGTACATGGGATGCGAACTAGCGGAATGACCTTCGTTTTATGTGTCCAGACTATAGGTTTGAAGATATAGCCCCCACCGACACCTAACAAGAATACATGGGAAATAAAGATTTAAGAAGATAAAATGAAACTAAGAATCTGGGGTTCAAACAAGGGTTATTTTTTTTCAATCTTAAATTGACTAATGGGAAAAGCTGTAAGTTTGGCTTTTGCCAGTCCCCAGCGCTGTTAGACGCTGACGATTGCCAACTGAGAGCGCCTACTCACGACGGTGAGAGATTATTATAGCTTTCCTCAGATGCAATAAGAGAAACGTTTACTTTTAATTGTCCTTAGTGTTTCCCAATTCCCAAGCCGAGAGACAGAGTCTCGCAAGCACCAGAAGGGCCATAGAAGCTGTCAACCTGGACGCTTTCGCGGCGGAAAGAAGTGCCGATCGCCAGCATCTGATAAAAATGTCTCGCGTATTGATTGTGCGAAGACAGAATACTCGCCAGTCTCTTCCCTCAATGCTGAGCATGTCTATACAGTTTTATAATTGTTTCTTTTAACACCCCCGTCAATGAGCAAGTGAGTAAGAATGCCCGTCAGTGCAGGTGACCAGGCCCGCGGCCCGCCAGACGCGCGCGGTGTAAATATAGCCGCGGCGCATTCTTCGCCACTTTTTATACCGCGTCTTCCTTTTGGGGCTCTTAGTCACCGCGCCCGAGACCGTCTGCTGCCGACAACAACAAGGCTCGCCCCACCCCGCACCAGGTAGCGCAGCTCAACACTCGGCCACAGTTTTATCAATTGAATACTGTGACTGACAATGCAGCACTTCGTCGCTCCATAAACTCTAAGATAATAATACCATCTTTGCTAGCTTCGAAACATCCCGAGCTCTCGAAACCCGCGGCCTATACTATACGCTACACTATACTATACGCGTACTATAGCCAAACAGCAAATAGCTGAATTCTAAAAATATATTGGCCGGATTAGATTATTTGCTGTGTTTGTACGCATTTATGACAAATTTGCGAAAGAAATATGTTATTGATTAAAAATACTAGAATTATAGATTAAAGATGTATATAACAAAATTGTTAAATAATTACTGTTAAAATAAAAAAGAGGACATCAAAATTCAGTAACTCTATAACATAAGGTCATAACTCCATAAATAATTATGTATTTTGTGTGAATTTAATGTCAAGGCTAAATAAACGTAAAAAAATGTATTTAAACTTATTAATATTATTATAGAAAATTTGGTTTATTTTGATTAGATACTATTAATTGTATTTAAATATAAATTATTTTATAAAACGTGTCGTAAGAACTAACTTAAATTTAATAACAGTCACTATCATCACAATTTAATCGATGATTACAAAAACCCAAGCTGCCCATACACACTGAGACACGAGCGACAACCGGACGGTGATAAGCAAAAAGCGTTTTTATTTTCTTCAGTAAAACTGTAAAAAGAAATTCAGAATAAGAGAACGATATTGGCTATGGACCGTCGGTATTCAGTTGTATCGCAGCATGTGTGGGTGACTTGTGAGCAGTGGCGGCAGTAAAATGATTATTTGTTGTTGTTTAAATATTGCAGGGTGCACCGTGAGCACTCAGCGCAGGTCAAATTCCCAACCCAAATAAATGTCTAGTGCGCTGCTCACCGCCCGCGAGTCTGCACTGCTACGAGTAATCGATTGCATACAAGTTTTTGAGAAATCGATTTACACAAGAAATAATGAGAGAAAAAAAAATTTTTACGACAGCAGACCGAAGACTTTTTTTTCAAGGATTCGCCCCATCGTTTAACGTGCGAACCGATCACTTAAAAAAAATTCGTTCACAATAAGTGTTTATAGGTGATAAATGCGGAAATACTAACTATCGGTTAATTTGGACAAACGATTGAAGAATTTCTACCGAATTGAATCGAAGAGTTTGAATGTTGGTAAATTTAAGTCATCAAATTTTTAAATAAAAAAATTATCGGACTCTGGTATTCGGAAAATCGTTTGCATGGGAATTTTATTAGGCTTTTGGAAATATTAATTCTTGAATCCAATCTCCAATTACCTTGCTATTCGTCTTGCAGTGTTTCGCTATTAAAGAAAAGTTTGGTTTTCAGACTCTCAGTTAGGATTATCTAAGCTCGGATATATCCCGAGCGTTTCAGATTCGCTCGTATGGACGACTTACTCAAATCGATTCGGTTATTGAATCGATCGATCACGGCCACCCCTGGAGAGTGACGCACACCCCGCGCCGGACGTCTGCGCCCGCCCGTCAATGGCCGACACGCCGTCTCACGCCATTGTTAGACTCGGTCCGTTCCCGCTCCGCTCTTGAAGGAAGCGGTGTTTATTTTTTTTATCACTTAACACTAATTAAATTACATAAACCGAAGATGTGAAATAAAGTTTTCGTCTAGTTCAATTCATAGTCACGGACAATTGCTAGTAGCCATGAGACGCCATGCGTGAAATAAAAACTGGTGGAAACTGTCCAATATGGTATTAAAAACACGATTCCATTTAAGTTGTTATACTGAATTACCCGAAAGCTTGCATTTTACATAAATTATGCGACAGGACACGATTCAATTCGTGTTCCGGTCTCTCGGTATCGTTTTTTTGACACTGCAACAAGTCCAACTTGGCTATTGAACTAAATATTGCATTATGATGATAATAAAAACAGAGCGTAAATTGTAGGCTGCTGACCCCGACGGGTGCGTGAATGGTCCTTGTTGGCACTCCAACTGACGGCATCATCCGGAGGTCCGCCTGATTGAGATCGATAAAGTCTGCTGCGGTCGGAGCTGAAGCACTCCAACGCCGAGATTCTTCGGCCTTCCGGATAGTCCTAACTTCCTCCTGCATAATATAACTGTAAAATAACCTCATGTACTCTGTCGCACAATGCAGGCGAGCCGATGAGAAAGGACGTCTCGTCGAAATGAAGTACCGTTGCCTATTTGGAAAAATCTATCGTTTCGTGGATTCGTTTGCGCTGCAATTTCTGGCATAACGAGGAAAAACGAGGAAAATGAGTGTGTGAAATTTTTTTTATTTTTATTTCTAACGCAACTGTTTATTTATAGTACAGGATGTTTCAAAATTGTTGATGTAAAATATATTATGTCAGTGAGTGTTATACGATCTATTTAAAAGTCAGGATGTACACTCCATCGTGTTTGTTACCGCTGGCTCTAAATGTAGAAGTTAGGGAAGAAAACATGTTATTCGATGGGATTTATTTACACCATCTTGTAAACATTGAGGCTAAAAATGGTGGTTCTGGTATTCGGGTGATCGACCGGATGCCCTGGATGCTGGACTCCAGCTCCCGGCCGGGTCCGGAGGGACCTCCGAAGCCGCAGGTGGCCGGCGACGCGGCAACGCATTCCCCAGCGACGGAGACGGGCGCTCCCAGAATACCCGCCCTTCTATAAATACCCCACAATGAATTAAACGCAAAAACGCACGAGGCGAGTGCAGCGGCGCCGGGCGCGGGTCTGCCTTCAATGGAGGTCGTGGACTAAATACAACCCATTGAGGTCCACGCATTATCTTCCCAACGTCTGTCGCTCTGAGTATATGCACTCGCAAATAAATCCTGTTAAAGCACATTCATGAAGCCCCTTAATGCATGTATGTTGGGAATTTATAAAAAATATTGAAGTTCATACTACTATATTCACTGCAATATACTACAGTGTTAGTATAATATGATGTAGAAAATTTTCACAGCGAACGATACACCGTATTGAATGCACACGGTTATCTTTAAAACTTGGTACTTTTTAAACATGGTTTATAGTTTTCAACCGAAGCAGCAGCAGGTAAGCAAATGTTTTACTTAAAACTATTTTTAAATATTAAAATATCTTCCTCTGTGCTTTGGGTTCATCACCACCTGGGATGAGAAAAGAGTAGGAGGATGGTTGTAGCATTTTCCTCGTCCGAAATACTCTGCGCTATTTTCCGCATTTAAATTTAGTGTTAAACCAGGGCGGAGCAGGAGCTGGCGTCGCGCTGTGTGGCACACATTTAATAAAAAAAATACACCATCAAGGTTACATGTACTTAATTATTTTAATTCAATACACTTTATGAATGGAAGAAATGCATAAAAAATTTAATGCAAAATAATTAAATAAATCCTAAGTTATTTATATTAATTACTATTATAAATTTTACTTAATATTTACAACTATAACAGATTTTCAAGTGTAAAAAATAAAAAAAGCATTCATTGAACCACACATGAAATATCAAATAACTGGAAAATTATCAACGATCGTTATTTTGGATTGTATTTATATTTTTCAAACGATATCTGTAAAACAACATTTGATTTCGTGAGTCCGAAAAATGAATTAATAAATACATTTTGGTATTGAAGGTAGATATATTTAAAAAAACTATAAACAAAGCTTTTTTTAATTGTAGATTTAACGGATTGTATTTTTATTACTAATATTATTAGGCACATTAGTTCATACATAGAAGATGATTTAAAGAAACTCTCAGAAAAATATCATCGTGATTTGTGTGGTATTTGAACCCAAGTTTCTTAAAACCATCTTCTATGTATGAACTAATGTGCCTAATCATATTAGTATTAATATAATAAACCCGTAATGGGTAATAAATACGCATCTGATTGACGTTTAATCAAAAAATCGACGATTGTATTTTTAGCAAAAAAACCTAAATTATTGACATCCTGTCCAAAGCGGTATATGTCGCTCGTCGATTCTGAAAGTGGCAAGATTAGCCCCCAACCCTGCAGCCCCTGCAGCCCCTGCAGCCCCTGCAGCCCCTGCAGCCCCCGCAGCCCTCGCGCGGCTCCGCCAATTAGTGCTCGGTAATGACCAGCACGGCTGCAGAGGCCTTTGGGGCCACAAAAAGCCGCCTGCCGCTCGTCTCCCAAACAACCCAATGGATTATCCACAGAATTGCTTACTATATGAAATAATAATTCTTATAAAGGTGCTTCAATAGGAACTGACTATATTTTTTTACCCTCGAGGGAATAAAATTCAAGCTCGGATTATCTGAAAACCGGAAGTCTAAAACCAAATAACCCTTTTAAAAGAGAATGTCATAAAGGCGTAATAAAATAATCAACAAGTAGGAAATGTTCGGAGGAAATTGCGGCTGTGCTCAGCGTGCCTCGTTGAATACAGAGAAATCACAGGAAACCGATTAGAGGGGGTTTTTATCGAAAGGTTTTCTTATCTTTGTACAAATTGTAACTCAACAGAACCGAAAATAATATTTTTTCAATCGGACTCGAATAGCAAGTCACGACACGAATTATAAGTAATTTGAAATGTTTATTTCCAATTTTTCGTTAACTTTAAGTGTGCAATCAACAAGCAACAATTCGAAGAATACGTGCATACACTCAAAAATTAACTAACGGCTTAACAATAGGAATTATCAAGTGGAATTTTTTTTCTCCAATTTTAAAGGATTTTTACAAAGCCTCCTCGTCGCCACCTTTACGGCCTGTCGGCATTACAAAGTAGTGAGGTGGTAGAGTCATATTACGACGGACAGTCGCCCCGCGGCGCCCAGTCGAGCTCCTCGCGGCGCCCAGTCGCTAGTCATTATTTATATCCCGGGTATAATATTTTATTCCGTCTTAGCTAAATTATTAATTGAAGGAATAAAAAAAATCAGAATTGATAGCACCGATATGAAAATCCAAAAATAAAAAATGATGTCTGTTTTATATTCATTTTGTTTTTGTTGATTAATATATTCTGTTAAATGACAGTTAAATGTTGGTAATACACAGGTTATTTCTTGGAATTAAGCAATTCATCAAAACTACGCGGTTAATGTATAAATATAAAATTTGTTGTAGTTTATAAGAAAAAATTGTACAGTAAACATTGTTGAATGTATTATTTTTCTGCATATTTCAGCGAGTAATTGTCGTTAAATTACTGCCCGGCTTGATATTAAGAAATAAAACAAGCGTTTCTCAGAGTAGTTTAGAATATTTTAGAGAATATTAATCTTAAGGTATAACACTGCAGCCGAGTGGGCGTAATTAGTTTCAGCTTTCGGGTGTTGTTTGCGGTGCTGGTCCAGACTTCACGGCCAGCGGGCGCGCTGACACCTCCTTCCTGCCGCTCGCTGCTGACCGCTTCTCCCGAATGCTGGCTTCTATATAATGCTGCTGATCTGGGATGGCGAGAAGAAGAAGGCGCTCGATTTAACTGGCAAATCCTATGTAAATAAGCACTGAATATGGTGCTACGAGTAAACTAGCCCAATTGTGAAATGACCGGTATCGCGAACAAACTTCGTCGTCAGTGATGGCCTAGCCCGGCCTAGATCTAGCCCGTCTCGATCACTTTAAAAGTGCCTCGCAAGCTATAGTGTTATTGGGTGGTGAGAATATTACATCTATTATTATTACTTTTTAAATATTTGAGGAAACTGTAATACAAAATATAAATACAAATTTTAATTGTTTATTTAAAATAAAAACACACATCGAATGACAAAGAAGGGTTGATCTTGAATAACAAGTGATTTTTTGTTGTTGGAAGAATATTATTTCTAGTTTTTATCTGTACTTTGTGGACCTTGAAAGTGTTGCAGAGTTAATAAAGAATCAAAGGTGTAGGTCAGGATTCTTATGATGCAGAAAATCTCCGCGATATTACTTTTATTAAACTTCAATGCGCCAATCAAGGCAGGTGTGACCCGGAATGCGAAGCGCTGGCACAAGAAGAACAAAGTTGATAACATCACTTAATAAATACAAGAACCGACAGCCATGAGTAATGTCATTAATGTACTTTTTGAATCAAAGATAATAGATAGGAGTGGCCGCGAGTCTGGCGCAGCTGATCTGGTGTCCATAGGCCAACTGAAAAAAGTGTTTCCTTTTTAATTTTGTTACGAGTGGGCAGCGGCGCCATCACCGGCCGGCGCTGCGGCGAGAGATAAGGAGTTAGTGCCAATATAATAAACCTAGTAATAAAATATACATTGAACAATCATAACTTAGCTGTTTGATATATCACACAGATTGCATAATACGTTTTTGAAGCGCTCGCGCCGTGAGATCCTTCCTCTGCTTTCCGTCCACTGACCACCGAGCCGGATACTTAAAATTCACAATTCAGGCTGATCGGTCGTCATCTATAAATATATACGCAGTGACTAATAAAAATTTAACTGGTCTATTGATTTCTGGGTAAGTGTTGTTTTAAGCTCATTGAATATGGATTTTTGTACCCCTGTCAGATCTCAGCCGTGCTCCTGATCGCCCAAATATCTCTCTGAAATATCTTAGTATAAACCTAAATAAAATGCATACTTCCTTTTATATAAATATTAAAACGATTTCAACGGGTTTGTAAGGTAGTGTATAATATTTTTGAGTTTATTGCATTCTCGGCTGCTGGCTCGGCTCTGATGTCGGGCCCAGGGCAAGGAGCGAGCATTTTGGAAATGGTTATCATCGACGCCCGAGCCGCTCGGATCTTCTTTATTGTTAATAAAACAACTGTCTAGACGCACAATTGAAACGAGCGAAAGCATCTCGCGCGGAGAGTAGAAGCTCGCGAGTATTTTTATATGTACATTTTAAATTAGCATTGGTTTCTGCGCAAAGTTCGTGCCAAGAGTGTGAAATTAAAATCCTGCGAGCCGTGTTTGGATTAAAGTGATTTTATAAATATAATAGTGTGTCGCAAGAATGAAATCAAACATCAGTTATATTAAAAATATTTACTCGTGGTCAAAATCCCCAGGTTACGTATTGAACGTAAATACGGTTCAGGATATAAAAAAATGGAAAAATATTGGAAAATTATTAAAAAAATTATTTTACTTACACAGTTCGATAAAAAATGCTCATTATTGTAAAATTATCACGAAAGATTTATAGAGCGGAAGAATCTCAGTCTCCGATATTTTGAGAACAATGAGATTATAACTATTTAAATTCATCAAATTATATGAGCGGGCAAGCGGTGGAAAGCGTTCACAGGTGGCCGGTCGACCCGTTACATCTTGCTATGTGAACAGGAGAGTCACAAAAAATCTACCCTAGAGAGCCCGTCTCTTCGGAGATTTCCTCACCTCTGAAATTGGAGACAATTTAGAATTAATATGATTAGGCATGTGCCTAATCATATTGATTCTCCAAGCTTACATGGCCGGTGCATTATGCACCGGGCATGTAAGCTTGGAGATGTGAGTTCGAATCTCACAGAAGTCACGATAATATTTTTCTGAGCGTTACTTCATTAAAATTTCCCATATCATACTAATATATACCTGTATAGGTAAATAAATACGCACTTGATTGACGTTCAATCCACAAAATAGACACATACGAGGGCGGTCCGATAAGTACTAAGCCTCACCGCCCGATAGTGCTAGTATCGCAAGAGAGATTTACTATCGTGTAGTACATTCTTGTAGACGGCTACTGTCAAAATTTCAGCCTAATCGGACTCGTAGTTTTGTTTTGACCGCGTGTGGAAGCGAACGTGTACGCGTATTTTAGAAAAATGGAAAAAGAGCAATATCGGTCGGTGATTCGATTCTTGTTTTTGGAAGGAAAATCGCGCAGCGAAATCAAAGAGCGCTTGGATGCTGAGTACGGTGACTCTTCTTCTTCGATGGAGACCGTCGAAAATTGGTTTTACGAGTTTCAACGTGGTCGCACGTCGGTTTTTGATGAGCCACGCCCAGGTGCCTCGAAAATGGCTACCACGGAGGATAACGTGACAAAAATCCACGATCTCGTATTGGCAGACAGCCGATTGAAGGTGCGCGAGATAGTTTAAACAGTAGGCATCTTAAAAGACCGCGTGGGTCATATCCTGCATGAAATTTTGGGCAAGAGAAAGCTGTCGGCGCGAAGGGTGCCGCGTTTGCTCACTCCGGACAACAAGCGCAACCGTGAGACCACTTCGGAGCAGTGTTTGACGCTGTTTAAGCGCAATCCGAAGGAGTTTCTGTGTCGTTTCGTGACCTTTGACGAAACATGGATCTACTGGTACACACTAGAGACCAAGGAACAGTCGAAACAGTGGACTTCACCCGGCGAACGTGCTCCGAAGAAGGCGAAGACTGTCCTATCGGCCGGAAAGGTGATGGCCACCGTTTTCTGGGATTCACAAGGTGTGATCTACATTGACTACCTGGAGAAGGCCTAAACGGTCACAGGGCCGAATATACTATGCCGAATTATTGGGCCGATTCGACGCCGAATTGCGGAAAAAACAGCCCCATTTGTCGAAGAAAAAAGTGCTGTTCCACCATGACAACGCACCGGCTCACACCTCCGCCGTCGCCACGGCCAAATTAGTCGAATTGCACTACAAACTGCTCCCCCATCCACCGTATTCTCCAGATTTGGCCCCGTGCGATTATTTTTTTGTTTCCAAACTTGAAGAAGTCACTCGCCGGGCAGAACTTCAAGTCGAATGAAGAGGTCATCGCCGCCACGGAGGCCTACTTTGCAGACCTCGAGAAAACGTCTTTTTCAGATGGGTTAAAGAAGTTGGAGCATCGCTGGGTCAAGTGTATCGAGCTAAAAGTAGACTATTTTGAGAAATCAATCGCCACTTTTCCAAAATTTTTGTTTTGCTTTTGTAGGCTAAGTACTTATCGGACCGCCCTCATATATATATATATATATACAATTTAGAATAAAGAAAAAGTGTACAAAAACCCACCTCCCTCCCCGAACCGAACCTTGCAGCTATTAAACAAGCTTGCCTTTTAATTACATTGAATGAATTCAATTATTTTTAAATACAACCAATTATTAACGATTTATTTTGAGCCATTTTCTATCAGATAACAACCGGCCACTTGTCGGCTTCGGCGGAATTTTATCTCGCGTTGGATTTGGATTCAGTTGCAAATGTCTGCACTGACAGTGTTTATTCTCGAAATTCCTACGACAAAATGTCGCCGTCTGTGTCAGAAGGTTATTTTAGAAATCATTTACTTAAGATAAGACCGAAAAAGATAACTTTTGGTTAAAAATGTTCTTGTTTTGCTTGATTAAATATCACCCTGAGTTGTTATTTTTTTCTCCAAATTAAAAAAAACATATAAATTGAATATTTTCAAACATTTAGTCGAGTCTAGACGCATTAAAATTATTAAACGGTTTTCTAGTAACGCCTTATTTACGAGCTCTTCAAATGTAGATTGCGGATAATTCTTAAAAATACTTTAAAATATCTGACTTCACGAATGATTGATATTCATACATAATATTCGTTCGCAAATAATCGTAAAACCATTATTTTATTTCGTCGATCATGACGAATAATGTTTTCAATTTCTTTGGTTACGATAATTATATATTATTTAGAGATTTGCAGGCATAAATATTAAAATACTTTCGAAGTTTTTCACATTTTTAATTTAATGGTGACCGGTTTCATTAGATAATGCCAACATGAAAGGTTTGTGAAACCGGTCACTGATAAAATTAAACATGTGGAAAATTCACAAAAGTATTTTATTTAAAATATTAAAATGGAATTTCACCATTACTCTCTTTCAAAATTATTGAGTACATAAATTTTAAAAGCATTTTTCTGAAAAGAAGGAGTTTTATGTGGCCTTACGGTGCTATTTATTAAAGTAAAAAATAAGATTTGAATATAGTGATAAATTAAGTGAGAACAAACTACGCAATGTGTAAATTCGGATTGCAGGCCCTCCCACTCCTTGTATGCGCCCTGGCGACTCACGAGGGATCTAAGCCACGTGTCCTCAGGAGGCCAAAGATACATCTAAACTTTAGATTCAAAAGGCTTACAGATATAATATATTTTAATAGTAAGATAATTTTTAAATAGTCACAAAGAAAGGCAAAGTAAAAATTTTAAGCCATGTTTTTCTATTTACGTAAGGTGACCTGAGTTTTTGCTAAAAAAAACGATCATATTTGAGAGGTAAGTGTAATAATAAAATTTAAATAAAACTGACATCATTGTCACGTTGATAAGAGATTTTACTTGACAAACGTGTTTTGTTGGTGGAAAAAAAATCATTAAATCACGCGTCGCCGCTCACAGGGTCAGTACTGCTGTGACACTTTAGTTTTAGATATAATCAATTAAGATTTGTCGAGATATAAGGTTCTGTTTTCTATGAATACAAATCAAATATATTTAGGACCTTCTGCCCAGCTTCTCATTTCAGAGATTAGCGCTAAGTACCTAGTGTACACCGACAGTAAGGATTATTCGCAAGATTCATGGACGGTCTCAACGCGTATTATAAATGTCCTTAATAATTTACCTTAAAACATGCTTTTTATATAAAATAAATGTAGATATTTAAAAAAAAAAAGAGAATTTTGACTCATTTTCTAGGATATTAAGGCCGCATCAAGTTTTTACTAATGTTCCAATTTTTTTTTTGTTTAGATACTGAAGCCATTTTTAATGATTCTCAATGGCCTTAGTAAAGAACCCGAAATGATAAGACATGAATCAGAGCTTACCGCGGCATAAAATCCAAGAATTAAGTCCATTAACAACGTTGCCAAATCCTGCGAACCTTTTCGTTTGCTCATGGTAGTATAGAGTGCCGCCATGCACAGGGAGCACCACGGGAAAGCAGTCGGCTCGCGCTGTTGACGGGTGAAGCTGCCGTGTGTGGGTGCGAGTATTGTGATAAGATACGTATACAATGCCGTTGATCTCACGATAAACTAAAATTCAAGATAAAAATACACATTGTTTGTTGTCTGCACGGTGTCTGGTCGCGATAGGAAGTTTTACAATAATTTCTTTATGAGTCTGCCGTAATTTCTGGCTGGCTCGGCTGGCTCGGCTGGCCAGCCTTTTGTTTGTTTGTAATATGTTTGTAAAATGCATTTTCCCTGAATACTGAAAAAATACGCGCAGTGGTTCAAAAATCGATAAACTTTGATAAAAATAACGTAAAAAAAAATAAACATTGTAAGAAAACTTACCTCGTTGTAATCCTCATTTGATTAGGAATTTTTTTATAAACAATAAAATATTTTTTAAAATCAATCACGGGGGGTTCAATACACGAGTGCTCGCTCGGCGCGGGGCGTCGGGGCGGCTGCTCGGAACGGAAAATTTATCTTCGAATCGATTCCGAATGAATTGGACCGCAGCGGGCATCTGCGCCCGCAAATCCAATAACGCAGCCCGTGTGTTTGTTTGTAGTCTTTATTGTCTAGAGCGGAGACCGGCTGCTGCCAGATGAGAATAAATTAATTTAATAAAGTATGAAAATACAGACCACCCGAAAGGCAACTCGCGTTAGAGGATCTTAAAAAAGTTCTCTGTATTTATTATGATTGGTGTGTCTTTGAATATTTTGCCGTTTCAGTATTGCTCCATTATAACTCGATAAAGCAATATTGAATTCTACTTGCAAACCGTTTTTTTTCAATGTACACAAAATACATAAGAAGCACAAAAGTATGAAAATAAATTTGTTTAATAATCTATTTAAGAGAAGTGAATCTTATCTTATCTTATCTAATCTTTAACTTTCATATTTATAAAAGTTCAATAATTTAAATATATATTTCATACTTTTTGATAGTTAAATTTGAACACTATGAAATATAAAGAATTTTAGGTTTTTTTTCATTAACAAATATGATTTCACGCAGTTTATGGACGTCGAATGAAATATGAAAATAGAACTGAAAATTAAAAAAAAAAGTCTCATGTCCTCGTTTAGTTTCTATGTTAATTACCGGCGAACAATGTTCTTTTGTTGACATTTAGCACCGCTAGCATTTAACCTAAAATGACTCATTTTCAATGCAAATTGCAACAGACGTACTGCGTCCTGGAGCTCGGAGTCGGGAAAGCCAGTCACGCCTGTTGCTCTCCTCTCCCAGAGGAGTCCGAGGCCTGGCAGCCGAGAAATAAACAACTCTCACGTTGTGATGTCTGCCCTCGCCCACCTTGTCTCTCAGTCCTTACATAAAGCGCCTTAATTTATTGTGCCTGCATCGTTGACGCAGATTCCCATTAAAATGTGAATGGTTGGCGAAACATGTTGAAAAATCACAAAAGTATTTTATTCAAAATACTTTGTACTTCGTTATCATTATACTCGTCGGCTGATTTGCGATATCTCTACCTATACTCTAGGCTTCATTTTCGACAATTTCGTAAAAATTACACTGAATTAATGAGATAACAAATAATCTCATAATGTTAAAATTTTGACAAAGACCACTTTCATAATTATGGGCACAAATGTTTGAGTTAAATTTATGTCCCAAAGAAATACAACACTATTTATGAAACTATACTTGAAATAATTCTAAAATAAATCTATAACCTATAACTACATAAATCTGCTTACCTCGTCCTGCAAGCCACTTTTTTTAAAAAATTATTCCATATAAAATGTACAATTATCAAACAGATTAAATAAGAAATAAACCTAAACAATTAAGCCATATTTTCATAAAATTAAAATTTCCAAACAGCATACAGCTTATTCCAATGAAACATTTATAAAGTGTTCTTAACGCAGATACAAATATTAAAATCGAGTAATTAAAAACGCTGAAATGCGATCTAAAAATATTCACGGCCTTGGAGTGTCGCTATCGGCGGAGAGATAACTGTCGTCGGGCGAGCTTCCGAGCCACGGGCCCACCGCGGACCCGGGGACCCGGGGACCCGGGGACTCGGGGACCCTCGCCTGACACTCCACTGATGCATAATCGACTATTTGTAGTCATCGATTCACTCGAATGAATGTATCAATCAATAAATCAATAGTTTTACAAATGAATGATTCAGTTTAAATTCGAACCAGGATCTGTTCGCAAAGAAGGCGTCGAAATTTAAGTTCGGACAATCAAATATTTTAAATAGTTATGTCACATCGTATGGACGTATGCGTGGAGCGGGCGTTTTTCGCGACATTTTGCGCGAAATTAAACATTTGGGTAAATTGCGATAACTTGGATAATACTCATTTGATTTTTATATTTCTTTTTTTGTATTACTTACAATTGTATTATTCACAGTTCTGTGGACATAAATTCTACATTCGAACATAGGTTGAACACAATTGAAAAAAAAATCGTTTTTTTAACTTTATTTCAAAATTTTATACAAAAAATGTTTACCTAAACATAAAAAGAATCAATAATGTTTGAGAGTGTGATATCTTTCAAAACATTTGCCTCTGTGAAGAGGAACTTCGCAAAATTTACAAATAAACCTAGTCATACTGCGCATTTTGTTGACCGCGCGACATTGTCTCTGAATGTTTTTTTTCCCCGTTCCTACGAGTTTTTCGACAGTGTGTTTCCTCATATCCATGGACAATCTTCCTGGGGGATCACGACGTCTGCTGGCCGTAGATGTAGGTGGTCCTGAATCTTGAGGAGGGCCTACTTCCGTAGTAAGTAAATGAAAAAACAAAAAAAGTCAACCGCCTGATATAAAAGACATAAAAAAAGCTTTTAGGATTTTTTCACCATCACAAACACAATATAATTTTTACGCAAAATTTTCAAACAAAATACGTAAATTATAATGTAAAACCAACCTTGGAGAAACATACGAGCGCTAGTAGGGTCAGGTACGGACCGTTCACGTAAGTACCGTTTTCTCAACGCAACAAATGTGTCGCTAACCAAAAACTACCCCATTGCTCTTTTTACCTGGGTAGTTCCGACCTTAGTGACGCCATACAAACAGTGCGCTAGTTCGTACAGACGTATATTTACAAGCGACCCGCATTTTACCGCCAGTCTATCAAAAACATATTTTTATGCGACCCGCGCTCTAGTACTAGTCGACCAAAAGCGACTTAACATGCGCCCCGCATACAATGTGTCAAAACGGCATTACAAAATATAAAATTATATAAATTCTTAGAACATGTAGCATTGGAATAGTCGGTGCTGGCGGGGGTCGTCGGCTGGCGGCGCATCCCGCCGGCAGTGTCGCCCATGGAACACGTTTGGTCGCGCGGCCTTGGGTTCGTATTTGCATTCGGAGTAGGGCTGCCACCGCCAAGCGTTCTCGGGAAGGGTGGTGGTTCAATCGACAATCCCCTTCCCCTAAAACTTGTCTAGCCTTCGCCGGTTTCAGGGGCCAGCCTCAGAAGCTACAACTTTTAATTTTGGAGCCACCCCATAGACGAGATATTCAGAACCAGCAGTAGAAAACTGCAAGCAGAGGAGGCAAGTCATCGATTCGGATCCTGTTTTGAAACAGTCAAAGGCAATTGCACTTTAGTCCGACATTTACTTTGTAATACACTCAGTAGAAAAGTAAAAAGTTAATTGGACAGGTGAGTAAGTAAGCCTTAAAAAACATCATTGACCGCTATTTAATTACGATTTTACGGTCTTAAGACCGGAAATCTTCCAAATTATGAAATAATGAATAGGTTTGCGTATCATTTTTAATTTTCTTCGTTATATCAACCTTTTAATCAACTCTAAATAAGATTGTCGTGAGTAGACGGCGGCGCATCAGCAGGTTCAGGCCGTGAAAACAGAGAGTGCGGGTCGCCTCGGCCGACAGCCCTGCCGGATCGCTCGATTCAGATTCAGAAAGTTGGCAAACATGTGTATTTATGTAAATGGCTCTTTGTTTTTATTCGACTCCCGCGTCTGCCCGTCGCGACTTCCGCGTGGAATAAATTATCGCCGCCTGAGCCACGCGCTCTGAGGAGGCTCGCGGGCCAAGGCGCGAGTTCGCAGTGATTGCTAACACAAAACACGTGTGATTTTTTCAATCATTATATTTTTAAGTATGTTGATATTTAGTAAAATTTATTATCGATAAGCATTAAAAATAATTCACTGTGTTTCTGCTCAAAAAGACCGTGCGAATTAATTGTGGAAATTAAAATGTATAGAGTTTAAATTTACGAGAAAATTAAGTCAAAGAAAAAGTTTTAAATCTACCGCTTTTGGATTTAGTTTTCCTAGCCCGGGACTTCGAGGTCGGTTTACTGAATAAAAATATCTGTGTTTCAATACTCAAACTAGACATCGCAGACTGTAACTGTCGCGACTGCCATTCTGTGCAGGTTGATGAACTTCCCTGCTCATCATAATTAAATTCGTCTGAACAACTTTTACGCACTCGTGAGCTCAAATATATCAGATGGCTGACGCGATAGCTCTGCGCGCCTGCAGTCCTCGCCGGACGGACCCGCTGCATGCGCGTCTACTCGCCTGAAAACTGAAGAAAGGAAATTATACCCACCGAGATGCGGAGCGCTCCGGGGACTCCCGCCATTCCGCAGCTTTTGCAGAATAGGTTGCGGTGCAACAGTCGGAAACAAAGCATACCATTCTTTTAAACATTAGAAAGTAGATAAGTCCATAAGTGGTTAAATTCAATTCTTACTTCGTTCTGATAATTATGATTCTAGTATCTGTCTTTTAAGATTGAGATAAATTAAAAAACCTTTTAAAATAAATATCTATAAAAATCTAGTAGTATAAACCCAAGCAGATACATAATCAAAAAAGGAGCAGTCTGAAGTCACGCCACTCAATAAAAGTAGGAGCTTGTAGTAGCATTTATATGAAATAGTGACATGGCGCACCCTCAATATTTATCATGTGAGTAAATAACATAACAATGGTATCAGAGAAGTTTACATTCCTTTTGAACTAGGATAACAATCGAATCCACGACCGCACGTTAAATCACTGGATCACGAGACGGTCAAACCAAACTAAGCACACATCGGATATTTTCTCCTACCCTTTGAGCCGGGAGATAATTAACAATTCCATAAAATTAGTCCGGCTTTATTCGCACCCCGGAAGCTCTTGTTGCGCGAAGCTCTCAGGGCGGGCGGAAGCAGCGAGCGTGAGGCTCTCAACCTCAAATAATCATAGTCAGCCAGAAAAGTGTGATCAAATTATAACACTCTATATTGAATGCACCGAACTAGTGTGTGTGTGTGTGTGTGTGAGCGCATTTATAATAAGCATCTGTATAAAATATTATGCATGCACAAATTTTAAATATTATACAATAATATCGAAATATTAAAAGGATTTGCGTCAAATTAGAGTCGTATATAAACGATGTTAATGCTTTTAAAAAACTTTATATTTGATAATGGTGGAATTTGTTATACTATAATTTAAAAAGACACTTTAAACCTTTACAGTATTATAAGGAACGGTGTTTTTATTTTTATAAAATACTATTCCATTGCTATTTTATCAATTTTAAATCAAGTTAGTAAACTAATTATGTAAATAATGCCCCCATAGCTTTTGCTAACGTATATAGCCTCTAATCGTGTGGCTTCGTTTAATATATTGTCATATTTTTTTGTATTTATAAATATTGCGTAGTGTAGATAAACAATTATACGTATCTTGCACGAGGCCGATTCCCAAGCCACAATATGTATCGATCGGCTAAAGCGATCTATGATCAATCGGCCAGCAGGTGGAAAAAAGCATCTCTGTCCAGAACTTACGAGTGCGACCGTCCAGAATATATCGAAATCTTTCAGATAGATCGCAATCCCGCCTGTGTACTGGCGGTGATTATTATCAGATAGGATTTATAGCTACCAAAATTAAAATGCAGCGCTCGAGGGGTCAACGTATCGCAGTTCCCAGAAGCGGCTTCGGGGGAGTGACACCGCGACACTGTCCATCATAGACGCTATAATATTCGAGTTTCTAGCTGCAAAAAAGCATTTAGTATTCACGGTGCACCGGGACTGGCCACACCGGCCATCGCCAGTCATAGACAATGCACGATGCAATGGCCGAGCGGCGATTGAAATAATAAGAACCTGATCCTACAAAAGCAGTTTTCTAAAGTTGCTCTTGGATATAAATAAATTCATACCTTTATCTCTAAAATTGCTGATATACGCGTTTTAAAAACGCGCAATAAAAAAAACATTTGTAGTTGCATACAATGCATTAAAAAATCGAGTTTGTATTTCTCAAGCACCTTGATGATTTTTATAATGTTTTGTAAATATTATAATTGTCGCTGGAAGCACATGAAGCAGCAGATGAACCGCGCACCGGTCGAGCGGGTCCGGCGCGGAGTCGCTGGGTCAGGGAGGGTCGAGCTCCCCCGGCCTAGTCTAGACTCCTTCCTCCGCCAGGGGTAGGCAACCGCGCTACAATACTATGTCACATTTCCACTACAAATCAAAAAATATTGATTATGTTTAAAACAAAATTCGAGACGAGTTCGGGTTTGTGACACCTAGACCCTTTGAATCTTCGCGTCCCTGCAACTGAGTGAGAGCTTTGATTGTGATATGCAAGTTTTTACTCAATATTTATAAGTTAGATAATAATTTGGTAAATTTCAACACGTAGCATTTTTTAATATTATCCGTTTTTTTCCACAGTTTTTTGTGTGAGCCGTCTACCCAAAAATAAACTTTTTCCAGTCACCTTTTTCGGATATAAATAAGATATTATTTAAATTAAAATTTAATCATTTTTTAATTTTATTTACTTTGTTCTAACATTTTTGAACATGGCCCCAGTACCGAGACCAAAACGTCGAAAATTTCAAATCAAAACTCAGCACGACACCTGCGAGCAAAGAAAATATAATAACGACGACTGCCAAAAGCTACGAACACATTTTCGTGTTTTAAGTTTTAATGATTGTTCTAAATTATCGGTTTTATACTATCTATCACTAAATGAATGAAATATATTTTATTCGGTGTATATAGTCATCGAATAAAACTGCTTGCTCGTGTTTTTAAATAAGCTATGTTATAAAATAGGAAGGTAGTCCAATGGTGCCGCATTCCTGACCTAGACGCAGCACTACTCGCCGCTCAGACAAACCTGCTAAAGGCGGATCCCGCAGGGAGCTGCATGGCTAGATTTCTAAAACGTTAATAATTTAAAGATGTTAGTCAATAAATAATGGCAGAATTTATCGAAAGTGGCACATGTATAAGGCGAGTGATCGGTAACGACAGGTTTTAAATTACAGATGCAACTCAATATTTTAATTTAAAAAATGGCGCAAGGTTTTTGTTGAATATAAAGGTTATAATTTCGTTTTGGTTATGTATCATTTTAATGTAAATTTTGGAAAAGAACCAATACAACCGTGCAGTGATATGCGCGTTGTAATTTTTGATTATTTTCGATCGATTGTATATTCCAGCTCCATAGCTATTGAACATTATAATATGTATTTTGCATTCTAAATATCCACTTATAAACCCACATCGCCAGCGTAAATGTTTGTTTTTAATATTTAAAGTTATTTATTTGATTTCCAATACAAAGTAATTAGAATAATATTTTTTTTAGGATCAAGGATAAATATAAATAAATCAATATCGTTAATGAGGCTACTGATAATAAGCATCGACACTCTTCCGCCCTGTAGACGCATCGTTAAGCACTGTTGACAATGGCCATTTAGGACAAAAGATATCATAATTTTTTGAAGGTGCGTATTTATTAAAATGTACGAAGGTCACCATATAGTAGTGACTTAAAATTAGCAATTTTTTTATTTTCTAATTTCGTACATTATATTTTTTACCATTTATTTTGAGTGAAAAGTCGAAATGAATTTATCTTATGGGAGAAGAAATGAGCAGCTAAAATCATTGTACCGAATTTCATTTCGCGCCACACGCATGCAGAGGATAGCACATTTTAAAAGAACTATTTTTTGTGAGTCAGGAGCTCTATAGAGTCACAAGATCACGACATGCAAGAACGTGGACAGGAACTTATAATCACTATAATTACAATGAAACGGTATGGGTGAAATTATAAACTCAAATATCAACTGACTCTGAACTGAAAAATATATACATGCACTTAAAAGCATACTTTTACATCTAAAATGTTACTTATACTAAATTTACTTTTTTTTTCAAGTTCGATGCAATTTGAAAATGATAATAACGATCGATATTCCTTTCACGACGCTGGCTTTTGGAGCCCCGGGCTGACCGTTATTCACTCGCAGATAGAAATCTACGACGTGTCGATTCAATAGAGTATAGCAAAACATCGAATTACCCTAACGACTACACGATGATTACACACAGCTTGCATTTGTTTTTCCTCGAGTGATTCAACCATTCGACCCATGATCGAGACGACACGCACCACTATGACCATTCCTAAGCCAAAACCCACTGGGACACGTCATATTTATTTTTGTCCTTAATGGATTATCGACATTGTATTTCAATCACTTGAATCCTGGGAAAGCAATGTAAATAAAAAAATCTGCTCAAATTTTAAATTGTCTCCAGGCTTAAATCAAATAAAACTCCTCAGCGAAAAAAAATTCTGGTGCATTTTTTTTGCGATTTCCTTGTACACAACACACAAATGCCAGAAATGTATCTATCCGAATTTTTCGTCTTAATTACTCACTGCTTGCCACTTACATGCTCATAGAATTCTCGTTTTGCAATGGATTATTCTCGTTATCGATGCCTTCTTCTCGTGAATAACCAGAATATTTACACCTCCATTGTGCAAAAGGTTCACGCAATCCTAATTCGAATAACTCACTATCGGTAGGAAACAAAAAAAATAAGATCAGAAAAGAAAAACAAGAAGTTAATTAGGTAACTTAGCGGTACTAAGGATCTTTCAATTTAAAGGCATTGGAGACTTGCAAATCTGCAAACGGCAAACTCTTGTAAATACTATGTTTTTTGGTGTTTTAATTTCGGATTCTAGAAGATGACTCCAGTAAGCGCACCGTAACGCCAGAAATTAAAAAAAAAAACTCGAGAAAAACATCCAAAAACATGGTATTTATACTAACAGTGGGCGCCAAAACATACGACCACATTTATATAATATGAAAACATATTTTGTAAACCACGTAGCTCTCGTGGCTCCTGTCCGCAAATTGCAGGCCAAGAAAGGAAAGGACAGCGGGTCCGGGCCGCAGAGCTCGTGCCGCGCGGACTCCGCAAGCATCCTATTATGTCTCGTGTCAAATACTGCAAATACTAGATTAGTTTACGAAGCGTTCAAAGTTTACTTTCCATATTTTCTGACTAACCTATTTTGTATTTTTCTGAAAGCTCCTTAGGAAATATTTTTGTTAGGTTTGAATTAAATTCTGTTTTGCAGATTGCGAGGGGCCGGTGGTATTTTTGACGCACATGGACCAGAACGGAAATTGCAGCGACCATTGTCCAAGCGGGCGGGCGGGGACGCTCTCCACTCACGGCGTCTCACCCGAAACTCACCCGGAACGGGAGCGCGGCCAAATTAATAATCTTACAATTTATTTTGCAGACAGCCGTGGCGGGTGACTCTCCATCCATCTGTTTACCTTCCGGCGGCAGCGTGTTGAACAGCGTGGCTCGCGACGAGACTTGCCCTCACTTGCCTCCGCGTTGCCTTGCGTGCCCCGCGTGCCCCGCGTGCCCCGCGTGCCCCGCGTTGCCTTGCATGCCCCGCGTGCCCCGCGTGCCCCGCGTGCCCCGCGTTGCCTTGCATGCCCCGCGTGCCCCGCGTGCCCCGCGTGCCCCGCGTTGCCTTGCATGCCCCGCGTGCCCCGCGTGCCCCGCGTGCCCCGCGTGCCCCGCGTGCCCCGCGTTGCCTTGCATGCCCCGCGTGCCCCGCGTGCCCCGCATTCGCCCGCAGCCTGCTCATATTTCTGTGGACTATCTATTGCAGCCGGCCCCGTTCGGTAACAGCACCAGCATAAATCATTTTGTCGATGCAAAAAAATATCAAACAACCTGTGAGCGATGCTGTTTCGGCTTGCAAGAGTGCGAGAGGAGTTTTTTTTTTTTGCAACGGCGCATTTTTAATGCATGCAATTAATATTTTATTTTGTCTCTCGCGTACTATTTCATTCATCAGGTTAAAGGTTAATTGCAGATAATTTTTTTTATAAATACGATCCCTATTGCCTCATTAATAGGTCTAATTTTGAAGCGCCGTTTTCATTGGCTCGTTCATTTTAATTATATTTTCAACATGATTGCACTGCTCGCCAATAATCATGAAAATATCAGATTCGGGTCAGTCGCTCGTAGCTATTTATAATAAAATATTATAATGCGCTGAGGTTTTTTCACTGAGTCGATAAGTTAAATACGTAATAATTAATTAATTAAGATAAGTAATAATACGGGCACTGTGGGTGTGCGAGAAGCTGTGATGCAAGATGCTGGCGGTGGATATTGAAGATACTGCAGAAATGAATCAAATGAGAAATTGCAAGATAATGGAGGTGACTCTGAAAACATGTATCGGCCCGGAAAATACCAAAAAAATATACTTTAAATATCATGTCAATAATATATACTTATTAAAAATTAAATAAAAATGAACAATGTAACGTTCTCCGCTGTCAAAGTTGTCGAAAAAATAGCTCGATTATGGGATTATCCTTACACCGAACTCATATTATTAAACATAATAAATATAAAAAGAGCTTATTCATGACCTGTTCTTCGTAGACAATGCCGTCGATAAAATTCCTGTTCATCAAATTTAAGCGGAACGATAGGCCAGGACTGGACATGTGAGGAGGGAACTCGAAAGGAGTCATGATCGCAACGGGTTCTATGATTAACCGTGTGCGTTGCGTTGATTGATCGAATAGCAATCACACCTGCGTGAGCACTGGAAGCGTGTACTGGTGGCACTAGAGACACACTCACAGAACTCAATACTGAGCTAATATAATGACAATAGTGCCAGCATCGAGAGCTAGGAGCTATTTGAATCCCGCCTTCGTCTCGAAAAAAATCAAAATATTTAAAATAAAAATGATTTGTTGGAAAATGATGGTATAAAACATTACTTAAGCGTACTCAGTTATGTAAGCAACAGAAGCGGCAACCTCGCAAAGTGCGCGCAGTGAGGTCGTACAGCACTTCCCGTGGGTTTTGTTCCAGAGCTGGGCGACCGGAGACAATATTATGCATCGTAAAAAGAAGAATTCGGGCCATAAAATTCTACGTGGCTCGCACTTCCAGGCTTGTATCAGGATATCACATTTTTATGGAGGATAAAACATAAACCTCAAACACAGGCCGAGAGTGGAGTCCCGAGAATTGTATTTCATTGTAGGATATCCCCCTCCGCACTTTCCGCCGTAAAACGGGGAGATATGTTAATGGCAACGCCATTTTCATAACAATAAATATTCGCCGATATCTGGGACAGAATGTAAGCAACTTTATACGATCCAGTGAAACTACGAGGCTGCTGGCCACTTGGCGAGGACTTATTTCTACCCACATTTACTTTGGGAGGCGATGAAGACCCAACCAGGAGACAATCAATGAGGCAGCCATTGTGTGGGAGAAATCAATTGTTTTATTTGTAAAAGGAAATCTTAATGCCATTTTATAATACTGAAATATTACCGTTGAATCTAGACATATTTTTATATCATTTATCTAGGAAGTAATAGTTTGATAATATTATGTACTAGAAATGTAGCCCGTCACATAATGACGCGTATTCGATGAACGATGCAATAGTGTTTGAACATAATAAGATGAATAATGCTTTAATTTTGTAGCATCAGTTGGATAAAGACTGCATCAAATAAATAAAAGTGCAGTGAAAAGTGATGCGTTGTTTGTGACACGAAATGTGACATAAATGTCAAGCAATGAGTTGGAAGGAAAACGTGAGCAGCGTCTTCTTAAAATTCGAGTACGCGCATCGACCTCAAGACAAAAAGAAACTGATGCACAGCGAACGCTGCGTTTGTCTTCGGATTAATTAATGTGACCTGTCGATTCTGCAATGCTTTACATTATCAAGCAGAAAACCCATCAGATGGAAAGTTCAACGATTATTATCACAAAGGTAAAGTGAAACTACCAGCAAGGCCTATTTCCCCAGTATATTTAAAGGATATTTATAATTGAAATTTCAAGAGAAAAATAAGATCATACAATAACAGTATATCTTTTGCATCAATGGGAGCTAAATTAACAGTGGGCCACTCTGCTTCAAAGTTCAAGGCCAAGTATATCACAGAACTTCATCCAACTGATGGTACAAAATGAAAGCAATCATTCATATTAAATTGGATTAATGTTAATCAGGATGCGTATTTATTTACCCATGCAGGTATTAGTATGTTTATGTGATTAAGCATATTTTTTCACACATTGAAAACGATTAAAGAAAACTCTCAGAAAATATCATCGTGACTTGTGAGGGATTCGAACCCACATCCCCAAGCTTTCATGGCCGGTGCATTTATCCAACTATGCTAACGAGCCACTGCAATTTAGTGAGAATTTTTAATAATCATAATCTACATATGAACCAATATGCCCAGGCTAATCAATATTTAATGATTTGCAAACACTGGACTTAATTAAAGTAACAAGTGAAGCATTTTTATATCCAAATATGGTTATTATTATTTTTTTTTAAAATCTATTGATGTTTAGCCGAGACGCGCACCATTCTATTTATATTAAATTGGATTAATGTTAATCAGGATGCGTATTTATTTACCCATGCAGGTATTAGTATGTTTATGTGATTAAGCATATTTTTTCACACATTGAAAACGATTAAAGAAAACTCTCAGAAAATATCATCGTGACTTGTGAGGGATTCGAACCCACATCCCCAAGCTTTCATGGCCGGTGCATTTATCCAACTATGCTAACGAGCCACTGCAATTTAGTGAGAATTTTTAATAATCATAATCTACATATGAACCAATATGCCCAGGCTAATCAATATTTAATGATTTGCAAACACTGGACTTAATTAAAGTAACAAGTGAAGCATTTTTATATCCAAATATGGTTATTATTATTTTTTTTTTAAAATCTATTGATGTTTAGCCGAGACGCGCACCATTCTATTTATATTAAATTGGATTAATGTTAATCAGGATGCGTATTTATTTACCCATGCAGGTATTAGTATGTTTATGTGATTAAGCATATTTTTTCACACATTGAAAACGATTAAAGAAAACTCTCAGAAAATATCATCGTGACTTGTGAGGGATTCAATTTAATATAAATAGAATGGTGCGCGTCTCGGCTAAACATCAATAGATTTTAAAAAAAAATAATAATAACCATATTTGGATATAAAAATGCTTCACTTGTTACTTTAATTAAGTCCAGTGTTTGCAAATCATTAAATATTGATTAGCCTGGGCATATTGGTTCATATGTAGATTATGATTATTAAAAATTCTCACTAAATTGCAGTGGCTCGTTAGCATAGTTGGATAAATGCACTGGCCATGAAAGCTTGGGGATGTGGGTTCGAATCCCTCACAAGTCACGATGATATTTTCTGAGAGTTTTCTTTAATCGTTTTCAATGTGTGAAAAAATATGCTTAATCACATAAAGCAATCATTCATCTTATTATGTTCAAACACCATTGCATCGTTCATCGAATGCGTATCATTCTATGACGGGCTACATTTCTAGTATTTTAAATAATAAGTAAAATACTTGTGTGATTTTTCCACATATAGATTTTTATTAGTGACCGGATTATCAAACAGAGTTGGGGTGAACTTGAACGAAACCGGTCACCAATAAACATCTATATGTGGAAAAATCACTCAATTATTTTACTTACTATTTTAAATATTAAAATGTAATTCCACCAAGTACTCTCTGTCAAAAATATTGAATTTCTAAAATATGATATGATAGCAAAAAAAACACGAGAAAACGACATGCGAAATGGGATAATGTTTTTACATACCTAAATATTTGACCTAGCCATTGATAATCTTTTATGCTAATGTAATAATGCCAAGCCGAAATCATTAACAAAAATATTCGATTTATAACTATTTTATTTTTGCGTTAAAACTTGTATGTTGTATATAAATATGCTAATTTTATGTTCATTTTTATTATCTTGATATTGTGCGTATCGTCAAAAGCAGAACTCGTGCCGACGAAGGTTCAAACTCATAACCCGCCGGTCGGTATGCGAGCGTGTCGGCCCGTTCGACCCGTGTATAAACTGAATAAGATAAAAACATATCATATACTACTGGATGTTGAAAGTTGGAATACAAAAAGGTGCTTTTATAAGAACTCTATTTGTATGCACGGGGAAAACTGTGTATGAAATAGTTTTCCCGGCGCAAAAGTTGGGGGGAGGGGGCGGCGGCTGCCCGGCACCTCCGCACTCGCTCGCGTAGAAACTGGAATAGGGTGACAACATTTTTAGAAATGTTATTTTTATTTTGCAAAACCGTGAACGGACGCCCTTAAAGTATTATTTTGCTAAGTGCATTTTCCCTAGCTATTTGTTCTTCTAAAAATGTAGGTCAAGGCCTTAATCCGAGAAAGACCAAACTTTGGGATCTTTCTTGACGAAAAGATAAAACGCAGATATACTATGGAAAATGTGTTCATATAATATGTTTCACTTTTATGTTAAGAATAAAAAAATACATTTCAAACAACTGGGCATTTAGGAAGCGTGAATCGTGGCTTGAATTTACAAACGAACGGTGTAAATAAAGACAAATGCAGAAATCCATGGTCAAATAAAATATGTATTTATTTAGTTTTTTTTGATGCGCAAGCTGGATATAAATTGCTGACTATGAACTCTTCGTAGATATTGAAACTGGTTCTAGAGGTGTACAAATAAAATGGATAAATCGAATGTAGTAAAAACTAGATCACACTGAAAATTATTAATACGCATGGACTGATGACGTCATAGGAACGAGGTTCGTTTAAAAGCCTACCCACCAGAACGTCGTAATCAGGAGTATGATCTTAACGATGCAATAAACGCGGAAATCAATATTTAGACAAAGGATTCGCAAAGAGGGGACGAACATAAACCTAGTGACTCGTGAGTAAGCCGGAAAGTCGTAAAAAGGGGCGCAGTGCCTCTAGCCGACGTAATGTAGGGCTCTGCCCTCCTGTCGTGGAGTGGGCCCCCGCACTGTGCCAGGCTTACATCCGAACGATCTGCACATAGAGTCACGGGGGAAGCTGATCCATTAAATCATTTTTACCATGAATACTACTCTAAATATGCAAAAATTCTCAACTAATGAGCAAATGGTTGCTTTTTTTATAAAAAGATAAACGATTGTGAACATCTGACAAGGCTGCCTGTATACTTATTTTATTGACAAGTAAACTGTACTTGCTTTTAAAAAAATATTCAAATAATTATAGATAATAATACTATATGGAGTAACTTTTCAGATATATGAAACCCCTCGCCCGGTCTGTTGACGGCTGTTTCTGTCGGCTGTTGCTGTTGGCTGTTGCTGTCAGCTATTTCTGTCAGCTGTTCCTGTCGGCTGTCGGCTGTCGGCTGTCGGCTGTCGCTATCGGCTATTGCTGTCGGTTGTTGCTGTCGCCTGAAGCTGTCGCGTGTGAGCCGACCGCGCGAGGGCGACGACCCGCCGAAGGTCTTCTGAATCATCCTCCGGGGTGGACTCGCTCCCGCTCTTATCCCAGTGCTTTTATCTTGTAACTTTCGTACAGTTTACGTTACTAAGTAATTAAAGTCTCTTTCAACAGCGGCTCTCCAGGCGGGAAGATGCCGCGGAGCCTTGATAATGAACCGTTCATTTTTAATGTTATTGTTTAAGAAGTTTACCTTCAGCAGCGAGCGCAGAAACCTGACGCTTCGGTTAACAAAAGCCATTCACGTAACTTTGCACTGTTCTTTGAGCTGCTACGACCCATCTACTACATTTTTGCAGAGTCTGACTAATCGCGTTGTATTGTAAACTAGCTTCATTCCGCCCTTGAGCGTGTTTTGAAAACTCGAGAGATTTAAGAATTTTGCTGTTTTAATAAAACTATTGTTGAATCATTTTAACGCGAGTTCATTTTGACACAATTTTTAGGAAGCACGGAGTGCAGTTGCAGGGTTAATTAATAACCATCGAAGCCGATGACGAGTCGGCACGTTCTTGCCATTTTAAAAAGCATTTAAATAAAAAAACGAAAAACAAATAATAGTGATTTCAAAATTATACTACAGGAATTTTTTAATGCAAATATACCGATTTCAATTTGAAAATTCTTATAGAAGAAATTCTTAAGATATTTTTAATGAAGACAATTGAAACGATATTAATTAAACAACGGTTTGTTTTAGCTGGAACAGACAATCGGCAAAATGAATTTTGAAATATTATGCAAAAATCGTTTTCGGACTCAGTCAGGTCGCCACAGTGGGGTGGTGCAAACGCGTCACGAATAGATTCTTACCGGAGATAGTGAATTATTTTTTTATTTTATGGTCGCGATCAATAGCAGGGCCTGCCAAACCAATGACTCGGCAAGTCAGCGTAAAGATTTACAGTTTACAGCTGTTTTTATTATCATATGACATCATACCGTCTATATTCGCGCATGGAAGAAGGTAGACAGGTTGATTTGTCTATGTGAAAATTTTAGCGTTGGGGTCAATGGAACAAAATAAACTAAAGGTCAGTAAGGTGTATTTTTTTAAGCGTCAACAATCTCAAAAACAAAATAAATAACATTCAATTCCTAGAAGCCATGTAAAATCACCACGTAATATCACAACGTATATTCAAGCCGGTAAATTATGGACAGTTTTTAATAATGTGGTATAAAATACAACAAAACCGACTTATCATAATTAAAATAATGTCGTCGATTTAAATAAAGTTATTAAAAAGTGTGTACAGTAAAAAAAAAAACAGAATTAGACAGAAAATTTATGTAAAAAAAGGTGTTTCTGAACTATTTTACTGAAAACAACACGTTTTCTAACACGCAGTTGTAGCACACCGCCGCTTGCATTGCGTCATACTCCCAAATCAAGTGCAATTTACGCCGATAGAAGTACATAAAAGCGGAAGCGTAATTTCAGTGTGAATGGATTTATTTGTGAGTATGTCCACCATAATTAATTTTATGATTCAAAACTAGATAATTGTTATGGACGGGAATGGAAACATTCGTTCGGATGAAGTAGGGTGGGTGCAGGAGTGGCGGCGCGAGGGAGTGTTTCTCTCCGCCGTGATTTTCGGAGTGAGGGGAAGATAAGCCATAAATTTTTCCCATCTTCATTGTTCCGTTAGTGTTTGAAACAGAACAGAAGAGTCATAATCGTAAATCTTTCGAGGGAAATTCCCTCATGCGTTATGTATTCAGAATTCACGTGTTTCAATTGATCGCCCGTCTACCCCTGGCGGGAAAAAACTTGGAGGGAAAACTAATGGAAACCGAAGAAAATTTTACATTTTGTAAAAGTAGTAGATTTGGTTGGGACAGAAACACGTACATATAACAATTTAATAACGAAGTTTTATTTTATTGTCGTATAAACGACATTATATAAATTTAAATATGGTTTACGAGACATATATGCAGTTAAGAGCTGAAAACGCCGAAGTATCAGTAAGATCGTATAAGAGAGGCCGCAAGGGAAGAGGCGAAAGAGCGAGCATAGGAAAGCATACAGAGGCAACCGTAGCTCTGTCGACTCGCGTTTTGCGAAGAAAACAAAGCGGCAAGGAGCTGCCCTCCTCGCTCTCCGTAAGCTTGAAACTTATCAAATAGCCATTATTTGTTGTGAAAGCCCTTTAGGAAATCCCGCGGAGGCGCCTCGCCGATGAGTGCCAATAAACTGGTGCGCTATCTCGAGGCGCTTCTGCGAGAGCTCGGACGGACAGCTCGAGGGCTCGCGGGAGCTCTTGAAAGTCGTCGCGCTGCTGAAAATACCTAGCCAGAGAGACGCAACTAAGCTCCAAATAGATTTTGACAGAATCGAAGCCACAACAAATCTAATACCACGGTGAATAATTGAAGCTGAAAAAAAATTTTTCATTTTAGTTCTACACGTTTGAAATACAAAATGAACCTATTTCTGCAGGCTTTAGATATTCATTATTTAACTTTATATACAAAAAACGTATGAAAAAAAATCAGTATTGCAAAAAAAATATTTATTTAATATTTAATGACTATTCAATCATTTGACTCTTTTATTTTATGCATGCAAATAATTATACTCGATATACAATATAACGAAAATACAATAATACGTCAAATGGTTAATTAACAAATCTTTAAAAAAAATTAAAAAACGACTGTCGATACATCTTGGGCTTGGGTGACAGGAAGTTGGAAATCTCTGAGCGGTCGACCTATTTTCATGAGCATTATAGAATATAAAAGTCTAATGTAACAAAACAGACAACCTTTGTATTAAATACCTGGACAAAATCATACAGACCGAGCAGATCCTTCGTGGTCGGTCGGTTTTGGAAGTGTTGAAGCCAATTGAAATATGAAGGTTCGATCGCAAGTCTCGTCTGGAGCTTCCGATCTGACCGTTCCCCGCGACTTCATTTATAATCAATAGCTCTACAAAAGAAATGTCGCTATCGGACAAGCGGCCGGGAGGCGCGGCGAGGAGTCTGCGTGAGATAGTCTCATTAGGACCTGTAAATTAACCGAGAAACTTAAACACTGTAACAAGGATTTTAAATCATGATCATTATGATAAGAAAGAAAAGGAATTACATGTAAAAACAGTTACTTCAAATAAGTCCACGTTCGTAGTGACCAGCGCTCGGCGGGAACACATTATATATTAAAGTGAGAAGCAAACATAGACTGTATATAAAATGTCATGCTTCTAATAGCGAACTACTTATTCATATTGCGAGCGCGAGACTCTCGGTTTTCTCTTCTAAGCGTTTTACGATTTAAAATCATTTACAACACTTCGCAAAATAATATTAAAAAAACGTATTATATATATAAAACTTAGTTGCGCACAACATAATTTTAAATTACTTACTAAAATTTTTCTTACGTTTTAGTAATTTTCATACGTAATCAGAATGATTTATTTCTTAAATGCCAAATTGGGTAAACGTTGTTTTAGTCCCAAAAAATGGTCATTTGTTTTATAAAATAAGTTATATCAATACAGATTCTTATTGATCTTCACAAATTTATTTGCACAAAATAATATCAATTACTACAAAAAAGTCACTGCGCTTCTTCTTAAAACGATTGGGATTTAAAAACTTAACTATCCATAGAAACTGGTACAAGCATAAGTATATAGCAAGAACTGCGGCTTTATGAATAAAGTGAAAAGATAGAGTATTTCTGTTTCCGACGGAAGTAATAAGGGGCCGCGCCGAGGGCTCCGGAGACTACGACGCTACGGTGCTACGGGCGCCACATACAAACACGACACTTCCATACAAAGCACGGCAAGTATGTCTGGCACTGGCACTGGCACTGGCTCTGGCTCTGGAAACACCTGACATGTCTCCATTGTAGCACGAGAACAGCAACACATTTTTTAAAACACAATTAAAATATGATTAATGCTCTTTTAGCAACAAAAGCTAAAAGATATGCTCGTAGCATAATTATTAAGATCTTAAGTTATCACATATTATAGATTTCAAAGTATTTGTGTTCGGCGCATATCGTCTCATGCAGAGTCGTTCACATACGAGTGAGACATCAAGTTAACCAAGTTACTTATAAGAGTAGGACCCCACAACGGAAGGTGCAGAAAGGCGACCAGTAGGAAGCGGTCAATAGTAGTTTTAGCGGCTTTTTGCTTTGTTATAGTTACCTTGTTATAATGGAAGTCACAAAAAAATAAGACTATTCCGTTTCATTCGAGCTTGAATAAAATTTATAAGTCCCATTAAATAATTGTTCACTCGTGTTTAGACTCTACGATGGGCAAGCAAGCACTTTGATTGCTATACCGCAGGAGGGTCAAAGCATAGTATGCAACTGTTGAGACGTTAAAGCTTCAAAATCACAAGGAGAGTGAGTCTATGACGTAATTAAAACACGGCTTTCTTTTATATGCATTATAAATGACAAATAAGTTACGGGTTAGTCCCTCCTGTGTTAAGAAATCACTTTTCGATGATAAACGGATAAAATATTTTATGTTTATGATTACTGTATATATCGCGAAAAATAAATTCTAATCAGTTTTCTACAAGTCACGAAGCATTTCTACTGTATTTTATCTATAAAAGGGTAGATTTAATTTCATATATTTAAAATAATAACATTCACTTGAATTGGGGCAACATAACATAACAATGGGGCAACATAGCTCCCATCGTCACGGTGAAAATAATTTGAACCATTATATTAACTAATAAATTATAAAAATATAAATACATGGTATCACGTTTTATGTTTCGGTATAACATTTACGGTATAAAAGAATTCATAAGACCATTGAAGGGAGTTAGAAAGAAAAAAATCTAGAAAGACCTCATTCTGACTGAAAAATAGAGATTGTAAATCTCAGGACAAACATGCGGGTGAGCCAGGCTGAAATAGAGTTCTCTAGCCCTGCATTAGTTGACCACGGAAGTGGTGGCCAAATTTTAAGTACAAAGAATCTACTGTTATCTTAAAAATGTGTCACGATCGACTTGTTGTCAAGTGTCTGTGTAGTCAAGGTGGAGTGAGGGAGGAGTGAAATTCACACAATGTCTATTATATACATTGTGTTTCAGTACGAAATGCACTCCCGCAACACAGATAAGCAAAAAACATACATGTTCAAACATACGTGAAAAACATCAATTATTTAACAGGCCAAAAAAATCACGTCCAAGGGAATTTAACGAAATCCCCTTGGGTTGAATATAGTTATTTTTGTTTCGGATTTTCATACCTGCATGAATTGGTATTTTCAAACATAAAGTTAACGAGCTTTAAGTATGAAAATAGCCCACCTGTGATCAAGGCTTGAGGCCACGAGCTCGGTCGTATTGAAAGCTCAGCAGTGTTGGCACGCGCCTCCGGTTCGCATATCCGTCAAATTAGTCCAATTTCCGGCGCCTCCCTCTCCCGCGCGCCTCCCCGCCTCCCCTCCGCCCCTCCGCCCCTCCGCCCCTCTGCTGGCCACCGAAGGTCACAGCCCAGAGATCAATAAGGCACCCGCGGAGCTCCACACTGTCACCTTATTCTCCACAGCATCCAGATAACTTAATTCATTTATTTTGATAAATAAAAGCAACCTAATATTAAAATATTCTTTTTAATATCGGTAGCTACGGCATAAAACATCTGAATATGAATTTGTTTTGAATTGGGTTAATTTTCCCCACTTTTAAGTCAAACAACGTCAATTTATTTTAAAAATTAATAATATATATATATATATATATATACATGTTTTACTATCTTTATCACGGTTTTTGTTCGCAGGACCTTTTGTCTATGACATATCTAATATATATATGCATTGTATACATCTATGATATATATACATAAATATATCTATGTTATATATGTATTGTATACATCTATGAGATATATATATATATATATATATATATATATATATATATATATATATATATATATATATATATTTATATATATAAATATATAAAAATAGTAAAAAATGTTTGATTTAATGACGAACCTGATTTGGAAGACGAGTGATAAAGTAAAGTACATACGATATACGATATCCGAATACGATACATCCCCCAACATTCGGAATGCTTGACTAGGAAATTTATTATTTTTCGTCCCCGCTGGAAGACAGCGCGACTGCTTGTCCCCCTCGCGATATAAATAGTGATTGATTAGTTCGAGCAAACTTAGTGGGTAATTAGTTATATTGTTAGTGCCGATAAATGAGTTTATCAGACTTTGGTTTGAGTTCGATAATATCCTCATTTGAGAAAAATTCAACTTAAACTTTTGTGAACTGTATGATCGCTTCAGCGGGAAATTCTTCAGTATTGACGAAAAAATAAAATCATATTCGGCAAATTTATAAATAGTCGAGTAAACTAATAAATAATACCACATCGTAATGGTAAAAAGGATTTTAGAAAAATGCAGTGTAACAAGATTATCTCTTCAACCAATAAAGTTTAAAAAAAATTATAAATTATAGAGCACCATTTTCTGTCATTGAGAGATATACTAAATAGATTTAAATAAAAAACTTTATAAGTTCTTTAGAATATTCAAAAAATATTAATAGTCACTAAGTATATCTCCATTTAATATTTAATTATTTTACATGGGTATATCGACCATCGTGCATTGAGTAGACACCACCGAACAGCAACGAAAGCTTTAGTCTTTTAAAAGAGATTTTTAATTGCCTTCAATAAATTCTGTTGTTTATTGATAACCGATAACAATGTTATCAAATTCATGGTATAAAAACAATTAACATAGTTTATATTTAATATATCAATATTTGAATAAAATACTTTTATGATTTTATTTAAATTATTGAAATGGAATTCCACCAAGTACTTTTTGTCAAAAACATTGAATATTTCATTAAAAAAACTTTCACAAACATGTACTCGCTAATTTCTGATGTATTTTTTATCCTATATGACTATTAACATACAGTAAATATTTTCTAAAAATAAACTTTTTATTATTATATAAGCTAATCTATACATAACGCGAGGTTAATTTTACACAATGAATGTTTTATCTCGAGTAAGTAATTGAGTTTGGGGGTGTACTTTACAAGGACATTAATGCGAAGGACAGATCACTTAAGACCCGCTGTAATGTGCCTTCCGGCAGGAGATCGCGGAGCCACTCTACGCACCTCAGAAGGGTCGCGACCCAGACATCCCCCGGTAGCCGAGGCTGTCTAAAAGGATTAGACTGGAATAGGGCCAGGTGTTTTCTTATTGATGACCCTAAATGTATAGCGCTTTCTAGAAACAGAGAGGAAGGATTTCACATCAGTTTTCCGCTAACTTGTGGGTAGCACGAGAATATACATACACCAAGCGAGTGACGGAGTCGCTAAAATATTCATATTATCAATTTCAAAAATGCATCCATTTGCTTTTTGATTAGCATTATTTTATGACTATGTTGAATTAATTAAAGCTGATAATCAATGAACATCAGACTACTTATTTACAAATATTAACAGCGCAGTGGATTTTTGAAAATCTGATCAACGAAATAGATGAATAAAATGGATGGAATCAAAAGTATCGATTGAACTGACAATATATTTTGACGGAGTATACTTTGAGGTATAATAAAAACACTCAGCATCAAATATAATTTAATAAGAGATTTCTTTGTAAATTTACTTCTTGTATTTTAGTATTGTAATATATTTTTTAGGTTTATTTGAAACAAAATACATTCAATTACAGTATAACAGCAATACTGAGTTTGTCATTATGAATCGAGTAGATGAAGTCTAGTGAATAAAATAGTCAAATTGAAAAAAATAGCTCAAATACTGTATATTGATTGAATGAGTTGCGCTTCACCCCCTTCACGTCGCTCGCACTGCAGAATTCCGCTATTAATTTGTTTCAATTTACGAATTTAAATACAGTAGAAGACGTAATAAATAGTAAATAATAAATTCAAGACAGAAACCTGAAATATTTTATGTAAGAATGGAAAGACATTATTGACAAATTTTTCCTAGATAGGAATGAATCTATTATTCAGTTTGCATTCATAAAACACAATCTTCCCATTTTTATACGAATTACGCACTCAAGTTTCTCTGGTCAAATAGTTTAGATTTATTAGTCGAAGGCAATACAAAGCATAAGCCAAAAAAAAAGTTGTAACCACTGGAAAACTTTTTTAGCGCTTCTTATTGAATCCAGAGCAGCTTTTAAAAATATTAATGCAAAAATATAATAAAAATTAAAGTAACTAATAGTATGCTCATAAATATTGAAATAGTTTTAGAGACAACAGTTTCTCCCCGTCGATGCAACTTAGAGTGTACACGAAACTGGCAGTTTCATAAAAGTAATAATGGATAAAGATCACTACGCCATAGGTGAAATGTACCAAGTAGGATTCATTAGAGAGAAACGAATTCCCTCGTTGGATGAGCGATGAGGATGGACGCGGCGGTGAGTCAGGGCGCCGCCAGACCCTGACCCCGGGGCGTCGCGACGCAAGCCAGCATTTGGGGTTTTATAGCCCGGGGGCAGGGGGCGGGGGCGGGGGGCGGGGGGCGGGGGGCGGGGGGCGGGGGGCGGGGGGCGGGGGGGCGGGGGGCGGGGGGCAGGGGGCGGGGGGCAGGGGGCGGGGGGCAGGGGGCGGGGGGCAGGGGGCGGGGGGCAGGGGCCAGCAGACTGGCGGCGCGCCCTGCCCCACATTCTGTCGCTACCCACCGGCCTAGACTGAGAATAGCCAGCGACGTACAAAATCGACGATATGTAACCAAATTAATATGTATTAACGCAAATAAACGTGAATTCCCTAAAAGACAACTATTTATCATATTCTTGGAGATGCTAACGAATTGCGTATTTCAATGTGTTGTTGTAGGGTTAAGCAGCATACACGAAGAGGGTTTTGCTTTTTTGCGAGTTGCAAGTTGAAACATCTTAAAATTTTAATGATAATTTATGTTTCCGGTTTAAGGGGGGGCGCTACATACACTTCACCGGGTTACTTGCAATGGCCACATGATATATTAGAAATTCTTGGGATTACATGTTTTCGTTAAACAATAATCTTCAACCTCGAAATCCATGTCAAATAACTGACAAAAGTTATATGTGCAATACGCGTTACTATTTTGAAATTTTTAAGAAAACATTTAGTTCTTTACTTTTCTAATTTCCCGGTTAGATTGCAGAAACAAATAATTTGAAAAATCTTTGTAATATTATACCGAGTAAAAGAGTAGTGATGATACAAAAATAGTATGAATTGTATTGTGAGACATGCAAAATGTAAATAAAGCTAAACTTAAATAATCACACAAAACTGCACAATAAAAATATAGTATTATATATAATTTCCCCAAAAGTTATATAAATGTAATTTTTTTTAAATTTGTGATCAATTATTTAGCACAGGCTTTGGGGGTAACTTAAAAATGTTGCTTACCCCTAGCGACCCAGCCAGCGCGCCGGGCGTTTCGGAAGGCATCACACCGCGCGTTCTCCCCTCTCCCCCACACCGTAGTTGTACACAAATTGCTTCATAATCGCAGGGGAGTTACCCTGAGAGCGTACCCGGAATTTTCAATAAATTCACACCGCGACCTTCTAGCGACACAACTTAAATTTTTAAACTACGATATCATAATATTTTCTATTTTTACGTGTTTTATAAAAAAAGGGAAAAAAGAATCTTGAAAAACTAGGGGCAAACATTTTTCAATATCATGCTTATATAGGAAACTATTCAATTAACGGGTCGATAGAGCCAGTGCATTTCGGGCTTGTGCCAATTACTTTACCGAGAACTCAGGCAGCCTGAAAAGCGACTCGATAGTCTGAAACCATAGCAGCTGGATTGAAAACGTAACCACGATCAGTTTTGTCTGTGCCACTCACTGCTAATTATGAGTTTACGGATTTGTAAGTATATATATATATTCCTGTGAAAGTTTAAATTCATTATTGTTTTTTAAAATTTACTAAGAAAATAAAATATTGCGGAAAAATACTGTGGTAAGAAAAAATCTTTCTTCTTCAGGAGGTATTCTCCCGTGCCTCACTGTACTCCGTTGAAAATAAATATTTATACCAGGGAGATATATTATATTAAGTAATTTCTTTAATATTCTCAGTTCCTTTTATTGGTGATCTTAGAAGCGTTCTCGTGCCTACGAGTTACGGGGATTAATCCAAAGATTCTTCGAAAACACGTAGCCTCGTTTACAGGCTTACGATAATAGGAGAATCAATACACGGATGACCCAGTAGATTCCGTGTAAAGACACCCAAAGTATACTTGTGACTTCTTCCTGCGTGCTTGTAATATAAGTTTTCACTCGGCAGAACACATCTCTTCCCACTGAAAACGAACACAAATCCAATCTATAGCACCACGGCGGAGGGTTTATCTCTGGCGGTGTAAATTACCAGCGCAATAAAGTATAACACTCGGAGTATGCAAAGCGGGGGCGGGGGCGGGGGTGCGTGGGAGTGGGCGGCCCGCCCGCTTACGTAAGACCCCAAGGCCGCCCGAGGCTGGCGGCGGAGGTCAGGCCCGGGATCAACGCCCGCTCGGGTAGCCACGCCGCCTCCACCTCCGCCTCCGAAACTACTCTAGTGCCGACAGATAGGGGCTAAGCCGACAAAATACCTTCTTGCTCGACATTGCGCCCGGAAAATTAGAAGCATCGAACTAAAAAATCGTCGATACTATATAGTATATATTGTATATTTACAGCCGATATACAGTATGCGTTTAACCGATTACGTGTACCTTGATTTCCATTAATTATTTTTATTCCAAAAATAGTCTTGCTTGTAAGAAGGACTCCGTTACCCTTTGATATTTTATCTGGAATGCGTTCTTCCAATATTTGAAAATATGTATTTTATTTAAAAAAAAAAAACTAAGAACTCGCAATAAAATATCTCTTTAGAAAATACAAATTATATTAGTATTTCTTGAGGATCTCGATTGTTATATTTTTTAGTTTTGTTTAAAACGCTCTCTAATTTTTACGAAAGCAAATCTAATAAAAACAAATAAAGGTTAATCGTATGAGCTCAGACATGAACCCAAAAAAATATAATTTCCGTGAGTATATATTATATGCTCACTGTCCATTTTCCGATTAACTTGCACGTTATAATCTCGGTCTACCCCGCGAACTCACTTGTTCACGCTTTATAAAACATCATTGAAAACTGTTTCGGAAACGTAAAATAATCAATAAATAACTTTTTTTAAATAATTTAAAAAAAAATTGTAATAAGTCATTTTAATTTTGGACTTCCAGCTTGAAAATTTACTTTTGTGATTATAAAAGAAGTTCACGTTTATTTTCATGACGAGACACATTTGGAAAGGAAAATAAGTTCAGACATTTGAAGCCTTCAAAAAGTCGAAAACATTTACAACTAAAAATAATCGTAATATCGTACTCAACAATAAAAAGTTCGTAAAATATGACGAACTGAAAATTCATCCAAAGCATATCATTTTTTTTTAAATTATTTGAAATTTATCACATTTACTAAGGCGACATAAGTAAACTAATATTACTCATTTGCCACGCAAATACCCAAATATACTAAAAAAACATTCCCTAGCGTGCACTGCGGCGTCCTCGGCAGTGACTCCACCGTGAAGACTGCGTCTGCCCATATTTACTGACACTGGGGGTCGATGTGAAATCAGCGGTGGGGTGGAGCGCGAGATCTCAACTGCGTATATGTCTTTTTACCCTCATAGGGGTGAAAAGTTTTATTTGCGTATACACCTTATAAATTACACTGAAATACTAAGATATGTGCATATATTTTTTTGAGTAGAAACTTTCACAATGTAAAACGAACTTACAATAAAAACTTCACCCGAAAATTTTATAGTAGCAATAAAATAAATTATTTATTTTTACTTTCTCCACATCGGGAGACTTTTAAGACGAGTAATCAAAACGAAAAATCTATTAAACAGCATTTTCACCACGAATAGGAAGTAGCGATAAAACGACTTTCGCAGGCGATTTCAAAAGATCAGATGCAGTTGTGGGAGTGCCCGGTTTATGCTTTATGGTGTTTTTAATTCAATTTTTAAAATTTTTTGACCTAGAGACAAATTAATAATTAAAAAGTTTTTACTCCACTTTGATTTTCTACGATCGGTGAGCAGATTCCATTCATCAATTTGGCATTTGATTTTCTTCTGACAATCGATATTATATCACCTAAATTCATTGTAATAAAACCAGTCACACCATAGGCTTCTGCACTACTGGCGAAATGTCTGATTCATTTGTATGAATATTATATGATTCATAGTAGATAAAAAAAAGATTCTCATAGCTTTGCTTTATCACTGGTAATATACAGCTGCGACAGGGGGCCGGCTTGCCGCGGAGATCCTTGGAGAAGTATCAATGAGCAGTCGTCACGAGCAGGTGCGCCTTCCCTTCCCGCACCTCCGCAACTATTCCCCACTACTGGCCACCCTGTGAAGCACCTCGGGGTCACTGAACCCGTCACCATGGCGACGGAATCGATCGCTATTTTTCAGCAAAGGGGTCCTTTTCAGGACGGCTTATTTGTGTCAGTAGACCTGGGGGAATAACCCCACTGCCATTACTGTGCGAATGAACGCCCTCAGCAGCGACGAGAGTAGGTTTGCGAATATTTCGTAATTAAACTATCGCAATTGATTCGCCATTTGTGGTCACAGAGCCGCGCTGAGAGCTCCCCAGTGGTCAGTCGGCGGTGCTTCGATGACCTGATTGTCGACTTCAACACAAAAATATTCAAAAGCAGTTTTGTTGATATAATTTTAATGATTAATACGAAAAATTGTAACTATATACTTGTACATGAGAAAAATTATTATTTCCATTTTTTGCTCAATTGATAGTGTGAAAACATACACGCCAAATAACCATAAATCCTAAAATCAATGAAAACGAGACTAGACTTTATCGCGTAGGTAGTAAGAGCTCTCTCGCTCAAACCGATTTATACTATTGTGAAAACTCAAATACGAAATGATCACACAAGCAAAAAAACAAATAAAATGTGAGCATTTATAATCCGATCCTGTAGAAAAGTACATTCAATTTTTTTTTTAATAATATTAAACCTGTCATTTGAGGGAAGAATTAAAAGAAACTCATACTCTATTCAGATTTAAATCCGGCTACCCAAGAAAAAGTGCTGTCCATTGGATCACGAAGAAGTTTTGAACTAATTCTTCTTAATAATTATAAACAGGTAATAATTTATTTTTTGATTTTGGAAAATAAATATTATCTACTATAATAATAGCCAATGTGTGTATGTTTCATTTTTTGGTTCTCTATAGAATATCTTAAAAGATACAAAGCTGATTTTTTGCACGTAAGTTCAGTACCATGACATACTAATAACATACTAATACCTGCATGGGTAAATAAAAACGCATTCTGATTGACATTAATCCAACTTAATATAAGTTCAGTAAGTTTTTCCGCAGTTATGTGCCGAATTTCAAGACGATAGGATAATATTTTCATTCATAAACTAATTTAATGAAACTAAAAAATATGCTTTAGCGAGTTTCAATATGTACGAATTATATGATTCTGTTGTTCACCGCGAGAATTTCAAATTTAGAACTTTTACAAAAAAACAAATTTTGATGCTTCCTAGAAATTTTCAGTTTATGTCAGTTTGACACAAATACCATCTTTATTTTTTCATCGAAATTGCATTAGAAATTATTAATCACATCATTAATAACTCAAAATGCCTCCTAAAAAAATAACACCGTCTACGCACAAAAAACGTAATTCAAAAAGAATTGCACAATTGAACGTGATAAAGACTGCATCAAATAAAGACCGGTGCAGTGAAAGTGATGCCTTTTTTGTGACACGAAATGTGACGTTGATGTCAAGCAATAAATTGGAAGGAAAACGCGAGCAGCGTCTTCTTAAAATTCGAGTATGTGCATCGACTTCAAGACAAAAAGAAACTGATGCACAGCGAACGCTGCGTTTGTCTTCGATGAGAGTGCGTGCATCGATAACGAGACAAAAAGAAACAGATACACAGCGAGCGCAGCGTATGTTCTCAAAGCGAGTGCGTGTATCCACATCGAGACATACAGAAACAGAAGAAACAATAAGACAACTCACACAGGAGCGTTTGATAGCGCTCGCTGTCCCAGAAAATATTACTGCACACAAATGTGGATTAATGAATGTGACCTGTCGATTCTGCAATGCTTTAAATTTTCAAGCAGAAAAACCATCAGATGGAAAGTTCAACGATTGCTGTCACAAAGGTAAAGTGAAACTACCAGCAAGGCCTATTTTCCCAGTATATTTAAAGGATATTATGTCAAATCCAGAAAATATTTATAGTGGAAATTTCAAAAGAAAAATAAGATCATACAATAACAGTATATCTTTTGCATCAATGTGAGCTAAATTAACAGGACCAGTGGCAGAATCAGGGCCACTCTGCTTCAAAGTTCAAGGCCAAATATATCACAGAACTTCACACCTTCATCCAACTGATGGTACAAAACGAAAGCTTACGAAAGATTCATCTTATTGTCAGCCAAACATATGTTCAAACACTATTGCATCGTTCATCGAATACGTCATTCTTTAACGGGCTACATTTCTAGTTTTATCATAATATCTATATCGTTGAAAACTCTTAAAAGTATTACGTTCCATGACCTCAAGTCCTATAACTATATTAAAATTGTGACGTTGGAATGAAATATAATCCTCATTGGTGGAAAATTTTTTGAAAACCCTCGGAATATTTGCCTCCCTAAAAAGTGTTTTCTTTGTTTACGGAGCCACTAAACTCAGGAAATAAAAGAAAGCCAGAAAACTGAAGACTCACACAAGCGCGCGATCTGAAACCTCGCGCCCCTGCTCTGCTATTCTCCGCCAGGGAGAATCATTTCGAAGTGTGCCAAGCAATGTTTTTAATGAAAGTCACCGACGTCGAGTCCGTGCTTCAGATTTGTGTCAGTACTGACTGCGTCGTTACAATTTATTTACTTTTAAATTAATTGTTAATCATAAGGCCCTGTGTTTCAGTTATATTTTAAATTGACTCACTTAAGGCAGGTAATCTTTTTAACTTTTTTCAGCGACAAACTTTCAGAGCTTTACAAGCGCCACGGGAGGAGCGGCCGCCGTGTCGGTCCTAGAAGCCCCGCGCCTCCCGTAAACACGATTAGGAGTGTAGTGCGATGTGTCCGGACTGAAATGATAGCCCATTAAATGAAAGAAATATTTTTTTTTGAATACTTTTTATCGGTGCGAAATTTCTATTAAGGGTGTTCGGTAGAGACGGTGAAACTTAAGTCATTAGCGTAGAGTTATTCATGAATTTTATTTTTAGTAAACTTTGTTTACATAATGATTTCATATAATAATGGACTTGTTTTGTGAGGACTCTCATGTATCCATATATTTTATCAAGTAATAACAAGAATGAAATGAACAGATCTTATTATAGAAACCAGTATCAATCAAATAGAGCCCGTTGAGTGAAATCAATCTTCAAGTCAATATCTAAATATTTTTTATACAAAGCGTTTTTGTTATTTCAAAGACTTGTCGCGCTTCGTAGTCTAAAGACTTTTTAATAATTTTCTAGTCATTTTGACAATCGTATTTGTATAAATGTGGAGTCTAACAAATTATATAAAGCTGTCACGGAGCATTGGAATATATATATTTTTTTTGTGTTGTGTTTAAGTTTGTGATAATCGCCAATTATTAATTTATATTTTAATATTCATAAAATTTATAAAATGACACTTTTAAAAAATTTAAATTAGTTAATAAGGTTAAACTTATGTGTTTTCCAATAATATCAAGCAATTACTAGATCGGGAATAAAACCAGAGTCGATAAGCTCTCCCGTATGGATACTCTTGAACGGACTAATTATATATATATATAAATTAATTAATTAAATACAAATTAATCAGTCCTTAGAGGACCTCAATTAATTCATATTATATATATTTATTCGTTTACATCCAGTCTACAATACAGGATTACAATGAAAAACACAGCCGAACGCAGGTGTGAAACAAAAATTTAAAGCAGTCGTTTTAGCCGCAAGAATCAAACAGCGAAGGTGTAGTAAAGCTTAATTAATGTGCGCAATAGCCCGGCCGAGGCAACTCGCCGGCGCGGTGCCGTTAAGCGGGGCCGTGAAGCGGGGCCGTGAAGCGGGGCCGTGAAGCGGGGCCGTGAAGCGGGGCCGTAAAGCGGTGCCGCAAAGCGGTGCGTTTGTTTCCGAGCGAACGAAATTATGCGTATTTTTTTCACAAACTGGGTTTTTGTATCATCCCCAAAGAGGATAGTAAATCAAACAGAAAACAATGACTATAGCTACATTTATAATTAAGTTTGGTTTCAGGTTTTCCTCCGCAGTTCCTTCTCCGTAATGCTGGCCACTCTAAATAATTCGGCCATAGTTTTCTCATTTTAGAAAAACGCTTTTCATTCCGGCAAGCAAAGAACATCGTTCACAATCACGCAGAAATATATCCTCATTCGAGTTCTTACGACAATGTTTTCATACTTTATTAGATCTGGCCGGGACCTTTCGGAATGTAAGGCAGGGTTCGGAACGAAACTGACTCGGCATCGTGTGGGCCGTGGGTCCCGATGATACAACTTCCCGGTATGATTTCACAACTGCTCCGCTCTGCCCTGCCGCGGTGCGCGCCTCGAGACGGGGAGGGCACTAGAAGCGTTCCCGAGTCGCGAAGGCGGGATCTTTATTATCTCTCGGGAACTGCGGCCCGCGGTCTATCGCCCCTGACGGGTTGTTAGGGAGGCTTTCCACTACAGTCGCTCGTTTCGCTGGAAAATTATTCCACACAATAGAGATTTTACGGCAGTTATAATAAATAGGGTTGCCAAAGCGAGTGATAATATTTTATCAAATTAATTATTAAATTTCGTCACGTTATCGCGGAGCTGTGGTACCGCATTTTCCGGCATAGGAAGTACAGCGATATTCGCCAGGCGAGCGGGCGGCTTCCGCATTACTTCGAATACCCAAAAACCTCCGAAACGAACTCGAATCGTGAATCTTGTTTGTTTTCGACTTCAGGCGGGCCGGGATTTTTAATTATGTAGAAAACATTACGAGGGAATGAAGTTTCAATGGCAGGCGGACAGAATGGGAAGGAAAGCTGGAAATTCATATGAAAATACCCCGAAACTATTTCAAAAAATTTTACTTAGCTGATAATAACGATAAGAATCAAAAAATTAAAAAAAGTACAAATTCGAAAGTAAAACTACCTTGCGGTTAGGTTTCAAAAACTTAAAAATCACGCAGTAAATAACTTTTTCTAATAGAGGTACTTTTGTTCAATTTTTTACTAATTTTACAACAACAACAACATTTCTAATCAAGGCTTTACAAATATTTGTAACTTTCATGACCCATTCTTGTGAGTTAATGAACACACTCATTCAGATATGAACATTTAAACCCAAAATGTCAAGTTGCAAAATGGATGATTTATAAAACGGATCAAATAATATCGATGATGATCGAGTAGAGATATTTAGGCACACTTATATCGAAAATCAAAAATGATTCCGTTAAATTTACCAAACATCTGCCATCACGAGCTATCAAAAAATGAATAAAAAAATAAGTTGAGTTCGCACCCCCGCGCTGGGCCTCGTCGCCGGGGTCCTTGCCCGCGCGGCCTTGACCTGGCGCGGGGCGGCGGGAGTGGCCGGCTTCCTGAGGCCTGCAGAGGGGCTGTAAACCCGGGCAGGGCGCGGCTTTACAAAGCGAATTAATCCTGTTTAGTACGGGCCTCAACATCCTCTAAAAGTATAGCGGTAGAGGCTGCCTCGTCATTCAGAAGATTTTAATATATTTTTAATGTCTCTCTTCTTTTTATCGTGGCTTCCTGTAGTTTTGAACGTAATGAAAACTAAATATTCAATATTTTTGACAGAGAGTACTTGGTGGAATTCCATTTTAATATTTTAAATAAGTAAAATACTTGAGTGATTTTTCCACATGTACATTTTTATTGGCGACCGGTTTTGCCAACCTTTCACGTTGGTATTATCAAACTCAGTTTGATAATGCCAAAGTATTTTACTTATTTAAAATATTAAAACTAAATATATTTATTTTTCCATCGCAAAAAAAAGATTTTACTTACCCGTTTGTAATAAGTTTCAGTACGACTTGAACAAGTAAATAAAAGTATATTACGTAAGTTCATATATATTTTATATAATTTATAATTTTTGCTGTCAAATAAAATTCGTCTTCGACCAAACTGAAGCTGGCGATAGCCTCATAACAGTTTGGGATTCACTCATTAAAATGGAGATCGAACCTAGTACCTCTTAATCAAGGGTCCTCGGTCTAACCACTCAACCAACAAGCCAACCAAAGTTATATATTGCCTATTTTCACTTTTAAAAAATCCACTAACACTTTCACAGCATTCGATATTCTAGCCTGGATGCAAGTTTAAAATAAACAACACAAGTGCTGGATACAGCCGCATTATTTTATATTTACTTTTCAACCGATCTCCTCGCATGTGGCCTCAAACCTTACAGTATGGTTACAAATTCTAGTTTTCATATTATCTATAAAAATAAAACCTATATATGTACATAAATAGTCAAGTACTTGAATGGGGAAACAATAATTTCTATCGTCGATTAATGACAGCCTAACTTATTTTTTTGTTTTCCAGAGACTTCTGAATATACGTGGTATGCAGACCGTAGGGTGGTTACTTACGTAGCTAGTGATAACCGTAGTACGATATTTAATATTACAAAAGCAGGCCACGGCCTAATTATCAAGCCCTCGATACTCCCCATCCGCCGTTTTGGCATTAAAATCCACAAATTGAGAACCACTAGACACGACGACAACCCGTCGCCCGTCACCCGTCACCCGCCACTCGCCGGTACAACTCGAGCACATTCATAATTTACGATTGGCATGTTTAAAAATTGCTAATTAACCTCCCAGAGAGGTTTATTTCAAAATTAAAGCGAGATTAATTGTACAGCAAAGAACAATCGACAATTTAACTGTTTCATTGAACATTTCCAAAGTATATGCACGCCATTTATTTTTCTACATTTTTGTTAGGCCCGAGTAGAAAGAAGAGAGATGATTATTTAGGCATAAAAACACGCGTGTGTCCATGGATGATTTTAAGGGTATTTTTGTATGCAGCTGTATATATTTTATTTATGGTATATTAAATTAGACTATTGTTAAGAAAAAAAACTCACATAAAATCATATATTATGAATAAATATTTGTATTATATTTTAATGTTTTTTATAAGGAATTTGGAAAGATTTCTAGACGCTCCAAAGAAACCGTACCTTTGAAGTAATGTAACGTGCAAGTATAATATGCGACCCTTATGGTACTATCTGAATTCAAATCAAAGAAATTGTTATCCACAATACATTTCAATGAACCAATTGAAAATTAGCTTAAAGTGGAGGATAGATAACTTTTTAATTCATCAATACTTAACTTAAAACACAAAATGAAGCAAGGACGCCGAGTTTGTGACACTTGGCGCGACCTTGAGCGCTAGAATCGGAGTCATTAACTGCGGGGGAGAGGGGCAACAGGTGTTCCCGCAGGTGGGCTGTCTCGCTAATTGACAGGCGAGGAAGCAATGCGCTCAATTATTTGTGAGAGGAGACACGCAGCGGCAATGGCGGGACTTTGCAGCTGGTTTCGGGGGTTTATCTTTGAAAGCGTTGAGTTCTATCCATTTTCATTCGTTTACCAATATTTAAAAGTATGTTTTTGTAAAAAGCTGCTGATTTCAGATGTGTTTAGAGTACGGTGGTGCTCTATTGGTAATTAAAACGACCATGACTTCGCGACGCTGAACGGTGACGACGGACATTCATGATATTAAATATTTGATTTCCTGACTAAAACTTTCGGAATAATTAAAAGACGAGCGGATTGCGTAGAATAATTCCTTGGTTTAATTTCAAGTCGTTCGTTCTTCTCGACAAACAATATTAAATCCATTCCGTTTCCGCTAAGGCGCCAGACGTCGCCCTGCCTGGAGAGGTCGCGGCGGAGTCTCCCCAATGGGGTGTGGGTTACAAGGGAGGGGGTATTTGTATTATTAATAGTTGAGAGATAAATGCCTTAATTAAACGTATAAAGTGCTTATTTGGAGAGACTCGAGGGAGTCTTGGAGATGACACCGCAGAATATATTTATTATTATTAATGAACATAAAACAACAATTTATTCGTTGTCGAGCGAAACTATCGTTTAATTGAATGCGTGAATTAATTCTAAGAATCAAAACACTTTAAAACATTTTAAAAAATAACATAATCATACAAGACTTTAGAAGAAATAATTGTGTGAAATTTGTGTAAGTAAAGTGTATATATGTTTTGTTTTTTACATGTTAAATTATACGACGCTGAGTCGGCCACCAGGCTCACCAAGACGGCATCTGGTGCCCTGGGCAAGAACGCCAGCATCAGCAGCCACGGTACTACAATGACGGTCAAAGTACACAAAGACGAAGAACAGCGACACACGCGGGATGCCCACTAGACGCAGCCAATGCCGTCAAGTTCCAAGAACAGGCCTGGTCGACATCGCTACTGACGCAGCAGAAATCCCTATCGTGGCTAGCTAAATTTACGTCGAACGAGTGAGCTGCCACGTGCAAGTGGGCTACGTGGCTCACTAGTGCAGAGGCCAGGACCGGAGCAAGCAGCGCTTCACCTGTGGCCGGCCTAGCCATAATGCCAAGGAGTACCGAAGCTATCCCAAGCGCTTCTCAAGGCACATCAAAAAAAGTACATGTTCACTTTAAAAAATATGAGATTGTTTTTAATCAGGCGGATTATGGAGCCGATGATTCCGGGACTTCCCAGAATGAATTGTCAATTAGGGACTTTTCTACCGTGTGCCGAGGTGCCCCCCCCAGGGCTGAGCTAATTAAGAGCTTTTCGCAGTCACGGAACACTCAGCAGCTTCCGGCAGCAGCGGGCGGCTCCTCACCAGGCGCCCGGAAAACTTAGCCAGCGTACGTGATCGCTGACTTTCGTCGAAAAGTTTTCGATTTAAAAAAAAAAACGAGAGTTACAAGACTTTTTAATATAATTTATAGTAGAATGAATGTATTTAATGAGAAATTTGCTAAAAAATGTATTTTACTTAAAAAAAATAATATGTTTCAGTGATTTGATAGCGCTTTACCTCGCCTTGTTTCTATTGATACTATAGCTCTTCAAAAGATAAAAAAAACTCACTTCACTTCGATTTTTAATCTAAGTTTACAAGGAATACCGCCCACATCAGTGTGTTTTAATGTTATTACTGTTTGGTATCCCACAAGACATTGTTGCGCTTTTTGTATGAAAATTATTTAAATAAATTTTATATGCCATTAAACATTTTTTAAATCGCTCGTTGGCAGTTAGGAATTAAAGAATACGGAGTCTTTTACAAGGTCACACAAGGTTTTCGTCAAAAATCAAAACAACATTTAATAATTCAGTATACCAGACAAGTGTCTTTTTGACATCTCGTCCATATAGGTAAACCCTCAACTGCATTGCATGCTCATATCCGTTTGAAAGCTTGAAATTGATTCATCAGAATTGCCCAAATTTGAAATTATAAAAAAATAAAATATCAAAGTCAATGTGATCGTTGGCATTGCATTTCACTGCCCATTGCTTCGCAATTAGGAGAGTATGATAATATTCCTGCTCGTAAGCAAACATCAAGATGTTCATCTGTAAGTCGAGTCTGTACTCATCTTGATCACTCAGACTCTCTCTTTGAAGTATATATATACACAAAATAATTTTAAACAGTTTAACGTTACGAATGTACTTGTATGATACGAGGGCTGCTATTTATATACCCGGAATAAAATAAAATAACTATCATTGACTATTAAATATGGTTTTATTGCTTTTCAAAATATTCTCCGTGATGATCGATGCACTTTTGCATTCGGTGAAACCAGTTTTCATAGCACTTTTTCCAATCGGAAGGCGGTATCTCCAAAACATGATTTTTGAATGCCTCAACGGCTTCTTCTCGGGTTGTAAATCGTTGACCACGTAATTTATTCTTCACGGTTGGAAATAAAAAGAAGTCGTTGGGTGCCAAATCAGGGCTATATGGCGGATGACCCGTTAATTCCACCGTTTCACCCTCCAAATATCGGGTCGTTTCACCTGAAGTGTGACAGCTTGCATTGTCGTAATGGAGAATGATTCTGCGTTGGGGATAGTTCTTTCTAATTTCTACAAAGACTTCTGGCAAACAAATGGTCGTGTACTACGTCGAATTAACAGATTTACGATTTTCTAGTGGTACAGAAGCCACGTGTCCATCTATACCAAAAAAACAGGCGACAATTTGCTTCAAAGTGCTTTTCGCACGAGCAACTTTTGTTAGGTTCGGCTCATGTTGGAACACCTATACTGTTGATTGTTGCTTAGTTTCGGGGTCATATGCATAAATCCAGGATTCATCACCTGTGTAGATATTGTAAACAGCTTTTGATGCACCACGATTGTATTTTTTTATCATATTTTTGCACCAATAGACACGAGCCTGTTTTTGATCTATTGTCAAGTTGTGCGGTATCCAACACGAACAAATTTTTTTTGCAGCCAAGTGTTTGTGTAATATCTTGTGTATACTTGTCATACTAATGCCCAATGACGCCTTTATCTCTCGATATGTAACATGACGATCTTGAATTATTAATTCACGCACTACGTCGATGTTTCGTGGCACAACAACTGATTTAGGCCGACCATCTTTAATTTCGTTCGTGAGCATACGACGTCCACGATTAAACTCACTAAACCAGTGATACACAGTGGTCTTCGATGGTGCTTGATCCCCAAAAGTCGAACTGAGTTGATCGATGCACTGCTGTTGAGTTAGACCACGTCGAAAATCATAATAAATCATCGCACGAAAATTTTCTCGAGTTAAATCCATTGTGATAATGACACGCAATTTTTAAAATCGCGTCACACAATGAAAAAAATTTATTAGTCGGATAAAATAAACTCATTCTACAGCCAAAGAGTTAGATTTTCAAATGTAATAATTACTTTTTAAATATTATTTATGTAGTGGCTAGTTCCGGATACTTAAATAGCAGCCTATGTAGTGTCATTAGTCTAAGTCACTCGACACTAGTTTCTATGAAATATCGTAGCAGTCGGCCCATGTTCTCTCAGAGTGTAGGCAGCACAGAGACAGATGTGACTTTCCGTTGCTTCTTGCCCTCTATTGTCGCCGAGTCAGATCCGTCCGCAGAGCGATTCGAGCCGCCCGAGTCGACGATCCCCGCCGACCCCGGGTGACGTCACACCGCCGACCCGGAATGGGGGATAAGGTCGCAATTACGAATCCGCCACTCGGCATTTGGAGCAGGGGTCAGCGACCCTTCAGAGGTCGAACCGGATTATCCAAAGTTTATCAGGGCCGGGACGTTTCGAAATTCTCCGTTATTTGTTTTTTTTAATCCAGGGTTGACATGAAGCTGGCTTACTTCGTCAATCGGTTATGTTGAGCTCTATGATAAATATTTTAAATAAAATACTTTAGTGATTTTTCCACATGTCTGATTTTATTGATGGCCGGTTTCGCCAACCTTTCACGTTGACATTATCAAACTAGACTCAGTTTTACAATGGCAATGTGAATGGTTAGCGAAACCGGTCACCAATAAAGTTAAACGTGTGGAAAAATCACTTAAGTATTTTATTCAAAATATTAAATGGTATTCCACCAAGTACTCAAAATATTCTGTCAAAAAGATTGATTACTCTATGAGAAACGTACTGTCAACGTAGATATCTATTATAACTATGAAAATATTTAAATTAAAGTGTTAAGCGTTGTGTATATTTCAAAACATACTTGCATTATAAATAAGAATGATTTAGTTTTACCGAGTTTCCACAGTCCGATTTTTCAAAACTTGCTATACGAATAACGAATTTGTTCTTTTTAATAAATCAGTCAATTTTATTAATAAGGTTTGGCCAGTAAGTTTGGATTAACACAAGAAATGACAATAAAACGACATCTGGGATCCGAATCCGTACCGACTCACTATTTCGCCAGCCAGCGAGTCTGCGAGGTCAAGCTCCCGCAGAGGGTAACTAGGATGATGGAGGAGGGATTGGTTTTTTCGTGTTCCTAAAAATACTGTTAAGACAATACATTTGTAGAGATGTTCAATGTAGATTTATTTATCATCGTGTTACAGCAACAAACAATTATATTAGGACTTACCGATAAACGACGTTGATATTCGGATATAGCACGTCCGAGGCTGCAGAGAATATTCACGACACAACGCGAACTTCCTCCTGTAATAAATAATTGTATTATTTCAATAATTCCTTTCAAAAACTTAAACACGTCACTCAAAGATCTAATCCAAATATATAATCGAAGCGCTGACCGGTCGGTAAGCTGCGAGCGGCTGGGGTGTGCGATGGGGTCGTGACCCCGTGTCTGGGTCAGCGTGGAGCCTCCGCGGACAACTCCGGAAATTACGCATACCGGGTGGCATTTCTTCGGTTTCATGGAACCAAGCGATATCAGCAACACTACGCGACGATTGGTTGTATCGAAATTGGACCATACTTTATTAGTGGACTGGGACGACTACAAACAGTTTTTTTTGCAATTTTGTTTAATTTTTATCCGGTATAGTAGAATAGTCAATCATAAACCCTCTACACACACAGCAACAAATCGCGCCAGTTTATTTTGGGTATTTTTTTTTTGGTTTAGCCTAAAATGTAGGACGCTAATGGCTAGCTGAAAGTTGGCTATAGATGAAAGCAGATGTAAAAAAATGTGAAATACCATTTATTCGATAAGAATAACTAGACCGGGGCACATTCGTACCTACTTCCGATGTGATTTAGACAAAAGGTATGGTAATTATTCCCGATTCTCAGCTGCGAAGGGTTAGAAGCTGAAGTGGTGTGAACGAACCCTTATGAATTGAGAATAGGCAAGGGTTATCGCGTTTCTACGAACGCGAGGGCTTTTGGAATAGTCATCTCAAATACCCAAGTTCAATAATATAAATAATTATCAGGAAATGAAACGATGGATATTAGTTTTTTGAAGCGATGCAGAAATATAGCTGAGATTCCACCCACACGGTTATGACGATGGTTGTTATAAGGCAAACTAATAGATAAATTAAATTATAATTGGTAAGCACAAAATGAAAATTTAATAGACTATAGTGATTTCACTAAAAAGTAAATTAAACTTAAATTAAGGAAAAGGATATTTCTCTAATTCCCATACCACGATATGAATTATGTATTGGATGGGTAAAGAGTGTGTGTTACCGGAATCTGCTAACCAACATGCTGAACAAACTCTAAAAAAACTTCCACCTCCGGGCTAGACCTGCAAAGAAACTCTGTATGCAATGCTAAATTGCGACAACTTTTATAATTTACTGCCCGAAATCGGTTGTAAACCTGAAATAAATAACAAAAACACAGCTAACTCAAGATTCGTAACATGAATCCGAAAACCGAGATTTAAAAACGATGTGTTTTTCAAGGTCAGAGGTATTATCGCTGGGCAAAGCGACCCGCAGCCGTCACCGGCCGCCATCAGCCTACGGCTATATAATATAGTCTACGCAACCTAACATATTATTTTTCTCTAATTAGACTAATTTAAGAATAGTTCGAATTTCATAGCTCAGCGAACCTTTACTTGGAAATTACTCCACAAAAAAATTCTGTCACATATAATAATACTCGTCAGAAGTGACGCGAGACACACGGGCCGCAAGACGATCCTGCAACTCAACGAATGGCCACAATGCAGTGTTCATTTTCGTAAACCTGTATTGTATTACATCGAAAATAGAAACCGCACGTGTTATAATAACGCCAGTATAAAATAAGCAATATCACAAGCGGACATACGTGATGATGAAAAGTTCAAAATAAATCCAATATTGGAGGTACGCTGCTCTGGAGAGACGAGGTTCTGCGGCTGCCTTGGGGTGATGCGGGCGGGTCGCGCGGTCGGTCCGGACGCAGAATACACAGAATTAGCTATGCGGGATAAGGGTAATCCGAAGATCAAATTCACGGATGATGCTTACCAAGCAAGCTTTATTTTATGTACAACAAACCGACTCTGCAGAGGGCAGCTCTCGCCACGCGTGCTCCCTCGCCGGAATCATGTGTCAGGATTCGACAAGCGTGTTCATCTGCTTAATTTCATGGGTGTTTAAATTATGCAACAACTAGATTGTGTTCCTAAAGTTTCTCGTGATTTTATCAATAAAAAAATATTGTAATACTCACTGCAAAACTCAAAATCATTTCATAAATATTGAGCGTGAGAGAGTAGGAATAATCTTAATTTTCCAGTCATGTGTTTTAAACACACAAACGGGCCAACTCTTAGCTCTAAATATTCTAAATATTATATTATATATTAGCTCTTAACTCTTAAAATTTAAATTAAACTCTTAGCCGTGCAAGGCGAGGTGAAGGAACACCCGACGGTCTTATGAAATTTAATAGCGTAAAAAAATACGATATAAAATACGGATAAATAAATGGCACTGCAGTCACGGTCGATGAATTCGTATTATTACCTGCGAATTAAATTTAGATATCATTTCAGTATACGGGATGATTCTATCTTTTCAGAATAATCTAGACACATTGATAACTATTTTATACATTATTTGCAAAAAAATACACGAAACATAGTCACTACTAATAAGTAGGTTTTCTTTTGTTTGTTAAGACAAACAATATTTTATTTCCTATTTAAGTTCAATACATACAAATTGACAGAGGTAAATTATATGAATAAAAATAATACATAAAATATGTAAAATTAAGGCTATGCCGTAGGATGTGCATGTGAAATGTCAGTAAGCAATAAAGGCTCACCCTAAGAGTTACATTTAAATTAAATACAATACGGATATGATACGTAACTTATGTAAATTAGTAAAATAAACACACTTTAACGGCCCGAAGCGCTAAAGAGATTATTATATTTAAGCAACTATTTGAATTCTCCTCAAAATGTATTCGTCATTTATACCAGACGTACTCGTATTCAGGCCCCGGTACATGAAGGCTCGTGTCAATGGTGCAATGGAGTTTGAAAAAACTACACAATGAATGGGTTCTGGCTATTACTATCGCACTTATATAATTCTCTACAATAGTTGGCTATGACATAAGAATCTATTGGTTATGAACAAAAACTTGAGAAACGACGGAAGAAAAAACCTAATACAGCGGTTTACACCTACACACCGAATTCTTAGGTTTATTAATTGTTAGTTTTTGCGCGAGACTGCCCGGCCATACGTAGTTATTCTTATGAATATACAAGCATTATTTTCCTTTTTTATTTAATATTTGTATTTATATATTAGGTTTTTTTTTTTTTCACGCATGATTTGTAGATATTTTATGACATTTTTCAAAACCAAGTTGCTAACTTATAAATTCTGTCCTTTGAGTACAACTTTTCTACCAGTCAAAGAGCACCAGAAGTGTAGCAGTAAATACTTACACGAATAGTGAAACTGCGATCATGCTAATCATTCAAATCTAAAGAAAACCAGTCTCGCCCGGACGGGAGGCACCTCGCGGGACTATTACGATACAAAAATTTATGCAATAAAAAAATAGAAATATAATAATTACAAAATTTATAAAAACGACATAAAAATATTAACACATAAAGAATAATGTATATATAAATAAATAAATAAATATATATATATATATATATATATATATATATATATATATATATATATATATATATATATATATATATATATATATATATATATATATATATATATATATATAAACACTATGGCCGCCATTGCTTCAAAAGCGTCTCCTTCTTCAAATATAAAGTAACACTTGGATATGATCTTCTTTCTCGCTCGGTAGGTCCTCTTCCGTCTTCAGCTGTGATGTGATCTCTACCCGTGTTTTCGAGTCTTTACAGAGACTGTGTGGTAAATAAAACACATAGTCGATGTGAAGACTGTGAACACAGGCGAAACTCGAAGGCGCTCCTGGAACAACGCAGAAAGCAAACATTAGTGACGGATAACACCGGATAGCGTTCAACAGTTATTGCAATAATATTAGTTATGCAGAAGTAGTACAAGGATCATTTAGTAGTCTGAGGCAGATTTGAAAACTAGAATTCAACGTTAAGACTTAATTTATAGTTTTTCTCTATAGTTTCTAAAACGTTCACCCGGTAGTTACGGTTTAGGTTTGAAACATAAATTACATAATCGGAAAAGCTATAGAAAAGTAAAAATTACATCAATGAATTTTGGCCGAGAGTATGATTTTTTTTTAATTATTTTTACTTGTAGTATATTTGTAACCGGCTAAAATTTCATTTAATTGTAAAAAAAAATGCGCGACTTGAAAAGTTTAACTTTAGCAGATTTTATGAAGTCAATAAATTATAAGACCAAAAATAGGGACACGGTCGAGGCGGGGTCGTCTCGAGAAGACGGAGCCGCTCCAGCGCAACGAATCAAAGTCAGTAGAACGATCGTCAAAACCGTCGCAACCACGCACTGTAGGGGCTGAGCGTTTGACGTAGACCACGTACCGCATGCCTCACAACAAAACTTAAGCCTTCAACTGGAGCAGGCAATTTCATCAAAGGATTATTTGGAGGATCGCGTAGATCGCCGAACAGGGCCCGGGCGCCGTTTGCCCCACTCGCTCGGGGGCCGTCGTCACTCTCCTGCCGTTAAGCCCGATCAAACGGAGCCGTCAGCGCTGCGCGAGAACACTCGTTCCGGCAGCGGAAAGTCCATTGATTATTATCTCGACAGGTCATTATGCACACCGAACATTGAAAACGAGACTGAGATAAAATTAACATCCGAGCGTTTGCTCGGCCTTCTGCGGTTTCGAATCACAAAGACGCGATAAATATATCCGCGCTGCAACCGATTTAAACTCTGCTAGAGATATAAAACAAAATTATATAGTAGTGAGAACAATGAGAGGAACTTCTGAGTAACTCGGGAGCTCACATAGCTCATCGCTCGTCGCGAAGAAGATCTACCGGAGGGCAGAGCCCCGGAGGGCGGTGAGAGCAAAAGCGGCCGAGAAGCTCGCAGGATAGATATACACGTAAAGGAGTGGAGAGCGGCAAGCCCCGCAGACTGCGTGACTGGGCACTCGAAATAAAGCCGCGCCGCCTGTAGTACGCGCACTTACGCAACGCGCGGCCATCGCTCAGTGATCGAGTGATTCACGCCGCGAGTAAAAATACACTACGGAAGACCCCGGCTGGACACGCTCGAATCCAGTTAGCTTAATCTAAAAGACGATTAAAGCCCTCTACGCCCGTTGCGACAATTACTACCGACTGTGCTAGCGACTCGCAACTAGCCAATGGCGTCCCTTTATTTTGGCTGTTTTTTTTTAAATGATTTTGCCTAAAACGTAGGACGCTATTGGCCAGCTGCAAGTCGGTGGCGCGATTTGTCGCTACGGGTGTAGAGAGGACTTCATTCTAGATCGGGCGATTTCGCTGTGACCCGAGAGGGAAGGAGATGCAGGCGGCGGTGACCGACAGAGCTTGGCAAAAATTTGACAGCAATGAAGCAGTCGCATAAAATAATATTTGTAAAATGTAAGTTCGCCATTGGAGAATAATTTCATTGGAGGTGCACTTTGTGCGCAAAAAAAATTCTACACAAATGAGGCCCTTTATTAAAAAAATTATTTGGCATCGTACATATGCGATAGCGGTTGCCTGGCTTATTTTTTGTTATATGTTTACAAATTTGCATAGTTCGTGCGGATAGCATTATATTTAAAAAAAATCAAGAACGACTAGGGACTACCGGACGTCGACCCTTCGGCGCACACTTTCGGAGACAATTAAACGTGCTCAATATTTTCAACAAACATCTTGCACTCCACCCGAGCGTGTGCTTTGTCTCGCCTGCCGGGGCGCGGCCGCACCGCTCTTCGGAGACGCTCTTTGATTCATCTGCCGAATTGCACGCGAATGGAATACTGCCGGAAAGCCGATTCATTGCTGACTGACCTTATTGTTCAATTTCGAGTAGAATATATGAAATATTTGATGTGCGTTTAAATTAACAAAGCAGATCCCCGCGGCTGTTCAAAATGACGCTTCCGTTTCGATCGCATCAACCGGCGTCGGCGGCATCGCTACGAGCGTCCGCCGCTTTGAAAATAAAGGTCAAAATAAAGCGGGCCCCAGGAAAGCCGGGCCGGCAGCGCTCGACAGAATGGTGCGAAGGACGGAGCCACCCCGGCGTCCTCGGAGGCGTCCTCGGAGGCGTCCCCGGAGGCGTCCTCGGAGGCGTCCTCGGAGGCGTCCTCGGAGGCGTCCCCGGAGGCGTCCTCGGAGGCGTCCTCGGAGGCGTCCCCGGAGGCGTCCTCGGAGGCGTCCCCGGAGGCGTCCTCGGAGGCGTCCTCGGAGGCGTCCTCGGAGGCGTCCTCGGAGGCGTCCTCGGAGGCGTCCCCGGAGGCGTCCTCGGAGGCGTCCTCGGAGGCGTCCTCGGAGGCGTCCTCGGAGGCGTCCCCGGAGGCGTCCTCGGAGGCGTCCTCGGAGGCGTCCCCGGCGGAGTCCCCGGCGGCGCTATATTTGCACCTTTCCGCTCTCCGCTCGTGCAGACCGTCCCCGCGCTCGCCCCGTCGCCCACTCTCGCCGGTAGGAAAGACACGGCGGATAATGTATTATACACCGCTATAACGTTTTTAAAATATTTCCTCGAACGAGCGATACGTTTTACTCGTATTTTATATTCGTCTTTCCGGCATTCGGAAAGGAGTTTAATTAAATGTACAATTACACCCGAGTAACTGGGATTTTTGACAACAATAAATGCAAAGAAAAACTCAAGTCGTATTCCGCAGCGGCGTCGCTCGGCTCGAAGGTCCCCGGCGGCAGGTCCACTCCTGTAGACGGAAACGCGGGCCTCTCGAAACCGTCGCTGCCTGGAGCGGGGCGGGGCGGGGCGGGGCGGGGCGGGGCGGCGCGGGAAGACGCGGGAAGACGCGGGAAGACGCGGGGCGGCTGACTGGCGACTCTTATTGACATAAACTGTTTTCAAATTACAATTCAACGCAAGTAGTTCGGCATCGTTGATGGTTTACTCTTTGACGTCTATTTTTATAATTTAAATTTAAAAAGAAGGGATTACTCAGTACCGACTTGAATGAGTTTATTTCATTCAAAATATTACACTAACTAAAAAAAGATATTATAAATAATACAATTAGATAATTTTCAAGATATATTGATGAAAAATACTATTAAATAAATAACTGGACGTGAAAAATCGCATTCGTAAATATTTTTATGCCTGAAGATTTGCGATCAATTTATAATCTATTCTACTAATATAAAATATACGGATCGATCAATATCGAGCGGGCAGTGTCGAATACCTTTTTATTTCTTATCTTTCCATCGTAAACGATAGAAATGAATTATGTTGATTTCTCTCTCGCGGTGGCATTCCCGCAATGTCGATCGCGAATAATCCACCGAGCGCCGCGGCGGGGAAGCCTCGCCGCCGGAACGGCACATTTCGACAAACTCAGACGTTGCGACTCTATATTTTGTTTACACGATAACATACATTGTGTATTTAATAATGCGAGATGTTTTTGTTACAATGAAATCGAATACATAAGGCCAGGTGTTCGGCGACCGTCAGTAGATAACAAAGAACAGGCCTAATAGAAAACGCTACTGCCGATTTAAACTACTTTTGGACTTCGCCACGAAAGGGAAGAAGAACAAGTACACCACTCTACTCGATCCGTTCTGCAGTTTCGACACTTAAATTGAATAAACAATTTTCTGAAAGTTCTTTTCATTTCAAAAAGGAGTACGAGTCGAGAAGGAAATGCAATAATGCAGCGAGGAGGGTCACGTGCGCGCGCACCGGCCCGGACGGTTGCCGGGAGACGCCGCCCGCCCCGCCCGCCCCGCCCGCCCCGCCCGCCCCGCCCGCCCCGCCCGCCCCGCCCGCCCCGCCCGCCCCGCCCGCCCCGCCCGCCCCGCCCGCCCCGCCCCGCCTAGCGAATGTGCATCACGTACATGACGGATAGCTGCATCGATCCGATCGGTCAATATGGCTGATATCGCCACACCTTCCATATCACGACACGTGACCCCAAAACAGTGAGAAAACTGTGCCGCTGTCGAGACGAGAACTCACGACAAGCGATAATGTGGACTATTAGTAAAAAAAATACTCGGTCACTGTTGTCGTATATTTTGTGTTTGCACGTCATAAAATGGCGTTGGGTCTAAAATTGTACTCCAGTAAAAATGTTACAGCCGCGCGCCGCGAGATAGGCCGGAAGCGAAGTCGCGGCGCGTTACCGGCCGCCGTGACCCAATTTGTTTGCGTAATTCGAGATAGCGACCCGTCACGACTCGAGAGCCCGTCGAATCGGTGAGGATTTGCAGTAGGAATAATACGTAAATTGTCAACTCACTCTTACTCCCGGATCGGCGCGAAATCTTGTCAATTTTCAAGTCACAGATTGGCACGTCGATGACATTCGATGTTCGTTTCGCCATTATCACGACAAAAACACGTCCAGGAGAAATCTAACTGTCAAAACGGTAGTGGGCTGCGGAAATCAATCGAACGGTAGCGGTTTTGGACGCGCCCGAGGCGTTTTACTTCAAACGCGGGCAGATTCGCGAGGAATCGCAGCGCGCGGCACGGCCCGGCCCGCCCGGCGCCTCGCACTGCCTCCGTGGCTGGAGCCGCGCCCCGCCCGCCCCGCCGCCCCGCCGCCCCGCCCCGCCCGCCCGCGCAGCCGGCCCGGGCGCTCGTCCGAGGCGACTTTTCTTTTCTACTTTTATTCGTACAGATAATGTATAAAGACAAATAAGCCCACCTGTGACGGATCTCGGCGGGTTTGATCGGCTCGATGCACTTCGACGCGCACGCGTCAGAACGCCCCGCGAGCGCGAGAGACGGGACGGTGCACTAGCCGAAAAGGGTTCGGCGGTCCGGCCATCGATTTGAGACCGCGCACTCGTGAACGAATGACCGGATTGAGAGATAATCGTTTACCCGTGTACGTTTATTTCATAAATACTCTACCCGTAATGAAGGACATTATAAAATTTCCCTACAATACTAAAAGTAACTTACAATATAGATACCGTGGATTAATTGTGTAATTTATTATTTTTTCTATCCGATTCACTGCAGAGATAACCGGATGTTCATTGCGCGATTTGCATTATTTTTAATAGGCTAAAATAGTATAAGAAATACAATGACTTACATATTTTATCCGGATTCGTTATCGTGTCCTATTTAATTCAACTTAAGCTTCAAAAGCGATCGAAGAACTTTCGAGCGCCGCACTCTCGACTGCGAGAAATTGTATGATATTTGAAGGCGTTCGGAGCCGGCGATGCGGAGGGCGTCGCGATGCCGGAACGCGGCGCGCCGGTGCGAGTGCACGCGGGGCGAGGCGCGGGGCGCGGGGCGGGGCGCGGAGCGGGGCGCGAGGCGGGGCGGGGCGCGGGGCGCGGGGCGGGGCGCGGAGCGGGGCGCGAGGCGGGGCGGGGCGGGGCGCGGCTCCCTTTGCAACAGGTACGTGCGCCGCCTCGGCGCGCACTGTGGGCCGAGACGCCGGACGATTATTGCACCCTTAAATTATTTTATTGTAACTATAATATAATACCTTATAAAAAAATAACGAGCGCTTTAAACTAAGCCGTGACGAGTGAGCGGCGCCAGCGCCGTGTTGCGAATGTTGCCAGAATGTCGGCGCGTAGATTTTTGTTTAATAAGGAATTTAGAAGAATACATTTTGAAAAAACGATGCTTAGTGTTACCCAGTTGCGATGGTGTACCGTTGTAGTGCAGAACTACCGAGTATTCAAAAAAGATAAAAGTTTTAATGTGTTTTTTATAGAGATGTAGAACTTTAAGTTGGCAACACTATTTTAACTGGCGGCCATTTTGTCAGCTGTCAAAGGATTTATGTCTAGTTTGGTTTGGCATTTCAACATGAATAGACTGACGCCTGAACAACGCTTTCAAAATGGCCCCAAAACAAGATTGCCGTTGATCCCGATTTTCATAAGCGAATTTTGTTTAGCGATGATGCTCACTTTTGGTTGAATGGATACGTCAATAAACAAAACTGCCGTATTTGAAGTGATGATAATCCTCAAGTGTATGTTGAGACACCGTTACATCCAGAAAAACTGACTGTTTGGTGTGCTTTATGGGCTGGTGGAATCATTGGTCCGTACTTCTTTAAAGACGATGCTGGTCAGGCCGTTACAGTCAATGGTGACCGCTATAGAGCCATGATTACTGACTTTTTCGTTCATCAATTGAACAACCATGATGTGCAGGAGCTGTGGTTTCAACAATACGGCGCAACATGTCACACAGCTCGTGCCACAATTGCTTTATTGAAGGAAACGTTTGGTAACCGCATACTTTCACGTTTCGGACCCGTTAATTGGCCTCCAAGATCGTGCGATTTAACGCCGCTAGACTATTTTCTGTGGGGATATGTGAAGTCGCTAGACTACGCCGATAAGCCTGAAACGATTGACCACTTGGAGGACAACATTCGCCGCGTTATTGCCGATATACGGCCACAAATGTTGGAAAAAGTCATCGAGAATTGGACCTCCAGACTAGACTACGTCCGAGCCAGCCGTGGCGGTCATATGCCAGAAATCATATTTAAATTATAATGCCAAAAAATTATCTTTCGAATAAAGTTAATTTCATGTCAATTTAAAAAAATTATCTTTGTTTTATTTCATTTCAAAGTTCTATACCTTTATAAAAAACACCCTATACTATTAAACATGGCCGACACGGCCCTCTTCTATCTTCTTTCGATATAGCCGATAAAAATGTCTCAAAACAAATGAAATAATTGTATTCGACCCATTATATTAAAATAAACCTAAAAACGTGAAAACCATTTATGGACATTTTACGAAAATCCTATTTGCAGTCAACGTGTTAATAGACTCACTAACGCAGAGCGCGCCTGGGAAGCAAAATCTGCTATATACTTTACAGAATGGCTTAGTGCATAGTTTGGAATAAATTTCGCAATAGTCTTTACATTGGTTTTTCACAACTCTGGCAATTTAAAATACACCTATACCTCGCTTTACGGCCTAGAAACGTTCCACAAAACTTGGCCGCTAAGCGAAAAGCCGTATAACGAATCAATTATTCTAATACAAATTCATACAAATTCAATGGGATCGGTTCCAAATTTGTTAAATATGTAACACTTTTTACACATTCTGGCCATATTTTTTTCCAAACATGGTTCATTGTTGTTTTTTTCACTTCTGTACAAAAGTGATTTTTGAACCAATCCTCAAAAGTAGCTTTAGTCATCCAAGCTTTCCTGTTGGATTTCCATATGACGGGTAATTGATTTTTATTTAGTCCTTTAAGAGGCCTTGGATTTTCGGACAAATATATTAAAAGTGGTTTTAGCTTAAAATCACCCGCGGCATTTGCACCAAGTAGCAAAGTTAATCGTTCTTTAGACACCTTATAACCAGGCGCAGATTTTTCGGTTTTTGAAATGTACGTGCGATCAGGCATTCGCTTCAAACACTTGTGCAGGTTTATAACCACTTCTTTCAATAATTCCCTTTAAAATTTTGGGATATTCCTTAAATGCGGCCTCATCGTCGCTAGCTGCTTCACTTTTCATTTTCAAATTATGAAAATTAAATCTATTTTTAAATTTTTCAAACCACCCTCGGCTTGCTTGGAATGTGACATCTTCAGAAGATTCATTAGTATCTCCATTCTTCAAATTTTCGAAAATACTTTCATAATAATCATTTGACTCATTAGCATTCTCTGTTTGTTATTGTCCTCAATCCATATTATCAATAGTTAAAATAAGTTAAATAAAAATACACATTAAAAATTTTAAATTTGTACATACATACATATGTACTTACGTACTAAAAATGTCCCTAATTATTTACAATTTTTCCAGTTAATGTGTAACAATCAGTAATAAATATGTACACAAAACACTCACAGACGAGTCTAAACCAGCCGCTCTATGAGCACACACTGAATAACGCTCGTAAACAAAATAACATCGAAAAAATGTTTTTTGGTCGTTATGGCGAAACATTTTAGGCCGTATATCGAAAACGTGCCTTAATTGAAAAGGGCCGTTATAGCGTTTCTTTCGACGTTTCGGTCCCGATACTGGGACCATATTCTAGGATTTTGTAACATTAGAAGGCATAAACCACTACGCAATCTTTATTATCATAATATAATAAATTATCATCATATATATACACATGTATATGATGTATGTATGTATATATATATATATATATATATATATATATATATATATATATATATATATATATATATATATAGGGGGGGGGACTAGAACGCTAAACTGTTTGGATTTATTTGGATATTTTAATAAATTATGCATTTCATAACATTATTTTTTGGAAATAATGTTTGCTTTTAGTACACTGATATGTTTGCCTGAAAATCTCTTTCGTGGTTAGTCTCCCAATAAATTGATATCATCTGGGAAGTCTAAAACGCCTGACAGTTAACCGAGACCAGACCAGACCTCGGTTACATTGAACCCGACAGCGAGTTATCTTCCTGTTAAATGTACGCCAATAGGTTTTGGCTTCAGTTGCGTTGCGATAAGAAGGATCACCAAGAATTCATCGACATTAAATACTATAATATTTTATTTTTCACCTTGATTTTTTTTGCTGCAATAAATTAAACAGGTTTTAAACAAGTAGTATATTTATCAATGTATATTATCAGTTATAAAATAATACCATTCAAATCATATTTTAATGTTATTTAAAAAAAAAAGATTAATATTTCAAAATTTATCGTCATTTCAAATGCACACCTCATTGATAAAGGTTTCTTACGCGTTAATAGTGGTGCGGGTACAAACTTTAGAGTTTCATTGTGTATACAATAATTCGCACGTATCATATGGAACATACAAATATCATCTTTGTATCTGAACCATAATCAAAAGAACCGCGCAAGAGACTTGAACGAGTGACACGACCGAGAGACTTGTGCAAAACATCCGAGTATCCGTTCTTAGTGATTTTAACGAAAAAATTAATACTTTCTTGGCTGGCTTTTTTATTTCAAAATAATGGATGAGGCAATCAGAGTTTTGTCAAAACCCTTACATACATTACGCATATAAAAATAATTATAGTGAAACTTAAACATGAATTATTTTTTTAAATATATTTATATATATATATACATATACATTTTTTTTTTCAAGTTAAAGTTTCACTATAATTATTTTTCAAACTAGGATAATTCAAAATCATGATATTCGCCAATGCGATGATCTGAGCGCGATGAATTAGTCCGGTAAGCTAGCGGCGCCCTAGCCACACGAGCAGTGTGCAGTGTGCAGTGTGCAGTGTGCAGTCTGCCCTCTGCCCCGCTAATGGCCGATTCAATATTCAAGATGGCAGCCGCTCGGTGAATATGCTGTGAATGTGAACAAACGGACGCGGCGCGGCTGTCATGCTGTCGTCGCCTAGCGCCGGGCCGCGGACTGCGCTTCACGCCAATAATTCTGGCAACATTCTGGGATTGTTAGTTTACTGCCGAGTATGGTCATCTCTCGTTTGTATTTAATTTTTAATTTTAATAAGCCCATCAGTAAATAATACATTCGAAATGAGGTAGTAACGACATTTTTCTCTGTTTTCTCTAAAATAATCGAGAGTTGGCGGTGTAAGCGACCGATATATAAAATTAGCATGATGTTGACACTGTAGCCGGCTTAAAAAAATTATATTGAACTTCTGAAACGGGAAGAGCACTTCATAATTACTATATAAGTGAAAAATCGAATAAATAACAGGTGATGAAGTTATGGGAACAAATCCGTTATACGTATAACTTTATGTTTATTTAACTCATTTGCTTGAAATATAATTCAATTAAATACTTAATGAACACTGTAGATTCAGAATCGTGGTTATCTCTAAAGCGTAGTCCCATAAGATGTGCATTACTGATCCTCTAATAATATAAGCATTACTCACAACCTGAGAATTAGGTACTTTCCGTTTTAATTAATTTGTAAATCGACGCAGATCCAACCACTCCAGGCCTGGAGGGGCCATCTGCTCAGCCAGCTCCTCGGCGGAATCAGCGGCGGCCATGGCTGGCTATCTGATGACTTTCTTAATTATTTACTGGAATACTTACTTACACACAATACATCATTTAGGAGCTAAGAGAAAGGTAGCTGATTTCTTAGCTACCTCCGTTTTACTTTCATGCTCAGATCAGTCATCATTGATATTAATCCTGATTAACGCCTCGGCCGGTGGCTTTTGCTCTCTCCGTGTCCTTTCATTTATAAATCAGTTGTCAGTTATAACAGCCATGACTCATGCATCAGCTGCCTCTCCGAAGATCCCTTGAGTATGCACAATCACTTAATGTCCAAATTGTTATTTGACCGTAAATAATAAATAAAAACTCTTCTTTGTGTATAAATCTCATCAATTTACCAATGACTGACACCCAAAAAACTTTTAAATAATTATTGAAACTTATCAACTGTCAAATATTTCTGTTGCCTGACATGATTAAAAAGAATGAACACCACACATAAAACAAATTCTGTAAAATAAACATATATTATATTTTTAATTTATGCATTTTATTCCAGGTAATCAATATTTTTAACAAAGAGTACTTGATGGAATTCCATTTTAATATTTTAAATAAAGTACTTGGCTGATTTTTCCAAATGTAAATTTTTATTGGCGACCGGTTTCGCCAACCTTTCACGTTGCCATTAACAAACTTAGTGAAGATATTTAAAATAACAAGCAGTTAAGTGAACAATTGTTGAAGGGAGAGGTATAGGTTGTTAGAGAAAAAGAGGTGTAATGATTATCAGGTGGTAAGGGCCAAGGTCAAGGTAAAAGGCATTTTATTGCATGTACATTGACCCTAGAATTTGGTGGATTATTATAGTCTTCTGTAAGGAAAACGTTTCAAGTATTGACCTTTGAGATTTAACGATTCCTGCACTCCTCACGTGTAGAACCAATGTATTTTATTTCCTAATTTATGATTATGCTAATTATGCTTTTTGTTTTTGTCGGGTGTCGATGTAGTGATCTCTCAACCAAAAGAATAATATCAAAAAATATATTTCGGCATGTTATTGGGAGGTTTACGTTTTCTTACTCATTAATTTAGTACAGACCGTATTCAATTTGATGCATTTAGATCTGCGTCACTTTTCAAACACTGAGTGATCCGCGGATCGACCGTGACCAGACCGCGATCGGCTCGATCGTTCACTGCACTTTTGGCGACTCATTTACCGAGTGGACTCATTAGCCACGCCGGTGTGCTGGCAGTCTCGTCCCCGCTCATCTTCCGCGCCTGGCGTGTCCTCGCACTGATGCAGGGCGGAGGATCACCGCATTATAAAAGTAGAGACCATTAAATTATGCCCAATTGACATGGAGAAAGATTAATGGTTTCCAAAAGTCTAAAGCTGATTCCTGAATTTATAATGAATGTCGAATATCGACGTTAGCTTGTTTAATTCCACTGTAGTTGAAATATTTCAAATAAAAAAAAAAACACGTGAATAATATACATAAGAGTGCCTTAGACAAACACTTTCAATTCAGTCGTCATCAAATATGTTACCATAGTATATTAAATTTGTTGTTTCAGTGTCACGATGCATCATAGTATTATTCCAATAATCAAAGATATTTAAACCGCTAATGAGATTTAATGAAGTTTTTTGCCGTATAGCTTCGACATTTTATAATTAGATTTTCAAACCATATTATTTAATTATAAATTAAGTATGGGTATGAATACTTTTCTAAACCGGAAGAGGATATTCCGTGCGGTGTGTGGACGCGTCCTCCATTGCGGCACAACAATGGGGCGGGCCGGCCAAGCGGTGTCTGCTCCCGCGGGTCTGCTCGCGCATATAATAATATCGAACAATGCGATTAAATTTAAATCAATTAGATCGCACTGTAGGACCTTTGTAGGCGGATTCCACTTATTTGAACACCAGACGACCGATTTACATTACAATTGTCTCGATCGTTGACATCGACTCGTCAGAAAGAATCGCTCGAACGTCGCTCCTGTCGCTGGGCCAGCTGTGGGCATCGGCTCAAATACTATATATTTGCATTATTATATATATACACAGAACCTACCTTCCAGATTCAAAGGGGAGAAAAAACAACATCAATGTTATATATTCATATAATAAACAAATAATAATCTTTTTTTTAAACGTCAATCCTGATCAAATTTTTAACCAATAAAGTTTATAACATAATACTTAGATGATGGTTTAAAATAATCAATTTAGTAAAATAAAAACTATGATTAAATGATTAATATTATAAATAAAATACTTAATTGATTTTCCCACGGGTAAAATTTTATTGGTAACCGGTTTCGCCAACCTTTTTTTACGTTGGCATTACCAAACTGGAGAATTTTATTTAAAATATTAAAATGGAATTCCACCAAGTACTCTCTATCAAAAATATTGAATATAAATATATTATTACGTGCTATCAAATTTTATGATGTTTTTTGCAAAGCATGTGGAAAAATCACAAAAGTATTTTAAAAATTAATATTTTTAACAGAGTACTTGGTGAAATTCCATTTTAATATTTATAATAAAATATTTCAGTGATTTTTCCACATGTTAATTTTTATTGGTGACATTCACTTACACAAAAATAAAAGCATTTGTTTTGTATTTTATTTAAAATATTCAAATGGAATTCCACCGAATAATATTAAATATAATGTTATGACAATTAAAATATTTAAATAAAATAATTTATTTAGAACAATTGACTCATTAACCATAAAAACCTTTAGAATCCCTACGTTACATGGTGTGAAGAAGAAAGAATAAGCCATCAGGTTTTATAAAATATATATTGACTGTTTATTTCGTTCAATTTGTGTATTGTTTATGCGGCGAAACCCGTGTAAACAAAATGAGGTTAATGACTCTAAAACTCACGTGTGTTTTTTTTATACCAATAATACTGGTCAAAGGTTGCGGGAGGCTAATCGGTCCAGTAATAATTGACTTCAAATGGTTATTAGTTATGGCGACTCAGAAGTTGTAAAAATATCAGATTCTTGCATAAAAATGTTGCTATGTACATTACTAATATGAAATGTTTGAACACACTTCGGATTTATTCTGCTTGCATCGTGAAAAAACAATGAAGCGCTCTACACACGTAGCAACAAATCGCAGTCGCGACCAATAAATTGCACAATGATGTGGCCATATTCCAGTAGTTTTTATGAGATTTCGCTGATTATCACTGGTATATGGCTACACCTATTACTGAAACATCTTCACTAAGTAATAAGTGAAACTATATATCTGTGTTTGTTGGGTAATTTGAATTTGTCGAGTATCCTCAGTAGTCATAATAAAAAAGTTAATTAAATTTGGATTATCAGAGATGAAATTCAACAAGTAACATTTGTAAACATTAATGGAATACGCGCTTCTTATCTTCTGACAACCCTGCGGTTGTCCTCGGTCTCAGCTCCACTAGCGAAGCCTCGATTTATCAGCAAAATGTCACAAAAACTACTGGGATAAGGCTACATACACCCTTGTGAAATTTGTTTGTCGCGACCGCGATTTGTTGCTACATATGTAGAACGCTTTTAGTGTCACAGTTTAAAGGCAAGACACATATCAAAGGCTTCCTTGAGTTTCGAACATTTCACTACGTAGAGCTGATTGAGCTCATTGTTCTGTCGTTGGGTCCTCGCTGTCATGAGGAGCAGCCCTCGAGACTGCATCGGGGAACTGTGTTGACATAATAAAGGAAGCCAAGGGCCACCGCATTATGTCCCCAGTCTATGAGCTTGGATTGCGATCTAACTGAAATATGGACAACTCATGGTTCATGCATGAGTTCCATGCAAATGTGTAGTTCTTTATGCGCATCGTTAGCTATATGGAAATATTTAAGATTTTATGATACGCTTTATTTGCTTGATGCAATCGTTCATAAATTATTATTAACAGGTAAAGAGAGTTTAAATAAAGTAATGGTTTTATAATTTTGTCAGAAAACATACATTATTTAGGTAGAATAAGGTACAACCAGGACTGGTCAATAGAAGTGTTCTTGACTTTGTTGTTTTTTTTTGCTAAAACATGCTAAATATGTTTTTTTTTTAATTTATATATACGTTTTAATTATATTAAATTTTAAAATAATTCGTTTTAAAACCAAAACTTGTCAAATTGTTTTTGTATCTAAGCTATTTTATCCATAACGACTACAACTTGTAACTATAAAATAAAGATTTTACAAAATCAAATGGTAAGACGATTTAGATATGTTTTTTATCGCACAGAGCATCGTCAAACTGTCGTCGTTAAGTATAATGGTATCTCTATGGATTGATAGAGCTCTCATTGTCTCAGTAAAAATATTTTGAGTTGTTATTCTATTTATAATTACAAAAAATCAGTCAAGCATACTACATACGCACTCGTGATACATTTCATACGTCCAATTATTTATCTTATATATATATATACTTGTACAATCTTCAACTGCGACGTAGGTGGATACTTTTATGTACGTATGTATATATATATATATGTGTGTGTGTGTGTTTAATTTATTATTTAAGTTAAACACACAAAGGATACAATTATTTTATATTTTTATAATTTATTATAATAGTTAATATAATAATTCAAATTGTTTTCACCGTGACGATGGGAGTTATGTTGCCCCATTGAGTAGTGGTGGAATTCCATTTTAATATTTTAAATGAAATACTTTGGTGATTTTTCCACATATTAATTTTATTGGAGACCGGTTACGTCAACCTTCCACGTTGTCATTATCAAACTTTGTCTTGTTTGATAGTGCCAACCTGAAAAACTACTAAAGTGTTTTATTTAAAATAATAAAATACTTTATCCGTTGGCAACAGGTTTTTAGCATTTTATTCAACAGCGATGCGACGATTTCGAAAAGTAATTTCTTGACACTGGCGGGAATAACCCGTAACTTATCTGCCATTTATAAACCTTGTAAAGGAAAACCGAGTTTTCACGTGTATATATACATATATATATATATATATCGGTGGGCTGTAGAGAGCCCACTTCCTTGCCAGGTCGCATGCCGCTCGCGAGACAACGACCCCGCGAGGTCTTGCTCAGGTCGCGGCGGTGCAGGCAAACACGCTCACATGTGATAAATGTCTCATTATTTGACAAAGATATTCATTAAGCTATCACGAATCGACAACCGTGTCTCATCTTGTTGAGAATTTTAACCGATGGACCAGTGATATTTTAATATTTTACGAATAAGTAATAGATGGTCAATATGTATGTTCATTTTCACAGTTTCACAATCTTAAATTTGTTTTTCACCGATTACTGATATTATGAAACAATGAGTTAAATACAAATAACAAACTAGATTTTTTTTAAATATGCGGCAAAACGTCAAAACCTGATTACAGGGACCGCGGCGTTACCCAATAAAACTTATATTAATATTGATAACGAGAATCTTATCAGTTTGTGCACTAAAATTAATATAAATGTCTATTTCACTAGAAGATAGCGAATAAATTGAATACTTCGTATTTTGGACGTGTATTGCTTATTTGCATATTTAGAGAGGACGACTTTGAGCTGTATAAACTTCGCGTAGTATCCGATGCATACTTGAACAGCAGCTCTGGGACACTCCAGGGTGCAAACACTGGCGCGCTGGACAACCCCGCGCCCTTCCGGCGTCCTTGAGCGGCGACCTTCAGCCGGCGCCGAGGTCGCAGAGGGGAAGGTTAGACCCCCGGCGAATTTACCGGAGGGGTTACTTATTAATAGGACCGTGCTGACGTATGGAGATTGCACCTTTAAGCTCGCGGTTTATTTTTGTTTTTGTCTGCAACTCCACAACTTGTTTATTTTGAGGCACGTATTTAAAACGTGGCCGAGCAGATACGATGAAAGCAGGTTTTGCAGATGACAGTAATGTAGTGGATTTTCTGAGAGAGTGCAAGCTCTCGGCAGGTCAACGTAAGGTATGGAAGCTTTAGTCCTGGGCGTATGGCTCGAATGCATGGTCCTAACCTCGTCAAAGCGTCTTTAATTTTGTAAATATACGTAGTTTTGTAAATAACATTAGTTTTGTAATTAAAGCGAAGGGAAGTTCCGCGATTGTTAGGATCGCCCGCCACGAGCATGTAATGCTTGCGAACCATTTTTTCGAACATTGTTGCACTGCAGAACTTGGGGCTCGCCCAGTGGCGCTCGTTTGATAAGGACTTATAAGATATTTCAATAGTAAATGCATAAATTTATTATAAAAGGTTGATCTAATGGCGATGGCGTTCCTAGTGATGCAGCTCCTCGCACGCCACGCCTTAGGTCAATAGAGCACCCCTGCGTGCAGCAACCGTGCCCGTCGGAAGCGACAGGCGCTCACGTGTCTGCAATAAGCTTTCATACATATCGAATTACATGTTAAATACGTGAATTGTTCGCCAACTTGTAAAGTTGACATTATCAAAATAAATCAAACGTTACAGTTGATATGTTGATAATGCCAACGTAAAGCGCTCTTCACACGTAGCAACAAATTGCCCTCTCGTTCAACAAATTGAACAATGGTGTACTCTATTCCTTTATTTTTGAACAAGCGTTTACGTACACTGCTGCGACAAACTTATTGGATGATGGTCAAACAAGCGTTCATTAGTCACATCGGTCTAAGGAAATGAAACTTCGAATTTAACTTTTATCGCGTTATATCTCGCTGATAAATTTTTACTTTTTAGGAATAACCTCATCACTAAATATTACCCAGCAAATTCGATCGTTCAGTCGTTGAACCTGAGAGGATACCGGTGGAGTGTGGCGGGTCCTAGATGTCTTTTTGCACTGAAGAACTGGTCGGAAGGTTTCTTTTGTTTATTTAGTCAGTGTAGCTGTTTTTTTTAAGTAGACGATAATTTAAAAAAAATAACATGGTGCTAAAATATACTTAAGTGGACTGTTTCATCGCTACTAAAAATTTTGATATTTTATAATATATAAATATGCCGGTATCGGGTATACCTTTGTAAGAAGGGCGTGCACTGCAGCAAGTTTAGGACGCTCCCGCCCAGTGCACTGTCAGTATAACTGCACGCTTTGCAGCTGTCGTTGAAAGTTAATCCAGGAAAGCTCACTTTCGTCCAGGCTGTTGGACATGCGGGGGGACGTGCTCCCTTTGTCGGGCGGCTGGCGGAGCGCGAGGCGTCGGCCGCCACGGCAGCCGCCTGGGTGCATCGATCGCCGCCCCGCCTCCCCGCAGCCCCGCCGCCCCGCCGCCCCGCCGCCCCGGAGGTTGCAGCTAAATGCATTTGCTGGAAGCTCCACTAGTCTGGGAGCACTGGAAACTCAAACATACTAAAAATAACTTTAAAATTCAACTCAACGTAACGTTTCACACTTTGGTATTTTGTACAGTAAATTTGAATGTGCTTTGGAAAATAATCGAAATATTAAACGATACATCTTTGATTTACATGATTTGTGAGTTTGTGATTTTTTTTCAATTCGATTACTATAAACATCGGCTATTAGATTAAAAACATATAACTGTTTTCTTAAGTAGAATATACATTGCAAATTATTTACCAGCTTAAATAATTTTTCAAAAGAAAACAAAATAAATAAATAATAATATTCATTTGATGAAACTTTATAAAATAAATATTGCTACTTGACAACACGATTGTCTACAAATATCTATAATTAATCAATTTTGAAAATAAGGGGTTTTACATATTAACCAGTTGGAAACAAGAATACTTGCAAAGAAGATCAATGAGATCGACGTAAAAAAATATATACAGTGCCAAGAAGATGGACGCGTGAAAAACCTACCGTGGACCGCGCCACACAATACGATTGTTTGATGTCAAAAGAGTAGGAGAAAAGTAATTTTAACTTATCTCTTAACTAGCTAGGTTTTCCGAAATCAGAATTTTATTTCTAAAAAGGTTATCTTTTCTTGTAAAGGTATTTCTGAATGTTTAAAATAAAATGTTGCTCTCAACAGTATAATATATAGCCCTGAAAACGATAAGGTACATTCAAGGGCAGATTCACTGAGGTGTTTGCATTGTCAGGTCCACCGTGAGTATTTAGTTCGCTAGTGTTTTCCAGGTGCAGACGCGGGCGTAACTCACCGATAGTTTTATTTGGATTTTTCGTTTGATTTATTTCCCCGGCACTGCCGGCGGTGAAGTCCCGTCTGGCCCGAGTCTCCATTCGGCTCGGTGGGAATATCGAACACTCAAAAACGTCAATAGTAGATTGAGGTGTGATCTATCTAACCACATTGTAATGTGTATTTTATTTATTCTAATATAAATATAAACCAAACTAAATAGTTTACAAAAATATAAATACCAGTGAAGGTCTTTCTCTTTGTAGAAATATCGCCATGGAAATAAAGATTTAATAAAAAGGTTAAAAAAAAAAGTTATTAATTAAATTATAAAATGCATTCCATTATTAATAAAAATAATAAATTTAGTATAACCGAAATTTTTACGCAAAGCTAAATCATACTAACGATTATAACTTAAGAAAATATTTAAATAAATAAGTTATTTTTAGCTTTTTTATTACTATTTTAATATATTCGCATAAAGCATAGACCGTAATCTACGGTCAGATTTATGACAGAACTCACCGACATCAGGACCGGGCCTCTTCTATCAACAACGCCGTCGAATACGGTTGTGCAATAACGACGCAGTGATATATCTTGACAGCCCGGTTAAACAGTACAGCAATACAAAACGTGAAATAACAGTAGTTCTACGTGAGTAATGAAGAATCGTTAAGAATTTAAATATTAAATTGTGGGTGTCTCTCCTGAGTTCCCGGTGCGCGGTCACCCTAGGTCTGGCGGAATACTCCGCCCGACAAAAATGAATACCGAATAGGAAGCTTCAAGCTTAAATATCACCGGGCAGGTATTTTATAAAGCGGAGAGCTTTCCAAGCGACGTTAGCTACTCGCCCGAAGAGGCGCTGCAAGTGACGTTAACTGATTACAAAGGAAACGGAATTAAATAATTTAATTAACTACCATAAACCACCTGCGATTAAATTTATGAATTTAACTGAGAAGCAGACCGTCTAAAAACGCCCACAAAATTCACCAAATAAATTGCTCGATGTAATGAAATTAAACAAACAAAAAATTGGTAAAATATCGTAAATTCAAATGCATCAGTTCTTTGTAGAATATTAGAAATATTTTTCTCGAACTCGGTTCCACTTTAACGTAATGAACGTATTTTTTTTCAATTAGCCTTAATTTCTCTCGATGAATAGACAGTTAATAAAACATACTCAGAATTGATTAAGCCAAAAGTGAAAAATGCGAGTTTTTGTAGAGCAAACCTTTGATTATTTATATATGAGTCTTATTTAAACATTATTTAGTGAATGATTTAAAAAAAATGTTTTAACTCTTGTTTTGGAATCTACTACTCGTGTACGGTTTTGTATACAAAAAGTTGATTATTTTGTGATTTTCTAATGCGCAAGGGTCGCCACCCAGCCTCCACCGTGCTTCGCGTCAGTCCAGCCAGGGCGGGGGCGGGCATCGATCTCGCTAGATGCAGCTCTGGAGCAGCGTCAGAGAACGGCGGAGGACGGCAGACCTTACCGCCACCCGCACCCGCCACCCGCCACCCACGGCTGGAGTCCGGCTGGAATATAGTTTATTTTTAAATATTTTACATACAATACGTACATTTTACAAAAACCCGAATCAATATTTCCATTTGACTAACCTTCAGTGAAGTGTGTCTTGTTTTGTGTAATGGGTCGTCCGCTGTTGGTCGTGCGCCGCAGCTCTCCGGACACCGCGATGTCATATCGGGTCGCCAAATTGTCGAATGCCGTTTTTGGACACTCTTTTTGTGATATTTCAACATCACTGGTAAATAACGGCGCGACCGCCCCTCAGTTTCCAAGTACGTCGGTAGGTATTTTGTGAAATGTCGCTTTTTCGACTGTTAATATCTTATCGCTCTTACATCATACACGCATATATAGTATCACACACACTTGCGCGTTTACATAAAGTTTGACATATTTGCAGTATTTTTTCATTGCACAAAAGAAACTGCTTCCGATTAATGACTCTTTAGAAAATGTGAACACTCGGCAATGTCACACGGTTCATTCAAAATGATAAATAGCCCAGACATTGCAGAAATCTCAGAAGTGTTTACACTGCGAATAGTTATTTAAGTTCCGCGAAGTACCGGCGTACTCGGCACTCGCCGGCGATTCCACAAATCGATCGAATCAACTCGGCCAGTTCCCTGTATTGTCGCGGGCCCGGCACCGCCGGTGGAGCGATTTACGATTGTACATATCAACAAACATGGACGCTGAGGAATAATATGAAATGGAAAACCTTGCGTTTCAAAAGCTCATAATAATACGCCAATGCATGTCAGCGCTGAACTATTTCAGGTTATTTCCTGTCTAATCGACATTCAGGTTCTCAGAGTTCTGAAAAACTGTTAATCGAGGAACATGTAAAGGAGTCAGTAAACCTATCGCGCTTTCAATCAGTTTGTGCACCTGTTTTCTTGTCAATTCCGCTCGGGTTATAGTCCTCTCAAAGTAATTTTTTTTGAAGTTAGTTTTAGCACATTTCATAGCTAAATAAATATAAAGCTAAAATCCTAAAACACGGGTGATTTTCACGGGCACCATCGAAAGTCTTCGAAGATTGAGCTATCAAAAGCGTAACATATTTTTTAATAAACATTACTTTACAATTATGATTATAAAAATATTAACAATTTTCTATTTTTATTAATTCGCTTGAGAAAAAAGCGTCGTATTGGATATGCGAAATAGAATTATTCAATTCCAGCCTTTCAATACTCGGGCGTTCGTATTTGAGAATATGCAAATTATTATTCATCACGATTGCAAGTGCGAGTGAACTGCTATCGAGTGGTGCTCCCGCGGGCTCCCCTGACCGCCCCGGAAGCTCGGCTCCTGGCGGAAGTAACATTCTATTTTAATTAGCTGGCGCGCCCCCCGCCCCCCGCCCCCCGCCCCCCGCCCCCCGCCCCCCGCCCCCCGCCCCCCGCCCCTCCGCCCCGCGGCTCCGGCCAGGGCCGCGAGGGAACTCTTCCTCTTGCGCGAGGAGGGTACCGCCGACAACCTACCGACGACATCTGGAGAATTACGCAAACTTAAATGTTTATTAGTGACTGTTCAACTTTGGTAGAATGCAGAAATTTTTTTTTTAACCTTGCGTTGTAATTGCTAATCAAAAAAAAGTACCATTGAATAGTTTACATATTTCCTATACAAACACATACTAATAACTGTGGTCTTTAAAATTGTTACATATACCAGAACTTGATTGAATATTTTTACAGGCAGAGATGGCATATTTTCGCTGCTAGTATTTATTATCAAAAGAAGTCAGTAATCCAGGGCTGGAGTTTTTTTTTTGTATATTGTCTATGTCAATACGGAAAGAAACTTAATTTGCTTTTAAAATATATTTTTTGTGCATCTCTCGAGCAAGAAAATAACACCTTACGAGTTAATAACACACGCGCAATGACTTTATGAAGTCATTAAAAAAATCTTTAGTGAATAGTAGATTTCTATAAGCAACTTTATCATTTGTTTCCCCGCCGCTCCTTCGACAGAGGAAGGTAGGGGGGGGGGAGGGGTTAGCATGCGATATTTTCGACTTGATTGGCTTGCAAGACTGCAAGTTACAATTCCAGACAAAATATTCAAATGGCGCCGTTCATACGCATCTCCTTGCAGAAAAAATACGACCGTTCGAGCGAAACTACGCCGGAGAACACGATCCTCCGGCGCCGCTGAGTGTCGGCCGTCGGTCGCTCGAGCGGTCAGACTATTTATAGTCGCTCTATTTTACAGAGGTTAAGTTTGCACGCGGAGCGGTCGCCACTCTAGTCTCTACTTTAGTTAGTGAATTAAATATGAAGACTCTACAGGTCGCTTCGAGTTAGGCGCACGCACTACCCTCGCTCTGAAACTTTAAAATACTTACCCACTCCAGATGTACCTCGCACTGCAAGAGCGCGAGCGTCGCCGGCTCGAGGCGCCGTCCGCTTACTTTCTGACTTCGCGCGCTCAAAGCGACCAAACTCACTCACCACACTCACTCACTACACTCACTCACTACACTCACTTATTACAGTTAATCACACCTGACGTCAGCGGGATTATCCGTGAGGGGGGGGGGGGGGGTTGTAGCTCTAACCAGTTTCTGGTTTCAGCAACGGCCACTTTTAAATGAACACAAACAATGATCTCCACTTAATTTTACTGGTTCAAATCTATACTTTATAAATATAAAATACTATTACTTATAAAAAAAAACGTATCAAAGAAAACTGTTATGTTTAACATAATTTAAACTCGGGAAAGAGTCAACATATAAAAAATACATTCGGCATGTCGATCTATCAGAAATTTCGCAAAGTCACTTCGCTCGTTAATTTATTACCGTTTGCTATTATTTAATTTTTAGAGCAATTGTAAATACCGAATGAAAGGCTTCTTTAATTGTAAACTTCTTTTTTTTTATTTTGTAATGTCGGTTGCATCTAAGCAGCTAAGTTCTTTTAAGATTGACGAAGTCTCCGAAAGACAAAAGCGCTCACTTCCAAAACTATCTTTGTAATCTCCTGCCCTTATCGTTTTTGTTAAAAATTATGGTGGTGTAATACAAATTAATCCGGTCCGTCGTGTGGGTCCATTCTGTACTTTTACAGATCCGTAAGTTCAGTTTGTTTTCAAAACAGTTCATTAAATTGCAGGGTTACCAATGAGTTTAATTAATGTTATATTATGAGTAATATACTAATTTTGCTTTGGATGATATTTTTGATTGAAAACGTATTTACATCATATATTGAGACATTGACTCATAATTTTTATTAAATAAATTATTTTAATAATTATTTAATAATTATTTTTATAAAGAACGAACTATACTAGACAAAACTTATTTTAAATAAAAATAAACTATTGTAAATTTCGTAAAAAAATACAATAAAGGGTATTTTTCGTATCATTACTCACTCTACAAGCGGGAGACATCAAAGCTCTTATAATCTGAAAAATATGGTTTTATAAATGTGTCACAAGAAAATTCAATTGCATTTGTATTGATGAATACACATCTGTGTATACTTCAATCTATCAAAGACAGGGTTTTTTAAGTTTTTTAAATATGGGAATAGTAATCTTATTTAAAATTATCGAAGAAAACTAGCAAATTCATTGCTTCATTTAACTGTGCCCATTCGAAACTGGACCCCGGGGTTATTATCAAAAACATGTTAAACTTTTTTAAATAATTCAAGTGTATCTTTAATGTATGTTTTCTTTATTTGTAAAACTCCACAATTTTAATTTATAAAAAAACATAAAATATTCTATATTTAACCCAAATCACATTAAGTATTTATTCTACGATTCTACCCCTCGACGCCATTTAATGTAAGTGAAACTAGTCGTTTTGACAAATAAATATGTATAAGTATAATTATATAATATTTTATACTTTTAAGAGAACAATAGAATTTTACCAAGTATTTAGCGAATAAATTAGATAAAATATATAATAGAACAGATAAAAGTAATTCGAAAACATTTACAAGGCTCGACATTAAATCAAAACAAACACCTTCCAATAAATAAACAGCATTCCATCCGCCTGCTTCCCCCCTCCCCTCCCCGGTGCAGCGCGGGGGCGGCGGCGGGGGGAGGGGGGAGGGGGGCCGTCTGGGCCGCGTCTAGACAGTGTCTGGCGGCTCGGCGGCTCGGCGGCTCGGCGGCCACCGCGCCCGCGCGGCCTCACTCGCGGCTAATCAACTCCACGCCGAGCGCTTTCTTTTTTATTGGGTTTCATATGATTTGTAGCGATACTCAACTCAGGAAGCAACCGCTTTCTTTCTGATGTTAAAAATTATAATAATAATGCTAATAATAATGCACATGCAGTAGAAACCAGTGGCGTGCGGTCAGCAATTTTTGGTTCTTAAATTATTTTCATGAGATGTATTTAAATATATATATTTTTACACCAAGATTTACTAAAAATTACTTAATATTTACTTTAAATACACTCGTAGTAAAATAAGTCATCTGAGTAGTTGACTCTGTGATAAATAAACAATTGCTAAGATATTCCACACCGTTGGTATAAATATAGACACTAAGAGTGAAATCCACTTGAAACCATAGTATACAGTGTCGGGTACTACAAATATATATGTTTATAGTATGTTTATATGTAAATATATGTATAGACTCAGTTTGATAATGCCAACTTGAAAGGTAGGCGAAACTGGTCACCAATAAAAAATAATATGTGGAAAAATCCCTCAAGTATTTTATTTTAATATTTAAATGGAATTAACACTAAGTACATTATTTGAAAAATATTGATTATTTACATATATATGTATTAAGATTTTAACATAACTCGTGTAATTATATTCTAGAAAGGTAAGTCGACTGCTGTGCTTGATAAAAGATAAAAACTACATTTCTCTGGAATTATATTTATTTAAGATAGGATTACTCAGAATTCGTGGAGAAAATAAAACACGTACTCAGCCAATGATGAGTCTTAATTTTAATGGTTGTATGACACAATTTGATTGACTGTCACTGATGATAGCATGGCTAACAGCTCAGTTGGCGTAATCGGTAGAAAGATCAGGCCAACTACAACTATAATATTATTTATAAGTATTGAATTCACGGTGAATTCTTAAAATGCAGATATTGATAACATCGAAGTCGTCTTAGGCAAGATCAAGCAGAGTCTGGTAGAGAACTGAGAGGAGGCCCGCGGGTCGCGAGTGGGTGTGACGCGGTGCTCGACCAGAGTGTCGAAAATGGAAAGGAACTTATGCTTCGCCTATAATTTTTATATATCATTGAGATATTTGTCCTGACATAGCTCCATATTTTTAAAATCCACCAAAAAATCTATAGAAGCCACTATTCAGACGTGTAGTAGACATTTTTGACTCGTTAGTGAGCAGAACATTTATAATCCCGAGTTATAATTCAAAATAACGTCCATCTTAAACGCCGTTCGTGTGTGCACATCAAATTGATCGTAGCTTTTATTTTATTTGTTTTTACTAACTCACATTTTATTCAAGTTAATAAGTTGAAACAATGTGCATCAAATTAGTTACTTTGAAATTTAATAAATACGGCTTTAATAATTTGTGTGTATTTTTTTTTATTGAAATTAATTTAATCAAAAACCAGTTGTATGTATTCATTCCTCAAACCTTTGGCAATTATTGATCTCGTTAACAGTTTGAAGAGATTTTAAAGTTTCCATCGAGCGGAGACTGCCCAAAGTTTATTAAAAAAAACTTTGCGGTTATTTGTAGCCTCCATAGCGCATTCCACACAGCCTCCCGTACAATGTGAGGCCGGGCGGGGCGGCGCGGGGCGGAGCGGGGCGGCGCGGGGCGGAGCGGGGCGGCGCGGGGCGGAGCGGGGCGGCGCGGGGCGGAGCGGGGCGGCGCGGGGCGGAGCGGGGCGGCGCGGGGCGGAGCGGGGCGGGGCGGGGCGGAGCGGGGCGGCGCGGGGCGGAGCTGGGCGGCGCGGGGCGGAGCGGGGCGGCGCGGGGCGGAGCGGGGCGGCGCGGGGCGGAGCGGGGCGGCGCGGGGCGGAGCGGGGCGGGGCGGGGCGGAGCGGGGCGGCGCGGGGCGGAGCTGGGCGGCGCGGGGCGGAGCGGGGCGGCGCGGGGCGGAGCGGGGCGGCGCGGGGCGGAGCGGGGCGGCGCGGGGCGGAGCGGGGCGGCGCGGGGCGGAGCGGGGCGGCGCGGGGCGGAGCGGGGCGGCGCGGGGCGGAGCGGGGCGGCGCGGGGCGGAGCGGGGCGGCGCGGGGCGGAGCGGGGCGGCGCGGGGCGGAGCGGGGCGGCGCGGGGCGGAGCGGGGCGGCGCGGGGAGGCGCGGTCCCGGCTCGACACCTGTTCCCCGCGCCGCCCAGCCTTCGCGCTGTCTACAGATATCTGCCGGGATGAGAACGGATACAAGGGAGATTTCATTTTATAATTTTATTAAAAAATAATTGCAAAAAATAAAAGTTATGTCTTCTTTTAAACCACTAGTATAATTAAATTGATGTATATCTAAATTTTAGTTGCCATATATTATTAATAAATAATAATTATTATAATATTCAATATATAAAATCATTCCAACGATGGATAAGACATAGGGTGAATTGGGTAAAATCTGGTTTCACTACTGTACTTAAAATTAATTTTTAAAAATCAGGAATTATTTTTCATTAATTGTATTTTCACTTGGTGTAATTAAAAATTTAACTTCATTCTTTTGAAAAACAATCGAAATTTAATTCTAAACGGATTTTAAATTGGGTAATTCAAATGAATGTCTTTTATTCGTTAGCAGGAAAATCATTGGTTACTTATATTATGCAGTTTTTTTTCCATGTGGTTTCATTCCTGCAAAATTGTATTTTAATATCGCTGAGCCTGGACCTCGGCCGGGCCTCTAGCCGGCGAGCGCCCTCATCTGCAACTTTATACTGTGCTTAATACATACACCGCTACTTCAGTTTTCAATTTGAAATTGCAAATTGCTTTGTAAATGGCTTGCATTGTGTTTAAGTTCCAGTAGCTGTACGCCAACCAATAAAGTATACAAAACTAATAAAATTATATTCTCGGGTAACATGTCTCGCGTCCAGACTGCCACGCTCGCTTTATTGTGATAACGCATATTGAGCTCAAAATAAAAGTATGTCTTTTGTCCACAAAGCACTCGGCTGCACTGTCTGCGGGCAACCAGAATATGGCATCTCGGAGTGGTGCGCTCAAATGGTGCGGCTGCCGGGCTTGTAACGTCTCTGGACCCCGACCCCCGCCTGACTTACTCGAAGAATGCTATTCAATTTAAGCACGCTGCTAGTATAATCTCAATTGCTCAGTATAATCGTTCATTAACACTTCGCAGGCGCTGGAATATCAAATTTCTACTAATTTCCCAAAATAGCACACACCTGAAAATTGCTAGGTGTATACATTTTGACACCTGACAAATTTGATTTACTTACATATGATGAACGTGGCTGCTCGCAATATATTAATTTGACACATACTTTGTTTATATCACATCTTGATTATTATATATCTATTATTTTAAGTAGATTACTCGACTATATTACAAATATAATTTTGCCATGCACGTTTATTATCACAGGGATGAGACTTCTCGGTGAAGAGTCTTGTAAATGCTCCTCCAGCCCCCCGGGGACTGCGCAAGCGTCCCCTTCTTAATGTTCCCTTGTAGTCGTACTTAAAAACTCTGATAGCTTGAGATAATAGTGTAAATTCTTCCCCGGCGTATTTAATTATCGTACCCATGTAGATAATAAGATTTATTAGTCCAGCACGTATGAGGTAATTATTGGTGCTTGCTTTGTTAGTAACTGCTTTAATCTAAAATCAGTTCATTTAATCAGCCGTAATTATTAATGTTAATTGACGGAACTCATAAAATATATTTTCCATGCTTCATTTAAATAGCCGATTCGAAGGGTATGATTTACAATTCAAGTGTGAAGAAATGTGCTCGTAAAAAGAGGAAATACGTGTTTCGTTTACTTTGTTAAATCAATCATTAATGAATTAGACAATTTTCAAAAAACAATTTCATACACAATAAAATTGTGTTTTTGCTTTTAAATTCCATTATCAACCTAACAAAACTATTTTACAGAGCCAATGAGCTAGAATCTAGCAATTTATTATCGATTTGTCATTTTACCCCGCACCGGGTATACACGGTGTTTTATATCATCAAGAAAAAAGCGTTTACAATGTAATACTAATAGTTAAATACCTCGCGGTGCTAATAGCACACATTCACGGCTATTTTCGAAGAAGCCAATAAGCAGTCAAAATATATTCTCAAAAGTAATATTTATATTAAACAGAAGCTGCAAAAAAAGCAGAAGTTTAAAAAAGTATCTCATCACACGCAATGTGAATATACAATGTATTTTTTTTATTTAATAAATAAAACTGTATTTGAAATATTTCATGTTCGTGACAGATACGAGTATGACTGGCCGAACTAGGAGATTAATCAAATCAAAGTCAAAACACTCACTATCATGTTTGGTGAGAAAGAACTAATTAATATTATTATATTATTACTAATATGATTAGGCACATTAGTTCATACATAGAAGATGATTTAAAGAAACTCTCAGAAAATATCATCGTGATTTGTGTGGGATTTGAACCCACATCCCCTGGCTTACATGGCCGGTATACTGTATAATGTAGTATACCGGCCATGTAAGCCAGGGGGTGTGGGTTCAAATCCCACACAAATCACAATGATATTTTTCTGAGAGTTTCTTTAAATCATCTTCTATATATGAACTAATGTGCCTAACCATATTAGTAATAATATAATAAACCCGTAATGGGTAATAAATACGCATCTGATTGACCAATCCATAAATAGATATTATTATATTAATTAGTTTTTTCTAACCATTAAGCAGTTGAAATATAACAAGTATAGCCACTGCATTAAGGATTGCCTTAATTCTGGATTTTTAAAGGGATACGAGTTTTTATTAAATATAAATAATGGTTTTCCGATTTGGGTTATTCTAACAAAATGTAGTGAATGGTTGCGTTAACAATAAATGTCCTGCAAGTGCACCCGGCGAGATGCACGGAACACCCCCGGCGGCGTCTATTTTTAGAGCCCGCCGCCCTGCAGGTTGCACCGGTGCGGTACAGTGCATCCATCCGCGCGGCCCGGGAACGGCTAGACGTACAGTCCTCCCGCCGCCAGACTCGCAAATGGGTTTTGAATTTGTTTAAAGCATTATCCTACAGCGGGCAAATCGGGAAGAGCCCGGAGTGTTTGATGATTCGGTGGAGTTTATGGATTTCAATGCTTTAAATCGATTTAAAATAAAATATTTTCATTTAATACTATTCTTAATTTAATTTGTTCTCATTATTATCTATTTTATGATTATTAAATACGGTTATTATTTTGCGAGTTGGTTATTATTAAATTTTAGTTTGCTCTAGATGCAATAATTGCATGCAACATACGTTATTTAATATTCCTATTTTGGGACATTTGGGTTATTTTATGTAGACATTATCTATTTATATAAATCGTTTAGTAAAATATACTTTTTAAAACATGTTTCGGATATTAAATTGTATGGTAGTACCGAAGGTTGAAATTTTTAAAATTGCATTTATTGTCTTCTATCAATTAAAAATGATATACTATTTCAGTATAAAACATCCAAGTCAGTCGTAATAACTAGACATATTTGGAATCTAACATCGAAAATACCAACAACATGACGAGCAAAGATTTCAAAAAACTTAAGTGTCGTTTAAGATCCGCTGCGTGTGAAATACTTTGGTAAATACAATTTTTTTTCAATATCTTTAATTCTCATCGTATATATTGGAAAGTTTTGTCTTTGCGGTAATGCAGAGTTCCTTCCGACTGGGCGTCTGTGCAGGAGAAACAATCTGTGGAGCTTGAATTAGTGATCATAAAGTTTGATTAATGAAACTTCTGTCATTTCTGCAATTTTATGTGCGCATCTGCAACGTATCACAATTACTGGACGCGGCGATCAGTTTTAGACAAGGTCGGCGATATCGCATAATAAACGGCACAAATAATTAAGCCCGATGGGCACTTTGTTGTTGAAATTTGTCAGTCGGTTGTCAGCTGTGTTGCAACGCGTGTAGGGGGTTGAAAATACCAGAAACGAGAACGAGAAATAACATGTCTTCAAATTCTGAACCGGCCGGGTCACTTGAAATACGTCGCTGCATCGTAGAACTCACAGCTTACGGGCTCGATACAAGACGTGTTTTAATTTAATTAAAGTTTTTATTAATCCTTAAGAGATTCGGCCTTTATTTTAGACATTATTCCATTCAATAGAATATTTTAATTTTTTCATTATAAGGCAGTCTTTTTCTACGCTGACCAATCATTTCCACTATCTTCCGGGTCGCCATAAAGTATATCATTAGCTATCTATTTTTCTTTTATGAAAAGATTGCAACGTAACATGCATAGTTACTTTTATATTGACATAATCGAATCACTTGTTAAAACGGATTTTTGAAATCTCACTAGCTTTTATTGGAACTTACAAGCGGAGAAGCCTTCGTGCCCGACGTCTAGCGCCTGTGTGTGCGCCTCAAAGCTATTCGCGAGCGCAGCTTCCCGTCTTCCCGTATCATTAATAATCGTTTGCCAAAGCGTGTACGAGTAAACTACAATATATTTTATGTACGTCACAGTTTCAGCTATGCAGGCGTAAGAGATGTAATTAAAAAAGTCAAGTTTAAAACAACTGATTCATTCAGACAACTATTCGAAGTCCATACGAATAATAGTAAAAATATATTATATTCATCAAATAATCAGTTTTTTGGACTGACAAAAATATTGGATATTTCAATAGGATTAGTTACAGAAAAGTCGAAGCGCTGGATCGATATTCGCAATAAACTTCGTGAAAATCGCCTTTATCGATGATGCGAGGTCAACACAGTGTAGGTTGCGAAGTAATTTAATTGATAATATTTTTTGGCCGAGATCGCAAGGGGCGGGGGCCGCGAGGAGGCTCATCGAGTGGCGTCTTTCATAAAAAGGACTCAATAACATACACCTCGGTACAGGTCGTCGGGTTGTTTGTTTTCGACTCCATTTGTTTTCTATTTTTTGGTATATTATAGCTTATAAGACTCATCTGATTGGATCTGGGTTGAAACGCGACTTCGCTTCTGAGAAATGGTATATCACAAATAACAACAATTCAAGAAGCACTTAAATGTATTAAAACATTTTTTTTTACGAACATTAAACACGTATTACGTTTATATGAAACTCATAAATGACAAAGGTGACTCAAAAAAAAAAAAATTTTTAAGTAGATTTAAGCTCCTAACAAAATACATCCAATTTTTTAAATTTTAAATTATTTTTATTGGTGTATTTTAATAATATGTATCGAGTTGGAATGGAACTTTGCTCGGTTTGCAAACTGTGAGAAATGCTCAATGATAGTAAGTTCAGCGTTGCCGAACTATGAGGCGTAGTTCAGTTATATATTGTACATTGTACAGCAGCGCGGCGGAAGCGGTCACCCCCGCCGTCCGAGGCCCGCGCCCCGCGCCCCGCCCCGCCCCGCCCGCCCCGCCCGCCCCGCCCCGCCCGCCCCGCCCCGCCCCGCCCCGCCCCGCCCCGGAGTAAAGTCAGACGTCTGGGCGGCAGAGGTCGCGTGGGCGACGCCGCAGGTAGTCCCTCGGGCCCCGCTGCGCCGCCAGCTAGAGGCTGGGCTAGGTCGCGATTAGCGCAATTATTGTTTTCAGCTATCTTGTTTTTCATTAAAATAGTTAGATTGCCGAAGCGATGAAGCGCCGAGGTTGATGACGATGAGCCAAAGCTAGCTAGCCCCCGAAAAAAATTTTTGTTAAAAATCATTCCAAAAACTGTTTGTACAAAATATGAGCTTTGAGAACAATCGATTTTTTGTATCTTTTAGTAATATTTTCTGTTAAAATAAAACTAATTTGCTACTCATAAATGAAAAATTCTAATTTTCATTTTAACACTTTTGCTTTTCTAACGGTTTTTCTTTATTTTTTTAACCTGACGAAAACTGAATTCTTAATTGAAGAAGAACCCCAGTCGTACCCTACAATATAAATAAAGCCATTTTTACAACACTACTATCACTGAGGCTGTGAGGGCTATTTGACCCTATAAAGACAACACAAAGCCTTTTATATTAAAACAGCTTATATTATAGCTTGAATTGTTTTTTGGTCGATTCAAATGTCATCAGACCAGTCTCGACGGGGCGAAAGAGCTCTCGTCTCTTTCGTAAACGTCAGCAGTTTCGTAAACTATTTTGTTTTGTTAAAATTTATTTAATTCTGAATAAATAATTAAAACCCATATTTAATCAATTATCAATATGCTTTGACTGCCACTACCAAATAGCACTTTTGAGCCTATTTTTTGTAGGAATGTGAAGGTTTATTAGATTTTCGATGATTTCTGCTGCTTTTGATCTCGGAGCAGTAATCGCGTAATAGAAAATATCAAAACGCAAACCTTTCATTTCAAAACCTATCCATTAGTGACAATGCTTATTCCTAGCATTCGATCTCTCCGCATGAGTATTGTTCTGCTTAGTACTTTCGTTTCTTTGAAGTTTTTTAAACAAAAAACTGGAAATAAGTTAGCCAGTACCGTGCGGTGGAAAAAACATTGCTCGTTTTGATATTTTTTTTTTTTCATCTTTATCACCTTGTGTGTTCATTAATAAATAACGACTTCTAATTTTTTTAACTAAAATGAGTAGGTAATTTTAAGTTTTCTATGAGGATAAATATACATTTAATTTTAAATGTACCTTTCAGCACTCATTGAAATGTTTTTATTATTTAAAAACACACCAGCCTTTTATTAGAGTTTTCAATGTACTTTTCGTTAAATGTTTTACATAATAAAATAAATTTCCTGAGAATACAGATGTTTGAGTTTGAAGCATTAATTATTCGCGTCCTAGCTTAGCCTTGCGGCATGCCACTGGAGTCAACGTAATATTAAGCCCTTCGAATAAACGACAGACGCCCGAGAACGGTGGGAACTTTCAAAAGCCAATAATAATAAGAACACAGAAGTGCAAAAGAATTCTCCGAGTGCGGCTCTGCAGCCCTCTGGGGCGGGTCTTCGGGGACGGATTGGAAGTCAATATATTCGCCTGGCAATAACATCTCTCGCGACGGGCTGCGTGCTTCTATCTGCAACTCTTCAAGATGTGTTCAATCATTTTATTTTATTGGGTAAATTCGTTTTAATAATAAATTGAAAGAAGAGGTTGGCTCGTTGAATCGGCGGCTGGAGCGGGTACTTCCGGCCTAGAGGTTCCCGGCTTGACCCCCGCCCTGACAGTTTTCACAATGACAATCGTATTGACACCGTATAATATGTTAACCCATGAAAAAATACTCAATCTAATTTTAAATTATATCCATTTATGAAATCTCAAAAACAATCTCTAAAAAACTACATTGAGATAAATTAATTAAGTTTCGTAGTTATTTATTTCTTCAGAGATTTTCATTTTTTTGTACTGACACCCGTGTCAGTTGCTGCGTTGCTTCCTCGAGGAACGGGTAGAGTTTCCTGCAAACAGGTACATTCTTTCAGAGCGCCACTCTCGGGCAGGCACTCCACAACAAGCCAGCTGTGTTAACCTAAAATAGGAACATAAAGTAAATCTCCGATGAGTCTCGACACATCTCTGAAACACCATTATCAAAAAACTCCATTATCCCATTCACGGTGTACGCGGCGTGCGTTGGCCTAGGTTAGTTTCGGCTGCAAACAAGTCGAGCAACTGCAGACAGTCTGGGGGGGAAGCCCCCCCCAACCCCCTGCGCCCCGCCGCTATAACTCGATTGTCCCCGTCGCCCCCCGCCCCGCACCCCCCGCCCCGCACCCCCCGCCCCGCGCCCCGTGCTAGTCGAAAGCCCGAAGCCACCTCGGTGCATTCATGCTATGGATGTAATTTTTTTATAGCGTTGTCTATAATTTATTTTGAATACATGCTTTTTTTAAATATAAAATTTGAATCGATTCTTCAATTTACATTAACGATTGTTTCGCTAAGTGAATAAGCTTAATAATGACGCACTATAGAATTAAAATAAGTGATGTTTTTATGTTCACGAAAACATTATAAGAATGCACTTATAGAAAATGCAATTATAGAAAATACAGTTTTTTTAATAATTATAGTGTAAAATGCTCAAGTAGACTCGTGTAATACAGTGAGCTCTGGTACCTGGCGGCTTCAAATAATTGAAATAACTCTGATTTAAAAATTATTTACAAAATTTGTTTAAAATCTAAAACGGACCAAGAAACATTGAAAAAATATTAAATGTACATGTAATTTTATGGGAAACTGAAAAGTATACAGATATTTATTCAAATTTATTTTTAATATGAGCGATAAGATGAACAAATCGAATCTTCGGTACACTCATTGTGAACCCATTTCCATCCGGGGCTTTATAGACTGTCAGACCACCGGTACCGTCTGTTGTTCTGTCGGTTATGTTTGTTGGGCTCTTCGATGGATAATTTGAAATAAGTAAGAGAGCAATGACAAACAATTCACTTATATTGTGCAGGCGGTTCGCTACGAAATTGATAAACCGAATGGAGTAATCGGTAGAAGAATTTAACAAAAAAAAGCGTGGTTTATAAGGCTTACTTATATATTGAATATTACTAAAACCACAGATGTAAATGTACCGAAACCTACCGGGGATATACTCAAACCTCCCCCTCCAGCCGGGGCGAGAATCAAAATTTACAAAAAGAAAACGATCGAGCTTTGTTGAAACAGATTTTTGCGCACAAAACTAAACAGGGGTGTCTTAAAACTAGAGAGATGGCCGTCATCTTCAAACATCCAAAATGAACAAGGCTCGAATCAGCAGCTTCCTTATCGAATTTTACAATTATGCGGTGCATTTAAAAAGCACAGCTTGAGGTTCGCTGCCAGCACCGGCCGGAGCTTTCCTCGCGTGGGCGGGAGGGGGACGGCACGACGGGAGGAGCGAGGGGGACGGCACGACGGGAGGAGCGAGGGGGACGGCACGACGGGGCGGCGCGCGGGAGGGAGCGAGACGCACGGAGGCGAGATGCACTGGACCGGACCTCGAACTAGAGTGTCGTCACTGCCGACGCTCAGCCATTTCTTATTGTTTTGAAATATCATTATGTCTGGTAGGGCACTTTTTATTCCTAGCACTATACTCAAAGGGCAGGCTGTGCTAAAAATAGACACGTATATAAAAATGAATAAATGTAATAAATAATACATATTGATTATACGAGTACTAAACGGCTCAACACCACTGAGATTTCTCTCTAAGACAGTGAGAGCTTTTTCGCTCAACAGAAGCATCATGAAAGATATTCGAGGGACCATATGATCTTTATAATTTTTATTTTATTTAAGATTCATTAATTAGTATCGAATCAACGAAAGAGATCTCGGTGTCGTTGTTAAAGTTATTTACACTAAACTCACTACTCTTATAAAACCCCCTTAAACTACTCCCTGACAATCATTACATCTCTCTCTAACAACCAATAAATACCTCTCTCTTTAACAATTGTTCTTTTCAAATTAAATCACTCGAGTACTTTATTTACAATATTTAAAATAGAATTCCACCAAGTACTCTATAGTATATTAAATGCTATTTTTATCAGTCGATTTAAACAGGAAATTGTGAGTCTTTAAAATTTCGTAGCTGCTAGACTTTAGCTTCTTCAGCTTTCGTCATTTTGTACAATAAAATTCGATGGTGAAATCTCCCACATCATTCGCACTGAATCTGCTTCACCATTCAAACGTAACGGTTGTCGTAAGCAAATACGCATATACTTATTCTCAGATCAACTTTCCCTCTTCCGGTTTTTTAATATTATTGTAGTTACCTCTCGTAAATTTGCTTCAAAACAAAACATTCCCTGAGCAGTAACTCAGGACCTCATATTTACCTTTATTCACAAAGGCTAGTATATTATGACCGATAGGCACTTGTGACAATCATTAGTTAAATTATTATAAGTCTTAATTGTTTTTTCTACTATTACTCTTGTATTTATATGTATTCAAGTGTGCAAATGTGTCCTGAAGCGCAAGAGAGGAGCGCCAGCCGCCGCACGCAGAAGCAGGCACTCTCTTGGAAATCGGATGTCATTCTTTAAGCTGGCCAATATTTATCGCATTTCCATTGGTGGGGGCACGTCGTATAAAGAAAGTTCACTGTGTTTACCGAGAGTGGTTCACCACCACTGCGCCGCCACTGCGCCGCCACTGCCCCGCCACTGTTCACTGTGTTTACCGAGAGTGGTTCACCACCACTGCGCCGCCACTGCGCCGCCACTGCCCCGCCACTGTTCACTGTGTTTACCGAGAGTGGTTCACCACCACTGCGCCGCCACTGCGCCGCCACTGCCCCGCCACTGTTCACTGTGTTTACCGAGAGTGGTTCACCACCACTGCGCCGCCACTGCGCCGCCACTGCCCCGCCACTGTTCACTGTGTTTACCGAGAGTGGTTCACCACCACTGCGCCGCCACTGCGCCGCCACTGCCCCGCCACTGTTCACTGTGTTTACCGAGAGTGGTTCACCACCACTGCGCCGCCACTGCGCCGCCACTGCCCCGCCACTGTTCACTGTGTTTACCGAGAGTGGTTCACCACCACTGCGCCGCCACTGCGCCGCCACTGCCCCGCCACTGTTCACTGTGTTTACCGAGAGTGGTTCACCACCACTGCGCCGCCACTGCGCCGCCACTGCCCCGCCACTGTTCACTGTGTTTACCGAGAGTGGTTCACCACCACTGCGCCGCCACTGCGCCGCCACTGCCCCGCCACTGTTCACTGTGTTTACCGAGAGTGGTTCACCACCACTGCGCCGCCACTGCGCCGCCACTGCCCCGCCACTGTTCACTGTGTTTACCGAGAGTGGTTCACCACCACTGCGCCGCCACTGCGCCGCCACTGCCCCGCCACTGTTCACTGTGTTTACCGAGAGTGGTTCACCACCACTGCGCCGCCACTGCGCCGCCACTGCCCCGCCACTGTTCACTGTGTTTACCGAGAGTGGTTCACCACCACTGCGCCGCCACTGCGCCGCCACTGCCCCGCCACTGTTCACTGTGTTTACCGAGAGTGGTTCACCACCACTGCGCCGCCACTGCGCCGCCACTGCCCCGCCACTGTTCACTGTGTTTACCGAGAGTGGTTCACCACCACTGCGCCGCCACTGCGCCGCCACTGCCCCGCCACTGTTCACTGTGTTTACCGAGAGTGGTTCACCACCACTGCGCCGCCACTGCGCCGCCACTGCCCCGCCACTGTTCACTGTGTTTACCGAGAGTGGTTCACCACCACTGCGCCGCCACTGCGCCGCCACTGCCCCGCCACTGTTCACTGTGTTTACCGAGAGTGGTTCACCACCACTGCGCCGCCACTGCGCCGCCACTGCCCCGCCACTGTTCACTGTGTTTACCGAGAGTGGTTCACCACCACTGCGCCGCCACTGCGCCGCCACTGCCCCGCCACTGTTCACTGTGTTTACCGAGAGTGGTTCACCACCACTGCGCCGCCACTGCGCCGCCACTGCCCCGCCACTGTTCACTGTGTTTACCGAGAGTGGTTCACCACCACTGCGCCGCCACTGCGCCGCCACTGCCCCGCCACTGTTCACTGTGTTTACCGAGAGTGGTTCACCACCACTGCGCCGCCACTGCGCCGCCACTGCCCCGCCACTGTTCACTGTGTTTACCGAGAGTGGTTCACCACCACTGCGCCGCCACTGCGCCGCCACTGCCCCGCCACTGTTCACTGTGTTTACCGAGAGTGGTTCACCACCACTGCGCCGCCACTGCGCCGCCACTGCCCCGCCACTGTTCACTGTGTTTACCGAGAGTGGTTCACCACCACTGCGCCGCCACTGCGCCGCCACTGCCCCGCCACTGTTCACTGTGTTTACCGAGAGTGGTTCACCACCACTGCGCCGCCACTGCGCCGCCACTGCCCCGCCACTGTTCACTGTGTTTACCGAGAGTGGTTCACCACCACTGCGCCGCCACTGCGCCGCCACTGCCCCGCCACTGTTCACTGTGTTTACCGAGAGTGGTTCACCACCACTGCGCCGCCACTGCGCCGCCACTGCCCCGCCACTGTTCACTGTGTTTACCGAGAGTGGTTCACCACCACTGCGCCGCCACTGCGCCGCCACTGCCCCGCCACTGTTCACTGTGTTTACCGAGAGTGGTTCACCACCACTGCGCCGCCACTGCGCCGCCACTGCCCCGCCACTGTTCACTGTGTTTACCGAGAGTGGTTCACCACCACTGCGCCGCCACTGCGCCGCCACTGCCCCGCCACTGTTCACTGTGTTTACCGAGAGTGGTTCACCACCACTGCGCCGCCACTGCGCCGCCACTGCCCCGCCACTGTTCACTGTGTTTACCGAGAGTGGTTCACCACCACTGCGCCGCCACTGCGCCGCCACTGCCCCGCCACTGTTCACTGTGTTTACCGAGAGTGGTTCACCACCACTGCGCCGCCACTGCGCCGCCACTGCCCCGCCACTGTTCACTGTGTTTACCGAGAGTGGTTCACCACCACTGCGCCGCCACTGCGCCGCCACTGCCCCGCCACTGTTCACTGTGTTTACCGAGAGTGGTTCACCACCACTGCGCCGCCACTGCGCCGCCACTGCCCCGCCACTGTTCACTGTGTTTACCGAGAGTGGTTCACCACCACTGCGCCGCCACTGCGCCGCCACTGCCCCGCCACTGTTCACTGTGTTTACCGAGAGTGGTTCACCACCACTGCGCCGCCACTGCGCCGCCACTGCCCCGCCACTGTTCACTGTGTTTACCGAGAGTGGTTCACCACCACTGCGCCGCCACTGCGCCGCCACTGCCCCGCCACTGTTCACTGTGTTTACCGAGAGTGGTTCACCACCACTGCGCCGCCACTGCGCCGCCACTGCCCCGCCACTGTTCACTGTGTTTACCGAGAGTGGTTCACCACCACTGCGCCGCCACTGCGCCGCCACTGCCCCGCCACTGTTCACTGTGTTTACCGAGAGTGGTTCACCACCACTGCGCCGCCACTGCGCCGCCACTGCCCCGCCACTGTTCACTGTGTTTACCGAGAGTGGTTCACCACCACTGCGCCGCCACTGCGCCGCCACTGCCCCGCCACTGTTCACTGTGTTTACCGAG